>VDFB02075321.1:53869606-54552757 GCA_007258455.2 Sequoia sempervirens | reverse complement strand
GATAACGTGGTAGCATGTAGGGAAAACCGGTGTAACAACCTACTCTCAAGTAAGTAAACGTTGGGAATTGGAGAAAAATACATCCAACTTTACTTACCACCTTATAAGCCTCATCAGACACTCTTCTTCTTTCCAAGGCTGGATCAAAGTTGAAGAGTAAGGGCGCAAAGAAAGCATCAGTGACCCGTCTGAAATGGTGAAAGCTCTCCTTTAGCTCCAAATGATAGAAATATCTGTACACAGGCACCATCATTCGATTCCCCTTTGTAGATAGACCTGGGAATTGTCTCATTACAGCTGCTGCGTACACCAGGTAAGAAGTCATGTAGAACTTCAATGTAGAAGGAGCGTTGATCAACTGCTCGCAACTCATCAATCGGGATGGTTTACCCTACCAATATGCACCTTCTCAGCTCTTATGATCCTTTCCCCCGCTGATAAAATTTCATATCCAATCGCGGAAAGGTGGATGATTCGCAAACCTTTCACTCTCCTCGCCAAACGTGATCATATCTTTTGACGCTTCATCTTTGAAGTCACTTCTCAGAGTCCTTTCTAGCCTTTTATCCGAAACGACGATTCAGGCTTTTGAGCCATTGAGTATTTATCAACCTGTTTGGCTTTATTAGGATCAGCATCAAAAATCTCCTGTGCTTTTGATATAGAAATGTCAATATATTTGTCCATGTGAGGAACCTTGAAGACGATGTCAAAGAAATCGGGGTCGAGTCTTAGAATCTCGTGCCCGGAAGAGTCGATCACACTTCTGCTTTCTCGGATGTAATGAGACGCAATTTGAAGAACAAATTCAGTATTATGCGCAGCTGTGGGGAACATCGCCACCAAGTGGAGATTGCTGTGTACGATTGCCCTCATTGAATCAGGGAGAGGCTTCGTCTCTGTCAACTTTGCAAAGTCAACCAAGTCTTGATGGCCAACTTCTGTATCCTTTATTTCTTCAACTTTCGAAAGCACCATAGTCGGCGGATAGACGCCTTGATATTTGTACTTCATCTTGCTTTTTGCTTTCGAAGAAGAAGGAGGCTTCGTAGCAGTCATCAAAAGAAACTGGAACACTGAGCACTCTTGACTTGACGATCTCTGAGAGTAGACTGCAATTCATCTAGCCAGAACAAACACCAATTGTTAGGAAACATGGGAAAGCGTGAAATGAGCACGAGGGTGGAAAAGCATGGAGCGGATGGCAAGGCACGCAAAACGATGCACGAATGCGGAAAAATGAAGCTCAGGGAGCACACTGGTCAAAAATGAAGTTTATTTGGGAAGGTCTGGGAAAAGCCTGAAAAAAGTGTAAGGGCGCTAAAATTCAGCGCCCTTACATTCTGAGAAAAATTGCTTTTGGTGTAAGGGCGCTAAATTTTAGCGCCCTTACACTTTTTTGTGTTAGGCAATTTTTGTGTATCTTCAAAATGTCATGGCGCGGAAATTTAGCGCTTTAGCAAGTTTGGCAATTTTTGTGAAGATGTAAATGTAGTGAGGAATGGCGAAGGCGCTTGAGCTTTAGCAGAGGCCGATGCAATGTTTGTAGAATGAAAACTTTCAAAATCATCTCCATACTATCACATTCGCATTCAAAGGTGTTTATCAAGAACATTGCGTTTTTGAGACTTCCAAGTTTGCTTCAAAGCGCAAGAAGAGAGCAACAAAGATCTTTCAACAAAAACACGTTGAATAGATATAAGTCCCCAAGGGACGTCGCGTATGAAGGAGAAGAATAGAAAGAAACGCGTATGAAGGAGAAGAATGACGTATGAAAGACAAGGGAAAAAATGCGAATATGTAGGGTAAGTGAATAGAAATGAAAAGGTGGAATGAGCATCGAAATGAACACGCACAGAGGAGAAAGACACATTCAAAACAATGAATGAGGGTTCCATCGCGTATGAAGGAGAAGAGAAACGCGAATGAAGAAGGGAGGACGTGAATGGAAAGAACCAAAACGAATACAATGAAAGATGCGAATATAAGAAACCAAAACGCGTATGATAACCATGGACATATACAAATGAAAATACAAAAACAAAATGAAAGTCTTACCAGGGCAAAACGCGAAGCTTGTTGAAGAGAAGAATGGCGAATCTCCAAAAAACGTGATTTTGCAGATGAAAGGCAAACGCACAGCAAGAGGAGAGGTAAAAGAAATAAAACATAAACAACAAAAGTGGCGAATTCATTCACTTAACTTTGCAAATGAAAATTAAAAACCTAACTCAAGTCGTGCAATAAATTTAGGCACGAAAAGTGGCACGATTGACGAAAAACGCGAAATTGTGAAGAAACGTGCCAGAGGCATGAAAAAAAGTTAAGTGTCGAAAAAAATGTAATGGCGCTAAAATTTAGCTCTTAGCATTTTGAAATTTATCAGCATGGGGCCAAATCTCATACATTCCGCGACTTAGCCAAATTCTTTTGATTTCCTCAAGCAGAGCCGCAAGACTTTTTCAAGTATATACCGCATCTTCCGCAGAATTTGCAAGTACTGCATCGAAGGAACGCCGCTAAAGATCTCGCTTTCAAGGTCTTTGGTAATAACAAATGCTCGAATTGACTATTCGAGACTTGGGAACGCATTTCGAGGTGGCTTGAAAATCACTCCGTTATGCGTACTTGAACTTCACGAATCCTAGGAAACGGACAAGTTTCGTAGGGGGGTTATCCGTGGAACGAGCGCTGCTAGATTCCGTGATAACACTATAATAGTCTTATGGTCTCATTTGCATACTGAAAATGTTGGCAAATCTTCTGTTACAAGTATTTCAGTTATTGTCATACATAGAAGCCCTCTGTTAGTGCTGTTACACCAAATCTGGGTAGTAAAGATCATTGTTGTAATGCTGAATACTTGTTATACTGATATATAGTGCCAGTTTGAAGGGTCGTTGTACTTTCTGGGTGATATATGTATTATCTCTGCAACAAATATAAACCCAGAGTTGAGGTCTTTTATATCATTTGGGAAAGAATGTTCTGCTCTTAATTCGTTATTCTGAATTTTCTCAAGTCTGATATGTATTTCTGAGCAGTTACTTTCATAAATCAGTCATATTTGAAAGGGTAGAATGTTTAGTTTTGATTCTCAGATTTGCATCTGCATTACATACTGAATGCCAATCAAATACAAACTTGAAAAATGCCCTAAGTTTGATAAAATGCTTCATCTATCAAACTGAAAAACAATTGAAAAACGTTACTCCCCTGGAAGAATCTTTACACACTCAAAAGAAAGACTCAATGAAATCCCTAAGAATGACAATTGGGATATGGAATACAACAAGGTGTTGTATGATAGCCTCTGCAATCGTATGAGTCCTATACGAAGGTGAAAGAATATGACCCCCAATTAATCAATGATTTTGTGTCAACTCTAAGGTGGGAGCAATGGAGTAAAGAAAATATTGCAGCCTAGTGTAAGTTCTACCAGGAGATAAGACACACAAAAGAAAGACTCAATGAAATTCCTGAGAATGAAAATTGGGATATACAACATATAATAAGGTGAATGCCAGTCCTACATCCTCCCATAGCCCACAATAAAGCAGGCAACACTTATAGTTACTCTCTTCAAAGGAAGAAGAAATAGATTCAAAGGCATCTAACACCTTGGTTGCTATGACATAGGTGATACAACAACATGCATCATCTACAAATGGTGTGGAACCATCTCAATCAATCAAGTGCACAAGATTACAAGTTAAATGACTAGTGTTGAGAGCTCTAGCCTAGGCCACATTGGCACAGGCAATAATAAGTCCCACCATCACTTAGGTGGTCGCAAGACAAATAGCTTTTGGTCCCAAATCAAGAAGGTTGTTAAGGACCCAAGGGTGAACTAAAGCTATGGGTGCATAATCCCAAAAATCCAATGCGGACAAGCAAAGTTTATTTCAAAAATCCATTGGAGGCAATGGCTACCCAAAAGAACACAAGAGGAGAAAGCTAGAAAAGTAAGACCCACCCACCAAGAATGTAAAGTGCCTTGTCAAATCTGACCCAAATTTTCTGTTTTGATGCTCTTGGGAATTTTGACAAACACTTGTCTTGCAACTGTGTTCTGCTGGTAAATGATTTTCTGTTTTGTGTTTCTTGTTTTTGAATGTTGGAATGATGTATAAAATATTTAACTATCAATGCTAAAAGACTTCAAATGCATTAAGGATGCAATGCAAGTATTTTTTTGTATTTTTCCATGCAATAAGATGACTGGAAACTAATGCAATATGCAGCTACAGCAACTCTGACATTTTTACAAAACAATTTGCAAGCAAACTCCAACTCCATGAATTGATATTTTTGAAGCTCCAATGATTACAATAATGATCAAACTTATGGAAGACCAAATGTATGCAAACTAAAGACCATTCATATCTAGTTGGCAGCGCCACTATATGCAGGCTTATTATCTTATGATTTGCAAAAATATTACAAT
Organism: Sequoia sempervirens; assembly: GCA_007258455.2. Taxonomy (NCBI): domain Eukaryota; kingdom Viridiplantae; phylum Streptophyta; class Pinopsida; order Cupressales; family Cupressaceae; genus Sequoia; species Sequoia sempervirens. The sequence goes on along the minus strand of VDFB02075321.1, from coordinate 54,548,310 downwards.
GTGAGAATCACTGTATGACAGCGATATCCTCCTAACAGACCAGCTACCAAATTTAATGTATATGCAACTAAATATGCAAGATTACAATTCCGAAATGAAGAACCTGATTGAGACGCAGCAATAAAAGTTCAGTTGAATGACTCCAAGTTGAGCTAGCTGGCAGCGAATGAGTTGCTGGGTAAATGCGACCTCAATGCAAATCAAATGTATTTTCTCTTCAAGCTGTAGTGCCCCCAGTAATACGGGGTTTTTCCAGCAATCTTCCAATAAAAGCAAGCCTCAAACAACGAGAGTCGAACTGCAATCTGATATGGTTTGATGCGCCAGGAAATTGCTAATAAAGTCCTCCAAAAATCAAACTCAAGAAGAGCCACAATTTTCTGACCAAAATATTGATAAAATTGAACTTCCTTTGATGATTGAAAATCGAACTCCCAGCTGCAAAATTCAATTACCTCCAACTGGAAATTGTCTCTACAAAAATCTGCAAATATCCTCCAAATTGATTTCTCCAAAATTTGGTCTTGGACCATTAAATTTTGCCACAAGTTGGAAGAATGAGATATCTCCCACACAACTCCAGCTAGGGTTGATGTTGCACAACCGAACCTGGTATCCTAGAGTCTTCAAACCCTCGGATAATGCAAGCATACAAGCTCTTCACCACACAGGCATGAAAGTAGATGAACTCAAGATGTGATCAAATGGCTTGCAATAAGCTCCTTATAAAGAATTTACAATCACCTCCAAGAAGCTTCTAGAAAATAATATTATTTTATTCTCAAGTGACTTTATAATATAACATTTTATTTTAGTCACTTTATTAAATTAAATAAATATAAAGGCATCTTATGATATTATTTTATTGAAATAACTTTATAAATAATTCATTTAATATTTATTCCCTTATTTCTCCTATTTAGCCTTCGGAAATAAATAAAGGCTAAATGATCTTTGGGCAGCTACTGAGAAGGGGACATTACAAAGAAGAGGACTAAGAAGAAAAAAAAGGAGATAAAGGAGCAACCAACAACTAGTAGCATACAACAACTACCAGTAGATCTTGCTACATGTATCTTTCCTTTCTCTCCTCTCTCTTTTGTTCCTCCTCCTCCCATTCTCTCATCAATAGACATTTGACCTACATGAATATGTTGTAGACCGAAATGACTAAGGGGTTTGTTTGCGAGTAATCCGATGTGAACCTAATGAATTTCCTGAAGGTGCATATGCACTTGCACTTCAAATTTTTGCATGCACCCAATAGGGGTGTGTTTCCTACATGCCAATTACATGCTGATTTTCCGTAGAAGGCAATTTTTGATATCCTAAAGGATTTTGGGTTTCTACAATTGATGTTTTAGTGATAAAAAGGCTATGTGACAATTTTTATCCTCCTCACCTACCAATATTCATGGCGCCATGTCTCCCAGCTGCCAAAAGTTATTGCAAAGCACATTTTTCAATCTGTAACATCCATTTTGGGCACAATTTATCCTTTGTCATCCATTTTGAATTGCTATAGTGTGCAGCAATTAAGGTTTCACCCTTGGGTATATATGTTGGCGATTTTGGTCATTTTAAGGAGGTTGTTTGGTTGTGTGTTCTTTAGACACCAAGGAAATTGCAGGGCATCCACTAATGTTGCAATCCAATTTATTGAGAGATTGTAGACCAAGAATAGAAGAAGATTAATATTGTAATGAGATTTTGTTGCAGATTGTCTCCATGGCACTTTGTATGTATTTAGGAGAGTTTCTTAGTCACAACTAGAGATTTTCCCTTGCCACATTTGTTGGTATGAATGTAACATTGAATTAGATGAATGTGATTCTAAAGACATTGCAAGGCTTGTAATGATATTTCTCAATTTTACGTATGAATACATGTAGTTGTGTCTAGATTAGTAAGGATGCTCTACTGTAAGGTTTTATATCTATTGTTGTATGTAAATGCCTAGTTTCATGTTTTTCTTTTTTTGTTTGTTCTCTTCTCATTGTTGTGACTCTATTGCCCAAATAGATAGGCACCAGTCGAGAACCATACACCAATCTTAAATCCGTTAAATCAAACACAAACCAGTAGTGTAGGAGTAGGAGTAGTTTCCTATACATGCATAACCTAGTCATATAACCAAGGATCTATTTTCAATGAGCCTCAAATGAATTTATTTTATGTGGGTTATGTATGCACAGATATATCAACTATATAGGGGTTATATGCAGGCAATTATCCTTGGTTCAGTGACATCTTTGGGACCAAGACATCAAGTTTGGTTTGGTTTTAATTGTTTATTGGTTGTGTATTTTATGTGAGTTTAATACCCATTGATGTATACCCTAGGAATACCCTCCCGAGTCTAAGTTGAGCTCAAAGTGTAGGAGATATAACCCACTCTCATAGATTTGGACATTATCCCTCCACAATCTGTTGATGATCTGATTTCACTTGCATGAGACAAACCTAGCCGTGCAAGTGATATTTTTCTCTAGGAAATGGAGTAGTGATTTTGAGACCCAACAAGCCTTAAAGGTGAAAATAAAGGCATTGGAGGGCTAAGTCTCCATTTTATCAAATAAGGCCACTAGGGAAAAGGGTGTGCAAGCTTAAGATGCAAAGAAGTGTATCATAGAGGCACACATGGAGCTTGCTAAATCCAATTTGGTGGAAAAGGACAAAGCATCACAAAGCAAGCCACAATAGAATTCTTGAGAAAAAAGGTGAAGGACCTTAAGGCACGAATAGCCCAAGAGAAAGCAACCTCCAATGTCTTGGAAATAAAGTTGGGATCCATAAAAATGAAGCTAAGAACTTCAGATAATTAGCTCACCATGCTCATGATCCAAAGGAATACTCAAAAGCAAACAATAAAGGGCCTCATGGAAAAGAGTAATTACTTGGAGGAGAAGCTAGATGCAACAAAGGAAGAAATCAAGAAGCTCTATGACAAGATCAAGGAGCTCAAGCTATTTGTGGGATCCCAAGAGCTTATCCGAGCCCTCCGTTGAGCCTACAAGAAGTAGATTGAGTAGTCTACTACAACCTTCATGCTAACATTGAACTTTATTAATTACGCCCAAGCTCTCTATTCAATTTGTAGGAGATTGATGTTGTGGAGCCTGGCTTTGTGCCTATGATCAATGATGCTCATACCACCATCTCACCACTATACAACATTGATCCTCTAAGGTTAATCGGTGCAAGGACCTAGATTAAATTAACCATCACATAGCAAATAAATGATGTCCTAAACATGGATAGGATGCTTCAAGAATGCAAGGCACATCTAGCAACTATGACATAATCAATCACAAGAATCTAGGCCTATATACAATTCCTCATTATGCATGGGCTTCCCTCTTCCATGGACTCAAATGACAAGGTGATCTCCCCAAGAACATTCCAAAAGAAAATTGAAAGCAAGGACCTAGATGAATCTAAGCTTCATGGATTGTCCTACAAACACACTCTAGAGCTAGAACATAGATACAAGATGCAAAATATTAATTTTTTGAAGGATGAGGATTGGGAGAAGCTCATGTATTTTCTTAACCATCTTTAAGGGGTAGGTATCTTCTTTGAAATTTTGAATTTTTGTTGGTGAATTGCACCCAATGGATAACTTTTGGATTCCTCTTCTTTTACAAGTGAAAGAACCCTTGACAATTGCCAAGAATTTAGTGAATTTTAGTACACATGGTGAATTCATCCCATCTTACAATCTAATCAACAAAAATGCTTCCAAAATAGCCACCCCACTTTCATCCTTTTTGTATTTTGTATGTTTTTATGCAATTCTAGTAAGTTTATAAGTCCTAGCAAACGTCCAACATCCAATACTCCAAGAAAAATCTAATCCAACAAATAACGAGACTTTCACAAAAAGAAAAGATTTATTGTAATGAATTTTTCACTTTTACAATGAACAAGCATGTAACGTTCACACCTTTTGATCACCGAGACAAGGTGAGAGCATATAGTATGTAATGTCCCCTTCTTGCACCTGATCAGTTGGAGAGTTCCATTAGCCTATTCCATGGTTCCCATAGGCTAAGTGGAGTTGGTTAGGGGACTCAGAGACTGAATTGGGCTTTGTAGTGGTTTTCAATGCTTTCTAGTAGAGGTTACTATTTATAGCAATGGCCATTTTCAATACTTTCTATTTATAGTAAGTCTCAGAGCATCATGGATTGTGCCAATTAGGTGTTTGGGAACACTTACTATTTTAGCAGTTGCTATTTTTAGTAAGTGTATTTTTGGAAACTTGTAACATGCCAACCCTTTAGTAAATAAAAATTTCCTAAATTTACATCATATGAGTAAATAAATTGTATGCATGACATTGCAATAAAAAAATTTCTTTTCTTTATTGACAATGCCATATCAATTTACAATAAAAATTCCATTTCATTATAATAGCTTCACAAGTACATGAAACAAGAATACATACCTTAACTAACATAGCTCCAATGAGCTTTAGAACAAATAGTAGTAAGACGGTCTAGGATCTTCCCTTTCAAATCTTGGTTCTTCAGTCGCCTGCTGTGGAGGAGAAGCATCACTCGAGTGATTTTCCACAAACCACGGACTTATAATGCGGTCCCCTGCACATCTATCATTCAATAGATGGCCCTCCCTTCAACGAAGAGATTGGTTGGGTAACCGATACTGTTAACCAACTGAGCATAGTGTTGTGTCCTACATAACTAGAACTTGCTATTTCACAATCCCGAACTAACATGCAAAAAGGATCACAAAGAACTGACAGTGTAGTCTCAAGCATCACATAGTCTAAGTGGATGTTGTACATTGCCCTACTTTGGCCAAAGTGTTCTCATTCAATACTTCGAATGAAAGTCATCTATCATAAACACTACTCAAGGCCAATTTGACTTAAGGCTATCTTACACTACGCATAGGTGTGGTCCTTCATTGGATAATCTATCATCCCTGACTAACCTAGAACATACTAATCTACTAAGTAATTACACAAGATAGGTATATCCTTCAATGGATAGTCAGTCATCCCAAATAACCTATCACCATATAATCTACTACATAATAACCTGCTCAACTAAGTATGTACATAGGATAGGCATATCCTTCACTGGATAGTCAGTCATCCCAAATATCCTATCCTCAAACAATCTACATTCACATAAGTATACTAAACCTCTCCCATACTGGATAACCTCTCCTAAGAGTAAACACCAACTTCCCTAGTTAAACAAATAACTTAGACAAGAGTGCCTCAAAAGACTCTTGCATTCAATCAAGCCTAATAGAATAATATATAAGCATCTTAGCATTCTCCTATTTTGGAGATAATTACAATCATGTAACAAATAGCTAGAAATTGCTTTAATTTCTCTTTTCCAAATAACCTCATTTCACTTCCTACGCACATATAGAAAATGCACTGCAAACAGCATAATAACCTCTCTATGCAAAATAGAAAATACTTTCCCAACAACATAATATCATAGAAAAGATAGTAGAAGAATATCTCATGCCTAGTATTTAGCTCCTCTCCAGATGATGATGTCTCGGCCTATTCTCATAGTACTTCCAACACTTCCAAACAATTGGCAATTCCCTCACAATTTACTACCTATCTCACTCACAATTAAGTACTCAGAAATGAATAATCAAACTAATAATGATTGCAGCTGATTAAAAGTATTAATCTCTGGTAATTCGCTAATGAAGTATGGAAACAAGGAACTAACTCAATTCTCAGAATAATACGTCTCTCAAAAAAATGATGAATTCTCACTTAAAAATAGAATGTTTGCTCTCCAAAAAGACAAGTTCTCAAAAGATAAGTTATCTAGAAAATAATAAGTAATGAATGAAGAATTGGGCGGCTATTTATAAATCCCCAGCCCCATCAAATCCCACTTCCAAAGGCATGTCATTTTCCAACACTGTAATTTGAATAATTCAACTCAATAAGTGGCATGATTTTAATCCCCTACTCAGTTTCAATGAGGTGAGTCGACTTCCAATGATTGACAGCAGAATGGAGACCAATTCCATTGCACATGGTAAATTTCATAGAATCGACACCTACAAGTTTGCTTTCCAGATGTGGCACTAGTCTACAGAAATAGTGGATTTGAATGATATTAGAGAAATGGTCAATGATAAAATGAATACACCTTGCTTGCTTCCCAGGCTACGTTGGATTTTCTAGAGACTTGGTCATTGCCTCTGTGTTGCGCGCATGATGCAGGGTGTGCGACTTCTTCGTGCTGTTAATTTCATTTTTGCTCAAAGTTCAAAAGATAACACAAGAAATATTTCAATTTCATCATATTGAAGAATGGCGTACTTTAATTTCTCTTTTGCCAATGATAAACATTTCAAATCATTTGATTCCCATGGTTGATGATTAATATTCAATTGAATGTGAAATAGTCTGATTCCCATAGTTAAAATATTAATATCAAATCAATATGGGAAATAATTCGATTTCCCAAAGTGGAGAGATTAATATTAAATTAATTAGGAAATAATTATATATTTTATTATATAAATATAACTATAGTTTTTAAATATATTAAACATATATATATATATTTTACAAATATATATTTATATCATGAGCCAGTTAACATACATCCGATATATATATACATATATATATACAAATTCAGGAGGTAATAATAATAATATATTAATATCCTATATACATATATATACCTATATATATACCTTTATGTATATATGTCCACTCCCTATTCACTTACATCCATTTATGTTACCATCATAATGATCATAATATCACAAGACAGGTACATAGATAAACATCACTCATAAAAGCATAAAGAAGTAGACAAAACTCCTAATGCAAACACCTAAGCTACGGATGACTTACCTATAAACCCACACAAATTGACTCAATTCACTCTGTAAACACCTAAATTTGGACATTTAATTTATCCAAATTTATCCTCTTTCATCTAAGCATCCCCTTATCCGCATTAATTAAGTAATATCGCTATTATTTAATTAATATCCTCTAAAGTTCTTATAATCCCTGAGGTATCTAGTTAAATAATTAAATACCTTCCCCTTTCATCAAATGAATTAAATAAATATGGCATTTATTTAATTCCTCATATGTCACATCCTCCATCATTTTTATCTAATCCTAATCCATCTTCTAATCTCAACATTAGGGATGTGCACATGCCTAATTCTTGATTAGGATGTGTCGCATCCTCCAACTTTTGCAAGTTGGCCTCTAATCTCTCTTAGCCACCTAACCCTCCTCTAATCCTTCATTAATTAGCCTAATCAACCTCTCAAGGAATTTTTAATTCCTTTTATCCTTCCAAGGAATATTAAATTCCTTTTTCTCTTTCCCATGTGATCTTTGACTTGTCACATCAAGTCACATGTCACATCCTCCATAATCTTCCACTTGCATTTAATCTTAATTAATTAGTCTAATCGAGTACTTGCACAACCTTAATCACATAATTAGGTCATCTCTAATCCCCATATCATTTATGGAATGTGTCCTTAGTCAACTTCATTAAAAACTTTCTCTTTTTGAACAAGGCATCTCCATTCCCCATGTGAATTTTTAATTCACATTTAATCCCCCAATGCATTTAAAGGAATTTTAAATTCTTTCTCCCATCCCCATGAGAATATTTGAGGAATTTTTAATTCCCCACTTGTCCTCTCACCCACATGGGGACAAGTACCTCCTTTATGAGGAGATCTTGTCCCAATCCCAAGGTACTATGTACCCTCTCCATGTCATGTACTATCTTTCCACCTCATGTCCATTTCACCTTTTTTGAGCCACTTCACATGACACATGTCAAGATGTGAGGGCTTGTGAGTTCTCAACTCACCTTGGCCCTACATCTTGATCTTGGTGGCTCAATCTTGACCATCCATTTCCTTAGAGAGTCCAAAAATATCTATAAATACCCCCTCTTTTCTCTCATTTTGGGGGAGATCATGCATTGTAGCCAAACTCTTGCCAAAATTTTCTAGGAACCATACTTAGCCATTTTTCACACTTGCATCCACTTTCATCCATTATCATATCATCATCTAGCTTGCATCTCTTGCCATCCAAGGAGCATACACACACCAAAGATCGAAGGGCCAACCAAAGGATCAATTCGAGACAAGGTAAAAGGTTCCATTTGTTGCCTTTATTTTGCATTGAATCCAACTAGGCTAATCTTGAGGTGTAGGTTGTTTTTAGTGTTATTTTGCACTCTTTTACTTGCTGCTCGTTTTCTAGCACCTAAATTCGACCTATCACACACTCAATCTAAGGTGAAGTGTGTGTATGCTCAGATAGTTTACTCTACCGGTTACCGACCAAGCTCCTCTCCTGAGTGATACTTCCCCTCCGCCTGGAGGAATGGTTCATATACCTACATCCACTGACACACTTTCGGAAGTCATATGTTCATAACATAAGCAATATACATAAACATTTCAAAAGTTAGAATAACAATAATTCAATAATCATCTATTCTCATTCATGCAGTATATCACCATGAATAAACATCAACTGAGATAACATCAAATGAAACATCAAATGAGATAACATTCATATTGATAACATGGTTTAAGCATCACTAATTCATCTCCAGAATTCACATTTACCCTATCTAGTAATGGCAGATAGTAACTTCACAATTTGGGATGTAACAAAATTGGTCCCAAACTCTGTTACTCCAACAGTGCTATATTTCTTGTTTGGACATTGGTGAGTCTAAGGTTGATTAAATCAATATTTGTATTTTCCTATCACTTAAGATATGTTATAAAGTCACTTTATAACTAAAGTGAGGGTCTCAGGGTCATCAAAAAGTACCTTGTCTCATGCCTATTTAATTAAGTTGTTTTTAAAAGGCCAAATTATAAACCTCAAAAGGTGGACACCACTCTAGGGGAGACATAAGGATTTTCAAATGAAATCAAAAGTTCATGAAGAGGGGCGTGGGATTCTTGGAAGGAAAATATTCCAAACTTGGTTGCCCTAATTTCCCTCTCACCTCTATAAAAGCATCACTTTGGCTCTCATTTATTGATCTATCTTTTGGCAACATAACAAGATGTTGCTAGAATGCTTCCAAGGGTCTATTTTTGCAAGTTGAGGATGAAAACCCTCACCATTTGTAGCTAGTTTCGGTGGTGAAAGATCCACCCTAGCCAGGAAAGGGTGATTCTACTTCAGGGGTCACATTGGGTGTTCACAAAGTTCTGATTTCAGTCATTTTGGAGGTTGAATGATGAAGATTTTCTTGATTTTTTGATGTGAGACTGATGGTTTGTGTGTGCTCAGGATTTTGTTTCATTTTGGTGGTGTTTGAAGGCGTTTAGAGGTATTTTCAGAAGTCTGATTTACATTTCCAGATTTCTGGAAACCCATTTTTTGACAGTGGCTGAAGGTGAAAACTCATTCATAACTCCATGTGTGGTTTGCAAATCATTTTGGATATTGGTTTGTTGGATTCCTCTCTCTTGGGCACCACATTTCAAGTATTCACTTGAATTTATCATTGAAACATTGAATTTAGAGGCAAATCACCCCTCCTAGGGAGTTGTGCCTCTTGGGAATTGTGTATGAGTAGGTCTGATGTTTTATAGACCTGTATTCTGCCCTTCTTTGGATTCCATGCAGCTATTCTATGGCGTGAAGTTCACTATGTTCATTGGAAACCATCATACCTATCATGTGATGCGAGTTTGCAAGCATTTGCTGCTGTTATATGACTTATTAGGACTGCAATACATTGTATCAGGTCTAAAAATACATTTTTAAGTCTGAAATTCATTGGTCTCCATTTGCTATCATGATTTGTTATGGTTCTATATGAAAAATGAAGTTATTTCATTGTAATTTCCTTTCTATTCAATGTTTCCTATGTATGCTTTATTATGATGCAAACTTGTGAAAAAAGAACAAAGAAAACATATCAGCAAACACATCACAGTCAGCAAACAAATCAAAAAAAAATCAGGGATGGTTGTTACATAGTGAAAAGGTTAGAATGATATTGTGTAATGCCCCCTTTTTTTGAGTGATCATCTTGTGGAGGTACTTAGCCTATTTTATTCCCATTGGCTAAATTAGGAGTTATAAGGGAATAATATTAAATTAATTATTTATAAAGTTATCTAAATAAATTAAATCATAAAGGTAACTTTATTTTAATTAATTTAATTAAAGTGACTTAAATAAAAGAATAAAATATTATAAAGTCACTTTATTAAATATTTTTAAAGTGACTTAAGTGAAAAATAAAATAATATTATAATGTTACTTTAGGAAATATTAAAATATTCCTCTAGAAGCTTTATGGAGGTTATTTTGGATCTTTCTAGAAGATCAAGGGTTTCTTTAAAAGGAGATGATAGCTGGTCATTTGGGCATCTTGGATTTGCTTATTTCTTTCAGAATACTTGGAGAGCTTGTATTTGCAGGTTCAGCATGTTCTAAGGATGAAAACCCTTAGAATTTAGTGGTTTGGACGAAAACCCAACACCACTTGGAGAGGTAAATCCACCCAAGGTTTGTCATTGAGCTTACTGCAGGTATTTGGCATTGAGAAGGAGCTGGAAATGGTATTTTATTTGCAGGTTTACAACTGCTAGGGTTTGATATAATTTTGGCTAGGGTTTGGAGCAACTTGGGAGAGATTTGCAAGCAAAATTCCAAGTTGGGTATTTGAGATTTTGGGGAAGACATTGCAGATTCGACCTTGAGGGTTTTATGGCTGTATTTTGGCATCCATGTTGATGCATTGGTTGCAAGTATATCGCTGATATTATTTTACATTGCTGGGTGCTGGGGTTTCTACACCCTATTTTGGTGTTTTTGGCAATTTGGGTATTGTGTATTTTGAAGGATTCCATCATTTTACTCCTAGGGATTGAAGGAGAAAGTGCAGATACAGATTTCACACCTAGGGTTTCACATCATTTGATCATATTTTAACTCCTAGGGTTCCTCCAATCATATTTGGACTTGAGTGCTAGGGTGTGGAGGAGATTTTGGAGAGTTGGCATCACCAAATTGAAATCAGCATTGTGTTTCAGACTTTCCAGTTATCTTCAGAAATTTCAGACTTGTTGGAGTCCAGATTTGAGTTTGTTTCATCATCATATGGTCTTCTACATTGCTTATCTCATTGCCATTGGAGCTATGCATCATCCGGGTATGTTATAATTGTTGAACACTCAAATACTTAGGGTCTGTACTTGCTGTTACAGTCTGAATAAACACCATATCAGACCTGATTCATTTGTAAGCAGGCCTCACATTTCATTAATAAAGGGTTCCTTTGGTATGGTTAAGTTGTTTGTTATGTACTCTCTTATTTGATACTTGTAATTGCATCACAAACAATCCAAAATTCAAACAACAAAACTCAGAAATTCATATCAGAACCAGAAAAATCAGAATTCAGAGGTTTACCTAACAAGTGTTTGATAAATTGATTAAGGGTCAAATTGAGAAAAAACGGTGAAGAATCGGTAGGGGTCCTTACATATTATAATTAAATTCTTGTTGGTGGAAAACTGCACAACTCAATATTGCAATTGTTACAAAATACGGAAGTAATGAAATGCTTATTCTAGTGGCAAGCCTTCTAGACTAATTACAAATTGAAAACTGAAAATAACTAAAGCTGGTTCTAATGCAAGCCTTCTAGAACAAATTGCAAACTTAATATTAAATGTGGCAATGAACAGCATTAATTAACATCAAAATACTATTAAATTAAATTAATTTCATTGATATTGTGGTAGCATAGCCAACCAAACTTACAATCCTAAAATTAACTACAAATTATATGATTTATGGCAGTAAACCACAAAAAATTAGAATTAAAATATTATTCTGATGAACTGAAATGTTGATTATAAACTGCAAAAATCTTCCAAAAACGATAACCAAACAACAAAAATATTAAAATCTAATAAAGAACCAAATTAATGGTTATGCAGCATACCTTCACTTGTACGGCTGCATTTTGAAGTGTATAGTAGTCTGCATATATTAAATAAGCAACTTCAAAAGCTGCAATTTTCGTTAAAGCATGGTACAACAAGAAGAATAAGCATTCGCCTCATATAATTATTATTTCAACAAAGGAAATGACTAACTTTGATCATAAAGCTCTTTCCACAAAATGAGTTGCACCAACTCAAATTGGTACTGGAGCCCATTAAACCTTCAAATAATATTCACTCCACCTTTTCAATAGTTCACACAAACAAAGTCATACCCTTCTAAAAAGTACAACCACTTCACATATTAACCAACAAACTTTTCAAAAAGGTACAACATTTCTTTAATCAATATAATGGTATGGCCAATGTTGTACGGAAGGCAGTACTTGTAAGAATTAATTTGTGCAACCAATAGAAATAAAAGGAGATATAAAATGTATAGCCAAATAATAAAATATCTCTACCTTCAAATCAAAATTTATAATATTCAAAAATCTCCTTAAACATCTATCAAATATGAAACTCACTAAATAACTATAAAATTAAAATACCAAACTTGACATATGAAAAATCCAGAAACCAACTAAAATCCAAAATTTCTTCAATCTTCGGCACAACTTCTAAAATCTTCAATAAGCTCCTAAAATAATCTTTCTACACATACTTACTCTCTAGATGGAATTTTCTCTAATGAATATGAAGGTTTTCGTCCCCAAATCCAGTTTAGAAATCAAGAAGGTTTTCGTCCTCCGACAAAAAATGAACATTAGGTGTTCAATCTTCAAGAAAGGGGTTTTGGCAAAAATACACTAGATGGTCATCTTCAATGCCCAACTCATCCTTCTATAGATTCTTTGAGGGAATATAATATTATTTTCTTATTTTCCCTTTTCCCTCCAAAACTTAAATTACAAAGTTTCCAAACAACCCTTTTTAAAATAACATTACTTTTGGACCCCATTCTATTGAAAAGCCCAAGTGTCATGACACATGGTAGTGCAGTCATATAATAAACTTAAAATTTTCTCCACATAAATATCAATAGGCCCTTCCTTTATTGATTTAAGTAATAACTTAACAGGCCATGTGGCATGTTCCTAGGAATTCCCATAAGCAAAGGGAAAACTTCTCTGAAGTTAGTGTAGACCTTCTGATCTGCCACCATCAAGTTCATCCAGTGACCCATGAGACACACAACGGTTGCTATACAAAACTACACCTTGAATCCTAGCAACACACTTCTGACATTTGCAACTTTCCCGCATCATCCTAAGGAGATCTACAACACTGCATAGCAGAGGCAAGCCTAGTCACATCCAGAATTTGAATTTCCTAGAAAAGGAAGGTTGAGCAGTCATGGCCAGCAATTGTACATTACCTAAACAAGGAAGTTTCAACTACCAGCACCGCAATAGTGTAGTACTAGGTGGCAAACTTCATAAACAAGTTATGAGAGACCACACAACTGTGTTCAATCACCAACAAGAACTAGTAAGGCACCAAAATCTATAGAGATGTATTTTCCTCTACTCAAATTCCAAATTTAATTTGGGTGGGAAAATCATTGTGGGCTAGGTAGTCTAATCTATAAATACCCACCCACCTGCCCATTCATAGCCAAATGACACTTTGTTCAACAAAACTATTGAGCCTGATGTATTAGTTTATTCTCATCTCTTTTGATTGCTACATAGGGGAGCCTCTATGTATGTTTTTAGAGGAGTAATATTATGTAATGGTTAATAGATCAATGGACTTAATAAGAAGCAAATTGTTGTTCCAATGAGTCGTTGTCTTGTCTTTATTCACTTTTAATTCTTAGATACATGTTTCTTTCTATTCATAATTACATCATAAGCTATTAAGCTCTACTTTGATAGTAAAGATCGTATCTCTTTAGTGTGAGCCTTTGTTTTTCTTTATTTTCTTTTTGCAATCTCTATCCCTTTTTGCCCCCTAAGCACAACTTCAGGTTTAGCATTAGATAGGAACTCATCGCTCTAATCTCAAATTTGTCTTGTAGGGTCCACCCACATTGCTACCTACAAGGCTTTCCATGTTCTTAGCCCTACATGATGCATTGGCACTAAAAAAGGCCTTAGGCTAAGCCAACAATTATATATACATACAAATATTATACATATATATGTATTATGTATGTATGTATGCATAGAAGCAAATATCCTTCTTAGAAATTTCTTGACATCCAAAAAGACAAATATATTTTCAATTTCTCAGGATATCATTGGGAAAAAACTGGAAAATATAGGGAACCAAAAAAATGCAATAAAATTAAAAAAAAAAAAGAGATATAGGTGATGTTTTTTACATTTAAAGCCCTCCTAATTACATAGAGATTGAAAGCGAAAGTAAACAAGAGTGTACATCATGAATTTAAATATGGATTTTTTTCATTAATTTTGAGATCAATGATTATAGATAATTGTATTATAAATGTCTTTAACAATGTTAACAAATAACATTGCCAGAATGGTAATGAACCTTTAATGCAATAAAATGCAGCTAAGAAAAATACGACTTGTTAACCCTACCATTCCCCTTAGCTATCAAGTCAAAAAGAATAAACTCAAAATGGCAACTATAGTTGACAACAAAAGTCTCCCTAACCTCTTCAAACACCTCTTAAGTTTACAACAGTGGCAACATTCATGCCTCGAATTTCAGGACAGCAATGTCTTGTCTTAACAATGTTTAATAGTAATCACTTTGATCAACAATATTTCCTATAATATTGACAACAATATTGATGCATGTATTAATTGATCACAGTACTAATAAGGATGCTATTGAACACCATACCGATCAACAATGATAGAATGCTACTGATCGGCAAGCATAGGAAGATTACTAATCAGAAAAGGAGTTATGTCAAAATACAATAATGATGACAACAATCTCAACAGGTATGACATTATTAACAGCTGATTAGTAACAACAAAAATTCCTAAACAATCACCTCAACATATAAGTATTTTACAAATGAAAATCACCTCAACATATAAGTATTTTACAAATGAAATAAGAACAATAATATCCATTGATAAGTATAAATGACAGAAAGTCAATGACAGCACTAACATTTGTGATGCAACAATAATGACAAGTCAAAGGATAGCATAATCATTTGACAGTATTGTCTAGTAATGACTATTCTCAAGAATCATTAAAAATGACAACAGTGTTCGCTGTTATCAAAGGCAACAATCATAGTCACTAACCACAATAACAACAGTCATGTTCCCTATTCACAAGGTTTCCAAATTCAATTATACTAGGTGTCTTCACAACTATAGAAAACCAAGTTCATTTTTTAAATAACAACAGCAATAATTGGCATTGTCCCTTGGCAACAAATCTAACTGCTGTTCAATAATGGCAGCTGGAAATCTTAACAGCTACTTACACCGGTCAAGGTGTACAACCCATTTATCAAAGTTCTAGAGTAGAATGACTAAAAACTTGCAGGTCTGATGCTTATATAGAAAAAAGCTAATTTACTATGATATTACCAGTCACATATTGCCAATAATTTATATTGGTGAAGATTTCAGTCAGATATTTTAAAAATGTCAGGAACCCCACCAAGAAAAGATATATCAGAATATATAGTGACATTTTAACGATTCCTGCTCCTATAGATAGATGGATAGATAGATAGATAGATAGATAGATCCAAGGAAATAAACAACCTATGACTGCATTAATTAACTAAGAAACAAAATATATAAAAGCCAAGGAAATAAACAACCTGTAACTGCATTAATTAACTGAGAAACAAAAAAATTTAAATCAACTTAGAAGATTTAAAAATAAGGAAAAACAATACTGTCCTCTTACTGAAAAGAAAAGGTAAATCAGCCAAACTTTACCTATTGGAAAGCAAGTATTTCTTTCTACCAAATAAAATAAACAGATTCCTAATCCTAGACCATCATTTTCATAAATTTTTGTAGAAGAGTCCTTTAGCAGTGGTAAGGATGGAAATCAATTTGCTCTATTTTTCATTTGTTGCATGATAAGGTAAGACCTACGTACCGGAGAGAAAATATCTACAAAATTAATCATATCTTCGTCCCACCAGCACTCCAACTGAGAAATATAAAATTTCTTATAAACCATTCATGCATTGAACAATAAAAAATTTAAATTCAACTTAGAAGCTTCAAAATAAAGAATTATCCCTCAACTGCAGATGTGCGAAAGAGTAAATAAGCCAATATTTACCCAATGTTAAAGCTCCTTTGCACATAATTTATATAAAAGAGTATTTTAAAAATGGTAAAGACATAAAATACTTTTTGTTTGTTTTGTTATTTTGGAATAAATCACCAAATATGTATCGCAGTCAAAATATCTAATTAAAATTAATCATATCATCATCCCATCAACTATCAAACAGAGAAATATAAAATTGGTATGGACCCATTGTTGAATGAGCAATTGAAATTCTATAATCATCTCAAAATGTTCCAAAGAATCCAGCAAAGGCAAAAGCATTTAAAAACATAGAGATTGTTCTCTTGTGCTGAAAATAAAGGGTTAACCAATCTTACTGACATTTATTTACTGACATTTATCCAATAAAATCAGCAGATATCTAATTCAAACTATTCTTTGCACAAAATTTTTGTTACAAAAATCCTTTATAAGTGCTCAACACAGACGTCCTTTCAATTTTGTTTCCATTTGTTGTCTAGTAAGAGGCCTATATGTAAGTGAAATATCTATCAAAACTAACCATATATTCATCCTCTAACACTCGAATATAAACATAGAAAATTAATTTGCACTCATTGGTGGATTGAGTAATAGAATGCCTACATCCAACGTAGAGGATTCATAAGAACAAAATAGAAATTTCCCTCTTTTGGCAACAAGGAAAAATTAAGAATAATTAGGGGAGAAGACCCAGTACCTAAGCATGTTCCAATAGTTGTTATAGTATTTGTTGATTTAATGTCCAATATTTTTGACAATATTGGACCAATAGTTGTGATTTAAAGTTGTTAGTGTTGATGATGACTACCCATAATTGAATGAAATGTATTCCTTAGATCTAAAAAGCAACAAATCATGTAATGCCACATCATTGCACCAATAAAACATGATTTAATGCACAATTATCCTTCTCAATTTTTTGGGCTTTTTTGGACACCTCAACAAAAAGCATGCTAATGTGGCATCATATTTGATGATGTGGCCCTGAAACCTTAGTTACAAGCAGGGGACTTGCCAAATAAGCTGCTGTGAAAAATTGGGAGTGATATGAAATTTCGACGTAGGATTTTGAAAAGCATGAAGTTAGGGTGCTCAACTACCGGGTCCTCTCCCCTAGTACAAACATCATAGCTTCATCCCACAACACTCCAACAGAGAAATATAAAATTGATTTGTCTACATTCACAAATTGAGTACCAATAAGTCTAACCCAACAAAAAATTAAGAAAGAAGTGAAAGAAAACAACTATCCTGCGCTGAAAAGAAAGAGCAATCAAACAATATTTAACTAATGTAATACAAAAATATAAAGAAATAAAACTCAAACATGCATTCTTAATATAAGCTAAGCAAAACAGAAATAACACTGCATTTTTTAAATTCATATAGGCCCTGCTTGCTAATTAGGCAATTAATGGATTGAATTCCACCTTAGTTCCTAGTATGAAAGTATAAAATTGATATGAAACCCATTCATGGATTGAGAAAAAAAAAACCTAAATCCACTCATACGATTCAAACATTAGAATATTATATAGGTTATTCTATTTTTCTACAAAGAAAGAGAAAATTAGGCAATATTTAATAGAATGCGTTTACTTTAATCTATTCAATTTCAAAGAACGACAAGCCATAAATTAGCCAATGCTTAATGAAATGCATGTACTTTAATCTATTCAAAAAAATCAAATTAAAGGATTTCAATTCAGATAACCCAGGTTTGAATTGTAATGTCCCCATTTTTAGCACTGCACCTTTCAGTGACCATTGGCCTATTCCGGAGACCCGTAGGCTACTCGGAAGGTAAAATTAGGGTTTCTTGTTTCGAAGGATGTTCTTGCTTGAGGTTGGTTGATCCAATGGCGGATTCTTTCTGGGTTTTCAGAGAGCTTCGCAGTGATATGTTTCTTTTGGCATTCTGAGCAATTTCTGGAATTTACTATTTTTAGTAAATTCTATTTCTGGCAGTGGTCATATTGGTCTCGGCACAGTTGACCTTCCTCTTCAGTCGACTCAGCTGGCTTACTCAATTTTGGGCTTTGGGGCATAACTAGAGAGATAAGTTGGATTATTTTTAATTAAGTCATGTTTAATGTTATATTTTAACATTGACCCCCTTCGCCTAGCAACTTCACTTTAAGTTGTTTTAAAAGATGTCCTTTATGGTGGGCGCCTCATTTAAAGAATTAATTATATCTTTATTTAAAGATTTATTCCAAGCATAAGTTGGATGCCAACTTCAAGGAAGGAATAAAATTATAATTAAAAGTCAAAATTACAACTTTGAAGAAAGGGACGCCATCTTTTGAAGAATTAGGGTTTGACTCTGAAAAGAAGATTAGGGTTTCGAGAAGGTCAACGGAAAATTATAAAAGGAAGCCTTTGGTTCTCATTTCAGCATCTTTTGTCTACAGTATTGTTATGCTGCCAGTTTGGCTCTGGAACTGCTTCGGGGAATGAAGGCCTCCTAGCTCAGGTATCGCTTCTTGTTTGCAAGAAAACAACTAGTGGTGATTTAGTCTAGTTTTGTGAGTTCATTGGAATTTGTGCATTGTAATCTGCATTGTGTCTAATTAGTTTCTGTCTTTGCATATTAGAGTTTCTAGATATTGCATTTTTGCTACAGCAGATTTATGTTTTTATTCGTAAATCAGAAAATATCAAAAAGATTGTTCTGGGTATTGCATTTTCCTTTCTGTCTAGGCTAGGTGTCCATTTGTGCCAATTCGTAGAATTTTTAGAGAAGCATATGATTTTTAAATGTGAATCGCTCCTCTTGCTGGGCTGTACCTCTTATTTCTGTCTTGGGATTCGTGCATATTAGATCTGTGGTCTTTTGATCAGTTTCTAGTGCTTTGAATTGGTCGCCTATGTCATTAGAGTGTATTGCAATTCATTTCACATCCATCGGAGGATCTTTGAGAGAGTTATGAACATTTATATGAGTTTGTAGGCTGCTGTTTATTCATTTAAAGTGCAGATTTGTAACAGAAATCAGAATTAGTATTTTGATCATTGAAAAGTTTATTGGTTTGGCATTTCTAACCAAGCCAAGAAGAGTTCTTGTGATGTAATGAAAGCTTTCATATTTCCATGCTCATGGCAGACGAATGATTTTTATTTTGTAAACTGACAGTAGTACTGGCAGTCATTTTCAATCTTGTTCAAATCTGATTTGTAATGCTCTCTCCCATTATTGAAGTTGTTCTGTAATAGATACGTCTCCGCCCTATGGTAGCTACTTTCCCAGTTCGGGTTAGAAAGCACATTCTGGGTGTTGAGTCCCTTTCAGCAATTCAGTTATTTCATTCAAGCATTGTTATTTGTAATCACTCCGCCATATGGTCGCCCCTCACTCCATACTGGATTGGGTAGCACATACTTGGTGTCGAGTTCCCTTTCAGCATTTAGTGTAGAAGATCCTCTGACCATATGCTCGCCATCATCGACGCCATTCTTGGTTAGAGTTCCTGCATAAGCAATTTGTTTAAAGATCCTCTGACCAATGCTCACACCTTGCCCACATCGGGATCCTGGTGTACATTCTGGTTAGAGTTGCTTCAGCACGTTTTGGTTTATCTTCTAACCTTAACGGGTGCATTGATTGTAATTTGAATTTGAAAAAACAAAAAAATTGGCTCGGAATATTTCATGAATCCTCAAAAGGAGTCTTAATATTAAAAATTAACATCCAATTATGAGTGTTACATTTATCAATAAAAAAGGTCAGATGCAAGTTAAGCTAAAGGTAAGCCCTTGATCTTCTTCTTAAAATCCAAAGCAAAACAAAATTGATTTGCATTGTTCGTGATTGAACAATAGAAAGACTAAATTCAAACAAGGAGATTCAAAAGAACGAAATATGAAGAAAAGAAAAAGGCATTGATTACCCTTTATCAATATCCATTATATCCTATGGTTCCAACCCTATGACACTCCAACTGAGAAATAGAAAACTAGATTTTACCCATTTCAGGATTGAACAATAGAAAGCTGAAACCCAACTCAGAAGATTGAAAGAATGAAAAGAAAATAAAGGTTTCCCTCGTTTGCTGAAAACCAAGAGAAAATAAACAAATTATTTATGGGACAAAAGTACTTATAACCACCAAAAAAATCAAAGACAAGCCTTGAACTAATGAAACTTTTATGGCATAGCAATCTTCACAAGACATTTTACTTCGTAAAATAGCATATAATTTCAGGTGCAACTTACCTTAAGAGACCAGGTCAAATGCAAGTCCTAAGTTGAAGGTAAGCCACTGGTCTTCTTCTAAAATTGCATATCTAATCATCCCATCTACAATCGAAATGAACAGTTCAAATTAAAGATGCCAAATATACTAATTTAAAAAATTAGATTAATGAGACTTCCATATAAAAGAATTCCCACAGATGAATATAGAACAGATCTACACCTTCTCAAAGATTAAGCAATAGAAAGACTAAATTCTACACAGAAAACTTCAAAAGATACCAAAAAAATAGAGGGTTCCCACTTCTGCTGAAAAAGAAATGAAAAATTAGGAATATCCATTAAAAGTACCACAGCTCTATCCCACTAACTCTCCAATGGAGAAATGTAAAATTTGATTTGCACCCAATTCCAAGATTAAACAAAAGAAGCATAAACCCAAGTCAAAAAGATTGAAATAAAGAAACGAAAAATTAAAGTTACACTCTTCTGCTGAAAATACAGAGCAAATCAATCGATACTTAATGAAACCAGGCATGTAATCTACCAGAAAAAGTAATCAAATGATATTAGGACAGGCCTAAACTATAAAATAATGGGGCTTTCGTAGTAAATTCTCAAGTTCAAATCCTAAAAATATGCGTTAATGACAATATATCACATAGAAAATGAGTACAACTTTGCCCAACTTACCTCTTGCCAAATGCAAATGCTTTGACGAAGCTGATCTACTAAGCTTCTGCACTTCTCCCAGGCCAACAGAGACAACCATAATTGGTAGTTTCATTAATTTCAAAAATCGATAGAACTATTTCTTTCGTAGATGATGAATTCCCATATTCTTGACCAAATCTTCTATAAATTCAAAATTGTCCTAAATTTGTACGATCAATTGCTTTAACGGCAAGGAGGCGAACGGCTGAAAAAAGCAGAGCCGGTTTATACACCTGCTTTTTTGGTGCTTTTTAAGAATGTTTGAATTAGATGAACATCGATATGAATATGATTTGAATTGAAAAAATTCAAACACTTTTCCGTTATGCTCTTAGAATTTTCTAATCATTTTATTAATTTACTGGAAAATTGCCCCACTTCGCTAATTAATGTTCCTATATATAGAAAATATTTAAGAAAAAAGTGGTATTTAGTTTGTTCAATGAAGAATGTATGTTTTTAATGAATATTTTGGAATATTTAATAAATGTAAGTGTTTAGAAAATATGTACATATGAATAAGGTGTGGATACATGTATGAAAATGTGTGTAGGGAGATAGGTGAAGGTTAGGGGAAGAAGGCCAATTTCGTAAAAGATTGTGTCATTTCTAATATGTAAATGTATTAATAAACTTTCTTAAAATAGGTATAAGATTAAATGAGTATTGGTATGTGTATGCAAATTTCACCATTATATTATAATCGCACTTTGAAGTGCATGTAATTCCTAGAATGCTCATATATCTCAATATATGTAGCAGTTGCAAACATGCATGCAAATTAAATACTAGCATACATATATTAAATATTAATATATATAAAATAAGCCGAAAGTTATCTTGTTTGCGGCGCATATTTTTCATCATTAAGGGTATTTTTAATTTAATTTCATAATTTGAACCTCATGGTATCACGAACCTCATGGTATAGATGAACTAACCAATCACAAAAATCTACAATTTCAATCTGAATATTATTAAATTTTATATCCAAGTTCATTTTCACCTTGGATTCATAGAGAAAGTTTAAGTACATAGCATAATTGTTAATGTTTTTTTGGTTGTTTTCTAGTTCATTATTGATAATTTTCTTGACCATCTTCTCTCTCAACCAATAACGGACACTCAACTCCTCGATACGAAGGAGGACATTGAATGGAAGATGACAATGATACTTCGATAACCAAATGGACACCCATGATGTATGCACATTATGTGAAATCTTCCTCACCTGTAGGAAAATCATTATTTATTTTTTTTACATTAGTATTAAATAGGGGAAAATATATATTTTTCAATTTTTGAGAAAATTGCATTTAAGAGATTAAACATTAAGCAAATTTATGATATCAAAGAAACTCAAAATATATTAAATTCAAGTAGTAAAAAAAATTGAATATGTGAGAAGCATATGAAACATACCAATTTTTAAAATTATGTGGTGAAATATGAAGAATCCACATGGGTAGCAAATGAATTTTAGATTTTCTACAACTCACTAGAAACATTTGAAAAGTATCATAATTGTTTTACATTAGGAACATTTATTTGTTGAATTTTCAATGCATTAAACATAGAAGAATTTTTAAGTACCATAACACATAAAATCATATAAATACATTACATTTAGAAATTTGAGTATAGTCATTGAAACAAAATTGAAGAAAATATATTTCATCAATTATCTTCTAAAATTTTAAGTCTATTTTCTTCAGCTTTTCTTTTGGCAAGTTGTCTACCCTTTTTCATGTTTTCATAACGATCATATGCGAATGGTGGCATAATTCTTAGGCCGTGTAGAGACTTTACATGAGAAATGGTGACAAATGTCAATCTTGTTCTTTCTCTTGGTCCAATATCAATAGTGGCTTTTGAAAGAGTCAAACCCTGTGATTTGTGAATTGTTAATGCCCAAGCCAATCTTAATGGAATTTGGATTGTCCTCCCCCTCTGTATTGTTGTAATTGGAATTGTATTTGGATTATGGTCATTGAATGGTATTCCTGAATAGTTGTCAAACTCAACCATTATATATGTTGGTGGTTCTGGTGGACCACTTCTAGGTTTGTATACAATCTTTCGAATATATCCTAGAGCCCCATTTACAAGCCCTGCTTGTATCCAAAGATTTGAAGTCAACATTACCCTAGCATCTTTATTGATCAATAATTCTAGATCAAGCTCATCATTTGAGCATCCTTCTGTTGCATTAATACCTCGATTTTGTTGCAAGACTACGTGCAACAGGATGCTTCAATGAGTATAGCATTTTCTTGTTATGTTTATGAACATTATCATTTGTTGAGAACAAATGAACATCATTTTCAAACTCATCATTGCTTGTTGCATCAATGGTAATAGCGGTTCTTGTCATAAGTAATCTCCAATCATCAATTGTTGGGTTTGCATCTCTAAGATTTGTCAAAAGTTGACAATCTTTGTTGGTGGATGTTTTCTCCATCTTGTCTAAATACTTTATCTAAAGTAACCACAGCTTTGAATTCTTCCCATAGAAACCTAGCTCTTATGTTGCTGTCATATGCTGGTCTATCATTAACAGCTGACAACTGACCCAAATCTCCAACCAAAATTATAGATATACCTAAAAGATAAACAATGAATTTTTTTAGCTAATATATACCTTCATATCTATATAAACTCCATAATGTGAATTACTTGTATTAGAATATAAATTAGTCATTTTTAATAATCATAATCATGTGTATACCTGCAAATTTAATGTTTGCATTTTGTGGGAATGCTTGTCGAAGTCGAGAATTTATGTTCTCTAGCATGTTCTAACCTATGAAGCTCATTTCATCAATCAAAATGTATTTGATGTGTGTTATCTCTTCTTCAAAGCTTGTTAGCCTTGCTCCTTCTAGTTGAGAAAAATCTCTTATTGGGATTCTCAATTTTGAATGTATTGTGGATGCGCCAATGTTGAATGTTGCAACTCCAGTTGATGCAAGTAATAGAAAGGGAGAAGAACTCGGAGTCACTGCGTTTTCAAGAGTTTGTCTAATAGAACCAATTAGATATGACTTTCTTGTTCTTGTTGTTCCTTGAATTATCATCTACAAGGGTGGTGGATTCTGATTATTATGGTATTGTGTCATAATTATGTTGATCGCCTTCCTTTGTTTATCACTGAGATTTGAATAGTCGGTACACTATGGTATGTCATCATGTATGAGACACCCATGTTCTTTCATGATGCTAATGAAATTCATTTCTTGATTTGTGTATACTTCACAAGTGGTATTCATTACACCAATTTGTTTGTCTATCAATATCTCTTCTACCCAACATATCTATTTCTGATATTTTGATATTTTGACCGTTATGTAGTCTTGATATTATTTCTCATTCATGCTCAATAATATTTTGTTGAATAGTTTCATTGTCTTCAATTTCAAAATCACTGATGTTTTCAATATTTTCTACAATTTCTCTTCGCTCCACATGCCAAGGGTTATACTGAAATGACTTCCAATTTTCTATTATGGAGTCATTATCATGACCAATATCTCTTTGTACATCAGGAAATGGTTTGTAGAATAATAACTCTGATAAGAAAAATTCATTCCATTTTTCTGACTAACGTGGAGGAAAGGATAAAAATCTAGGGAATACTCTGACAATAACAGTTGTTTGTCTTCATTCCCATTTGTTATCTCTTTTTCTTTTAGGATTATATATCCATGACTTGGCTCCATCAATTAGTGTTATAGCTTCCATACATAAAGGCCTTTTTTTTTTATCCAACGATGAAGTTTATCGACTGTTCTTCATTGTTTTTTTCATTATTTATACTTATAGGTTTGAACACCTCACGTGATACATTTAGATTGAAAATTTTTTGCTACTTTCTACTAATGGAAGTTCTAGTAACATGTGACATGTTTCTTGAGCTCCAATATCCCTTTCTATAATAGTCTCTGTCAAAATCCTTTTATATGCTCTTGCAGCTAAATCATCTGCATTTTCTGTGTTTGTAAGATGCATCAATATTTGTTGGTATGTTTCAGAGCTTTTCTCTGGTTTTGCTGCATACTTTGCAATATATTTTATCACGACATGTTTAGAAAGAACAGGTTGCCAATCTATATTTTCTCTCCATAATTGCAATATGTAGCGATTGTGTGAGTTTACTCTATTTTTGGCTGGCTCAGATTTCTTTTCACCTGTTTCTATGTCTTCATATAATTTTGACCCGTCTAAATTCAATGCCCAAGGAGTATTATACCTACAATCAATATAAATATGTCATCTATTTTAGTATTTGACAATTATATTATATTCCATTTTGATATAAATATTTTAACTTGTTAAAACAGTTACCTACAAACCATTGTTCCTCTCTTTTTTCGTAGGCATGCACCTTCCCTGCACATTGTGTGTCACTGTACACAATTTAGGATTTCTTCATAGTCTTGGTCAACATCTATCCCTGTAAGTTGTCTTGTATCTCTAAGACATGGATGTAGAGAATAATTTTGGAATGCCTACAATTGGAAATGAAAATATATTAGTCATATTGTAGACTAGAAATAGTTTATTTAATATATTGCATGTATACATCCAAACTTTTTAAAACATGCATGTATGTTTGGTTGATGTGGATCTACTCTAGGATTCCATGCCTGAACAATACAATGAAAATATCTTTCAACACTTTTTTCGTTGTTTTTCATTTGACCAATTAATATTGTCCATATTCAGTGCTCTATGTATACATATGAATCTATGGACATGCGGTGATCCCCTATGTTGCCACTCATATCTGCACCAATAATCTTTTACTTTCATTCCTTTTTCCAGTATTTCTTTTCTGAATATTGAATTTCTCAAGTGCATGTAATGTGTGACTATATGAGGATAGTCAATAACATTTTGTTTTCTTGAATTTTGAGCCTCCCTTGGAGTAGATGGTTGTGTTCTTGGCATTAATGCATGCAAATCAGGCCAATACATGTCTACAACACTTAAGGTGAAGAATATTGTAGAACCTATTTGATGAATCATGTCAGTCAGTTTTGCATGACATTTTGTCCAGTATGGCCTTGTACCCCTTAATTTTGTTCCAAACCGCATCAACCTATCAGCTAGATGAGAGTGTAGCATGTTTTCCATATGCTCACGTAACTCATTGATGGTGAGTGGCATGTCTTGAAAATTTCTTTTTATGAATACAACTAATGAATTTTGTGCACGATGTCTCATTATCATGTTGATCATGAAATATTTAAATCGTGGATGACTACCAAAGCAATGAAAATATTATAAATTAATATGTATTTCCTTAACAAATATTATAAATTAAAAATCATGTAAAATTATATATATTAAAATTAGAATACTATATTATATTTTCTTTAAAATTTCATGTATAGAAGTATAAAAAGATGATGATAATGCATGATTTTAAAGCTTACAGATATAAAAATAATTAAATATAATATTACTTTGAGATGGGTTAGTAGACGGGTTTGTGCATTACATAGTGATGCACACTATAGTGACTCCATATAAAATAAAAATAACAGCTTTAAAACTAAAAATAATACCAAAAAAAAAAAAAGGTTTTCAAATAGCTTTAAAAACAAAGCAAAAGTTTCTCATCTCCATTGCTAGATATATATATATATATATATATATATTGATTTCAATATATATATATAATATTGTATGTATTTAATTTTTTTATTAGATATGCAAGATAATCTTGTTAAAAATCTTCTTAAAATTATAAAAGCGTAAAAACATTGAAAATGAATATGTATTTCCATAACAAATATTATAAATTAAAAATCATATATTTTCTAAAAATGTATATTTTTGTTTTTTAAAATATTCTAAATTAATATGTATTTCCATAACAAATATTATAAAATGATATATATTACTATTAGAAATTAGAATATTATATTATATTTTCTTTTTCTTAAAAATTTCAAACAATTTTAAAATAGCTTTAAAAAGAAAGCAAAAGTTTTTTGTATCTCCATTGCCAAACAAAGATATATATTGATTTCAATATATATAATATTGTATTTATTTTTTATTTTTTTTATTAGATATGTAAGATTATCTTGTTAAAAATCTTCTAAAAATTATAAAAGTGTGAAAATATTATAAATTAATATGTATTTCCTTAACAAATATTATAAATTAAAATTCATGTAAAATTATATATATTAAAATTAGAATACTATATTATATTTTCTTTAAAATTTCATATATAGTAGAAGTATAAAAAGATGATGATAATGCATGCTTTTAAAGCTTACAGATATAAAAAATCTTAAATATAATACTACTTTGCGACAGGTTAGTAGATGTCAATTTTAATAGGGAGAATAAAAATGTACACATACTCATTGATGTGAGTGTAATAAGCCTTTCGACTTAAATTAACATAAAAGGATATCTCAAGGGTTTGTATAAAGTAACGGACCATATTGAATGTTATCATGTAAGTTCATCTTTTGGCATGCACTCTCCATGAGAACCTACAAAATAGAGGAAAATGTGTCATGATGTAATGACCCTGCTCAAATCTGATTGAAAACTTCTGATTTTTGGCCTTAGTAATTTTTTCAAACACTTTGCATACAAGGGTCATATGACTGATATAACATTTCAGTTTGCTTTAATAGATCTTTTCTTCAATTAGCATCAATGAGAATGCTTACAAATGACTCTAAATTCTCTAAACAATTACCTAACATGAATGTGCAACTTATTGTGGCAATATCCAATGCATATATATGAACTAAGCATGAAAAATGATCACCTATAGCCAACTGGTATTTTAACAAACAGTTGGTATGCAAACTAACAAATTGAAAACAAATGATATTGAATTGCTCAAATGACACCAGCACTTTATATCTCCTTAATTGTAATGAAATATCTAATACAAAGCTCATACAAATGGCGAAGACTTTTGGCATTTACATTAATTTCAAAATATGATAATGCTGGTACAATGCACACCTACAGCTGCAAATATAACTATGCTAAATGCAATGCTAGAAGATGATAGAAATGTGAAGAACCTAGCCTCAAGAAGTGCCTTGGATGAAAGATGAAGTAGCAATCAATAACAAGTTCAAATGATATTCTCCAAGCCCAAATCGAATTGCTCAAGTAGCCACCCCTGTTCTTGCCTGGCAATATTTTAGAAAAATAAATACAGCCTCTAATCTCCTCGAATTTGTCCTTGAAATGATTGTCTCGGCGATAGCAATTGAATGCAACAATACCCATAACCATAGGATGCTTCGATGATGAGATATGAACAAAAATGTTTTGCCAATGGTGCCCTTGCTGTAGTATATCAGACCACTGAAATTATTTATCAGCAACCTGATAGCTATTCCAAAATACTCTAAAATGATTGCCAAGCTCTCCCAAGATGAATGCTCAAATACCCACAAAGAAACAATACATGAATGAGGCCATACAAGCAAAAATTTGAATATAATATGCAAAATTCTCCTCCATTAAAATATGAAAATGACTAGTAACTATAACAGCAATGTGCAACAAATAAAATCAACCCAATGATGTAATTCCAAAGCTCCAAAATGCCTCCAAAATCTGCAATGGATTTCCTCAAATCGATACAACCAAAATTTGGCCAAAGGCCATAAAATTTTGCTTTGAAGTACAAGTAGAAAGTTTGAAGCAACTTCCTCAACTTTGCAATAATTCAAGTGATATTTCACACCCTCAAAATTGCTCACCAATTGAGAGTTTTCGTTCTCAATGGCCAAAGAAAACTACAGAAACCCTAGGCTCCACAACCATCAAACATCAACATCAACAACAACAAATCTGGATGCTGAGAATGAAGCCCAAGACATCTATTTATTCTTTTTCCCCGATTTCTCCAGAAACTTCTAGAATATTATTTTATTTTATTTAAGTGACTTTATATAATATATTTTAAAATCAAGTCACTTTATTAAATTAATTAAATATAAGGCCACCTTATAATTTTTATTCATTCGATAACCTTATAATTAATTAATTTAATACCACTCAATGATTTAATTAAAATAACTAATTAGTCATCCTCTTGAAAAATCATTATTTTGGACAACTAAATTAATTAAATTAATTAAATCAAATTACCTCCAAAACGGGGACATTACACATGAGTAGCTTTTGTCACCCAATCCAAACCTTATTGCCAATGATCATAAGTAGCTAAATAGAGAGGAGGAAATAGGGTTAGAGAAATTTCACTTATATAAAAAGTGGTAATGTTCTACTATGATCAACAATAATGGGATGAAAAATAAAGTGGGGAGCTAGCATGGCATGTGGTACTAATTTGTTTAGCACAATGGATGTGTATCTAGATATAAGCACATGCAACTATCTACAAACTCAACATGAGTGTCTTAGTGATAGAATATGCCTAGGATACAATTGGTTGCACCCATAGGATGCAAGGAATTATAGAAGAGAAAAAATTAGTACATGAAATGTAAATATAGGCTAGGAATGTAAGCATATAAATCATGTAAACTAATAGCTATAAATGAGGATATTGGCTAGAGATGATGTCAAGGAATGAAATTTCCCTTAGCATGGGAAAATGATGAATGATTGTGTGGCTCTTTGTGACGACCAACCCTGTATGTCAAATTAAAACTTTTGAATTTAACCATAATAAGTAAAAATAATGCCATTTCAATAAAAAAAATCTTTTCAATTTCATAAACATGATATATCATTTTGCAACTTTAACTATTTCTTTCCAAAAGAAACTACAAAGTAAAGAAGAATAAGATACATGCATAGCTCGTAAGCTTTTGGCACAAATAGAAATAAGAAGGTCCAGGAGTCTATCCTGTCAAATCTTGGATCATCGACCGATTGTTGAGGAGGAGAAACATCACTCCAGACTTATAATGCGGTCCCCCGCACATTCATTATTCAATGAATGGCCCTCCCTTTGAAGAATAGATTGGTAGGGTATCCCTTAACGATTACCAACTAAGCATAGTGTTGTGTTCCTACATAAGTAGGTCCTATGCAAACGAAAACTCTTGAACTAGTATGTACTTCGGGATCACGGTGAACTGACAGTGTAGTACTACAACTAAATGTAAGTTGTTCCTAACACTACTTTGGCCAAAGTGTTTATATTCAATAAAGAATGTAGGTCATCTATCACATGCACTAGCCAAGGTCAACTTGACTTAAGGATTCCTTACTCTATGCATAGATTGGTCTATTGGGGGTAATTTGTACCCTAGATGTCCTACATCAAGCTAACTACTAGAAAGGAGGACAGTTTAACAAGTACTCACAATTACTTCCCCTAAACTAGACATCTTCATCCTAGGAATTTCATTAACTTGACTAAGTTAATCTACTAACTTGTTTGTGATCGGTACCTTATTAAACACCCTCATTTCTTCCCTAGTATTTAATAGCTACTTGAAAACATGCACTCCTTATATGGAGCTCATGGAAAATCACTCCTTAATGCATCTATGAACCTAGTGTAATTTGTACACTAATGCAAGCAAGTGCAAACAGTAGTAAACATGCAATACCATTTTTCTTAAATCACAAATTGCTTCTTGTTCATGGATTTTAAAAGCAATTCCTACTCTTTACCTAATCAAAAGTTATTCTTTCAGAATTACATTTAGAAAACCATTCTAAAATATGAAGAATAAAACTAATTACAACTCCTTATCCATGTTCATTCAAAAGATACAAGTTCAGACTTTTATTTAGAAACTCATTCTAAAATATGAAAGTAGAATAGCATGCATTTTTAAATTTAGAAATATATTTAGAATTTTGTTCTAGAATATTAAGAAGAATAGCATGCCTGATATATGCTTTGCCACGGATGGTGATGTTCTAGTTTGAGTCTGTAGCACCTTCAGCCAACAACCAAAAGACTTCCAGCTACCTCTTTTACTGAGAATCAACTCTTAAACACAGCTTCAAGATAATCTCAGCTCCTCACTATTAACTTAGAAATGAAGTATGACAACAAAGAATCACTGTCACTATAAATTGTGCTCTTAGAATTTAAAGAAGAATTCACTCTAAATTGATGATACAGGATAGAAATTGTTGAAACTACTTAGAAACAAGATTGTAAGCTCTCAGAAATTATGTTTCTTCTCTCCAAAGAAAACCTAACCACAATATGAATTGGTGTGTTGAAAGAGAAACCAGGCGCCTTTATATAGAGCCCCTGCTCAACTTATTCTACTATTTAGAAGGTCAGAAAAATGCCAGACAGTCCCAGAATAATTCAAACTTGCAATGTGGAAAATTAAAGAGATGATTCGGCCTTTCATGATGACAGCAAATGCAAAAAAAATTGACATTGAACTGATAAAACTCAATACTTGACACCTACAGGCGTTTTTCTATTTTAGGCGCACAAACTCAGTAGTTCATTTTGATGATTCAACAATGGTGAAAAGGTCAAGTGCGACTACATTCCAAGTTTCCATTTTATAGGGTTTGATAGCCAAATACTCAGCTTCATCCAAGTCACTTGACCTGGTCATGGCGTGAGAACTCAGTTGCGCATTTTTCACTTCACGAGAATTTCCTTCCTTTTATTTTCTTTTCTTTTTCTAAAGTTTCCCATAGTTTTAAATGAAATATTTCAACATGGCATGATTTTCCAAAGCAATAGATTCATTTTGAAGTCACATTATTTTATTTCATGGAGTTAATCGACTTCCAAAGTTTTAAAGAATTTTTTTTTTTGATAAAATAAAGTCTCATATTTCCAAACTCCGATTTCTTTTCTACACTTTATGATATTTAAATAAAGTGCCATTTAAACTTTATTTGATTTCCATTCCATTATCACAAAATAACATATATTTATATATTTATTTTATTATATTAATATATATAGTATAGCTTTAATTTACATAATATATATCTATGTATATTTATTTAAATTTAATAATTTAAATAATCTTATATACATATATATATATATATTGTAAAAACTATATTATATATATTTTTTATATAATATTAAATATATAATTATATTTACCTTTACATATATACATGTATACACACATATTGGGAGCCAGTCAACATACTTTCATTATATGTACCTATGTATATGTATATATATGTGTATATGTAGATTCCAAGGTAATGTCAACATAATATTATTCATATTCACATATATATAACAGGTTGGTTGTGGGTATGTATACATGTATATTTGTTTGTATACTTTCCTCTATGCATACATATTCATAAGTGTATTTATATCGATGCACATGTATGGGAATATCCATTTGCTCTCATATGTTTGTATTGACATGAATATATACTTATGGATACATGTATATAACGTATATATATACATGCCCACCTCCTAACCAATAACATTATTCCACATATAGTTACACTAGCAAGCATCACTTATTCATGCATTCAAAAGTAGATAAGACTTCTAATGTCAACAAACAAGCCTATGGATGACTTACCCTTAACTCATCAAACTGACTTAGCTTACTTAGTCTATAGGATGTGTGTGTATGCTCAATTGGTACTCGTTACTGTTTGCCTGACCAAGCTCCTCCTCGAGTGATATCTCTCCTCTGCCTAGAGGAATGAACCTGTTTCCTGCACATCATGACATGACAAAGGAAGTCATATGCTCAAAACAAGGCAGTATACATAAAACATCACAAAAAGTTAGAATAATATTATTCCATAACTTATATGCCACATTCATTCAAGAATTACATCAATAGAAGTATCAAACAAATGAGACAATCATTTTAAATAGGACACATTCAATTGATAACAAGAACAATATGTTTTATTTATCTAAAAGATTCAAACATTACAATGCATTTCCTATGCAATAGTAGCTATACAATCGGGGTGTAACACTCTTAGTGGTTGGGAACACTTGTGTAGGTACATAGGGTACTAGGATAGGCATATACCCCAATGAGGTATTCAATAACATGATCACACAAAAGATTAGGTGAGATAATCATAGGTTCCTACTAGTAGCATCGATGTACATAGGAAAAGGTAATGTAGGGGAAGACATTATGGCCCTGATATAAAATATGATAAAGTAATGTAGGTAGGAAATGTCATTGGGGAAGGTGTGATGTTCCAATATAAAAAGTATCACAATTAGTAATGGAAGGGAGAAGGCATGATGTCTCCAATGTCAAAGATATGCAAATGAAAGTGCAATGTATAAGGGGGAAGGCATCTAATGCCCCCAAGGTAAAGATATGTCAATGGAAGCATGAGAGGTAAGGGGGAAGGCATGCTTTCCTTGATGTAAGGGTATGTAAATAGAAACATAAGAGGTGAGGGAGACTCGATGTAATTATATGACAAGAAAAAAATCAAGTAGTGACTTTAAGAGTGTGTTATAGCACCATAGACTCACATGTAAGTTCTAAAAGCATACAATGACAATGTAGGATCATAACAAGTAATTATTTGTCAAAGTATAAGGCACATGCATCACAATATGGTCTAGATATGGGAAATTTTGTAAACATAAACATAATAGCATATGTGGAGAAGCATGAGGATCCAAGTAAAAGGATCATAGTAAACATAGAAATGTATAACAAGCATAATAAATAACAAGGCAGCATGACAAATAAAATTGATGAGGTAAGGACCATAATATCATGATTAAATAAGTATAATGATACACAAAGTGTTATAGGAAGGTATCAAACAAAAAAGTAAAATTAATAACATAGGAAAAGGTCAAGAAATATTTAAAGCATGTAAATATAAAGAATATGGAAACAAGTATAAGGGAAAGAATCTCAATAAAGAAATGGATGAAACAAATGCCCCCAAGTGAGGGGAGGTAAGCATAAATGAAAATATAGAAGCTAGAATAAGCATGTGATATGCAACAAACAAAGCATAAGAAAATAGGCCAAGATATAAATAGCAAAAAAAAGATAAAATTTAAGATATATTTATATAGGTGTACATTCTATAATGTGTTCATGTAGATCATGGAACAAACTTGGGAGGTTCAAACTTTTTATTTTAATGGTCATGATTATCTTCATTAAATACTTAATTTTCATCCCCAAAAATAATCAAATCTATCTTTATGGCTTTGCATTTCTTCTTATTTGCTTTCTTTTTCTAGTTCACATGTCTCTTGTTAATAAATAACTAGTTATATATTAAGTGAATTCTAGATTTTATTTCTTGTGTAACATCAACATTGGGTGAGCTAGGACCAATTTCTTGATACACTTTGTTTGCTTTCATATAATTAACCTTGTCAAATGAGGGGATTACGGGATTATGAGTATGCTTTATGTTTATCTTCCCTTTAGATCTATAATATCTTGAACTTTATGTTTGAATGTAGTACATCTATCTATAAAATATGCATGTATGAGATAATCAAAACAAAATACTCACTTAGTCTTGTTTGATGCAAGCTTAGAGTTATCCATTAGTTTAACAAAAGGTAAGGTAATAACATTGTGTCATAAAATTTGTTCTAATATCATGTGTGGATGCTCTTCTAATATAGTGAATTCTCTAAAGGTATTGGTTTAAAAATTACATTATAACAAATTAGATCCTTATTGCATCCATTTTGTAAGACATGATGTTAACTCAAGGAGAAATGGGGAAGTGTTATAAATATTATGATAAAAAAAGTGGATCTTTTAATAAGACATGCTTATTGTTGTCAAACAGATTGCACCTGAATGCTTGAATGGCTAAATTCAGCAATTTGTTGAAACATGGGAACTATCTTCAGGCTGTGGGTATTCCTATGGCGAAGATAGACCTCCAAATTCTAGGCTGGTTCCTATATGATTCTCTGATTATGGACTTGAAACTTTGATGGGAAAAGGGAAAAAGACTTAATCTAATGCAAAACTGGAAAAACTGAACTATGGTGATACACTTATTTGATGGTAAACTTGCAGAATGATTCACAACTCATACCTTCAGGAAAATTGGTTAACACAGTCCAACTTGAGCACTTTGATCACATGAATAATTCATTAAAAGGTTGTATGTATTCTTTTCCTATAAAGGAAAACTGAGATTTCACAAATTAAAGGAAAAAGAAAACAACTTTTGAGCACAATTAATGACCTGTGACAAACTACAATTGTATACATGCATGAATAAACAAGACAAAAATTTAAAGGTTTCAAAAATGAAACTCATCAAAATTACATCAATTATTTAAACAATACAAAACACCTAAAATCGGAAAGGTGAACTCTATTTCAATTAATATTATGAAGGAAAAACTCTACAGAAATGATAACTTATGTAACCTGTAAAGCTGTAAAACTTTATTAAATCTAAAATGTTGAGTTACAAGATAGTCTTCTTCAAAGAATGAAAAGGCAGAAAAACAAGAACTAATGAAAAATGACTAAGTCATATCACTTTATACAAAAAGCTTCTTCAAGGCATGAAGGTAAAACTGAAAGTCAATTTCAATGTAAAAATGATAACACCAAGGCAAATCCTAAGCAGGAATAAAAACCTCCAAAAGAAGGCCCAAACTCATGTAAAAATGAGTTCACTCAGGTTCAAACTAGCTGTCAACTCGTAACTGGTCCATGGAGCACTCAAACTGAACTGGAAATCTCTGAAAAAGTGGGTCCAAGCATGCAAAAGCCACCTTGTTTTTATCAATCCGCCCAAAATAATTGTGCATGATGATTAGGCATCAAAACTGGTGTTGGAACTGAACATGCAACTCAATAATCTCCATAGTTTGCATTTTCATGATTAACAATCTCAAAAGAGACTCAAGTCTTACTCCTCATGGCATGCTTAATATATCACCTTTATTAACCGAAGTCTAAAAATCATGTAATTCTCAACTTATATGCTGATGAGTGAATTTTTTTAGAATTTTTCCCCTCCATGCATGATTTATACTTAGCATATTTTTCTAAACACCATTTATCACCCTTGAAAGGCATCAAATATCATGCAAAAAGCATGCATTATTTTATATTGGCCACCACTTAGCATATAATATGCATCTGCCACCTTAGCACATAAAGCATAATGTTTACTCTCAGCATATATATTTCATTGATAAGGCTGACCACATCATTATGTAAAACTTGGAGCCCACGAGGAAATAAAACATAATCATTTTTTTTTTAAGTTTCACCAAAAGTCACCAAGCCCGTGAATGGAAAAAGGGAAAAACAATCAAACCCTAATCACTTACTATCATTTGTTTTTTACTTCTGCTTGAATGGAGCTCTGTCGTGCCACCATGGTGGAGAGAATAGGGTTTGTATGGAGCTCAACCTGGATTTTTCATGAAGGATTCTACAAAGATGGTAAAATAAGCTCTTCTCCATATAAATCTGTACACTTTTAAACATTTTGAAAGCTTTTTCCCAGGCTTTTAAGCCATGGCTGCAGCATATTTTTGATGTATTTTTTTGTATTTCATTTTTTGTTGGTGCTTTTATTGCTTGACCACCATGGATGCCTTGGTTTGACCCTTTCTAAGAGGAGAAATCTAAAAATAGAGTTGAGATTCTATGGAAACAAGCTTGAACCTTAGGTAATTTCCCCTTGATTTCTTTTGTTTCTTGCAAACAAACAAAGAAACTTTGTATTTTATAGCTTGCATTCTCATCCTTTATTCTGCAAGAGATTGGGGCTTTGCGTGATTTCTATTTTCCTTTGTATTTCTCTCCTTGATAAGCTCAATTGAATCTCACTTAAAGCAGATAATGAACATCTTCCTTTCTGGAATAAAAGAAACACTGTATGCTTTCCAGTACAGGTCGTCATTGCATAATTTTTGGGTATTTTCTTTGTGAGTTGGAGGGCTTGGCTTTATTATACCTTAAGTTTCTTATGCTTATCTTGCTCTCTGTATAGAGACACCTCTTTGTATACTTTGCAATCTTTGTACTGCTCCTTGCATTTTCTATAGAAAGCTCCTTCATGACTGAAAACTTGAAAAAAAACAAGGGTACCACAGTGAATAGACTGTATCAAAATTAAAGACTAATATTACACTGTGAGGCACTGTGCAATCACCAAGACTCCTTTCAAGGTCACTATATAGTTGTTATCCACCATTCAAATAGGCTACTGCCTTACAGATTTTATTGTCATTGCGAGCATACTCATGACATATCCTAATTTATAATTGAACTCATTGGATGCAAGCATAGCATTGATCTCTTTATCATTTATTGATTCTTGTCATTGCTTAATTGATTGCTCTATTTATGCTTGTTTGTTCACTATCTTGCTTTGAAACTAGAGTATACATCATGCACTATAAACATTGTTTATCTCTCTTTGGCACCTTTAAATTTGTCCCTGCATTATTTGTTGATCTTTCATGCATAAAATGGCATTGTTACTTCCATTGCTTAATCATTGCTTCTTTAACGACTGCAATCCATTATGCTTGGTGAGCTTATACTAGATTCAATAGGTATCTTCAGTTACTTTCAAGACATAATGGTTGTCATCAATGCATTTGTTGTCCTATGCATTTTTTTAGCATCCAAAACATGTTTGCCCCTTGATGATTATGGGCACATTACCTTCATAGTTGCTAGGATCAACCCTTATGGGAGCCACATTTTTCCCCACAACTATAATGTTGAATCATGATGAAATATGTACCTATTCCTACACATTAAACAAACAAATTACCAAAATAATTGAAGCTAAAAGCTTACATTGAACTTTGTGCTCCCTGAACATCTACCTTTCTAACTTAATCATTTGGTGAATGCTTAATTGGATGTGTATTACATTTCTATTGGTAATATAGGCATGAGGAAGGATGTGATTCATCATTGCTCTAACACCATTTTTTAACAATCTTGCAGGAAACCATGGAGCTTGGAGTTGTTGCATTCTGGAGACATGATAACTGAAGACATCGAATGTGACAACGATTCATCATTCCAAGCAATGACAAATCACCTTCTCTCTTATTTCTCTATTATCTTTAGTTGTGTTGTACACATTTCCTTTTTCGTATTCATTATTTGATTATAAAAATCAAATTAAGCTACTCCCATGGCTTGTGTAGGACTTTGGTTTGTACATTATGAATAAAGCCACAAACATTATGCAATCTTATGATTTCTCTGTCACAACTAGTTGCATAATTTATTAAATTCTAAATGTAATCAGATTTACTTCAGTAATGAATACTTTAGCAAAAAAAAAATTGTACCTTTCAATGATGAGTACCACTCAGCTCTACCCGTTTTGAGTTGTAGCTAAAAATAGGTAACACTTACACTTACATATAGTAGAAAATAAAGAAAAAATAGATGATGAGGCATGG
This sequence comes from Sequoia sempervirens, assembly GCA_007258455.2. Lineage (NCBI taxonomy): Eukaryota > Viridiplantae > Streptophyta > Pinopsida > Cupressales > Cupressaceae > Sequoia > Sequoia sempervirens. The sequence goes on along the minus strand of VDFB02075321.1, from coordinate 54,509,800 downwards.
AAAATTATTTTCTTTCAAATATTGGAAGTGAAGCATCCATGAATATACATTAAAGCTTATTGTCTTCTAATAGAGACAAAATAATGGTAGCAAAAGCTTGATCTAAAATATAATCCTTTATTATCTCTTATTCTATTTATTTGCATTGCATAAATTGGGTGATAAACATTGTAGACTTAGTATTGTAAAGAAGCGTGAGATAGTGAATAAAATTATGTAAGCATATGATGACTCAAGATTGATAGTAACATCGTAGTGAGTAATTAATCCTCGTGAAAATAATAAATATAAATAGCATGGAATTATTATACATGTCATAAGGGATCACCTCTACCATCATACTTTCTGAAACAGTGTGTCAAATATGCATTTGATGAAGGATAAAAAAAATTATATGCTAAAGAATTGCATAATATTTTAGTAGTCATCTTATGATTGAACTCTTTATGCATAAGTACCAACATACCATTCTAGATTGCTAGTTCTAGTTATGAAATAGTTCATATAAGGTGAAATATAATGCTTGGTATGTGGCGACTAATCATGCAAATATTGTACACTCATAACGTATCCTTGCGGAGGTTCGGGGACGGGCCAGGCCCCAAGCAAGGGTTTGGGGGTGACAACCCCTGATAGCAGGGGTTCGAGGGGGATGCCCCCAATTTTTTTTTTTTCGTTAACATGTCAAGGTTTTCCCATTAACACGTCAAATGAAAAAATGACTTTGTAAAACCCTCATTCTAGAAGCTTCCAAAAAGCTAGTTATAAGCAGTTGGGATGTAAGTTGCGAAGTGTGTGATTCGTGAGATTGTAATTTGTGTGTGAATATGTATGAATTATGATTTGATACATGTTCTTAGTCATGGTTATTAGTATTGTGTACATGTTTTTTGAATTGACCACTTGCAACAAGAGGAGGCACTGTAGCCTACAACAATTGCAGGATGTAGCTCGTAGCCAAAGGAGTTCCTAAACAACGAAACAAGGGATGTCCCAAAATAAACTGAGCATAGTGACTACATTATGGAGACATTTAATGAAGGAGAAATTACATCATTATGACATTCAATAAAGACACTAGAGAAGGAAGAACCCTGTTACAATTGGGATTCTAACATGACTAGTTTTGAGTGTTGCACGTTTAGTTTTGTTACAACATAGTCACAATCCAACTTGGACTCTTCTTCTTTTCTAGTTGTAGATTAAATTTAATTGAAACTTTATCACACTCTAAAATCCAATGAGTGGTAATTATTGGTTTTAGTTTAGAGTCATGTTTTGAATAAGCTCCCACGTGCCTATATGTACAACTCAGTGGTTGAGTCTTAAGTTAGCTAGTTAGTCAGTTTGTAACCAATCAGTTAGTTTATCATACAGTGACCAGATACTTTTAGTTTTGTAGTTGTTATGCAGACTATGTTTATTGTGCAATTATGATTTCATGAATAAGATCTTTCAGTAGAATCTTATGTGATATTTTGGATTTGTGCAATGAATTAATTTGAGTTATTATGATTGTGTTGAATATAAGGAATTAGATTTGGTTTTATATTAGTGAAGACAACTACTTGAGCAAGGGCCACTCAAGGTAACTATCCTTCACTCCTTTCTTTTCAATTATTTCAATTCAGTTTTGGTTGTTACTTCATAAATGTAAATTATGTTAGACAGATTTTTTGTGTTTCAGTCATTGATGAATGCATGAACAATTCACGTTTCATAATTATATTGTAATTGCTAGAGTTTTATGTAATTTGAAGTGTAGTATAGGTTTAAGTATTAGTTCAGTTGATTTCTAGCATTCACTTTTGAAGAGTAGTTAGCTACAGTCTTATACTATAGGTACCCATAGCCATAGAGATAGCTTTACTTTCTTTACTTTTTTGTAGTCTTGTGATTTTCTAGCAAGTGTAGAACCTTTACTAGAATGATTTAGGTAATTCCAAGTCTTTGAAAGCACATACAGTGTCAGTGCCATCACAAGCCTACTAGTCTTGGTCGATAATTCAATGAAGGTATTTCCAAATGTTAAGTGGACTATTTAGCTAGGTTTTCCCCCATGAATTGTGTGATTGCCACCAAGTTTACTAGACACTAGTAGGGACTCTACATTTTGTGACTTTTGAATTTCCAATCACCAACCAAGAAAGGGCTATTGTGTTGAAGAATATCCCTCCTTCAACATTACCAGTCTTCTATGGTTTGGTAATTGAAGATCTAGACACATTTTTGTTCGAGTTTGATGCCCTATGTAGGAGCTATGACTACACAATTAATGCTCATATGCTCAAGCTATTTCCTGCCACTTTAAATGATTTTTCCCTGAGATGGTTTATGGGACTAGGAAGAGATGTTTTTTGTAAATTAGAGCACCATGAAAAAAAAATTCTTGGATAAATACCAAGATTATTATAGAGGATTTGATAGGAGAAGAGATGATATTTTTAGAATGACTTAGAAAGAGGATGAACCATTGGAAGATTATGTAGAAAGGTTCCAATTCTACTTGAATAAAAACTCATAGGATAGACTCTCGAAATAATCTTTGAAGCTTGTGTTCTTAAGGGGAGTTAATGACGATTGCATGGATACCCTCAATCTTATTAGGCAAGGCGATGTTTCTTAGTTATCCTTTGAAGAGACCTATAGGGTATGTAGAAATTATTCTAGGACCTTTACCAAAAGATCAAGAGGAGAAAGAACAATCCACCACTGGCAAGACATCTAATGGGGTTTCAAGAGTGGAGTTAAGTAACCTAATGTCCAACATGAAGGAGCATATCATAATTCATATAGGTACTCAATTGAACACTCTACATATAAAGAAGAAGCAGGTAGAGGCTGAAGCAATGCTCATTGAATACTACCCCGATTGTAGACAAAGAAAAGTAGACTGCAAGTGCAAAAGGGTTGCTAGTATCACAGAAGATAAATCAGTGAAACCAGATTTTCAACCACTTGAAGGATAGGATGGATAGCTATTTTACATTGCTCAAAGAAGTTCATGATAGAAAAGACAAGGTATACCACAATACCCTCTAAATTTCAATGCATATTTTCCAATTGGTAATCGTTTAAGTGGTGAAAGTGGGGTTTGAATCAAAATGAATCAACAAGATGATGAACCAATAATCTTCCACCATTAAACATGTAATTATGCAAATGATAAGATGCCAATAACAATCTAAAACAAACCCTAACTATTATAGCAACTATGAGGGGAATTTTTAGATCCTAAAATGGTGTGTACCTTATTGCAAGAAGCCTATTTTTAGGGCACAAATGACTCATTCGCCTTTAGTGGCGAATGGGTTCCTGTTAGGGTTTCTAAAACTGAGATATGTGTTATTGTCCTTGGTGTTTGCACTCTCAGATCCTCGGTCGCCAGCTCTTGAAAACCTGTAATAAATTTTCTAGCTTTGATTCTTTGTTCTTACATTATAAGAATCAATCTTGCAACTTGACAACTTTGACAATTTTATTCTAACTTCTTCTCCATTTGATATTCAACCTATAAATATGAAAACACACTCAAGGGGAGAAAAACTTGTTGAATTTTAGTGAATAGGGGTTTTCCTAAGTCAAACCCCTTATAGATAATTAAACCAAGTGATGAGATAATGAAATTGAAGCATGAAACATGAAATATAAAGTGATGATACCTTGGAATTGTATTGGGAGAAAAATATACAATATAACATGAACTAGCCATGAAGAATGTAGATCTTGATCCTTGAATAAGATGTGAACAATTCTTGCAAGTAGATCTTCAATGCTACATTCACTATCTTACCTCAACAACATGCATGAATGCACTAAGCCCTTGTCATGATGAAATGATCTTGAATTGTTTCAATAAAACCTTGATAACTTGCCTTGAAATACCTTTGAAATGCTCTTGTGAACTCTTGTGAACTAAAATTTTCTATAAAGCATGAATGCTTGGAAGTATAGGATGAAACTATGTGAATTAACCCCATATTTATACTAAATCAAGAGATTAACCCTGAAATTCAAACAATTCAAGCCAACATCAAATATAGAAGTGAATGTTATTAAAATATCACCAGAATTAAATCCAAAAAGGGGGTCCTAATTAAGGGAGGACCCATTCACCATCTAGGTCAAATGGGTCCTCGCACAATTTTCCAAGACCTTGGCTTTAGTGAATGAAAGTACATTAAGAACCCATGTATAATCTGCAAAGAAAGGGGTTTCCTATAGTGGGAGGACCCATTCACCATCTAGGGTGAATGGGTCCTAGAACCAATTTCTAGGACCTCAAATTTTCCCAATTAATGTTATGCAATTTGGATTATGGTTTTCATGATGGATCCTCAAAAGGTGTCACAAATAAAGCTTAAATTTGAATTAAAGGAGCTAATTAACTCTAATTAACCATAATTAATTAAGAGGACCCTAGATAAGTGTGAAAGTGTGTTACAACACTTTACAACACCTAAAATAGGGTACAAATTAAGTACATTTTATTAAAAGGGGGCCCAAGATCAATGTGAATGTGTTACAACACATTACAACATTAAACTTAGGCAAAATTAGGTTAATACAATGACAATTATTCCCAAATCAAGTAAGGAAAAGGGATACTTCTTTCATTACTACATTTTTTCCCCACTTTAGTGAAAGGATGACCCCATGTCAAACTCACACTAAAGTAGACATTCAAGACAATTAAGTATACAGCAATAACAAAGATACATGATCATACCCTATCAAAGGCCAAGAAAAATAAATAAAAGGATCAAGCACAACTGTTCCAACGCGATGTGGAATAGGGTTGTTTGTCCATAACGTGCGCTACTCACTCTAGGATGGTGGAACCTTAGTTTTTCCACTAGGTGAGTTGTCCCAAAATATGTGTATGCTCACTTTGGGGTAGTGGAACCTCAGTTTTTCCACTATGTGATTTTTCCCAATGAGGTGGAAAATGAGAGAATCATATTAGCCTCTCATACCATACCGAAGTTATCCACCTGACAACTTCGATAAGGCACCACAATGTAATGCTTTTGTAAATGTTTTTGAATGTCATTTATGTAAGCTTTTGTTAAAGGAGATTTTGATTTTTTCATGTAAGGTCTTTGTTGATCATCAAAGCTTGTGCCTCTCCAACAATCTTATGGGAAATATAGCGAATGGGGGATTAATTTTCACCTCACTAAACAACCTCTGAGATTTTTATAGAACGTTGGCACTTCTTTGTGTTGGGGGAAAAGGTAGAAAGAAATGCAAAAAAAACATGAAAATGGTGATGTGCTAAAACTTTTACAACATTTCAAACCTCAACTTATTTCCTATGAATGATATGATAGACACAGAATGCCACTGACCCTTCATTGTTGACAAGAGAATGAGCAACAGAGGCTTAGTAAAAGCACAGTGCAGTCTTTCAAATCTCCCCATAGGAAGCATCCATTAAGGTCTGATCAGACATAGGAAAACTCTACAAGTTAACAGAAATATCTTGAAAATTATAGAAAACCCTTTCTCCCTTTACGGTATAATATGAAAAATAATAACTTTTACAGAAATGGAAAAGTTCAAAAGACATAATTCAATTTCTGGAAGCTATCATTCAACATAAAAGCTTAAAAAAATGGAAATTAGCTACTCAAACTATCAAAATAATCTTAACACAATATTTTTAATATGAACGAAAACATAAAGAAGAAATTTGACAAAGGCCATAACATGCACAATTTCAAAGATTCCCTCTAAATAGATCAAACTTCAATATTAAATAAACTAAAAAACAAAGTTCAGTTTCCAATCCGATGATATTTTGAGTTAAAACAGAACATTCCAGAGAATAGTAGTATTCTGTAAAACTTTCTACTTCTGAAAACATAAAAAATCCTTACTAGATCTATTTCCTTCAAAAATATTTTTAAAATATTTTTTCTAACTTTTTTGCTTATGTTGCTAACCCCTATTTATAATTGGAAGAAGAGAACATTGCTACCAACACTCCAAAAGTAGAAACTACCAGGTTCCTGCACCTGATAGCCCATTATCTAATCTTAGATCTTGATTAGATCATAACAATCTTTTCTCATTAAGTCCCAATTGCTTCATTAATGGATTTAGATATTTAGCAAAGATTACAATCAGATTCTAACACATTATGGAAAAAATATAATCGATCAATCATGTAGATTGATGGCATTGACTTGAAGGTTCCACCCTATAGACAATACACCCACCGCTTTCTGAAAAACTTTGCACGAAGAGATCATTCCGCAAAAATACAAACTGCCCGAACGAATAGATGACGTGTCGAGCAAGTAGAAAATCTCATATTTATGTGAATGGGTTTGAAGAAAATCCCCACCAAGCTGACATGTGTCTCGACTTGCACCCAAAAGGGAAGCGATATACAAAATCCATACAACCACCACATGGCACATTGCGTGCCTTTTAGAGCAGTCTTTTCTTCATTAAGCATGGACTTCTCTCAAAGCTAAAAAAGGTAAAAGTCGAAAACCAAAAAGATTAAAATCAAAATTTTCTTTACAATTCTAGTGACTCATAGGGGACCTTCGCTTGTGAAGGCATGAACCTAAAGCTCTGGTAACTCTTGGAGTTTGAGAAAGATGGAGTGTTGTACTTCCTAATCCAAATCAGTGGGTCGAATGAGAGTGCAAAGAATCTCATATGCTTGATCCAACTCAAAAACTTCCTTAAAAGAAACACCTCCCCACCTTGATGAAACAACCCTAATATGGCAATAGATCCAAAAAAGGGGAAGGATCTCCTTCTCGATTTCTTCAATAGTGGGCGACCAACTTATACCTAGGAGTATTGTAGAAGTATGGACCTTGTGTCTGATTGCATCTACGATCTACTCAATTGATAGCACTCCTCCATCTGGTGAGAAAAGGGTGGGTAATCTGAAATCAAGCAAAACATTGAAATCCCTCTTGATCTCATTGACCTTTGTATTCAACGCTTCCTAACATTCTTTGCTTTTTACCATGACCTTGAAGCAGTTGATGAATTCACCTACTTTCCTTGAGGCAACCCTCTGATTAGGAATTCCTACACCTCCTAAAGCCTCTCAATGGCTTTGCATAACCTGGAAATCAGGTTTTTCGATTTCATAGCCTAGGGAGCATAAATTTACAAAAAAAAAATTGGTCACCAGGCCAACCTTCTCATCTAATTCCCAAGCATCCCTTAGAAAGTGTAAGACTAGCTTTAGAGCAGCAATTGCAACTATGATCCTTTCTCAATGCGTGGATATTAGTCTTTTCAATATCGGGAGGATCCTGAATCCTTGCACTATAGCTAATTCCTGATGGAATTGAGATTCTCTTTCCTTCATATTCTCCTCCATCCAATTCTTCTCCTAGAGGGAATTTGTTAGTTTAGAGCTCAACCTTATGACCTCTTGATTGTGAGTCTACAAAATGGACTCAATCTCTTGCTTCTCTTGCTTTTCCCTCTCTGTTTCTGCCTGCGCCTTTTGTAGATTACTGAAAGCCTAAGATCAAACATTTTCCAATTCTTCTTGCATGTTCTCCTAGATACACTGGTATTCTGCATTTGTTTGGAATTTAGTAATAAGCTCAACCCTTAACTTTTCTATATTGACATAAAGTCGACTCTTCATTTTGGGCCTCTAGAAACTTAGTTGCTTCCCCGTATTGATCCCATATTTTCCTTATCCAAGCCATTTCCACCTCTCTACCCTTGATTTCCACCTACATCTTGCTCACTGTGTCCTTTACATTTACCACCTTTTTCTCGTGCTTCTTTAATTTCTTGTCTAGCTTCCCATAATCAATATAGGCCACTTTCTAGGTGGCCTTAGCCATAACCACTTTGTTTCATGGATGAGTTTTGCTTAAATCCAGGCCCATAAATCTGATGTCGTAATCTTCCATCATCTACATTTCTCCATTTGGCTTTGATATTGTGACTTCATGGTAGCAATCAACAAGGAATTTCATTCCTCATTGAAACAAGCCTCAATCTTCTTAGTAGTTGGTTGTGTTGCAGCTTTTATCTATAGTTTCTATTTTCTAGCCTTTTGGGCTAGCTTTGTTGCATCAAAATGACCTCAGAGACTCTATGGGGTGTTGATGCTTTATGCAGTAATAGAAGCACCTAGAGGGAGACTGAATAGGGTGACAAAAGGAGAAGCCTCAGCTGTATGGGATTGCGGGGAGGTGAAGGGGAGAGTTATCATAGAAAATAGTGGGATACCATATGGGGACTGTAGAGGGGGAACAACCATAGGAGTGAAAGGGGAAGTGGGTGGAAAAAGTGACATTTTCCTAGAAGAAAATAGATTCGGTGAAATTGGAAACATGGATGCTTCATCATTTTAAATGGGGGCCTTAACAAGGTGATTAAAGAATCAATCACGACCGACGTAGATGATGCTCGCTTGGCACATAGGGTTTCCTCATGGGACTCATTGTTGAATATGGTCGAGGGTTCATTTAGAATGAAAAGATCAAAATATGTGGATGAAGGATTCTTTTCCATAAACGGGGAAAGAGGAATGACCAAAGATGTAGAGGCAAAAAGAAGAGGGAGAGAAAAACTTACCTAGGCCACTAAAGCTGAATATCTTGGCAAAACAAAGTCCACTTCTTCCTCTCCTTAGGCTGATGCACTGGGTCCACCTAGGTCCTAGACTCATCTCCTTTTTGTATGAGTGAAACTGGCAGATTTAGATCCCTTGGCAGTTGATCTCGCTGAAACTTGGCCTTCTGTAGCCGCAGTGAACCTCTTTGGGGACTTTCAAGTCCTCTTTCCTTTTCCTCAGGTGCTAATGGAGGATGTGACCTATGAGTCCCTTCATTTTGACCCCTTTCCTATGTCGAGCTCTTGAGGCTAGCAAGTGTAGAGCATTTAATCTATTGATTAGTCTTAGGATTACTATCTTTAGTGTCAACCTATTTGTCATAAATTCATCAAACCTTTCATCATATGGATGGAGATCCCCATACATGGTGTTGAGACTCTTCATTTCCTATTGGAACCTCCAAAAATCTGCCTTCTTTCTCTCCAACCACCCTAGGCACTTCAATTTTGTACTCAGATACTTTCCCATTAGAAGACTTGGCTAGTACTCCACCGTCTTAACATAAAAGTCAAGCCATGGTGGTCAGTCAAATGGTATGAAGGCTAAGTTGATGTACAATTTCAGTCTCTCTTCAGTTGGGTTCTTTCTTGATTCAAAATACTTCAGTATCTCATGCCTCATAGTTGGGAGGTACTTTATTGGGGGTATCTCCATGCATCGCAAATGAGAACTAGGCCCAAGTGCACCAATTTGTTAGTAAGCACTTCCTATACCCTCCTTTTTATCAATGTTACCTGACTATTGGCAATGGCAAGGGGAGTTGGGTAAAGCCATGTCTTGTGCCTTTCGGTGCCATAGGCGTTGTCAGAAATAGTTACCTAATGACACACCTCCAAAGAAAAAACCCTATCTGTCACAAATTTAGGGAGCCTAAAATGCTCCTTAACATTTGAAACCATGAAATTTGATGAATGTGAACTCAGCTTCTAGAAAATAATCCACCGGGGTCTGCGATATTTTTATCCATTGCAATACTTTAGGAGAGAAATGGATTGAAGGGCATGGGGACAAGTTTACAAGCATTGGACACATCAAATAATCCACAAACTAGTAATAATCCCATGTCTTTGAAAGCACATGGGTCGAGACTAAAATTGGCCGTTATGACCCCCTTTTCATCAAACCTAAACAATGACAAGTATCTTTCGAGGAACTTATAGTTTTGGTGTAAGATCAAATGCACCAGAAAAGAAGAGTACCTGAACTTGCATTCAATGCCATAATTCTTTAGTTGTTCCAACATTTTTTCAACTATTATTTTTGAGAAATCATAATATTTTTGGCTCTTTTCCCTCTTGAGCATAAAATCCACGCCCATTTGAAAAGGATAAACCTTTTCATTATCATTGTAGTCATAGATATAGGCCAACATTGTGAAAACAACCTGAAGATTTATTTTGAATTTCCTACATGGCAAAGGGAAGAGGATTTGACCTCCTTTCGGCTTCTCCTTGGTTTCATCTTCATAAAAAGCCAATTTTTTAGTTCTGGTTTTCCAAAAATATTCCATTGCTTCTTGGTCAAAGCTCTTAGTGCCCTAGTTCGTAGGGATACATTACATATCCTAGATGGCTATTGCATTGATTGTAACTCTTATTCTATAGCCGAATATAACTCTTATTTCCTTGTGAAACCTCCTGGCACATGCATCTATCAACTCTGGGCATGGGTGTACAAGCAACATGAATTATGGCAAACCACAATTCCAAAGTTGTGATGCAAAACCTTCAGTTGCCCCATGTTTGATCATTATTTGTAATGCCCCTTCCCTAAGGATTTTAGGGTCCACCACTACCTTTGGGTCAAAAATGTTATCTGCAAAATCTAGCACAACCTCTTTCTTAACATGGTCACCTACCTATACTAGTTTGGTATAGTAAAAACACCACTCTCTTGGCACTAGGGCATTAGCGAACGAATCTCTCCCAAAAATATCAACATAGCCTGGGCTTTTAGACGAGGATCCAACCTTTCTACTCGAATTCAATGTTTCTGGCATTATTGTACTGAGACTTACAGAGAGCTTCCTTAGATCAATGACTGCTTGCATCTTGTTACTTAGAAAAAAATGCTTTTGGGTGCACTCAATTCTTCTTGCATGTACATGCATTAAGGCACTGTCGTTACAATTGGCTTACTAAATGTTGCCACCAAGGTGATACGTGTGTATTTGGGATCCGTATCCCTTGGGAATTCCAAATTTGTCACAAGAATGTAATTAGTACATTCTCCTCACTGCTTTTTTCACAAATAATCTTTATGTTTTTGGAAAGCATGCTTTTAGCCATGGGAAGCATGCTTAAACGATGTACTCTGAAAAGACTTGCATATTTAATTTGTCAAGACTTAGCGCGTTAATCAACGTCTTTTTGCATAAACAAGCAAGTTGGCATTGATGACGACAATGGACACATGGAAGTGATCGACATACGCAAGCATTTACTCCCAATGCCCAAATTTATTTCTCAAGGCTTGGTGACAAATTTTTCATATGATTCATCTCTCGCCCTCTGGTTGCTTTGATATTTTTTCATTTTCGTCTGGAGGGTGATGAATTTTTCGCTGGTTCAGCTCACTAGCACGCCTTTTCTATAAATAGCTATGCCACCTTAGTGAAATATTCACTTGAAAAATCTCTTTTAGTTAACAAGATTTCCTTGTTGTATCTCATTTCACTAGTTTTAGCCTATTTTATATCATGTCATCTAGCCTAGGCACTCCCATTTGGCTCCTAGCATGAAGGCCACAATACTCCTTCATGGGAAAAATTACTAGCAATTGAATTAAATTCCTGGCAAGGAAGAATGACCACCTTACTATGGTGGTGTTCAAGTGGGTGCTCGCCAAGGACTATGTGAAGGAGGAAAACCAACCGCGGTGTAACTCCAATGTTGTCTCCCACTTCACGGCCTCCCTTCTCGACTTGGATATATCCAAGCCTTGGATAATTGAGTTGTGCCATTCCATGTTTTACTCTTTTTATTTGGATGGCCTCGACGAAATCGTGCAAGCGATCATCCCTACTAGCGGTATTTTGAATGCCATGGACCTTCACAGGCATGTCAACTATGGGGAAAAACATGGTTTGGTTGCCTCTCCTTACTAATTTTTTAACTATGGACTTCAAGAGGCATTGCTCATTGTCCCATCCTATGGCTTCCTTCCTTTTGAGGGAGTTCGACATGGAGCACATTCCTAGGCTCGACTGGAAAAATCATTTTGATTTTTTGGTGTATAACCGTGAGAACGAGGACTGAGGTCCTTGGTGTGCCAATCTTGTGCATGTTGTGTGCTAACCCCCTTTTCCAACTTGTTGAAGAAGAAGAAGAAGAATAAAAATAAGAATAACCCAATGAAGTGCCATTTTGACTACCTAGCAATGTCCTGGAGGCTTTAAATTCACTGCCCTTTTTTTAGCATGCCTCCTTTTTCCTTTCCCCACTGTACTTTTTGGGTTTTCTTGAGCAAGCTTCACACTTCTCAGAGCCTCAAGCTCGTATTGCATTGTAAATTTTTCAATGAACATAATATATAATATGCTTCTACTTTTTCTTGTGTTATGCTTATGGCTTTATTCACAAAAATAATTGTATTTTACAAATTTTTTACATATGGTACATAACTGTGAAAATTTTAAAAGAACTTGTGCACTTTAATAGAACAATTTTAGATGAATACTGTTTACTAGTATATCCAGAATGTTTCCATCCATGTCTTCTAGCTCATACGCATTCTTTTCTTTACACATGCAAATGAGGAGACCCTTCCATAGGGCTTCAAATTTTGCATGGTGCCCTGGTTTTGTTGCATGCTCATCGTACTTTAGCACCAAGCTCCCTTCCCAAAAATCTGGGTCAGAGGCCTTTTTGTCGAACCATCATTTGACTATCTACTAATGACTGATCATGGCTTCATAGGATTTTTCCTTTTTTTCTTCAAGGTTTAGGAGTTCTAACAAATTTACTTCCATTCTACTACTTTGTTCAACTTCCAAAGCCTTTAACAGTTGTAATGTCAAAATCTCTATAGAAACAAGTAAAACCACCTCCTTTCCACATACTAGCTCATAAGGAGAGGCCTTCAAGATTTGTTTGGATGTAATTTTGTAGGCCCATAGAGTGGCTTGCAGGTGCTTGTGCCACTCCCTTTGTCTTTTTGGCCCAATGCACTTGATTAACCTATTTAAGTTTTTGTTGGTTGATTCTACTAGCCCATTTCCTTGCGAGTGGTAATTCAATGAAGTCTTGTGGTAGACCCTATGCTTGAGAGTGAAATATGACATCCTAGAACCCACAAAAGCTCACATGTTATCTAATATGATGGTTTTTGGCAAACCAAACCTTGCTACCAACTCCTCAAGAAAATTGACAATTTCATTTTTTGTAGCAATTTTCAAAGCAATGGCCTTCGTCCATCTCATGAAATAGTTGGTTGTCATAAGTATCCACTTATGGCCCATGCTGGAAATAAGATTTATCATCCTGATGAAATCCAATCCCCATTGGGAAAAGGGTTCTTCAATTACAATCGGGCTTAGGGGCATAGCAAAATTCTTTCACTTGCCAAAAAAATATTGGCATTGAATATATCTTTGCACCAGATGGTGCACCTCGAAGAACATGGAAGGCCAATAATATCCTGCCCACATTATCTTCAAAGTAGTAGTCTTGGTGGAGAAATTTCCACCCTCAAGACTGCTATGAAATTCATTTAAAACTCTTTCTGCCTATGGCTTGTCCAAACATCGGATTAGGACACCATCATAATTTCTTTTGAACAAAATACCCTCAATTAATACATACCTAGTGTCTTGCAATTGGTAGTATCATTTTTGTGAGGTGGAATGTTGATTGGGCAATGCCCTTTTTGCATATATTATGTTTGATCTGTCACCTATGACTCATCGGACTCAAACTAGTTTGTGTAAAGCTTGATTGGTCTCTTCCTTCGTCGAGGAGCTTAACTCTTGCGCAAGGTATTTACAAAGACATCTTCCCTGAACTAGTTTGGTTGGTCTAATATCTACATATTCTAGAATTTTGATGATCCATTTGGCCCTCATTTCAGCTATTTCCCCCTTAGTGATATACTCCTAAACACTGGGATGGGTGACGAGAATGGTGATTTTGTTGGCCGATAGTAGGTGTCAGAATTTATTTAGGCTTTTAACAATAGAAAAATCCTATTTCTCAAAAAAAAATTACTTGGCCTCATATCCTTTGAGAGTCCTAGAGTGGAATGCAATGGGATGCTTTCCACTATTTTCTTCATCTTTCTAAGTGAGCACTAAAGCTATGTTGTGTTGGCCATTTTAGATGTAGAGCAAGAAATCCTTGGAGAATTCTAGGTTAGCTAACATCAGGGCCGTAGAGATGGCTGCCTTTATTCATTCAAAAGTTGTATTTCGTTTAGGGGTCCATTTGAACATTAGATTCTTTTTAAGCATCAACTTGATAGGTCTCGCGATGCTTGTGAAGTCTGAAATGAACTGGCTAACAAAATTAATCTTCCCCAAAAAAGACTCCAGCCCCTTCTAGTTGACTAATAGAGGTAGCTCCATTATAGATTTCACCCCTTCAGGATCTTTCGATATTCCTTCATTTGATACCACAAAACCAAGTAACTTGCCTTGGGGCACTCCAAAAACACATTTTTTGGGATTTAAGGAAATTATGAATTGTTGACATTTCTAGAAGACCTTTTCTAGATGATCAAAGTGATCATCCTTTGATTTTGAAAAGACTGTTAGGTCATCTAGATATATTAGAATAATCTGATTAATTAAACCTTTGAAAGTGATATCCATTGCCTGTTGAAAGGTTGCACTAGCATTGGAGAGTTATAAGCGAATTTTTAAGTATGCAAATGTTCCCCACTTAGTAGTGAACATTGTTTTATGCTAATCTCCTTCTTTGACATAGACCTGGTTATAACCTAAAAAACCATCAAGAAATGAGAATATTTTTGATCTGGCTATAGTCTATAGAATCTACTCCATTGATGGCAAAGGGTAGTGATCTTTTAGCAAGGCAATCCCTAAAATCCACATAGAGCCAAATATTTCCTTTCTTTTTTTGAACTAGCACAAGATTAGACACCCAGGTAGAATGCTTAATTGGGTATACGATCCTTGATTCAATTAATTTAGTGAGCTCTAGTTCCATCAATGCTTCGACCTTTGGATTGACTTGCCTTTGCTTTTGTCGTACAAGCTTTGAGACTTTAGCTAAGTCAATAGTATGTTGAATTACATCAGGATCATATCCTCTGAGAGCGTCATAGGTCCAAGCTATGACCCTGTCGTATCTAGAACATAGCCCTTTTAATCTCTCTTTTTCCTTCTATTGAATGCCCCTTCCAATCTTTAATTTTCTACCATTTTCGACATCGATATCTTCATAGTATTTCTTGTCAGCAGTGAAACTTTGTATGCTATTTCTTGCGTCCTCATAGTCAAAAATATTTTTAAGAGAGATTAAACCTCGAGGGATCTTATTGCCTTTTAATTAGATCATAGAAGGCTCTACTTCGAACTGTGAATGGTTGAGAGCTTTTCTTGATTTCTGTAAAAAAGTTGTGATCTGAACATCATCCTCAAACACCTGCCAGTTTTGATCATTGTTGGGAATTTATGGTCTTATGATGATCTGCACTACATTCTACTTTGTTGTTGAATAAAAAATTGGTTCAAATTGTGAACCAATCAAATCCATTTGATCAACAACATCATTCTGGGAACGTGGGATAACCTGAATGTTAAAAGCCTCAAAAATATCAATCAGATCCCATATTTTGTGTCTATACGGCTTCATTCTTAGATTGTTGGCAGTCGCTTGCCCACAAACTTGACTTACAACCAACTCTGAATCTCTAAATGCTCATATTATCTTTATGCCCATCTATTCTACAAGGAATAAACCATGGACCAATGCTTCATATTTTTCATCATTATTTGAGCATGGGAATGAGAAACAAAAAGCTTTGAGGGTCTTTGACCCTATTGAGGATACTAGTCCAACACTTGCTCCAGAACTGGCTTTGCATTTGGTGCCATCAAAATATAATGTCCATAGACTATTTCCTCCTAAACCATTAAGTTCTTCCCATTCTTTTACCAATTTTGGGAAGACTTGGTCATCGTCGAAGATCACATAGGTGCTTAACACGGTAGCATGAAAGTTTATGAACGGGTCGAAGTCAATAAGTTGGTTGAGGAGGACATCTTCTTCGAAGGTCCAATTGCTTTTGTCTTCCTCGTCTTCTAACATCTCTACACAATACCTCTCCCTTTGTGAGAAGGAGGTATGTGTTGCTTCAAAGCATAGGACCACATTATCCACTATGCATTCTGAATGTAAGGATTCAGACATGATCTTCATCTTTGCCTTATGCTTGGTTCACAATATCAGGTGAGACCAATCGAGCACTAAATATCCACCAAGCTTTGTTGTAAAGTCCCTTGAAAGGTACATCTTGAACATTGGGGGGATGTTTATCACAACTACTTCTTGCGTGACCATTTGGCTTGAACATGAGAAGAGGGTCAAAGATAGATCCTTAATGTGTTTGACGATCAGAAATTTCTTCCCATCTAATTGCATGATTCCTTTCTCAAGAGGCTCATACTTGAGTTTTAGGGCATCAACCACTTGTTTAGGCATGACTATAGTACTAGCTCCCGAATCAATCATGTTATTATGTAAAATCTTATCTCCCACAATAAGTGTTAAAAAGAAAGGTGTGGGCTTTAGCTTGCTTACCTCTTTCTCCTTTGCATTATCCATGAAATTCACATAATCTACAACTCTTGAAGGTTGGGGTTCTGATGTGAACCCTTTGTCTTTCACTTAATCATGCGGTGGAATCGCATCCGTTCGCAGTATTTGTTCTTCCTTCTTTAATGCTTCTTGGAGAAACATCTTTTGTTCAGGAATAGATATTACATCTCATAGAGATATGTTAGTAGGATCCTTTAATTTTTTGACCACATTGAGCATTCCAACAAGTGGGGTCTTGGGTTTGAACAATGGTATCTCTCTCATCTTTGAGAGGAGTCGATTCGACATGTGTGGATTCAATACTTTTTCCATCTCCTTTTCTGGTAATGGTGGAGCTTGCAACTATTGAGTAGGTTAGGCAATGACCTACGGAGATTTCTTTTCTTGTGGTTATGATTGGTGTAGTTGCAGAGCTTGTTAAACGTATTCTTTAGTGAGCCTTCTTTTAGACCTCGTGTTGTAATCTAAATGTACTTGTGGGGAACTAGTCATCGGAGCATCATTTCCAAATACTGTGTATTATTCCTCCATCCATGAGAAAAGCACATGGTCCAGTGCAATATCTAGCTCTTGTTCTAAAGACATTCCTTGTGTATACACTCTGAAGCAGGCATTCTCCATTTTGGGAGATTGATATTCTTTCGTACTCGAGAACATGCCTTAGCTTCTCTGCTTTGCTATTTTCTGTTGCAGATTTCCCCTCAAATAGTTTCAAGTCACATGACTATCATTACATAGGAAGCACCATGCATTCTTGTCCTTCACCAAGTTGTTATGGCTTGGGACTAAATCTTTGCTTGGATTGCTCTTGACAGCTTGAAGCGACATGGTAACTGGGACTGTTTGGTTTGTAGACGTCAGTTGTTGACCTCCTCCTTTCAAGGCTCCTTGGTATGTGTTTTGTTGATAACATGGACTTCCTCCTTGATAGGTCTACATGGCATGCTTTGAAGGTGTTTCTTACTATCATCGAATGAGGACTAGCTCATTAGAAAAGGACCGCATGATATTCTTCATATCATTGATGTCCACTGCCAATGAAGAGGAGCCCAACATGCTTGGTTGCATAGCGGGGTATACATACATGGATGGTGGTATAGTTGATGTGGTTTCTTGTGGAGAAGAGGTGCTTAGAGTAATTTCTTCCTGGGGGCCACCAAATATTTCTATGAACATGGGCATTGACGGACGTGGTGGATGTAGGATTTGAGAAATACAAATCCACATAACCCAAAGAACCTGCATGCAAGAAACCTGTCACAGAGAAAGAGAGAGAACGAAGAACAAGGGTTTTGGCTCTGACAAGGTGCAAGATCTATTATCAAAGAAAAAAATGAATCAAGAATTAGATACAATACAAGAGATCAATCCTTAAAAAGGAGATCAACACCGAAAGGAAAACCTAACCCTAAGGTGAGAGCATTTAATAATTAAATATTAATTATTAAATGACTAATATATGCATAAAGTGAAATCTTAAGAGGAGAGTAAAGTTAATTAATTACTTTACTCTAACACCCCCCTTAAGATGAGC
Source organism: Sequoia sempervirens (assembly GCA_007258455.2). NCBI lineage: Eukaryota > Viridiplantae > Streptophyta > Pinopsida > Cupressales > Cupressaceae > Sequoia > Sequoia sempervirens. Next base: position 54,491,871 of record VDFB02075321.1, on the reverse strand, counting down.
TACAATGCAGCTACAAATAATGCAGAAGAAAGCAAAGGAACTACAATGCAACAGAGGGTCCCAGCAACATGGCCTGATCAGGTACCCGAATACAAGAAAATCTCTATAAAGCGGAGTAAAGGAGAAAACCCAGTGGGAAAAAACTCCTCTCCAAAAAGAGATAAAGAATCATGCTGAAAAGAAAACATGAAGGAAGGAAGGCCTCACTGAGACCCCCCAAGGATAACTTCCTTCACCCCAAGCATGGAGCACAACTGAAGATAGCGCGGAGATTCCAAAGGTTTAGTGAAGATGTCTGCAACCTGCTCCTCTGTAGGAATGTACTCCAAGATGAGAGAACCATCCTGAATCAACTGCCTGATGAAGTGCATGTGGATTTCAATGTGCTTTGTCCGCTGATGCTCCACTGGGTTGTGAGAAATGTGAATGGCACTCTGATTGTCACACCAAAGAATAGTGGGACAATCTGGAGGAAACCCAAACTCTGTCATCAACTGCCGAAGCCATAAAACCTCCTGATTGGCTAACACTGCTGCACAGTACTTAGCCTCTGTAGATGATAATGCAATAGCAGACTGCTTCTTGCAAGACCATGTGATAGGACCAGAACCAAAGCAAAAAACAAAGCCAGAAGTAGACTTCCGATCATTGACATCACCAGCCCAATCGGAGTCAGTGAAGCCAATGATGTGAGGGGATCCTGAAGTGTAGTGAATGCCATAGTGTGTGGTGCCCCGAATGTACCTCAAAATACGTTTGGCTGCTTGCCAATGGCTCTCATGAGGATCATGGGAGAACTGAGAGACAAGGCCAACCGCAAAGGAAAGATCAGGACGAGAATGTGTCAGGTACAACAAACTGCCAACCAACTGCCTGTATAAAGTGGGGTCTACTAAAGGAGTAGAGAAAGTGGAAGAAAAAACAACACCTGACTGAAATGGAGTGGGGGAAGACTTGCAGTCAAGCATGCCAAATCGCTGAAGCATATCAAGAGCATACTTCTCCTGAAATATGGAAATCCCATCTGAAGACTGAATAACCTGAAGACCCAGAAAGAAGTGCAAGAGACCAAGATCTGTCATCTCAAACTGCTCCATCAAAGCTCTCTGAACACTCTGAATCATGGAGGATGAGCTACCTGTAAGGATGAGATCATCTACATATAGCACAAGAATCAAAAGATCACCCTCCCGACGCTAAATATACACTGTGTGATCAGAATGACAGCGTGTGAAGTGAGAGGAAAGCAAGAAAGAGTCCATCTTCTCATACCAAGCCCGAGGGGCTTGTTTGAGACCATACAATGAACGCCAAAGTCTGCAAACCAAAGAAGTGTCCTGCACAAATCCCTGAGGCTGCTCCATATAGATCTCCTCATGTAGGTCTCCCATGCAAGAAGGCACTCTTCACATCCATCCAAACACTATCCATCCCAAAAGAAGTGCAAGGAAATAGAGTCTATCTTGGCAACAGGAGCAAAGGTCTCGAGTAGTCAATACCCCTACCGAGAAACCCTTCGAACAAGACGCGGCCTTTATACTTATCAATAGAACCATCCGCAAGATACTTGGTACGATACACCCACTTGCACCAAACCAACTTTCTTCCCTTAGGAAGAGGACAAAGATCCCAAGTATGATTCTTCATCAAAGAAGAATACTCCTCATCCATAGCCCTATCCCACTCAAGGTGACCTGTCACCTCTGAAAACTTTTGAGGATCATCCGAAATGGCATGACTCAAAAGACTAGAACCAGATGTCTGAGCACGAGTACGACGAGTATCTGAAGGATCACCTGCCAAAGAACCAGCTGCATCAACAGTGACACGGGCCCACCTAGGCAAAGATGGAGCAACTGGTGGTGGTGGAGATGGTGGATCATCATCTACATCATCCTCAAGAGATAAGTAATCCTTAAGAGATGGAGGAAGGAGTAGGTAATGAGGGAGAAGCTGGTGATGGAGAATCCATCTGAGGATAGCGCTCATCAAACTAGACATCCCGTCGAAACAAGACCTCTCCGGAATTAGGATCAAACAACCTGTATGCCTTAACATCCTCACAGTAGCCAACAAATATGAGTGGTCGGCTCTTCCTCTCCATGGATTTCCACTGAGCATCAGGAATAAATGCCCAAGCCTCACTACCAAAAACTCAGAATGTAGAAACATCAGGCTTGACATGGGTCCACGCCTCCTCAGGAGTCATATGTCGCAATGCCTTATGAGGCATCTGATTCTGAATATAATTGGTACAATTGACTGCCTCAGCCCAAAATGAAGAACTCATAGCTCGAGATTGTATCATACAATTTGCCATCTCCCGTAAGGTTTTGTTCTTTCTCTCAGCAATACCATTCTGTTGAGGGGTGTAAGGAACTGTAAACTGATGCTGTAAACCATGCTCAGTGCAAAAATCTCTGAAAGCCTGATTAACATACTCCCCCCCATTATCTGTGCGTATCCTCCTGATAGAAAGTCCAGATTGCTTCTCCACAAAAGTCTTTAAAGTCCAAAATGAATCAAAGACTTGAGACTTGTACTTAAGAAAGTACACCCATGTACATCTGGAGAAGTCATCAATAAAAGTGAGCACATAGCAGGCCCCTGAAAAAGGAGTCAGAAAGGACATAAGATCATTGTGTACCAACTCTAGGGCTGCCCTAGCACGAGTGGCTCGACCCTTAGGAAAAGGATCTCGATGATGTTTGCCAAGGACACAACCACGACATACACCATCAGTACAAGAAATCTATGGAAGCCCAATCACAAGTGCCTGTGTACTCATCTGCTGTAGATATATGTAATTGACATGGCCAAAACGCTCATGCCAAAGCCTACTCACTGAATCTGCGTGTGCTATAAGAGAGGAACCAACAGTGTCTGAACTCTCAAAGCCATCAAATCTGTATAAGCAAGATGCAGAATCCACACTCCCAGTAGCCACAACCAAGTCAGGATCATGAAGATCTCGAATAACCACATCATGTGGTGAGAACTCAACTATTTTACCAGAGCCAGAGTGGCAAATCTGATAAACTGATAGAAGGTTTATCGAAATGTCAGGAACCAAAAGCACATCCTGTAGACAACCACCATCCAATGAAATAGTACCATAACCCTGAATTAAAAGTTGTGCTGAATCACCAACTACAATATGTCTAGTGCCTGTAGGGGCAAGAGCAGTGACCAAATCCTCTCTGTGTGTCATATGGTGAGAGGCACCAGAATCTAGAATCCAAGTGGATTATGAGGATAATGCTCGTGCAAAAAGAGCATGACCTTTCCCTGTGGGCTGTGAAGGAGGCTGAGGTGCACTAATATTATGCTGCTGCATGGCTTCCTCCAAAGCCTCTAAACGTTTCCAACACCTAGAAAATGGATGTCCTTCCTTGCCACAAAAACTGCAAGGATCACCAGATTTCTTCTTAGTCTTGGAGGAAGACTCACCAGACTTCGAAGATTTGCCCTGTTTAAAATTGGACTGTGGTTTTGAATCAGACTTAGGTGGTGGCTTGGAGGGATTCTCACTAGCCCCTGAATCTTTCTTAGGCTTCGGTTTCTGCTTCTATTTTCCTTTGGAGGACTGGGCTACCAATGCTTGGTTCTGTGAACCTGAAAGTGAATCCAACTGCTTAAGCTTAGCTTGCTCACGAGTCAGACAATCACAAAAGACCTCAAAAGAAGGCATGACATGGAAAGCACCCAAGGCATCCATGGTAGAATAGAAGGTCGAAGAGAAGATCTGAAATGGACCCCGAAGCTTGGAGAGAATCAGGAAAATGCACTCTGTATCAGTCTTAGTCTTACCGCAACCCTGTAAGATAGATCTTTGTTGTTTGAACTTCATCAGAAAACCCTCAATAGAGGGAAATGAATCAGGTACCAAGGAAGTTAACTCTGCCTCAAGCTGCAAAGCTCTGAACTCGTTGACAGTACCAAAAAGCCCATCAAACTTGGTCCAAATGGCTCGAGGAGTGAGACAACCCTCAAGATGAAACAGGAGACTGTTAGAAATGTGTAAAGCCATCAAGCCCATAGCCTGATCCATATTGTTCCTGTGCTGCATAACCTCAAAGGCGTGTGTCAACTGAGGCTGAACCTCATCCAAACAAGACCATAACCCTCGAGACTAGAGAAGAGTCATCATGCGACCCTTCCAAGTGTGGTAATTATGCGGTGTAAGAGGTTCAATAGGTCTATCGGCCATCCTGTGAACTGTGCCTCAACTGCTCTGAATTTTTATTATTATTATTAAGTGGTCTTTCAAAACTAGACAAAAGATGCATAATGGGTTTGTTTGTTTTGTTTTTGGTGTTTGAAGATGCTGGTTTTCTGATGTAAATGACAGAAAGCAAGAAATAAAAGCACCCGCCCACAATGCAAGATCCAATCCCTAGTACAATACTGAAAGCCAGAAAGCAATAAAGAGCAGTAACTAGTTTAGAAAAATTTCTGAGTACCTGAGAAATTTACTGATGAAATAGGCTGTAGATCTGAAAAGAGCACAGAATCACCTTTTCGATGCCTATTCGCTTTCAAAAAATGGAGCAAAAACGAGCAAGTTATGCCCCTCGGAGTGCAAAAAGGCTCATCAGACTTTGACTGCGAAAAAATGCAATCAAACTGGAAAAATATGAAAAAATTCCTACACCATCAGAACGGGCTCGGAGCCATATTTCCAACGTCTATTTGTTTTCGAAAAACAGAGATCGGACGCCCGATTTATGCCCAATTTTGTAAAGCAGCTCCAAAAGGTCCAGTTAGGCCCTTCTAGCCCTCAGGGGCTTAAAAAAATGGCCCCTGGTCCGCTGGGCGACCAGGGGCTGGCGCAGGGGCGGCACCACTGGTGCTGGCAGAGGGTGGGAGGAGCGCGGGCGGTGCTTGGGAGCGGCGCTCTGGCCAGCGGCGCAGCCGCTGCCTGGCCGCCCTGACGGGCCGTGGTCGAAGTCTGGTCGCTTCGCTTCCGCTGCCTTCAATGGTGATTTTAAAAAAAAACTTTATTTATTTTATTTTATTTTATTTTTTTTGCCTCGTACTGTGTGCCCTGGGGCCGTACGGCCTTGGGGCAAATTTTTTTGCCTTCTGGAGTAACTGTGTTTGAATCGGACATATATTATATGAAAATAGGGGTTTTTGGGCGTTGCGAGCTCAATGGTGAGGTCCGTTTGGGCTCAAAGTGCACCAAAAAAAAGTACCCCCTATTCCAAAATAAAACATAGAAGACAAACGCAAATCTGATGCCACCAAAACCTGGATCTCAAAATCTTTCAAAAAACTGAACAGGCTATAGCAGATCTGGCTCTGATACCATGTAGGATTTGAGAAATACAAATCCACAGAACCCAAAGAACCTGCATGCAAGAAACCTGTCACAGAGAAAGAGAGAGAACGAAGAACAAGGGTTTTGGCTCTGACAAGGTGCAAGATCTATTATCAGAGAAAAAAATGAATCAAGAATTAGATACAATACAAGAGATCAATCCTTAAAAAGGAGATCAACACCGAAAGGAAAACCTAACCCTAAGGTGAGAGCATTTAATAATTAAATATTAATTATTAAATGACTAATATATGCATAAAGTGAAATCTTAAGAGGAGAGTAAAGTTAATTAATTACTTTACTCTAACAGTGGAAGCTTCCTAGCGTTGATCAAACTGTTCTCTATGCACACAACTAGATCGTACATGTTGGGTAGAATATCTCCTCCCATAGAGGTTATCATGACCACAATTTCCAAATTGAAATCCTTTAGGTAAAACATAAACGCCATCATAGTTGGAGGCCTAACAATGTTAGGAATTCTTTGCCAGGTTTTGTGGAGCCTGGTGTTGAAGTCGCTTATGGCCTCTTGCGGGGCCCTTTTGATGGTGATTAATTGATGCAACAATGAAGAGTGATCTCCCTTTTCTAAGAAATACTTGAACAACCTCTCTCCAAGCTGATCCCAAGAGTGAATAGAACCAAAATTCAAAGACCTATACCAATCCTAAGCTTTTTCTTTGAAAGATGTGGCCAATAACCTAAGAGAAATATTTCCTTTCGTTATGTTATGTACTCTACATACCTCTGCTATATCTTGGAGATGTTTGGAGGTGGTTTTTAAATCCTCCCCAAAACACTTTGGGATGGCTTTGACGACATTGGTGGGTATGGTTGGCCATACGTATGGGGGTGTAGGCGGTTGTAGTGGACTACCACTATCCTTGGTTACAAAATTTCTTGGAGTGGGGGCAACTAAATGAGCCATTGAAAATAGATTCCTATGGATAGGGTATACTAGGATTCTGATTTGAAATTTTTGACCTCCTAGTGGAGTAAATAAAGCTCTGGATCTTGGTCTAATGCTACTTGCCCTATTGCTCCTTACAGGTGATACAGAACCTATGATTCTTCTTCTCCTTGATATTGAGGTGGGTAACTAGGAGTACTGGAAATGGCCTCTTGAGGAGGCTCTTGTTTGGATTCTAGGAATTAAATTTCCAGCCTCTTTTCTTGGTCTACTTTTAGAAATATTTTTGACTTCTAATCAAACGTTCAAATTTTTTTTTATCCCACCAGGCATGCTAGAAAAAGAACTGTTGATCATCAAATTTTTTGTCTCTCCAACAATCTTATGGGAAATTCAGCAAGTGGGGGACCAATTTGTGCCTCACTGAATAACCTTTGAGATTTTTATAGAAAACTAACTCTTCTTTGTGTTTGGGAAAAGGTAGAAAGAAATGTGAACAAAACATTAAAATGGCAATGCATCAAAGCTTTTATAAAATTTCAAACCTCAACTTATTTCCTATGAATGATATGATAGACACAAAATGTCATAGGCCCTTCATTGTTGGGAAGAGAATGAGCAACAAAAGCTTAGTAAAAGCACAATGCAGTCTTTCAAATCTCCTCATGGGAAGCATCCATTAATATCCGATCAGACATACAAAAACTCTACAAGTTAACAAAAATATCTAGAAAATTATAGAAAACCCTTTCTCCCTTTACAAAATAATATGAAAAATAACAATTTTTACAAAAAATGGAAAAGTTCAAAAGACATAATCCTATTTCAGAAAGCTATCATTCAACATAGAAGCTTAAAAGCATGGAAATTAGCTACTTGAACTATCAAAATAAGCTTAACACATTTTTTTTAACATGAACAAGAACATAAAAAAGAAATTTGATAAAGGCCATGATAACATGCATAGTTTCTAAGATTTCCTTTAAATAGATCAAACTTCAATACCAAATGAACTGAAAAACAAAGGTCAGATGCCAATCCAATGATAGTTTGAGTTAAAATATAACATGCTAGAGAATAGCAGTATTCTGTAAAACTTTCTACTTCTAAAAACATAAAAACTCCTTACTAGATCTATTTCCTTTGAAAAGATTTTTGAAGTAATTTTTCTAACTTTTTTGCTTATGCTGCCAACCCCTATTTATAAATGGATGAAGAGAACACAAGCACCAATATTCCAGAAGCAGAAATTTCCAGGTGCCTACACCTGATAGCCTACAATCCGATCTTATATCTTGATTAGATCACAACAATATTTGCTCATTTAGTCCCAACTGCTTCATTAATGGATTTAGATAATTAGCAATGATTACAATATAAAAACAATCAAATTCTAACATAGCCTAGAAAAAATATGATCAATCAATCATACAAATTGATGGTGTTGACTCGAAGGTTCCACCCTAAAGACAAGAAACCCACCACATTCTAAAAAACTTTGGTCAAAGAGATCATTCCATAAAAAATATAAACTACTTGAACGAATAGATGATGTGTTGAGCGAGTGGGAAATCTCATATTTATGAGAATGGATTTGAAGAAAATCCCCACCAAGCCGACACGTGTCTTGGCTAGCACTAGAAAGGGAAACAATATACAAAAACCACATAGCCACCATGTGGCACATTGCGCGCCTTTTGGAGCAATCTTTTCTTCATTAAGTGTGAACTTCTCTAGAAGCTGAAAAAGGTAAAAGCTAAAAACCAAAAAGATTAAAGCAAAATTTGCTTTACAGTATTCTTCTTAGGGAACATTGTTTCTAATGTCGCCAACAAAGGATAAGTCAAGGATGTCAAATCGTCACTCATGGGATGCCTCGTTTCACATCATGCCATGAAGGGAGATTGTGCACTCTTGGAGAACATCAAACCCAATGACACCACCAAGAAAAGGACATGTCACAAGAAAAAAGAAAAATCACACCATGAAATTTTATCGAAATATGTCATCGATGTATGCCTCCACTTTAAAGTGATTGCTACACCATTACTGTAAGAAATTGCTTTAAAGTAGCCATTGTTTTGCCTAATACATGAGAGATTTCTTCGAAAAAACATATTCCAAGTCATATGTTTCCGAAATAAAGTTGCGACTTGAAATAGGAAGGAAGGGTTGCCCCTAGAAATACATAAGGGATCTTTGGATTCAAAGTCAGCATGTCTTTGCTACAATGTTGTTTTAGAGCTCATAATTATCATCATTCCCAAAATACTCATAGAACTAGAAAAATGACACATAAAGAGAGCAAAAAAAAAAGAGAAAGCCTTTTGGGTCAACATGGAAGAGACATGAATGTATCGACACCTTGCATCATCCCCAAATGGAAAACACAACACAAATGAAAATGATAAAGAAAAGCTTTTGGGTCAACATGGAAGAGAGATGGATATCTCAAAGCCTTGCATCATCCCTAAAAGGAAAACACAAGACAAATGATTACAACATATAGAAGAATGTAGGTACATATAGAGGAATGCACAAAAAGAAAGAAATGCATCAAAGAAAACAACATGGGGGATCACATTACACACATGTAAGCACATAAAGAAAACATGAAAATGCAAAAGACTAGTTAGGCACATGCAAGTCAACCTAAAGTAGGTCATCTGCATCCCAATCTTGGTTGGTATAAACCAAAGGTAGACAACTAGCTAAAGGGACAAGAGCAAGTTTTGAACTAGGGAAAGCACTAGGTTTAACACTCTTTTTAGGAGATTTTTCATTTAAGATCATAGAAGAAGAAAAAATGGTATTCAACTCATCATGCATTTATTCATCAATCTTTTCATTGTTAGTGTCATCATCTGGATTTATCACAATGGGAGGTCTAAGGATAATTCCCATGGAATATTCTTGTTTATGTTGCAGTGAGGGTATAGAATCATCATGCATTGCTTCAGGAAGGTTCGATGTTGATTTTATATATGTTGTTCTTGTCTTCTTGAGTTTTTAATCTATGAGCAATAGCATGTCATCTACACCTACACTCTTGAGCACTTCGATTCTATTTCAATTTGTTGCCAATTTGTGCTTATGTAAGAGCAGGTTTGTCAATCATAGGCATCTCTTAGGAGGAACAAAAGAAGCAACAATATCTTCTTCAACCGCTTTCTCTTTGACTTTGTAAACTTGTTTGACTCTAGGAGGGACAACGGGATTGTTTGTGTTATCTCATGGTCTCTTGTAGGAAATTATGGGAGGTTTTTCTATAGGTTGGTCTTGTATGTTTGGAAGGGCTTTTGGTCCAATCATTGATTCATCAAGGATAGGTGTCTCAATTATAGGTTGAGGCATGTTTCGAAGGGATAATTCTGATATTTTCTTTTCCTTGAACTTTTGATATGATTTGAAAAACAAATCCTCATGAGGCTTGATAGATTCCATAGGCTCGGGCCAAAAGAAATCTAATGAAAATTCTCTCAAGCTGAGGCAAGGTTAACTCCACTATGATGCACAGTAAAGATATCATTTCCAAATGGAAATTTTAGACATTTATGCATAACCGAGGGGACAAAATTCATGGAGCGAAGCCACAGATAGCTTAGCTTCACACGAAATTGGTTCAATTGCAAAATGATGGAAAATGAGACAGTTAGTGTTTTTGGTCCCACTTTTTAAGATATATCGATCCTATCGTAGGGAAAGCAAACCCAATATGCGTCTTGATCCATGATTTCAGTTTGTCATATGTCTCTTGATATAGTTCATGAACATGTAATAATTCTTTAGTGATCACATTCTCTCCACATACGGGATCAATTAATACACCATTAGTGGGATTATTATTGATTCAGCCAGCTATGTAAAGAGGACCATCAAGTGCACTTTTGAGTATGTCATTTTGTGAGAAAGAAATACCAAGAGGCTTTTTAGTTGAGCCCTTATGAGGTCTAGCTTCGATAAATGCTACCACAGTATATGTGGGATGTTGTTCAAGAGTATCCATATTGTCATCATTCGTGTCAAAATTCATCATATCATTCTTAGTTTCACTAGCAAGATAGATTGTGGCATGTATATCATTGTTGTTTTCCTTATTCCAATATGCATGAAAGAAGTGACTAAGACTATAGATGATTTTTTTTCCATTTTCAATTTGAAGTACTTTCCTTAGATTTTGTATAATGGGAACCAAGCTAATGTCTATGCATTCACTAAGGATATGGGCTTGTAAGTTTTCGAATGTGTCATCTAGTTTGTTTAGGTCATCCTGCAAGATTTGAAGGGCAGTATACAAATGATGAGCCATGGAGGGTTGATTATCAAAACTATCATAAAGAGAGTTAGGAAACCCAAAATCCACTGCGAGTATCGCGAGATGACATGCATGAGCCTCTAACTACATCTTACAATAGTATTGTTAATAGGACACCAAGTTGTAAATCTCATACAAGTTTTACAAACCTAGTGTGCAAACCCTAAATGGAAAGAGACAATGCAAAAACCTAGAATGAAATGCAATTTTCATATTCTAAGGAATGCAATTTATTGATTACATAATGCAATAAACTAAAAATGAAATGTTTGAATGCAAATTTTGAATTTTTGACAGTGCACTGAAATGAAGCAATTTAAGCTAAATGCAATGAATTGGATGAAACAACAAATCAAGAAACTAAAATAGGGAAGTAATAGCAGCAAACAAAATCCTAAAACTAAGATTTCAATTTCCAAAAAATGCAGATCAGTAGCTAACAAGGACTCATTCGCCAATAAGGGCGAATGGGTCCTGGTTAGGTTTTTATGAGATGTTTCTATTGATTTCAGAGTGATTTTTAATCCTTTTTCAAATGCTAGAAGGTTCAGGTTTGACCTGATCAGAGACTCACTCACCAGTAAGGGCGAATGGGTCCTAGTTAGGTATTTTTAAACTATTTTTGAATTATTTTCAAGCTTTCAGTAATGTCTTTTAGTTCCAGGTCTGAGGCAGTGAGTTTCAGTTTCAAATTTTCCAGAAATGCAATGAAAAGATGAATGCAAAGACCTAGTTTGAAATATAATTTTGTTTTTATTTTCAAATGAAAATATATGAGATCTAAGTGATATGCAAAATGACTGATTTGTTTTTGTATTTTTCAAATTTAGAGAGATGCAGAACAATGCAAATCTTTACCCTAAATGTGATCCAATTTTGAATGCAATGAAAGAAACCCTAAATGAGATCTAATTAAATGAAAATTTGTGTAAGATCTAACCTAGGATGCAATGAAAGACTTTAAAATAAAAAAATTGCAATGTTTAATAAGTTAGGTTCACCAAAATGTTTAAGTGTTGAAAGTAGGGTTTGCATCAAAATGAATCAACAAGATGATGAACCACTAATATTCCACCATTAAACATGTGATTATGTGTATGATAAGATTCCAATAACAATAAAAATTAAACCCTAACTATTATAGCAACTATGAGGGGAGTTTTTAGAGCTTAATATAGTGTGTACCTTGCTGCAAGAAGCCTTTTTTTAGGGCACAAAGGATTCATTCGCCTTTAGTGGCGAATGGGTCTTGTTAATGTTTCTAAAACTGAGATCTAAGTTATTTTCCTTGATGTTTGCACTCTCAAATCCTCGGTTGTCAGCTCCCAAAAACTTGTACTAAATTTTGTAGCTTTGATTCTTTGTTATTACACTATAAGAATCAATTTTGCAACTTGACAACTTTGACAATTTTGTTCTAAACTTCTTCTCCACTTGATCTTCAACCTATAAATCTGCAAGAATTAACTCAAGGGAAGAAAAAATTGTTGATTGTTAGTGAATAGGGGATTTCCTAAGTCAAACCCCTTGTAGGTAATTAAACCAAATGATGAGATAATGAAATTGAAGCATGAAACATGAAATATGAAGTGATGATACCTTGGAAGTTGTATTGGGAGATAAATTTGCAATCTAACATGAAGTGTCCATGAAGAATGTAGATATTCATCCTTGAATAATATGTGAACAATGCTTGCAAGTAGATCTTCAATCGTACATTCACTATCTTATCTCAACAACATGCATGAATGCACTAAGCCCTTGTCATGATGAAATGATCTTGAATTGCTATAATAAAACCTTTATAATCTACCTTGAAATGCATTTGAAATGCTCTTGTGAACTCTTGTGAACTCAAATTTTCTATAATGCATGAATGGTTGTAAGTCTAGGATGAAACCATGTGAATTAACCCCATATTTATACTAAATCAAGAGATTAACCCTGAAATTCAAACAATTCAAATTGACACCAGATCTAGAAGTGAATGTTATTAAAATCCCATCAGAATTAAATCCAAAAGGGGGGTCCTCATTGAGGGAGGACCCATTCGCCACCTAGGATGAATGGGTCCTGCCACAATTTTCTAGGACCTTGCCTCCAGTGAATGAAAGTAAATCAAAAACTCATATAGAATATGCAAAGAAAGGGTGGTCCTACAGAGGGAGGACCCATTCACCACCTAGGGTGAATGGGTCCTATTACCAATTTCTAGGGCCTAAAATTTTCCCAATTAAATGTTATACAATTTGGATTATGGGTTTCAGGATCATCCTCGAGAGGTGTCACAAATAAGGCTTAAATTTGAATTAAAGGGGCTAATTAACCATAATTAATTAAGAGGACCCTAGCTAAGTGTGAAAGTGTGTTACAACACTTTGCAACACCTAAAATAGGGTACAAATTAAGTACATTTTATTAAAAGGGAGCCAAGATCAATGTGAATGTGTTATGACACATTACAACATTAAACTTAAGAAAAACTAGGTTAATTCAATGACAATTATTCCCAAATCAAGTAAGGAAAAGGGATACTTTTTCCATTACTACAGTAATCAAAATTTCTTTGGTTGGAATTCTCAGCACTAGCCAAATAACCAAAACCAATGGAAAAACCCTTGACAATGGAAAAACCCTCAACAAAACTAGAACCACTGGCAACCAAATGCATGGTCACAACAAAATCTTCAAGGTGCCAATTATAACCCTCAATAGCCATTGGAACAAAATAAGTGGTAGTCACAATGGAAAAAAGGCCAAAAGTGGTAGCACAAAAATGTGAATTACCAACAGCCTTTGTTGCCTTCTCAACCACAACAATAGGCTATTATGTTTAATCCATCAAACATAACATCCTAGCCACCATGATCACCACAACTACCTACCCAGCCTAAACTTAACCCTAACAACAAGCCTATCCAATAGGCTTATACTAATGAGGCTATATAATACCCCACTTATGGGGTAGAGGTGAGCGATGTCCACCTCAAGTCAAGGAAGACACTAGCTGGACCTTTATCCTCCAAAATCACTGAGATGGTGGATGAGGAATCCAAATTGAAGCTTTATACAATTCACTTCTAGAGTCTGAGTCAAATCAGGTAAACCATACCACCTCAAGTCCAGAGCCTCCTTTCATTGAGTGTTTAGCCATTCAAAAACATCATACCCAAGCTAAGATAGACCTATTAGGTCATCTTAAGGACACCGGTATCAAAATTCTCCTCATTCAAGCTATCAAGGATATCCCAATCTATACCAAGGAAATAAGATACATATGTCTTACACTAGTAGAATTTGGCAAATAAATGACTACATGACTAAAAATTTTAGTCACAACAACTAAAGATGACTAAATTCTACTCATTTTTTGTTACACAACTATAAATGACTAAATAAATGACTAATCTGATCATCATAAGTGACTAATTTGATCGTGGGGTAAAAAGCGCAACTAAATAATTAGTTACACAAATAAAAATTAGACAATATGATATTAAAGTGGATAATTTAAAAAAAAAATGGAATTGAGAGAGTGGGTTGTATTATAATATAATAATATATTATATTACAATACAATATAATATAATATGATATCGTCCCTGGAACTTGTGAATTAACTGTCCTATTCAATCTTGGGAACGGTAATTTGAAGAGAGCCTCGCTTAGGCAGACTTGAACCTTATTTTCAGAACTGGTGGTATGTGTGAGGAAGATGCAATTCGTTTAGTGCTAGGTGTGGAAATCATTCAACCAAGAGCTCAACGGGTATTATTTCCTTCCCAGGTTCTCTCTATTTTCTTGTCAAATACTATGGATTTGTTTCAGTCACTGAGGGAATTAGAGCTAATCGTAGCTAAATTTGTAAACCCCCAATTCTATGACAAGAACGAGTTGTTGTATCTTGTACAAAAATACAATTTGTTTTCTGGGGAAGGATACATTGGGTGTTTATTCCCGCGTGATTACATAAAAGAGAAAGCAAGGTATGAAGAAATATTTAAGGCTATTAGATTGGGGCTTTGGCTTGGTAATGATTATGTCTTGTTATCTGCTCTAAACAAAAATGAAAAAAGAATTTATGTTTCTTTGGAGGCTGAAATCAAGGAAAAGTTTTATGTTGTCTCCTTCCTCTGGGATTATGCACTAAAAGTGTCCTTATGTCGACCTTCAACTGGAAAACAACCAGTGATAGTTGAATTTGTAACTCTTGTGCCCAGAGAAATTAATGATTTGGCAAATGCGGATTGTACCATTTCCTTGCATCAGGGTTCCAAGGCAGCCAGTCGACTAGAAGTGGTGGCCCAAATAGATGAAGAAGCTCCTTTTGTGGGTTATGAATTCTTCGCAAATGAGATGCCTCTTTCAACCATGCCCAAGCAGTAGAATGAGGAAGATGTTGTGCTCGACCAGAATTCAACTTGTGCAGAGCGAATGGAGGAATAGCATAAGAAGTTAAATTGTCTTTTTGTGTTTTGAGAGGCTTTGAATGTATAAGTTTTGAATTTTATGCCTCATTTTGCACCACTCATTCTCAAGTTTTTAGAAGGATTAAGGTGGTAGCACTATAGCCAGTTTTGTAAAATTTGAATATCTTACATATGGGATAATTTTGTACTTGAAATATTCTCGAACGGGCTATAACCAGAGGTTTTCTTCCTAGTTCTTTCCTGTTAGTATGCCCTTTGAACCAGGTTTATGTACATATTTTATATATATTAATATATTATTGTGGCGAGTCCACTTTTTCTGAAAAATAAATAAATATATTTATATTATATAATATCATATAATATATATTATAATATATATTATATCATATTATATAATATAATATTATAATATATATTATTACATAATATTATATTATTATATATATTATATAATATTATATAATAATATATATTATCTAATATTATATAATAATATATATTATATAATATTATATATAAATATATATTATATAATATTATATAATAATATATATTATATAATATTATATAATAATATAATATAATTTTATATTATAATATAATACAATATTATATTTATATTATATATTATAATATATTAATATTATATAATAATACAATTTTTAATAATATTTATCATGGGAAGATTTTGTATTCTAATTTATTTACTTTTGAACTCCATTTTAAAATTCACTAAAGCAAATTAGGGTGGGTAGGGCACGCAAATTAGGCAGGTAATTTTTCATTTTAATATTTAACATACTCTAAAACCCTAGTCAAAGCCTTATTTTTAGGTTGCATCTTACTAGGAGAAGTGAAAGGTCAATACCAATGAGGCAAAGTTTGGAGGAGATGAAACCAATAGCGGCAATTGCCACCCCTATGTATACAACATAGGGTAAAGGGCATTGTAATGTTAAAACCTAAATGTGCCCATTTTAGGATCTTGGTCGTAATTTTCATTTTAATAAACATGCTCTATAAGCTTTGTCGAACCCTTATTTTCAAGTTGTAGCTCACCAGGAGAAATGAAAGGTCAATACCAACAAAGAATATTTTGGAGGAGATGAAACCAATAGCGTTGAGGGCTCTCTCTCGCCTTCTATGAATGGTCTCAATATTGAATGTTGCCCTCACACATTTTTTCAAATTTAATAGACATTTCATTTAATTTTTCTATTTCTTTTTTTGTCTTGATTGTGTGAGAGTACTAATATGATTCAGTACTAAGGAGTAATGGGTTTGGGTGTACCGATATGGGTGGTTATCACATCCCTTTGTTTGGGCAGTGTGATAATGGTGTCTGGAGCAAGCAACAGTTCTAGTTACAATAGTAATGATGTTTAGAACTATCAAATGTGAGTGGGGAGAGGGCTATTTGCTATTCCAAGAATAAAATGTGTCTTTTAATGATCTTGAAGTGCCCTCATGAGTGCCCCGTGAGGAAACCCTACTCTTCCAAGAAGATTAAGGCCACGGGATGTCTAATCTATTGCAACACCAAATGTGAGACCACCTGCAAATGTAAGTTCTTCTAGTACCCAATTGGGTTTGAGTTTATCATGAGAGAATCTTGAAATGAATAGTTCTAAAAGCTTTGAAGTATATTTAGTACTTTATTCGAGTATATTAGAGATTTTTTAACATATATTTCATTTTTCTAATACAGATAGGAAGCCTAATCATCAAGGCTATGGAGTTATCTTATTATGCAAGAATCCCATGAATGAATTATGTAAATCATGGGAATGGATTTTTTTGTTGGTAGAATTGGTTGAGCATGTTAAGATAATCATAGTGAATGTGTTGGTTAAGGAGTTGTTGTAGAATAGGTATCATGTTCAAGTTGTTTATTAGTAGAATTTATTGAGCATGTTAAGATAAATCAGCAATTTGCATATTGCGAAAGATTTTGTCTTCAAAACTCTATATATAGAGTTCTATATAACATATTTTATATACATTTTGAATATACAGTGAATTATTTTCCAACACTGTTTCAATCCTTTGAGCAATTTTTTTGAAGTTTTATGATTGTTTCCAGCATAACATGAGAGCTTTAAAGTTTTATGTCTTTCAAACACAAAAAAAACTCTTGGTTTGCAATTTCATAGATTAGTTATTGTAACAAAATTCTCCAAACATAAGAGTTTACATACACATCTAAAAGTATTAGTTCATAAATAAATAAATAAATGACTACCATGACTAAATAAATGACTAAACAAATGACTAAGATGATTAAATAAATGACTACAATGACTAAATAAATGACTGCCATGACTAAATAAAATGATTACAATGACTAAATAAATGACTAAAATGACTAAATAAATTACTACAATGACTAAATAAAATGACTACTATGACTAAATAAATGACTACCATGAATAAATAAACAACTACCATGACTCAACAAATGACTACCATGACTAAATAATTTTAACAACAATCAATGATTAAATTAATGACTAAATATATTACCAAGTTGATCAATCAAAACAACCAATAAATGACTAAAAATGGTTTAGTCATAAATTTGGTCACATTATAAATTACTGGAAATAAACTACTAATGGTCATGTGACCAAACTACTGATCACATGACCAATTTTTAGTAGTTTTTTTAGTCATTTTTTTTTTTTTTATACTAGTGTTAAGAAACCAGGGAGAAAGAGGAAGGACCCTCAAATAATTCATGTTGTAGGGAACCTTGCTGATATTATGCTAGGGAATATAATTGTCCCTAAATACACAGACCTTAGAAGGCTAATAGTGGATGTTAAGATTAATGGGACCCTTATCAAGAACACCTTGATTGAATTAGGGGCATAAATTAATGTCATGACTAAGGAGACAATGCAGCTACTTCAGTTAGCTAACCTTAGACCTACACCAATTGTCTTACAATTGGAAGATAGGTCAACAGTGAAGCTTGGGGGAATTGTTGAGGACTTAATCATTACCTTAGATTCATGGGAGTATCCTGCAAATTTTATAGTCTTGCAGTCAAAGGTCAACCTTGTAGGAAATCCACTCTTTTTAGGTAGACCATGATTAGCTACAGTTGATGCATTCATAGGTTGTAGGTTTGGGAACATGATAATATCCAATGGGATTGTAACAAAGAAATTGGTTCTCTATCCACCTACCCAACCTCATGAAAACCTAGAGCAGACTACATGGCCTATCTTGGATGAAGATGATCATTGTTCCCTGCAAACTCTCATGACAATAGAATGTAGCCTCCTTGTTAGGATCCCAAGATGAGGATGACTTAATTGACCATATCATATAGAACTGTGGTAGGGACCCACAACAATAAGACTATTTTTCATGTCTGTAAGATCCACTGTAGAAAATTATACCTGTAAATTCATCAGAAGAGGTATTCCAACTATTCCATTCCATTTTTCCACAACAATGTGCTCCCAACATTAGTGCCCTTGATCTCTAATATGTGCAATCAGAATCCAAAACTTGGGAATTCATGCCAGGTAAAACCCTAAACAACAACAACATTCCCTGAACACTATGTTGCAAGCACACACAAAATCCTTTGCATGAGACTACCATGATATGAAAGGGATTGATTCTTTGCATGCATAGGATCTACACAAATGATGGGTTCAAGCCAATTAGACAACCCTAAAGGAGAATAAACCATTCCTTAAGAGAAATAGTCAAGACTAATTTGCAAAAGCTACTTGATGTAGACTTCATTTATCCCCATTTTGATAGCCAATGGGTGTCACCATTTGTCATTGTTCCTAAGAAAGGAGGAAAATGGGGGGTATGTGTGGAATATAGGGAGCTTAACACAACAACTAGAAAGGATCACTTCCCCCTACCTTTCATTGACTAAGTGCTTGATTTCTTAGCAGGGAAAAATCACTTCTCTTTCCTAGATGGGTTTAGTGGCTATAACCAGATAAAGATAGCTCTAGACTAGGATAAGACTACATTTACATGCCCTTGGGATACCTATGCCTATTCTTTTCTTCCCTTTGGAATATGTAATGCCCCAACAACTTTTTAGAGGGAAGCTCTAAGTATCTTTTTAGACTATGCTCATGATTCCATGGAAATCTACATGGATGATTTCATTACCTATGGAGACACCTGTGAAGATGCACTCAACAATCTAGAAAAGGTTTTGATAAGGTGTAAAGAACATAACCTATCATTGAGTCATTAGAAAATTTTCATGATGATGACTCAAGGGATTGTTCTAGGACACCTTATCTCAAGTGGATCCCAACAAGACCGAGATCATTTCTACACTTCTTGTGCCACATAAGCAAAAAGATGTCAAGAGATTTTTGGGAAATGTAGGATACTATAGGAGATTCATCCAAGATTTCAAAAATATTGCAACACCCTTATTTGTCTTACTCACCAACAACATAGAATTTGAATGGACTGTAGAATATTAACGTTCCTTTAAAGCACTTAAGACAATTTTGACACAAGCACATATCTTAAGAGGGCCAAATTGAACACTACCTTTCCATATACACATTGATGCTTCAGATTTTTCCATTGGAGCAGTCTTGGGATAAAAAGAAGGTAACAAGGAATATGCTATCTACTATATCAAGAAAAATTTACAAGGAGTTGAACTTAACTACACTATCACAAAGAAAGAGATGTTGGCAGTTGTTTATTTTATCAACAAGTTTAGGCATTATATCACTGGATATCAAGTCTTTATCCACACAAATCATACAACCATAAGATACTTAATGAAAAAACCCTGTAGTTGGGGGGAGACTAGTCAAATGGCTAGTATTACTACAAAAGTTTGACATAACAATAGTGGATAAGCTAGGGAAAGCTAATGTGGTGGCAAATTTTTCGTCTAGACTACCTACACAAATAGAAGGTGTTGTAGATGACTCTTTTCTAGATGAACATTTGTTTTCTCTTACTATACACACACCATGGTTTGTTGATATTTCAAATTACTTAGTGGAAAGGAAGATACCATCACATTTCTCTCCTAGAGAAAAGAGACGGTGCATAAAAGCTTTCCATATTCTTGGGTAGCTGGTTACTTATTCTACACTGGTCCAAATAATATCATGAGAAGATGTATAAGAGAAAATGAGGTCTTTGACATTCTAAAAGCTTACCATGATGAGCCCTATGGGGGTCACTTTGTAGCCAAAAGTACAAAATTTAAGATCTTGACAATAGGTTATTATTGGCCAACTGTCCACAAAGACTCAATGAAGTATACCAAGAGCTATGACAGATGTTAGAGAATGGGAAAATGAATAAAGACAAATGAAATTCCTTTCCAGCAATAGATAGCATTAACACCATTTGAAAAATGGGGGCTTGAATTCATTGACCCAATTTCACCAACCTCTAATAACAAAGAGTATATTTTGGTTTGTGCAAACTATTTGACAAAATGGGTCAAATTTAAAGCATTATAGTTTGTAAGAGATGGAAATGTAGTTAAGTTCTTGTGTGAAGAAATCTTTACAAGGTATCAAGTACCTAGATAAATAGTCATTGATCAAGGTCCTCAATTTCCTTCTACATTATTTATCATTTTGTTAATGAATATTCAATAATACATATAAAATCAACACCTTATCATCCCCAAGCCAATGGGCAACTGGAGGTTACAAATAGAGAAATTGAGAATATTCTAACCAAAATAGTGTAAATCCAGATAAAGGACTAGGCATCAAGATTACATGAAGCAGTGTGGGCCTATAGAACAACGTGGAAAACAATTACAAGTTTCACACCTTATGTATTAGTCTATGGGAAAACAACAATTTTTCCAATAGAGTTTGAGTACAAGACACTTAGGTTAGTAGTGGATTTATGAATGGATTTGAGAGAAAAATGTAAAGAAAGGTTGCACAGTCTAAATGGATTGGACGAAATAAGAATGGAGGCCATGCATCATATAGAGATCATTCAAAAACAAAGAACTAAATGGCATAATCAATTTATAAGGGCCAAAGAGTTCAGTGTTGGTGACTAGGCTTTACTATATGATTCTAGAAACATAGATCACAAGGGAAAGTTATAGTCTAGATGGTTGGTGTTACATTGGTGGTTGTCATTGCACCAAAATATCGACCTATTAATTCTCAATACAATCGCCAGATTTATGTAAGATCCACAGGAGGCAGTTAAGCCATGTCACAAACCCAAGTGTCATGCTGGACAACAAATACCAAGGGACACACCATCTTGCAATAATCCCCCCTAGAACAAGCAAGGGATTTGAACCTATGACCTTGGCTTTGATACCAATTATTACATTGGTGGTTTTTGTTGCACCAAAAGATCAACCTGTCAATGCTTGATACAGGAGGCGATTAAGCCATGTCACAAACCCAAGTGTTGTGTTGGAAAAGGAAGACCAAGGGACACACCATCTTGCAACAATTGGGACTCTATGAAATTCAACAAGTATTTCCCAATGGAGTTGTCAAGTTACAAACTATAGATGCAATTAGATTCACACTATTGGTGAATGGACACAAATTGAAGATATATAAGCAACCAACTCAGAAAGATGATTTTCTTCTTTCTTTAGTGCATCTATATGGTCAAAACAATGGTTTAGATATAGAAAATCTATCACAAGATAACAACTCAACATTGGATACTACCAGTTCTCATAGTGTCTCAATAGAAGACCTACTTTTTTCACCTTCTGGGCTTACTCAAGTATAATTTACTATCCCACACTTTTAAGCACACACAACATAGTTACTATGATTCACAATCTTTTTCCAAATATGCTTCATACTATTGAAGGGACCTGTAGCTTATTGTATTAAATCTGCTATAATCTAGTTTGGGACCTAATGCAGTAGGGACCTATAGCTTAATACATATGAGTTGTAACAGTTCAGTTTGAGACCTATTGCAGAAGGTACCTGCAACGTTATCTGTGAAAACATTTAAAACCTGCACCAAAATTCATCACCTTTCACTCCACTTTTTTCCACACATGCAACAATAATCCTATCAAATTAGTACATGCAATATGCTCATTCCATTCCACTTTTCCTATTTCAAATTTAAAGCATTCAAACTATCACTTCACATCCCATCATCTGCACATTTTGCTTCATTTCATTACATGCACCAACCTGTCATTCATTTCACCATACATTGCTATTAACTCTTGTCAAGTCAATATCATATTATGGATACTCTTCAATTAGCTTCACGTGTGTGAAGTTATGTTAATCACATCTGATAGGTACACATACTACACTTCCATCATTATCATAGATTTGCAAAGCTCTCATTATGTATTTGCATTAAATTTTGCATGTTATATATTCATTGATTTTATTTCCATACTTTCCAATCACACCCTTCACCTATTTCATATGAATTGAAGTGAGATCACTTCAAAATTTAAGTTAGGGGGGTAATATATAAGCCAAATTTTTATTTTTTCACCATGAAAATCCAAATACACAACAAACATGCAAACCCTTTTTTCCTTAATACCTTTTTCACCTGCAACCTTTTACTGTCAATTTTAGCTGTCAATTCCCTTGATTTTAAGCTAATTTGAACCCAATCCAAGCTGAATTAAGTTGGTACAAAGGAGAAAGGGATGTAACAATTGTAGTTACAGTTGAAAAGTGCATGTGAGTGTAGCATAATAGAGAGGATTTGAGGGTGGCTAAATTAAATTTGAGCTGAAATTCTAGAGCTTTGAGCAGAGGCAGAGTATTTCACCATGGGAGGTGATATTATCTGAAAGGATCCATTAGCACATAAAAAAATATTGGAGGACACATTATGACTACCCATTTTCACAAGGGAAGGATTGTTGGATTACTTCCTAAAATTGACAGAGTTCAATGAAGACATGATGAGGCAATTTGTAGCTACATTACAACTTGATGAAGCCATAGTTAAGGGATTGAAAGTGGATGCTTCAGAGGTTTCAATTGCACAAGTGTATGGTTTATTGAGGGTTGGAGTTGAATTCTCTATTTGAGAAAATGTAGTTGCAACTAGGGATGAGTTCAAAGATCTAGGAGAAAACCTTGATTCCTCATCACAAGGTACCAAGAGACTATCACTTTCATGGGTATGGGCCTCTTGTGCTTCTTATATCATTAAGTATATTACTTGTGATGGTAGGATAACTCTTTTGTACACTGTGCATTTTAAGTTGCTAAGTCATCTTTGTCACAATAGACTGGTCAATGTGCCCAATTATCTTTATAATTTGATAAAAAGAATGGGGTTTGAATATTAGAGGAAGAAAAATGATTCAGCCTTATCACATTATTTTTTGATAACCTTGTTAGTGAAAATGAGTCTTAGGATTCAACATCCACAGGTGTCTTAGGAGATTTTTGTAATTTGTAAAGATATTAATCACATCCTTGAGGAACTTGTAGTTCTAGAAACCCTAGAATCACATGTTGCATCTATAAGAGAAACTCCTCCTATTTCACTTGTTGTTTCAACTACTTGCAACCAAGATGAACCTGAGGATAAAAATATGCAAGGATCACCACATGTAGCCTTTGTCCAGCCTGTAGCAAAAGAAACCCCATCTTCCTCTAAAACACCCACAACTAGGAAAAAGAGAGGTAGTTCTTCCGCACCTTCCAAGGTACAGAGGAAAAATAAGGATACATAAGAAAGGAAATTTACACCACCAATTTGTTTAGGTTGTTTGAAGAAGAAAGGTGTTATAAGAGGAGGTGTAGAGAAACTAAAAGAGGAAAAAAGGGACAAAGGAAAACAACAAGAAGATGTTATGATGGTTGAAACTAATTCAAAAATGAAAGGAAATTCCTTTGAAAATGTGCATGTGCCTATAAAGAGAAAGTGGTGTATATATCTACCACCTTTGAGGAAAATTCAGAGGATGTTTTTGTTGCCAATAAAACAAGAAAGAGAACCCCAATTAGCCTTGATAAGAAGGGTTATGATTATAGAGGGGGATGTGATGAGCAATTTTAGAAGATAAGGAAATGTTTTTGGAAGACATAAATGTCAGGAAAAAGTTACAAGAAGCTTTAGGAAGGATTAAACAACTAGAGGAACTGGTACAGACTTATGAGAAAAGGGACAAAGAAAGGGAAATAAAGATACAAGAGTTGGAGGAAAAGCTACAAACATATGGACATGGGGAAAAATTGGGCCTGTTGACACAACTTTTCATGGTCAGAGTAGGGAATAGAGATCTTGCAACTAAAGATAAAATACCCCTTACTATAAAAACCTAAACTTATCATACAACCTTGTCCCTTGTGTATCAATTGTGGAGGGTTACTTGGGAGTTTTTTTAATAGAGACAGAATTGGAAAAAAGAAAAAGAAGCCATAATTGCATAACATACTAGAATACTGGAGGGTAAGGATATGGAATTGAAAAGGCTAGTAGTTAAGGTAGAAGAGTATCTAACAAAGCTACCCAAATTGTCTCATATTCGACTACCGATATTTTATTAGCTTGACTTTCCCTAGAAGGTAACCCTATTTTATGAGGGCATTGTATTACGATTGTGTATTGTGATGTATTCTAAGGGTCTAGATCTCTGAGTGGTGATACTCCTATGAGAAGCTTACCATGCAAGTATATTGTAATCTTTGTGATTATATATTGGGTGACTTTTGGAGTGTGGGGTTTTTCTCCCGAAAGAGTTTTCCCCATGTAAATCATTGTGTTGTGGTATGCATGATATTTGTGTTTATTTTTGTTTAAGTTTTTATAACTGTTAAAGATCTGTAAAAAATTTCATTATTCTCCTCTTAAGATTAGTGTAGGAATTTTTTCTGTTACCTTAGCTTCCTTACACCAATTTATATATATATATATTTGTTATCACGGAATCTAGCAGCGCTCGTTCCATAGATAACCCCCTACAAAACTTGTCTGTTTCATAGGATTCGTGAAGTTCAAGTACGCATAACGAAGTATTTTCAAGCCACCTCAAAATGTGTTCCAAAGTCTCGAATAGTCAATTCGAGCATCCCCCTATGTTTTCCTCGTGAAGACCTTCGAAACAAGCCCCTTCACGAAGTCTCACTGTTCGTACTTAGCGAATTGCGAAAAATAAATTGCACTCAAAAAGTGCGCTCCTGCTCTGAAGCCAAAATTTGGCTAAGTATGAAAAGTGTAGGGGCGCTAATTTTTAGCGCCCCTGCATAAAAGTGAACTTTCCAAAAATTTTAATAGCGCTAAAAAAGTGCGCTATTACACTTTTTTTCTCACACTTAAACTTTTTTCTGGTCCTAGCGCGTTTCTTCATGTTTTTTGCATTTTTCATCAATCGTGCCACTTTTCGTGCATAAATTTATTGCTCGACTTGAGTTAGGTTTTTGAGTTACAATTTACTTAAAAGTGTTTTATTTCACCATTTTTATTGTTTATGATATTTTGTCTTCTTTCCTTCTTATTGGGCAAGTTCTCTTCAAACTGCAATCACGTTTTTGAGAAGTTCGAGTTTCTTCTCCAGCAATCTTCGTGTTTTTTCTTGGTAAGTCTTTTTCTTTACTTCCACTCCTTTTTCGCCATTCCTTTGTATATGTTTTAGGATTTACATACGCGTTTTTATCCTTAGCTTTGTTCTCTTCATACACTTTTTCATCCCCACACGTATTCTTCCTCTCTATTTGTGTTTTTTGTCTTGTTTGTTCTTCCCTTGCTTTCTTTTCATGGAATTTTTGCGTGGCATTCTCCTCTTTCCCTCACATTTTTCCATTCACCCTTATGCAATGGAACTCTTGCATTTTGTGTTCCAACGCATTTCTCTTGTTTTTCACTCCAACGTTTTTTGTGCTAACATCTTTCCTTGTCGTCTTCTCTATAATGCTTTGGTGCGAACATTGAGAAATCTATTGTTTTGAAAGAGGGTTTCTTTGGCTCTTATACACTTTTACAATGGTGATGAAATGAATTTCAATAGCAACTCCATGCAGACAAACAATTTGCAAACCCCAAGCGCCATTTTCATGCACTGTTACATCTGTTTTACAAAATCATGTCTCAAATGTAGAAGCGCTAAAATTTAGCGCCCTGACATGTTGAACGTGTTGAAATAAATTAACTCTAAGAGATGTAGGAGCACTATTTTTTAGCGCCCCTGCATCAAAAACTGAAATCTCCAAAAATGTAAGGGTGCTGAATTTTAGCGCCCTTACACTTTTTGCAATCTTTTTCTAGATGAACTTCATTTCTGTCCATTTCACTCTTGAACCTTGTTCCTTCCTTTTTGTGCATCATTTTGCGTGCCTTGTCATCTGCTCCATGCTTTCCCATCATCGTTGCTTGTTTTGAGCATCCCCATGCTACCTAACGACTAATGTTTGTTATGACTCAACACCTTGCAGACTCATTTCAAAGATTTTCAAAGTTAGAGTTATCAAAGTTCCAGTTGTTTCTGATGACTGCCAATAAACCTCCGTCCTCTTCGAAAGCAAAAAGAAAAATGAAGTACAAATATCAAGGTGTCTATCCACCAACCGTAGTGGTCTCCAAGGTGGAAGAGATAAAAGATACAGAGGTTGGCCATCAAGACTTGGTTGACTTTGTGAAGCAAATAGAGATGAAGCCTCTTCCTGACCCAATGAGAGCAATTATACACAGTAACTTGCATTTGGTAGCTATGTTTCCTACAGCTGCACATAATACGGAGTTTGTTCTTCAGGTGGCATCTCACTACATTAGAGAATGTAGAAGTGTGATCAATTCTTTTGGGTACGAGATTCTGAGACTCGATCCTAATTTCTTTGACATTGTTTTTAAGGTTCCTCATATGGAGAAATACATTGATATTTCTATACAAAAAGCACAAGAGATTTTTGACGCTGATCCCAATAAAGCTAAAAACCTAATAAATACTCAGTGGTTAAAGAAGCCTAGATCATCTATTTCCAAATGGCCAAAAGGACTCCTGCAAAGTGATTTCAAGGATGACATCAAAGATATGATCACATTTTTAAGCAAAGTGAAAGGCTTGCCAAAATCATCCACTTTTCATGATTGGATGTATGAATACATCAGGATCATAAGAAGACAGAAGGTGCATATTGACTAGGGTCAACAGATCAGTGATGAAATACATGAGCAGTTGATCAATGCTCCTTCTACATTGAAATTCTACATGACTTCTTACCTGGTGTACGCGGTGGCTGTAATGAGGCAATTCCCGGGTCTATCTACAAAAGGGAATCGGATGATGGTACCTGTGTACAGATTTTTCTATCAATTAGAACTGAGGGAAAGCTTTCATCACTTTAGGCGGGTCACAAATGTTTTCTTCGCACGTTTTCTTTTCAATTTTGATCCAGCTCTTGAAAGAAGGAGGGTATCTGATGAGGCATATAAGGTGGTAAGTAAAGTTGGATGCCTATTTCTTCAATTCCCAACGCTTACTTACTTAAGAGTAGGGTGCTACACTGGTTATCCCTACATGCTGCCATGTTATCCTTCGGATAAGTGGGTTCTCATGGAAACATGCAGACAGTTGATTTCAGTGCAAAAGGAATGAAGAAGCAACCACAAGCATGGATTCAAGTTCCCATTGACCATTGGCCGATATACTATCCCAACTACACAAAAGGCTAAGTCTGTTTATGTTGAAATGCAGATCATGACAATCAAGACCTACAGGTATAGGTTTGATTTTGATTACCGAGATGTCAGAAAAAGATTACAAAAAGTTCATCATCACAAGTACCCTTTTGAAGACATTTGGGCTGATTGCAGAGATGAAGAAGCCATTCGTAAAATGGACTATTGCAGGTTGACTGTTCAGCAGATCAGAGATCTTGATATTGCTAACCTACTAGAGGACTTTGCAGATCCTGGTGATATCATGAATGCTATCTATGATGAGCAAGGAATTGCTAAAAGGCCATTGCCTGCAATTCAATGGTCTAGGAAAGAAGTTACCAAATGAGAGAGAGATTGAAGCCAATTCTAGCCAGCACTGCAAAATGATTACATAAGCATGGTTATGAAATGAAAAGTTTTAAAAAAGACTCGAAAGGAAAAGAATTTGAAGCAGAAGCTCGCCAACAGCAAGAGCTTCGTGACAAAAATAAATCAGCGGTTGTTCCCACTTCTTCATGAAGAGGTCCCAGGATCAAGTTTACCATTGGCAAGAAAGATACCCAGTCCATCCTAGAGACAAAAATCATGGAATCCAATCCATCTTGCTCTAGAGGTAAAAATTCTATTCCAGAGGAGGTAGATTTCGATGAAGAAGGAACTTTAAGTGATCAATCCACTGAAGATGAAGATTCAGCAAAAGCAGACTCTGATGCAGAAGAGGTTTCTAAAAGCGGGCAAGAGTCTGAAGAAGATTATGAAGAAGGATCTGAAGGTGATTTTGAAGGTGAACCAGGATCGGAGAGACAAGAGGGTGATCAACGGGAACCCTGGCATGATCAAGAAAAAACTACTTCTCCTCCTGAGAAGGAAGTTGAGGAAATTCATAAAATGTCATCGCCTGTGACTTCCAATGTTCCTCATACCCCTCCAAATTCAAGAAATCCTCCACCTCTTGTTCCCTCATCACCTATTCCTACCACATGCCTTCCTACAACTGAGATATCCACCATCCCTGCAGCATCAACCCCGCTTGATACTCCCTCAGTAACAAGCATTCATACGGTTGATACACTGTCAAGCCCTCTGTCATCCATTCCTAGCCTATCTTCACCAACATATGATATCACTTCTGAGAATGAATTCAATCGTTTCATGAATGAGTCAATGCATGATCAGCTCAATGTGCAAACTATAGGAGCAATGATGACAGACATTTCTCCTATTGTCACGATACCCACGGTAACTTCAGATGTGACAATAACTTTAGAAGTAGCAATGGCAGCAGAATTGACAGTGAATCCAAAAGCTCACACCTCCTTCCTTCCCCCTTGGCTAATATCTCAACTGTCAAAGTAGAAGAAGCAAATGATCTCTTCGGAGGAGCTCGACCTCGAAGAGATAGTCCTTCCAAAGGCTAAAGGGAAGAAAAAGGAAAAAGTATACTCAAGACTGAATGTTGATAAGTCTGGCCACAAGTATGCGAAAATTGGCATACCACCACATGAAGAAGGTGATGTCAATAAGGAAGACTACATGATGACAAAGGTCCAGCTTGGCAAGGTTACCAATGAAACTGCAAAGGCCGATGCGCAAGTGACTTTGGATATCTTGGCTGGAAGACTGGATAAAGTAGAGCAAGCTCGCAATATGTACAAACAGAGGGCAGAGCATTGTGCCACTATTGTAAAGAGACTTGCAGGTTCTCCAAGCAATGCACAACCATTGACAGTGGTAAGTATTGAAAACCCAGCTGTCAAGAAAGCTAAGAAGTTCACCTCCAAAGCTAGAGTGTTGTATGATTTTGTTGAGAAGATCATTGAACATGGATCTCAGATTATAATTGTCGCGGACGAGAAAACTACCTTGTTAGCCAAGCTCACCACAGAGCTTGATAAAGAGAAAAGTGTACTTTCCTAGGAGTGCAGAGACATGGAGAAATGCCTATTGTCATGGTCAAAGATGAAACAGGTAAAGCTCAGTAAATTGGTGGAAGTTGGGGTAATTCCTGACAAAGAAAAGTTTGCTGAGGTAAGAGAATCCTTGAAACATTGAATTCAAGTAATTCAATCTCTTACGGAAGATCTCCACCAAGTACAGGAAGATGTCGAAGGACATCATGTTATTCTTGAGAAAGGTATCAAAGAGTTGCCCGGTCAACTTCTTGAGGAGAATCGTATCTTCCTGCTGGCCACAGAAATATCTCAGATCTACAAAGAAGCCATCATGAAATTGATTGACAGTTTAGACTTTTCAGAAGCCTCACTGAACGTCATTTGTGATACAAGGCTCACATTGGATAACCTGAAAATGCATCTTGATAGGTGCAAGAAGGTTCACTCATCTGCCATGAGATTGATCACAAGAATTCACACCATTGTGGATTACACTGTTGGTCTAGATGAGAAGTTCGTGCAGGAGACCAGGAGGAAATATGAAGACTTCCATGCCCAAGGCAAAGAAAGATGAGGAAGCTTCCTATTCTCCAATGTTAGACATTTCTGGTGCATCCCTTTATGCATCTTGTAAATATTTGCTGACATCTTAAATGTCTTTTTGTAAATTTTACTTACACCAAGTTTGAAGATGTAATCTTTTGAAAACAAATTACACTTTGACTTTGGTCAAAGTTAGGTGAGATCTCCTAAAATCGCTCACCTAACTTTCCTTAATTTACTCAATTAGTTTCCTAATTTTACTCATCCCTCTTTCTATATAATGTGAGGGATTTTCATTGTAAATTCATCCTTTAGTATTTTGCAACGAAGTGCTGCCCCTTTTGAAGCAAATTTGTGAAACTTTGCGTTCATGCTTTGTGAATGGAATTCAATCAATAAAGAAGAAGATTGCAAGCCAAACTTTGCGTTGGATTCGATACTTTTATGAATTGATCTTATTTGGTGGTGATTAGGTGATGGAATCTGAAGGACTCTAAGTGATTTATGTAAACTTTGTGTTACATCTATTATTTAGATTTGTATTTGTGTTTTTGTTTAACTATTGTTGAATGATCTACAAGACTTTGTGCTTGTAATTGTTCATGCTCTTTGATACTTTGGTTGGATGATCTACAAGACTTTGTGCTTGTAATTTTTCATGTTGTTCGAGGAATTTCTGCATCTAAGAAGTCTTTTTGCTTTTAACGTGACAAACGATACATTTTCATAGATCCACCATTGATAAAGCTACGAAATGACTTTGTGCCTTCGTGAGCTTTCCCTTTTACTTTATTTGTTTATTGTTAATTACTTCTGGTATCTCTACGCTTTGCTTTGACAAGATAGAGGTATTGGTATTACTGCTAGTTGATCGTTTAAAGTTGTTAAGAATTTTGAACTTCCAATGATGAAGCATGGTAAACATCTTCTCTGAAAAAAGAGAGAAGGATGAATGTAACACACCCCCCTAACTTTGTAAGTATTGTGTACATTTTGTAATTACTTATTTGTTTTACTATTGCTTCTATCAGCAGTAAGAAGGGTGCCTCCCCTTTCCGAGAGGAGAGATTTACATCTCACATAGTTGTGGCTGAAGTCCTAGTTGTGTAATCTATCGAAAAGCTGATTACATAATTTTCACCCAACAATTTTAAATGGTAGGAAAGGGGTTCCTTAAGCAATAAGGGGATGTTTTCCCTATTTTTACCTTTCCCTAAGGAATTTCATTAGGAAAGAGACCACAAGGTGTAAATATTTACTTTCAACCTCAAGGGTGAGTCAATTGTGTTGGACACTCGAAATACAGAGAGGGAGAGTGAATTAATATTCCTTTAAACTAATTAAAAATAAGCCATCTAATTACCAACATACATCAACAACAATAATGAAAGAAAACATGAAACATCCAAAAGATCGCATGACACATGAACATAAATATTTTTTATGTGAAATACCCAAAAAGGGAAAAACCACGGTGAGGGTTAGCTCATAATATATTATATTCGGATATAGTATATTACAGAAAGAATCACTACTACGTGGACTCACTATCTAAGTGAACTCACTACTCATAGATAATGAGAAAGAAGAAAGTATGGGTGGCCACACAACCTATTTGAACTGATACAATAGCATCTATCATATGTTGGATTATAGTTCCAATGAGGTACAAAAGTAATCTTTAGATAGATCTAAATCAATACTCTACTCTGCTCACAATCCGATCAAATATGATTATATTCACATTACACACATGTAGTTGTAGCACCATACATGTCATATATCTCTCATTACTCACATACAATATGCTCTCTCTATCACACCATCATCCAAAACTCTAAAGTTAATCTCCTATATATATACATATCAAGTGTAACTTCAATTAGGTCAGCCTAGTTAGAAGTAACACACAAGATTAAACATGTCATCCTGTGTAAGAGTGAATTTGCACCCCTTTTAAAAATTCCCCTTTTTCCCTTCTCCACTTTAGAAAACCAAGTTCGGAGGCTTAATTACACCTAAGCCCATTGCTTTCATTCCACTTGGTGCCTGTTTTGAGCGTTGGTGGGGGAATTTCTATCAAGGACACCCGTATGATGTGCTTACGTGCCTAGAAGATTCCTATAGCTGAAGCTACAGAGGCATTACACTTCTCATTGGTAGTTGATTGGTAATGCCCTCTTTGGCCAACCAACCTGAATAGGGTTGTTTTCTTCATCTCCCCTTCAAATTCACTCCTTCAACAAGAATTTCATCTTCTATAATCTCTTCAAAATCTCCTTCATAGCTTCAAGCATTCAACTTCATCTCTTACCACACTCTTCAAGCATCCTAGCAGCACTTTTGCACTCCATTATAGTAGCAACTTCACTCCACCACTTTAGTAGAGCAAGTTTGGGACAACACCATTGCATCACAGGCTCGAGTACTCTTATTCACTCCCCCATTAGCCTTGAGTGCTTTTGGTGGAGGTGGTAAACTTCCCATTCCTCTCCTCTATTACTTGGTTGAGTAAGCACATTTACTATTTTGTAGTGTTTTAGTGTTCTTCATTACATTACTTTCGTTATCATATTCGCTTTCTTGGCTTTCAGTGGAGGTGGAAACACCTAAATGGGGGTTTGACTGAGGCATGCCCCTATACAACCACCCAACATTTTTCCTCCTCTTTATGTGTAGGTGGACGTGCTTTTGGGAGTTAGCTAGCGAACAAGTTTCTTTGTGAGATCATTCTCATCACCTTAACTCTTACATTTTTAATTTATCACATTAGAGAATACTTTGTCTACTTAATATTGTTGTTTTGGCCCTTTAGTGGTAGTTATCTAGGTCGTTAGCTTTTTTTCCTAGGTTTGGCATAATCTCTTTAGTTGTCTGGACGTATGGATGTATGTACACTTGAGAAACACCAACGCGCCACATTGTCATCCCAGGACCGTACTTCCATCCTCAGGTAGAGAGCTTCCTAAGGTGTAGTGTTGCACCTGAAAATTGGCTCTCCTAGCCCCATCCTGTATTTTGGGTTTGTAGGGTGATTGAAGGACTTCATAGTCCTCATCATTCTCATCCCACATTTCCTAACACCGCATTAAGTTGAGGTAAGTTAGGGAAGCCTTCCGTATCTTGGCCCTCCATGACCTAGGGCCTTGCACATGGTGGTCCCTCTCTCTTACATTTTTGGTGAACCAATGTCTGTTCATTCGTTGGTGTTGAGGCTTCTCTCGTGTGCTTTGCAACTGTTGTATTCCTAAGTTTTGTGAAGGTTTATGAGCATCACAACCCAGTCCACAACTTCTGGGTATATTTTCAAGAGAAGTATATGACACGTTCAGATGGAAAGGACGAAGGTCTCTATCGATTTCTCTACAGGCCTTTTTCTCTGGTCCCGTCGTTAGTGTGGCCATGTAAGAGCAATTGTCAAGGGGCTAATTAGGATTCTCTTATGAGATTGATCACGTCCCCACTCCTCCTACATCTCCCACACCATCGTTGGTGGAGGGGCATGAGGATGTTCAAATCCCTTCAAAATATGTCTCTTCTCTTAGCAAAGGGTTGGGTGCCTTATAAAATCACTTGGGAAGAAACCCGAAGATGGCTAGGCCCACTGAGGTCATTAGTGAACTAAAATACATGATTGGAAAGGATTGAATAGGCTTGGAACTCCTAGCTAGTATTACTAGTCTGACAAAAGTGTGTGCTCCTTCGAGCACTACTAGTGTTATGTGAGAATCCACTTTCGAAGATTATGAAGGACAGGAGTATCAATGCCTCCCACATTTGATTACATGGCTGACATAGTCCCTTCTATCAGTATCCCTTTTGTCTGTAAACAAATTGAAACTATAAAAGTAAACAATGTCCCCTTTGACTTTAGCTTCACCCCTTCTATCACCTCTAGTGGTGGAGGCTTTGGTGGGATGAGTGGTGGGGGCTTTGATAGTGGTGGTCGATTCGGTAGTGGAGGTAGTGCTGGTGGAGGCAGTTCAAGTGGAGGTCATGGTGGTGGCTTTGACAGAGGCCCTACTGGCGGCAATGGCTTTGGTAGAGGTTTTGGTAGAGGTCACACCAGTGGTTCTAGAGGTGGCTTTGGTGGTGGTTTTGGAGGAGGTTCCTCTGGCCCTCTATCTTCTAATGACCCTATTCTAAACACCCTTCTTCAGAATATGGGTAAGATGTAGAGCCAGTTGGTGAGTCTTTCCCAAGCCTCTGCCCAACCCTTCTTCTAGCATAGCTCGTTGTCCATTGCACAAGGAATGGCGGTAAACGAGACCCATAAACACATGTATCTACCTTTAACACCCTATACACAAACTTCTTTCATCATGATGCCTTAATGGTGAAACTGTTTCCCCGATCACTCAAGGATATATAACATTGGAATGGTATTGTTCCTTTCCTGACAATTCTATTTTCTCATTTGACCAACTTGTAAATTAGTTCCTTAGACAATTTTAAGCAAACATCGGGCCGAAGATGACCTTTTTGGATCTCGTCCAATATAAACAAGGAGACAACAACAAAAATCACTGATTTCATAGCGCGCTATCAAGTGCTCCTTTCACAAATCTTATATCAGCTGCCCGATTCTAACATGTAGAGGGTATTCATAGGTAAATTACAAAGGCCTTGGCAAGAGAAGTTCACCCTTATGAAGTACCCTTCTTTCATGCATTTGTGTGTAGCCTTACGAGAGTACCAACAAACGATTGTTCAGTTGGGGAGATCCTCCTTGCGCTCCCATTCTAAGGGAAAGTCCATCGTATTAATCTTTGGGAAAGGTAAGGCCATTACAAATGTAATAGTCGTTGTTGATGACAATGGCCTCATATGTAACCAAAAGTTCACAAAGTTATCAGAATCTTATTCTTATATCTTACAAAATTTATTGAAGGATAAGATCATAACTTTGTCGAGTCATAAGCCTCTCAAGGAGCCTTACCCTAATTGGCATGATGGGAACACTTTTTTTAGTACCATTGGGTTAATGGACATGATACCGAATACTATATACTATTGTGTCATGAGATACAAGACTGCATCGAGGATGGTACCATTCATCTCGATGGGAGTAAACAAAGTGCTAACAAATTAGTGGTGAAAGTTAATAGTGAACTACAAATATACACGGACCCGTTTCTGTCACATTCTACTAACATGATTATCGATCCTGTTGATTTTATCAATCAACTTGAGGCCTATGTTAACATGGTCACGGTGACGTCTACTACTCTACTTGTACCCAGTTCATTGAACATAACGTTCACATCACAAGATTTTACCTTAAACAACAAACCCTTGCCCCTCTAGATTCTCGCTTGCCTCAATGATAACATTGTGATAGGGGTCTTGGTGGACCCCATGAGTCATGTGAATGTTATCATGGAGGATAAATTGGTATTAAATTCATTGTAGAGGGAAGAATATGAAGAAACAAAATCTACCATTCATATGCACAACTGGTATGTGTCTTAAACTGTATGACTTGATAACTTTGTCCATCCTAGTTGGACCTAGGGTTGTTGACACGATTTTCAATGTTATTCTAGAGTTGAATTTATTTAGGTTGAAGCTAGGCATACCCTAGATAGCTTCCATGAATGGAGTCACCTTCGTTGTTCACAAATGTTTAAAATTTTCCCATGAAGGTGTCGTGCATGTAGTGCATGACATTAGATACCATCCCTTGGTGTCTCGAGGTGGATATCCATTGGATCACTTTTTGCTTGCCCCAATTGGTCTACTTCCTCTAAGAGCAGACCCACCTTACAATAATTATGTAAAGTACAAGACTAGGGGCAAGGGATAGCTGAAACTGACCCTTCCTATGATACAACAATCAGTCGCCTCCTCATCCCGAGAGGAGGAGAAGTCTATGCCAATTGCTCTCCCTTCCTAGAAGGGAAAGGAGAAGTCCATGCTGACTCCCTCTCCTTCTCATAAAGGAAAAGAGAAGGTTTCCTTTCCCTGGACTTCCTTTTCCTCTCCCCTTTCTTGGGAGAAGTATTGGATGAATCAGCATGGTGGCTATCCACTAAGTTTGATGATACCTCCTTGGCTTAGGCCCAAGCTCAGGATCTCAAATCTCCCTAATGAATACCCTAGACCATGGTATACTTATACGATAGAAAGAAAGGTTCCTGAAGGGAATTTGATCTATGGCCTCCTACCACTCCTTCTCCTAAAGAAGTGAATGGGAAGAGGTCCGCTGCCGAGGCTCTTGAGCCAACTCCTACTGCTGCTCCTCAACCTTTTCCTCCTGCTCCTATTCAAGAACTCGTTCCTCCATCAGAGACTATTGTAGTGGATGTTCCCATGGTTGAGAAAGAGCCTTCCATTCCTTCACAACCTCTGGCCTCCAACTCGAAGAGTCATAGAAACCACCTTGCATGCGAGCGCAAGAGCCAATGAAAGGATCTTCTAGCTAAGCAAGCTGCCTCACAAAGGAAGGAGGAAGAGACAATTGCCCCAACATCAGGGCCTCTTGTAGTGTCTTCCTCTCCCCTTCCTTTTGCTTCTCTTCAATCTAGTTTTGTGTTGCTCCTGGCTTCCACTACGAGTGTGAATGCACCTAACCCCTAGGGGGTACAAGTGTTCATCACTCCTTCGATGGAGCCACCTTTGCTGATGTCCATTCTAGATATCTAGCCTTTCTCAAAGCTCATTGATATGATTAATACCTCAGTTGTATCCACTGTGGTTCTTTCCTCCTCTTCCTTCGCCCCTCTAGCCTCATCTATGGGAATTTGATCTCCTCTGACGAAGCAAAAGGTGGAGTGTGTCCTTCTATTAGTGAAGGACATAAGAGGATCCCACCTTCTTCACAAGGTGGTCCTATACTGACTTATTCTATCCTAGTGATGAAACCAGTCCCAGCTTCCCTTGAGTTCATCACCACTCTTGAGTCATTCAACCAGCCTAGTGATGAATCTCAGGTGCAGCTTGCCCCGTCTATTGAAGTTAAACATGACACTCCTGCAGAGTGCATATTTAACTCCATGGATGAAGTTTTAGCCTCGTCAACTATCTTCATGAAATCGCTGACCCTAGCTCCACAAGAGCTCGGTGAAGAAGACCTTGTGGGGCGTTCTTCCTTGGCCCTTGTTGTAGGAGGATTGGATTCTCATCCTCTTAACATCCCATCACTATAGGTTTTTCCTCCTTCCCCCTATAATGATCTAGAGTGGGAAGTAGACAACCTCTTGGTCGATCAATGTTAGGAGGATGCCTCTTCTTGATCTTGTGTGTGTGTGCATGTGTTTCATGACGTGTTCCCCCATGATCGTGCTATGTGTGCCTAGATGACCCTTGTCACCCCTGTTGGTGCTTGGATACATGCGTGGTTTTTGTGTCATAAACCTTCTTCTATTTGTATCATCATTTTTCCATGTTTGCGCTTGATTTTTGATAAATTGGGGATGATGCAAAGTGTTGGGGGCATTTAGGCTTCCCTTCC
Organism: Sequoia sempervirens; assembly: GCA_007258455.2. Taxonomy (NCBI): domain Eukaryota; kingdom Viridiplantae; phylum Streptophyta; class Pinopsida; order Cupressales; family Cupressaceae; genus Sequoia; species Sequoia sempervirens. Next base: position 54,454,387 of record VDFB02075321.1, on the reverse strand, counting down.
ATGTTGATCCAATTTTTTATTTTTACTTTGTTTTTCGTGCATTCTTCCTGATCTGGTTGGGGATTGATGATCTTTTGCCTTGCACCATGGTTACCTATTATTTATATGAGCATGGAAAAATCTGACCCCACTAAACTAGATCCCCCTGTGTCGTTTGTTTGCATTTTCTCTTTTGATTTCTCTTTATCTTTCTCTCTTCTTTGCTTGAGTTGTCCCTCTCATGTGCAACAATGCCTTCCTTCAACATTTCAATTTTCAAAAAATGCATTTGTTACCAACAAATCTTTTCTCAAAAATCTTCGTAAATCTTTCTTTAAAATCGCATTCTCAACTTGGAACCCTAACGAAACATGTTTCATTCATCATGGGTTCATAAAGAAAGGACTTGAAAACCTTCCTTCGAAGTGGGAACAACATTGACCTTCCCCTCGCATGGGGGCATATTCTTCCTTTCGAATTCTTTAATGAAGTGAACATATTTCAAAAGGATCCCTTGATGATGGATCGATTCGAGAAAGAAAAGATCTACTTTCAAACTGTGCATCCCTTGAGTGGGCCCCTCTTCACGGCGGGTTCCCAAGGGAGCCCTTTGAAAATTTTCCAAATTGTTGACGGTTTGTGCGACTATCTGCTTACTTACCTATGTAGTCGCTTCCTGACTCTATGAAGTCCACTTTCCTAGGTTTCCTCCATGTGAGAGATCTTGGGGGATACCTCCCTACAGGTTTGAGGGCCTATAGTATGCTTCCTTTGAGCTTCCTCCATGCGAGAGATCTTGGGGGTGGCTCCCCTACAGGTCTGCAAGTCTATAGGGCACTTTCTTGGGTTTCCTCCATGTCAGAGATTTTGGGGGTTACCTTCCCTACAGGTCTATGGGTCAGTAGGATGCTTCCTTGGGTATTCTTCATGTGAGATATCTTGGAGAATACCTTCCTTACAGGTTTGTGGGTCTATAGGGCACTTTCCTGGCTTCCTCCATGTGAGAGATCTTGGGGGACGCTTCCCAGGTATCCTCGATGTGAGAGTTCTTGGGGGAAACCTTCCTTGCAGGTCTATGGGCTTGTGAGGTGCTCACTTCATGGGCCTTCCTTCATGAAAGATATCTTGGGGGTTGCCTCCTTGTAGGTCCACAGGCCTGTAAGACACTTTCTTTCTTCAACTTCATAGTTATGAGAAGCTATGAAACCCTTTGCTTTCCCTGCACCTTCAGGTTCGTCAGATTGTGGTATGCTTCCTCAATGGTTCAAGTATACATTTCTGACCTTACTCTTCCTCAATCTACTTTATGAAGCACTCATTAATATTCGTGCTTGCTAAAGTGGGGGGAAAATGTATAAGAGTGAATTTGCACCCCTTTTACCCTTCTCCACTTTAGAAAACCAAGTTTGGAGGCTTAATTACACCTAATCCCGTTGCTTTCATTCCACTTGGCACTTATTTTGAGTGTCAGTGGAGGAATTTATGTCGGGGACACTTGCGCAGCGCGCTTACATCCCTGGCTGATTCCTGTAGCTGGAGCTGCAGAGGCGTTACACTTCTCATTGGCAGTTGATTGGTAACACCCTCTTCGACCGACCAACCTGAATAGAGTCATTTTATTCATCTCCCCTTAAAATTCAGTCCTTCAACAAGCATTTCATCTTCTACAATCTCTTCGCAATCTCCTTCACAACTTCAAGCATTCAACTTCATCTCTTAACACACTCTCCAAGCATCTTAGCAACACTTTTGCACTCCATTGTAGCAGCAACTTCACTCCACCACTTCAGTAGAGCAAGATTGGGACAACTACATTGCAATAGAGGCTTGAGTACTCTTATTCACTCCCCCATTAGCCTTGAGTGATTTTGGTGGAGGTGGTAAACTTCCTATTCCTCTCCTCTATTACTTGGTTGAGTAAGCACATTTACTATTTTGTAGTGTTTTAGTGTTCTTCATTATGTAGTTTCTTTATCATATTCACTTTATTGGCTTTCTGTGGAAGTGGAAACACCTAAATGGGGGTCTAACTGAGGCAGTCCCCTATACAACCACCCAACATTTTTCCTCCTCTTCGTGTATAGGTGGACATGCTTTTGGGAGATAGTTGGCAAATGATTTTCTTTGTGAGATCATTCTTGTCACCTTAACTCTTGCATTTTTACTTTGTCACATTAGATAATACTTTGTCCACTTAATATTATTGTTTTTTCCTTTTATTGGTAGATAGTTGGGTTGTTAACTTGCTTTCCTAGGTTTGACCTTGTCTCTTTAGTTGTCTAGTCATATGGACGCCAGCGCACTTGAGAGATGCCAGCACGTTGCGCTGTCATCCTAGGACCGCGCTTTCGTCCTTAGGCAGAGAGCTTCTTGAGGAATAGTGTTGAACCTAAAAACTGGCTCGCTTAGCCCCATCTTGTATTTTGAGTCTATAGGGTGATTGAAGGACTTCATAGTCCTCATCATTCTTGTCCCGCATTTCCTAACATTGCATTAAGTTGAGGTAAGTGAGGGAAGCCTTTCATATCTTGGCCCTCCGTGACCTGGGGCCTTTCATGTGGTGGTCCCCCTCTCTTACAAATCCTCAAAATCATTTTATCTACATCTCGTGCCATAACTCAAAATTCAGTTCACCTTGAAATAGGTTGGGATGGACCTAATATAGATCCCACTTAAGATAAAGTTACTTTCTTGTCCTCCAAAAAACATCAAATGTGTTAGGTCAACCCAAAATAAGACCTAAACACAAAACCTTCGTATGTACATACAACTCACCCTATGTGTGACTTCAAAACTTGATCACTCTTTGATTTCCCACTCAACCGACATCCAAAAGCTTATCTTCAACATCACAGAACAAAATTATTTTCTATGAAGAAATGCAGAATCTCCCACACTGATACACTATACAAGGAATGACTACAATATACAAGGTTGAACTCTATCATTTGTATCTTTTGAAATACTTCACAAAATGTCACAAAATCTTGAATGTATATGCATCTGATGATCTCAAAACTATAGTTAGAATCATAGAGTGTTATCTCTACTTATGGTGGAGTGCAAACCCAGAAAACTAATGCACTGAATCACAATACTATCAAAAGGAATGCTTAGACAAATTCCTATATAGCCATAAGTTTTGGATCAACTTGTTCTATCCAAATATCTTCAAGAATGCTTCCAATCCATGCTAGAATGATCATAACAATGTTGACATTGATGACAACACTAGATAATATAATTGTATACCTTGGAATTTATCCTACTCTAAATGTGCAAAACAACTTAAGAATGCAAATGGTAAAATACCAAGGACACCTCAAGATTAGCCAAAAGAGTGATATAACGAAAAGGAAAATGAATAAAATGAAATACAAACAGTTTCACCTTCCTTGCTGTTGATATCTCTTTGATTGGCCCTTGTTTGGAATGGTTTGTGTGCTCCTTAGATGATTGCTTGAGTGACTAAAATGCAAGATTCAATGTGCAATATGATCAAGAGAGATGGATAAATGATGGCAAAGGATTGAGGATGCAAATTGGTAGCATGTAGTTGCAAGATTGCTAAGTGTTGAAAAATGCCCTTGAGGAGGGGGTATTTATAGGAGAATTTGAATTCTCTAGAGAATTCAACGGTCAAGATGTATCCAACAAAGCTAAGATGAAGGGCTATGGTGGGTTGAGAACCCACAAGCCCTAACATCTTGACATGTGGAGGGTGAAGTGGCCAAGAGAAGATGAGGTGTAAGTGAGGTGTCAAGAAGGTACACGAGGTGGAAAAAGGACATGCACCTTGGGGAGTGAGGAGATTTCCACAAAAAGAGATTTCTTGTCCCCAAGTGGGAGTGAAAAGGACATTTGAGGAATTTTGGAATTCCTCAAAAATCTACATGGGAAAAGGAAAGGTGGTTGGGGATATAAATGTGAATTAAAAAATTCACATTCCTAGGAGAATCTAGAGGATAAGAGGTGGGCTCCAAAAAGGTGGGACTTGGTCACATGTGGAGATTGTGACAAGTCCAAGGTTCTAGAAGCCTTGGAAGAATGGAATGTGAATTAAAAATTCACATATAAAGGAGGGGAATCTAGGACAAATAAATGTGAATTAAAAATTCACATGGAAAGGGGGTCAATTTCCAAAAAAGAAAAGTGGTGTTAAATTTAGCTAATGACCTTGGTTAAAGTTGTGCAAATATTGGATTATGGTAATTAATGGCAGATTAGAGACAAGTGGCAAATGTAGGAGGATGTGACATTAATCTTTGATTAAGAGGATGCACATCATAATCATGAATTAATTAAATTAATTCAGATTAGAGCAAGGTTATGGAGGATGTGACAAGGAGAGAGAAAATGAAGAATTTTAAATTGATTTTAAATTAAAAGGGAAAAATGATTAAATTAAATAAATTAGTGTATTTATTTAATTTAGAGAGGAAGGAGGTGAAAGATAAAGTATTTAATTATTAATTAAATACCTTAGGGATTTGGTAGAATTAAGGATATTAATTAAATAATAGTAATATTACTTAATTAACTTGGATAAGAGGATGTTTAGACGAAAAGTGATAAATTTGGATAAATTAAGTGTCCAAATTTGGATGTCTACATTTTCCCCCTCTTTGAGATGGTGGTATGAAGTAGAATCATTTCAAAGAATAATAAAATATAGAACGTAGAAGAAGATGGTTAGATTGGAAAAGATGCCCCAGTCATCCAAGGGATGACTAGGAAGAAATACGATGGGGGTGAAGATGAAGAGTAGGGATTGAGGATGCCCCCTCGAGAGGACATGCGAGTTGAAGAGAACACGTGTGTGCTCTCAAAATAGATGATGTGATGCAAGGGGAGATGAGGAAGATGATGCAAGGTGATGGGTAAGAGAGTAAGAGAAGCAATAGGAGATGGATGAAGCACAAATGGATTTGAGGACAAAAGGTGATGCTGCCCCAGTCAAGGTACAAGCCAAAATGGGTTGACGATGGATGGAGTGTTGTCAATGAGGGAATGAAAGATCTGAAACAACACGAGGATAGGGAAGGATACATCCCACTGAGTGGTATTGATGAGGGAATGATACATCCCAAAACACCACTAAAGGATAGGGAATAATACCTCCCAATGATGATGATGAGGAAAGTGTTGGTGATGAGGGAAGGATACATCCCACTGAGTGGTATTGATGAGGGAAGGAGACATCCCAAAACACCACTAAGGATAGGGAAGAATACCTCCCAATGATGATGATGAAAGTGTTGTTGATGAGGGAAGGATACATCCCAAAATAACACCAAAGGGATAGGGAATGATACTAATGGATGATGAGGATGGGTCAAGGCTGGTAGAGAGACTGGGGACAAGACCAAGGATTTGATTAGGTGATTTGTGCGAGATTGAACAGATTGATATGTGAGATGGAGAGAAGGATCGTAAGATTTGGGTCGATATCCAAAGAGTTGGACAGTAGCTGGACGAAAGCTCAGATTGGAATAAGATTAAAGCTCAGATGAGGATTGGATTGAAGACTAGAATGATTTAAGGATATGATTGGATTGATTCTACACCGAGTTCCGGGGTTTAAAGGGGCGTAAGGTGTTGACAGTCAGATTTTTCCCAATTTGGCAATTTTCAAAAATTGTCAAATTTTGCCATTTTAGGAAACTTCGCGGATATAGTTTTGGAAGTCCAAATTTTTTCCAAGAAATACCCAATATTGAGATAGGATGAATTGCCAACTAACATCCCAAATTTGAGATATGCATTTTAAGTTATGAGTGAAAACAATTTTTTAAAATGTTGGAAAAAAATACTAAATTGGGATTTTGAGGGTCAAGATGAAAGTTTGAGGCCCCGAAAATGGGCCCAATCGGGGTCCAAAAACTTTCAAATAAAATAGTTGTAAATCCATTCGTTATCTCATAACGCAACTACCCATCAAATTTTAGCTCAAACGGACACCCGAGTCAAAAGTTATGGCCTCCGGAAGTGTCAGTGTAAAAATCAAAATCCATTTTGAAAATTTCAAGACATGGGTTTTGATGGCGGAGAAAAATAAGGAAATGGGTTGGAATTAATTTTTTGAAAAAAACAATAAAAAGGTGCATTTTGGGGGTCAAAAGTTGGCGGGGTAGGGGCGTAGCCGCCCCAACTTGGGGCGGTTCCGCCTTGGACCGGGGCGGTTTTGCCCCTCTGCAGTGGGGCGGTTCCGCCCTGCGGCGGGGCAGTTTCGCCCCTCTGCAGTGGGGCGGTTCTGCCCTGCGATGGGGTGGTTCCACCCCTCTGCAGCGGGGCGGTTCCGCCCCTCTGCAAGGGCGGTTCCGCCCTACGACGGGGCGGTTCCGCCCCGGAGCAGGGGCGGGGGGAGCCAAAGGGCAGGACCGAGGAAATAAGGGGGAGAGAGAGGGTGAAGAAATAGGAAAAAAAGATGGAGGGATGGGGGGGATTGTGAAAAAGGATGAAGGGATGGGGGATACATGCAAGATGATGAAAATGGAAAATGAAATGCAATGCTAAATGCAATTTACCATCTTCGGAGCACTGATTTTTGCTATAGCATAAGACACCAAGTGCCAGGGTATGTGGAACCAAGGCAGATTAGTGTCTAATGCATGAAACAAACACAACAGACAAGAAGGCTATCCCAACACCCCAAAATCGCGAAGACCTTGGTCGGGCCAGGTATGGAGATAACCACAAGCACAAAAGGATTCCCCAGCATAACACAAGACTTCGGGGATTTTGGTGGGTACTATGTGGGTTAACCAAGAAGACACAATCAAACAAAAGAGCAAGATATGCCCCTATGTTGACCAATCAAAACACACCATAATATGATGGATCATGGCGGCCTTGACAAGTGATGATAGGGAGCTCAAATGATAAACAAAATCCAAAAGTATCAAAAGATCACAATCAATTTCATACGTCCTTTGCCATAGGATCAAGGGGATGGATGACATTGATGAGGTCTATTAGGAAGGATGCATCATGTTGAGACCAAAGATGATGGATATGAAACTAAAAGATCATTATGACGCGGGATGCGCAAAATCGATTAGATCTCCTGATATAAGTGGGTCTCATTTGTCGAGAACTATCTAGATAAGGGCATAGCTTGATGGCACGACACAAGGAAGACAAGACATGGGACTGACACACCCTAAAGACCTAGGGGCTTGGGGGCCGATCAAAGATTAGCCTTGCCTACAGGAAAGCGTAGAGCCCTCGTAGTTCAGTGAAAGGTGGACGACTAACCAAGATGGAGATTGGGATGGATGGTAAAGATAGGATGGACAAAAGGAGAAAGATTGATGATAGATGATAGAAGGGAAAAGTGGACAATGAAGATCGATGATGGAACCTCGGGGGCGGATCAAATGATCGACCTTGCCTACGTGAAAGCGCAGGGGCAACGTAGTTCGACAAGACCAAAGGAAAATAATGGATAAAGATGATAAGATGATAGGATAAGTGGATAAAAGGGTGGGACCGATACGACAAGATAGGATAGACCTGTTGGATTGGATAGGATGATGATGATCAGATAAAGCTCAGGGATGGGATAGTTATCCAAAGCATTAAAATGACTTGGGAGGATGATATGATAGATAGATGAGTGATGAAAAGTGATAGGAGATTGGAAAGATTGGGTTGCATGGGGGGAGGCCTATAGCCAGATACCAATGACAAGGGATTGTGAGATGGGATGAGATGGGATGAGAATAAAGATGGAAGATTGGATAAAAATATAGGATAGGGATGGGGGATGGGAGGGATTGTTTGGATGGATGGGAATATAAGGATTGGGAGATGAAAGTGATGCTAGGATAGATGGATACAAAGATAAGGGTGGGGAGATGGGAGGGATGCTATGATAGATGGATAGGGACATAAGGATTGGGAGATGAAAGTGATGCTAGGATAGATGGATGTCTCCAAGGACTATGTCACAAAGGAAGCAGATGCCCCCACTCTAGATATGTCATATATGAGGAGGCATGAGGGATGGAAGACAAGTGGATGGGAAGATAAATGAGATAACTAGATGATGATAGGATGGGTGATTAAGGAATATGATAGAGCATAGATGAAGGGAATGTATACCAATAGGTGTCCAAAGCATGCATAGATAGGTGCCCTTATTTTGATCAAGATCACAAGAATGATGGATGGATGGGAGATAAATGGGATATGATGGTAGGATGCAGAAGATAGGTGGGATGGGGGGATTTATGAAGAGGATGGATAACAAGGAGACAGGTGCATAGCTAGAAGCATAGCAGATGGAGGGAATGCATATTAGGAAGTTGCCCCCAAGTGCAGATGGGGATTTACGCATGATGCCTATTTGCCAGGTTTTCATCACGGTATTTATCCAAGGTGCTTGTTTGCCAAGTTTTCACCATTGGATGGATTATTTCTCTTTACCTTTTTTTTTATTTTTTTTTTAGCTTTTTGGATAGTATGCGGAAGGAGATGGATAATGATAGGGAGGCGAATACGTGGATTTAGGAGACATGCGATAAGGATATGGATGGACTCAAGCATCAAGTTCTATATCAGGTATTAAAAACTCATGTTTGAACCGACTGTTGGATGTTGGTACAACCTTATGAGGATAAATGGATTATGCAAGAGGATGAATTAGGGGGATTTGAGAGGGGAGATACATGGGATAATGGATGGGATGCTGCAAAGGGTATGGATGGAATGATGGGGTGGATATGTGATGGGGATGTGTTCAGGACCAACATTGGCACATGTGGTGGTGGATGTGAAAAGATAAGAGGATTAAGGGATGGAGAATGTGGGGATAATGGAGGAGATGGAATGGTGAATTTGGGACATAGGGACCCAAAACAGACTTAGGAGATGAAAGGGTGTATGATTAGCTTTTGGATTAGCGACTTTGGATGTTCTTACTAATTTTTCATGTGATGGCATTGCATCTTTTTTCTTTGGGATCCACATGGTTTTGATCTTTGCTTTGGTGGGCCTTTGTGGCCTATGGATTTGATGTATATTTAGATTTTTCTTTTCTTCACCATGTCTTTTGGAGGGGACATGGGGAGTCGTAGATTCATGTGGATGCTTGGATTTATGCATTTTTTCTTTAACAACCAAAGTGCTTTTAGTAGCAATGGGATGGGTGTGAGGAGATGGATGATGTGGAGTGATGGAGGTAGGAGTATGGGGATTATGTGTAGATGGAGGATGTTTAGGTATGTGCCTTTGTCGATCCTGATTAGGATGTTTATGATGGATGAGATGGATAGGTGATGAATGGATGAAAGGATGGATAGGACGAGATGGAGGAGGTGATTTTGGGATATAGGGGCCCAAAATAGACGTAGGACCTAGAGGAAACAAGGGCATGGTAGATGGAGGGATGTAAGGACCCAAAATGGATGGAGCAGATGAAGGAGGAAGATGGATGGTTGTTTTGAGGTGATACGATAGAGGAGGAGGGATGGACACATATGATCTGGTGGGAGATGGGAAGAGCTGATATTTCTTTTGGAAAAGGCTCGTTGAGAACATCTAGAGGTTGTACCAACATTTTTGGATTGCAAGTCGTGAGTAGTACATCCAAGACCTTGCGGATACAAATGTTCTTTAGCTTGGATGGGCTCTATAATACCTTGCTCATGAAGGCCTAAACCTTTTCCTTGATAGTTCATTCTCTTGAGTATTCAGTCTAGGATAGGATTTTTGTTATTCTGGAAGAATGATGCAAGTTCCTTATTAGGTGGAAGAGGAGGGTTGGTGTATATGCTTTGTTTTTCTTCTGAGGAGATCGCCATGGAGGAATGTGAGAGGACCAAGGGGATATGCAAGTGGTGTGGGGATAGCATTTTTAGGCAATGATGGGGGATCATGAGAAGGAGATGATGGGATAACAACATCAGGAGAGGGAGTAGGGGCCATGATAGGATCTGGATTTGTGGTAGTAGGCTCATGCGATGGAGATGGAGATGGAGCAGTGGAAGCTTGAATGACAAGGGGATCATGGGATGGAATGGATGGTGGACTGTGATCTTGAGGTGGACTAGATGGGATGGTAGGATCTTGATCTGGAGAAGGGGATATGCTGGCATGCTTTGGATTAGACTCTTGGAGTGACTCATCATGTGCGGGAGGCATGGTAACAGAATCTTGTTGGGACACTTCAAGTGGGGAAGATGGAGGGATGAAAGATTCATGAGGTTCATTAAAATGGGTTTTGGTGCTACTAGGAGTGGGAGGAGTGGATTGGATTTGGGTGGACCTAGGAGTAGAGGGAGTGGATTGGACTTGGGTGTCTTTGATGGATTGGGTGGATCTAGGAGTAGAGGGAGTGGATTGGACTTGGGTGTCTTCGATGGGTTCAGTGGCTCTCATAGTAGGAGATGTGGGTTCAATGGATTTAGTGGGTTCAATGGTTTCAATGGTTTGATCAGTGCTAGGGGTGTAACAACAATGATAGGTGTGGTATGGAGAAGGGTCTCATCACTAGTGACTGTGGATGATGGATCTAGATGGCATGGTTCCATGACTTCAAGATGTGGAGTTGGGGATGGCTTCTTTGTAATGAGTCCTTGGAGAACTTTTGAAATGAGAGACTTGCATATGGTTGGCTTGGTGGGGTGGTAGAAATGGATGAGGGATTATGGATTGGTGGAAAGGGGTTAGGCGGAGGAATGGGATTGAATGTAGGACTATGAGTAGATGGGGGATTAGGATTGGATGGAGGACTAGGAGTAGATGGAGGACTAGGATTGGATGGAGGATTAGGAGTAGATGGAGGACTAGGATTGGATGGAGGGTTAAGGTAAGGATATTGGAGTGGTGAATTAAGATAGGGGGACATGGATTGTGGATTAGGACAAGATGATATAGGTGGTGTAGTGGGACAAGAGGATGTGGGGGATGGATTATAATAAGGGTATTGGGATGGTGGATTATGATTAGGATATGTGGATATAGGATTAAGGTAAAAGGGTGTGGATGTAAGATTAGTATGGATAGACTGGGAAAGAGGATTAGGATAGGGGGACATGGATGGGGAGTTGTAATAGGAATATTGTGATGGAAAATTAGGATAAAAGGATGTAGATGTTGTATAAGAGGATGATGTAGATGGAGGACATGACAAATATGGGGATGAAGAAGATGTCGGATATCCATTGTCAAAGGTGGCATAAGGAGCATGATTAGGCATGGATGAAGACATAATGGGATAGATCATAGGAGTAATTGGATTTTGGAAAGTGGGTGGAGAAAGCTTACAAGATATGATAGCGTCAAGGGGATCTATGTCATATACCTCTTGATCAACAAGACTTTCGTTATCGTCGTCAATGTCATTAGGGTTTCCCTTGACTACTATTGATGGAGGATAAGGATTCATGATGATGAAAGCATAAATAGAATGGATCAAAGATTTTGGATGGAGATGGATGAAAGCTCAAATTGGGATTTTGGTCAAGCTCAGATCAGGATTGGGAAAAAGCTCAGATTAGGATGATTGGATGATATGATGGGATTGATTTTGATTTTGATGGGATTTGGATTTTGATCAGATTTTGTTTGGATATATTGGATTGGATCAGATTTTGATGGGATTGGATTTGGATTGGCAAGATTGGATTTTGATTGAATTGGATTGGATTAGATTGGATTTGGATTGGGCATGATTGGATTAGATTGGATTGGATTGGATTGGATTAGATTAGATTTGGATTGGGCACAATTGGATTAGATTGGATTGGATTGGATTGGATTGGATTGGATTATTTGGTTGATTTGGACAATTTGATCAGTTTGGATAGATTTAGACTATTGGATGGGTATGGTTGGATGATGAAAGATGTGGGAGAGAGACCCTAAGCTTGATCACAGGAGGTTACCTTTAGTGACCCTAGAGCTTTAATTGATTAAGAGGATGATTACGGCACCGAATCCACCTTAAGATAGGAATGGATTGATTGGGCCGAGGATGATAACTTACAACACCGAATTCACCTCAAGATGGAAGTGAATTGATTGGGGTTGAAGTTAAAGACTAATAATCAACTTCAAGTGCTATAGTCAATTTGGGTAACTACTTTGTAATACAAGGTTAGGACGGTTTGGCTATGGGTGGTGTTTGGCGATGTGAATGGTAAAGTTGTGATGTTTGTTAGGTGAGGGTATGGACTTTTGAATGGAAAATTAAGATGAAAGGGTGGATTAAAGATGATTGTGGAGAATGAATGGGGATTTATAATGGTTAATGAAGATTTGGAGTGATATAATGGAGGTTTAAATGGATCAAATGGAGGTTTCGGGAGGCTTAGAGTGACAAAATGGAGGCTTAGGATGATGGGATAATGGTTGGGAATGATTAAATGGTGATTTAGAGGCTAAGTGGATCCAAACGGGGCAATTTTGGGCATTCAGGAGGGCAAATCCGCCCTTCTACAGCAAAAATCAAGGGCGTTAACAGCTTTTTGCAGCAAATCAGGGGCACTTCCGCTTTTCTACAGCAGAATCAAGGGCGCTTCCGCCTTTCTGCAGCAAAAACAGGGGCGCTTCCACCTTTCTGTAGTAGAAATAGGGGCACTTCTGCCTTTCTGCAGCAGAAACAGGGGCGCCTCCACCTTTCTATAGCAAAAATAGGGGCGCTTCCGCCTTTTTACAGCAGAAACAGGGGCGCTTCTGCCTTTCTGCAGCAAAAAAAGGGGCGCTTCTGCCTTTCTGCAGTGGGGCAGAGCTTGGTTTTGATGGTAAAGGCTATGGAAAGGACGCAAAATGATACAGTAAGGCCAAAGTATAAAAGATTTCATAATTTTTTCACAAGAAACACTTCAAGCAAGCACAATCCTATGATTAATATTAAGGGTATGGCAAGGCAAAGTCTTAATCTAGGATGCACAAGGTTTCTAGGGAGTCCTCGATATACTCTTGGTACGTGAGGCACAACCGTGAATACCAGCCTGTCACAAGCGTGAGTCGGGAACCCCAACAAGATACTGAAAGGCTTGGACCAACTCTTCACGTCTATTTAGGTATCACCCTAGCTTCGACACTCTGCCAATTATGACATGACTAAATTGGGGTACAACTTTCATTCTCCCCCCTTTATATACCCCGCCGGTACGTGTGGTTGAAATCATCCCTTGGGGTGATGAAATCCCTAAGCAGGTCCCACTAAAAAAAAGACACTAACCATTTCCAACTACTCCCCAGGCTCACACGAAGTGCAAGGGGAAAGCGAAAACAAATTAATGCCCCCTTGGGTAACACAATAATAGGCAATCACAACAAGCAATAAATGTTACTTCCCCCTAATTAGACTATATTCGAACAATCAAGGATAATTTTTTCAAAAATTTGATCAAATAAATGGCCCTGCAAGGAAATGTTAGCTATCTTCTTCTTTGTCCTTGGCCAAATTACGCCACAATATGCTGCAAAACGTTAGCAAAAAACACCAATATCCTTGCCAAAACAATGTTAGAGGGTTACTGCTTGAAAATAGCAAAAAACAGGAGCAAAAACGAAGCTAAAATAACTGTTTTACCTTCCAAACTGTGCTATTTTGGGGCGCTTCCGCCCTTCTGCAGCAAAAATAGGGGCGCTTCCGCCTTTCTGCAACAAAAATGGGGGCACTTCCGCCTTTCTACAACAAAAAGTTAGAGGGCGCTTCCGCCTTTCTGTAGCAAAAGGTTAGAGGGAGCTTCCGCCTTTCTGCAGTAAACTTTATCAGATTTTTAAGAAAACAAGAAAGTTGTGCCCCTCCTACTGCAAGAAACGTATTAGGAAAACCTTTTAAATTTACCCCTAATTGCTACAAACTCGTTAGAAGAAAGTAAAACTTTGAGATATAGGGCGCTTCTGCCTTTCTGTAGCAGACCAGAGGGCACTTCCGCCTTTCTGCAGCAAGGCAGAGGGCGCTTCCGCCTTTCTGCAGTAGGATAGAGGGCGCTTCCGCCTTTCTGCAGCAGAAACAGGGGCACTTCCACCTTTCTGCGACCTTTTCCTGTATAGTTCTTAGCCAAAACAAAGATTAAATGCAAGAACCCATTTGTGGGTCCCATCGGGCGTGCCAGAAATGTGAACCTAAGAATTTATCCCACTCTAAATGTGCAAAACAACTTAAGAATGCAAATGGTAAAATACCAAGGACACCTCAAGATTAGCCAAAAGAGTGATATAACGAAAAGGAAAACAAATAAAATGAAATACAAACAGTTTCACCTTTCTTACTGTTGATATCTTTTTGATTGGCCCTTGTTTGGAATGGTTTGTGTGCTCCTTAGATGATTGCTTGAGTGACTAAAATGCAAGATTCAATGTGCAATATGATCAAGAGAGATGGCTAAATGATGGCAAAGGATTGAGGATGCAAATTGGCAGCATGTAGTTGCAAGATTGCTAAGTGTTGAAAAATGCCCTTGAGGAGGGGGTATTTATAGGAGAATTTAAATTCTCTAGAGAATTCAACGGTCAAGATGCATCCAACAAAGCCAAGATGAAGGGCTATGGTGGGTTGAGAACCCACAAGCCCTGACATCTTGACATGTGGAGGGTGAAGTGGCCAAGAGAAGATGAGGTGTAAGTGAGGTGTCAAGAAGGTACATGAGGTGGAAAAAGGACATGCACCTTAGGGAGTGAGGAAATTTCCACAAAAAGGGATTTCTTGTCTCCAAGTGGGAGTGAAAGGGACATTTGAGGAATTTTGGAATTCCTCAAAAATATACATGAGAAAAGGAAAGGTGGTTGGGGATATAAATGTGAATTAAATTCATTCCTAGGAGAATCTAGAGGATAAGAGGTGGGCTCCAAAAAGGTGGGACTTGGTCACATGTGGAGATTGTGACAAGTCCAAGGTTCTAGAAGCCTTGGAAGAATGGAATGTGAATTAAAATTCACATATAAAGGAGGGGAATCTAGGAAAAATAAATGTGAATTAAAAATTCACATGGAAAGGGGGTCAATGTCCAAAAAGGAAAAGTGGTGTTAAATTTAGCTAATGACCTTGGTTAAAGTTGTGCAAATATTGGATTATGGTAATTAATGGCAGATTAAAGGCAAGTGGCAAATGTAGGAGGATGTGACATTAATCTCTGATTAAGAGGATGCACATCATAATCATGAATTAATTAAATTAATTCAGATTAGAGCAAGGTTATGGAGGATGTGACAAGGAGAGAGAAAATGAAGAATTTTAAATTGATTTTAAATTAAAAGGGGAAAAATGATTAAATTAAATAAATTAGTGTATTTATTTAATTTAGAGAGGAAGGATGTGAAAGATAAAGTATTTAATTATTAATTAAATACCTTAGAGATTTGGTAGAATTAAGGATATTAATTAAATAATAGTAATATTACTTAATTAACTTGGATAAGAGGATGTTTAGACGAAAAGTGATAAATTTGGATAAATTAAGTGTCCAAATTTGGATGTCTACAATAATATATTCACCTCATGCTCATGTTGCCAAACAACAACAACAATGACAATCTTCCAACAATCTTCCCCTTCCAACAATCTCCCCCTTTATTTTTTGATGGAAACATGCATACAAAAAACATTTTCCAAAATCTTTTCTCTCCCCCTTACACATTTCTCTCCCCAAATGTCTTTCCCAAGAGTATTTTCCAATATCTTCAAGTATCTCTCCAAATGTTTTTCCCAATATCTCTCCCCCTTTGACATCAATGGCAATGAGTGTGAAAAAAAAATTATACTCCCCCTTAGGTGTACCAAAAAATATAACTAGACAAGTGTGCTAACTCCCACTTAGGAAGTTAACCAAAATTTATGTACCATCTGTATATTTGCACAAGAATCTAAAAATTTGAGAATGCATAAAAGTAGAAATATTCAACCTGAAGATGTTGGCCCTTGAAGCTTCTGCAAGATGACTTTCCAATTGGATCTACCTTCTTCCCACTATTTCTTTATTACTACAAGTGTTTTTTATTGTGCCTCAAGCTTTACCAAGATTTCTTTTCCTTTTTTTGGAGTGTTGGGAGTAAGTTTTATTTTTGAAATCATATCTACATTGGCAAGGGCACTCTAGACAGGTATATGCTTCATCTTCACCAAGTCCCTTAGCTTCTCAAACTATTTGATTATTTCTTCCTTTTGGATCTACATGGTAAAGTAGTCTTCATGTAAGGTCACTAAAGTAGTCCAGGTCTGATCGTCTCTATCTTGTACTGGGTCATAAGTGTTTGACGCACAACTTAATCATTTCTCAATTGTATTCATAGCATCCTTTATGCTTTGTGTGGCATCAAGCCACTTCATGCAATACAAAAATAAGTTCCTTGCTTCCTCTTCATAGGCATGAACATCCTTCAAACTCTATTCTACTTTGTTGTCTGTAGATGCACTTTTCTATAATTTCCAATAGTTTATTTTCTTCAATCCATGCTTCAACTTCTATTTCAACTTTTTCTTTTAGTCCAGAGACATGTATTCTTTGAAGGAATTAGTTAGTAGCTTGAAGTTTTCCATTATAGATAGGGAGGAAATAATGTTTGTTTCAGGTGTTATCTCTTGCACTATCTTTTTAGCTTCATCAATCAATTTACCAATCTCATGCTCATGTTGATCATCTATATGCATATCTTCTTCAAAGGTCATAGTGATACCAACTTGCTTTTTCCTTATGGATTTTTGCTTGACTCTCCTTGTGGTTTTCTTTGCCTTTTCCTTGATGGCATGACTTATTGGAGGGGATTTCCCCCTTACCAGAGAACTATCTATGGATCTCCTTTTCTTACCAGTTGTAGGTAGAGATGTGGTAACTGATCTCCTAGAGCTACTAGAGGCTTCTTCTACACTCATGATTTCTTGAATTTTTGAATTTTTGATGAACTTCCATTATCTTTTCTCTATAATTTCCATATCTTGGTCTACTAGGATCTTTAGGGTTGTTAAGCAGCACTTCGACACAACCAATAACTTCATCTTTTGTCACTTCATAACCAACCTCTAGAACCCAAATAGTTCTAGGTTCAACTACTTCCATTATGCAAAAATAGTAGAAACCAAAAAGGTAGTGTTGTTTAAGTATTTCCTTACAACATCTCTTGAATTTCTTTATCTCACGTTCATTCTTCTTTGAAACATTTCAAAAAAAGATGCAAGGGCATCACCCTGAGCATTCATATCTCCAAGATTACTCATGTAGTCTCTTATCTAATGAGAAACAAGCTTTTCAATTGACCAATTAACCTTTCCAACCATTGGAACTTCCTTCAGAAAGTAGAAAACCAAACATACCACCAATCTGCCATACCTAAATACATGCTTTTTCTTCTTAATTTCCTTTAGGTTCTCCATCAATTGTTATCGAAGCAACAAATAAAGGTCATATTTATCATTATTTTCAATCATATCCATTGCCACATGAATTGTGATAGTAGAGACTGAATTGTCTCCATAAATCATATGTCTAATAACCATAGTTGTATATTGAATTACCAGATTTTTGATAGGGTTTATTATAGTACCCGTTTTCAACATTATGTCTTTGTTCTTGGAGGATTTCTAGACTTGAATTGGTTTGGTGGACCACAAATTAGTGATTTCTCTAATAACCTCTTTGATAATCATGTGAGTGCCATCAATCCACATAAACTGGTCATGAATTCTACTTAAGGCCATTCTAATGCACTTCTCTTCATAGCTGAAGTTTGGAAACTAGTGCCACACACCTAATTTCTTATTGATTAGGATATTGTACTTTTTGTTTCAAGGTGTAAACTTCTCCAACTAACTCATCTACCCATAGATTGAACAACTTAATGTAGGGGTGCTCTTCCATATTCCTATGAATGTAAGCCCTAATATCTCCAGTAGGTAAAACCTCGAGAAGTATATGTGAAAATACGCCGAGGGGATCGTCTTTTAAAACTTTGGTGGAATATATTTTAAATTTGGGTTGCAGTCTTTGAGAAACATCTATAATTTTTGGTGTCACCATTACATATTCAAATTATCTTCAACTGGTAATTCCAAAAAATTAGAATGTGCAAGGGTTGCTAAATACCTTTTTCTCTTGCTCATCAAAGTAGGGTTTTGAAATTCTGCAATTTGGAGATGCTTCAGAACCTTCAAACTCACTTCTTGCTTCTTTACTCTTCTTCAAATACATTCAATGAAATGAATTTTTCTTATCAAATATGATTTTAACTCTCTGATTTGACCCATTTCAACAATAAATGCTTTAGACAAAAATTTGATAACCCTAAAACCTATATGCACAGTCACCTTTCCAAGCTCTACAAATTACCGCATTATAATATTTTCTTCTACAATTTTCTTCCACATATTAAGAATTTCATTCTTCATGACATATATTTGTGCTATATGTCAAGCACCTTTTTTTGGGCAAGGGGCATAGGATATTCATTAAGCTCCCCCTAAGCCATGATTTGGGCTTAGTTATAGGAGGAAACATCTGCACCAGAGAGTGGTACAAATTATCCCTTATCCTTAGTCTTCTTTCTTTCTCCAAGTCTTTTCCATTTCCTTCTTCACTACATCTAGATCAATCTTTTTGATTGCTTTATTCTTCTTTGTCGGATTTCCCTTCCTTGTGTTTTTGCTTTTGTAAAATTTAGCAATATATCATGTCCTTTTGCAATTTTTGCATATGATATTCTTTTGAGCATTATTCCTTTCATTCATTTTGGATTTGAATTGGATAGCCTTGTGTCCAAAACCATAACATGTATAATAGTATCCATTGAAAGGATGAAACATTCTACCATTGTTATATGCATTCATCATTTGACTTCTGCATTCACTTGCTCTATGTCCAAATTTATTGCATGTAAAGCATTGACCAGTAAAGGATGAAACATTTTGATTCATTCTGCTTCTACATTCCTTTGCTTTATGTCCAAATTTATTACAAGAATAACAAATACCATTGAAAGATGAGTGCCCTTGAGAATTTGGTTGTTTGATAGGAGGTCTTCTATCATTGTTTCATTGATTCTAGAGCATGCCATTGTTCTTCTTGTCTTCAGTCTTCTTTGCATTCTGATTTTATTTTGAGTTTTCTCCTTTTTCAAGTCCTATACTACCTTTGTCTTTATATGCTTTATGTCCTACAATTAAATCATCAAGCATTGTAGAGCGTGTCTCAAATTTATCTTCGTGACTTCTTACCTTCTCCAAATTTGATCTCAAATTTACTACTTCTTGTTCAAGCCTTGTGCATTCACCAGTCTTGTTTTTTACCATTGCATTTATATATTCCTCGACCTTTTTCTTTTCTCCCACTTGCACTTTTAGTCTCGTGAGCTCTTCATTTGCTTGCTTTAGTTGTCCATTGACTTCCTTATGCCTTTCTTTGAATTTCCTGATCTACTTTCTTAGTTTTCTAATGCACTCATTTGCCTCTTTAAGATTTTCCTTCAAATCTCTATTTTCACTTCAACTTTGTTAAAATATTCAAGAGAAACTTTGAGTTTTTTTCAATAATGCAGTCTTTTGTGTATTCAATAGTAGGAATCTCTTTCAAAGGAATATGATACTTTCTATTAGCCATGTGTTCAAACTCCAAGATCTTCTCAAAGCAGTCAAGCTCCTTCCAAGGATCCAATCTCTAATACCAATTGTTGAACACCCAAAATACTGAGGGGGGGTGAATTGGTATTCTTTTTGTAGACACGTCAAATTGACATAATGCATTCAACTAGGTCATATTCATCCATTCGAAAAATAAATCAAGTTTATTTATCAATCTCCTAAAGTCATTAGTTTAAAACAAATAAATCAACTTGATCCCATCATCCTCATTTTAATTAAATAAATCAAACCTTTTATTTAATTAAATCCAAATCATTTTCCATCCTTTTCTGATTTAAATAAATCAAATATTTAAGTCATAAAAATCAAAGCATCCTAATCATCATCCTAGCTAATTAATCCTGATTAAATCTAATGCTAATCTCAACCACTTGCATTCTCTAGATTTGGCCACTTACACATGAAATTGCATTTAATTGATTTATCAAAATATTTATTTTCAACTTGGCATAAAGGGAGAATACTCTCCAAGTTTGAATCTCCCCCCAAGTGGACATGTACACCCAACAGAGCATTTATGAGGCCTTACATGTCCCCTTCCAAAGGTCAAACTCAGCATTCATTACAAAATTTGAATTCAAATTTTCCCTCTCATGGGCACTCTTCCCAAATCTTGCACATACATCAACCAATCACCACTTGACAAGTGTCCTTCTTTCATTGGTCCAATCTTAGTCCCACATTGGTCTCTCTTCAACACTTAGCATTTTGAAAATCCTTAAATAGAAGCTTCATCTTTGAGTAAATCCTCCACAATTTCATCCAAAAAGCATATGCAAAGTCACTCTCCTTGAGAACTGATTTTTCTCTTCATCTCCATTGCATTTACATCATATTAAGCTTTTATCAAGGATTGGGAAAGGGTCACTAGCACATGTGACACCAATCCACTATGAGATGAAGTTGATTCATGTTGATTGTATGCTTATTTGGTTTTTCTTGTTGTTTTAATATCTTACTTAGCATATCTAACATGTTTCATTATCTCATAGGGATGTTGAGGATTATTTTGGTTTTAAAATGCTAACCATATGTAGATTTTCACATCCATATAATGGCGCTAGAAGGAGGGCGGAAGAAGCCACAACCACATCTTGTTTTCATATATTACTGACTTTTTTTGAATCTGATTGGTGTTTCATTGTTTCTAAATATCATCTATTGATTTGAAAGTTGGTCAAAGATATATAGCACTATGCATGCTTAGTAGAACAATATAATATTTAGAGTTGATCTTGGTCATTTGTGCATTATATCTTTGCAGCTGCGAAGAATCATATCTTGCGCATAGTGCATTTTTCTCTTTTGAGTTAAGTTTTCTTCTGGAACTTACTCGTAGGAAGTTGCCATATTCAAGTAAGGCTGGTAGCTGTGTTTGCATAGAAATGTATGTACACAAACCAATGCACATTGCTCTCCCAAAATCTTCATTTATATTGTAAGCCCACTAAGTAAATACCAATCAGTTTCCTACAACGAGTAATCTGAACCTACCAATTGGTATTTGTGTCTAAAGATAAGCCTGTCAAATGTACGCTTAAACATGCTATCTCAAAATCCAAGGCAGCCCTCAAAGGGTAGGAACGAGCCTAAAGATATGTGACTTAACCATGGCCATTTTATTTTTTCTGATGGAAATGGATAGATATCTGAAGATGCCCGTAGATTAATGTCTTTTTCGCATATATATGATATGTTGTAGCGCCTCTTATCAAATGCCTTTTCTATATTAGCGTTGTTGTATGTCACCTATGTTTACACCTGCTAATGGTGTTAAGATTGAAATCTTTTTGTTAGCTGGTCTCTCATCTTTATGCCTGTCAATAGAATTTGGTCCAAAGTGAAGTGTTTATGCTGCAATCATGGTGCTACAGGAAAACACATTTCTTTGAGGTATTCAGTCAAGCAGTTCACACACGTTATCTATGCCCTGCTGTCAAACATTTCACGCACCTTGTCTCTGCTATTGCATTCAACTGTCAAACAGTTCACACGCATTTGTCCATGCTTCTGGACTGTAAAACAGTTCACGTGCCTTGTCTATATTTTTGCATTTTATATACATTGCTGAGATGTGATAGCCATGCGCCATTTTGAGTTTCATAATTTGACAAAAGGCTGCAGGTGATGGTTGACAAATACTACCAGACGCCAGGGAGATTTTGAGAAGTTGGTATGGTTTTAAATAACTTAGGAGAGCTATCGTTGCTGTAGTGTGATGGCGTGCGACTTGATATACGAGAAGTAACAAGACTCCTTCAATGCTTATCATGCTCAAATATCTAGCTGCTTGTCTTTAATCAGGCTAACTTCATATCAAGTTGGACATATGCTACATTTGGCACTAGAATAGGTAAGATATCAATGCTTATGTTTAATAGGCTTACCTCACATGGAGCTATCCCCATCATCTTCCTTGTTCGAATTAGCCACCTTATGGTAGATCGTATGGTGTGAGTATTTGTTAATCACTGTCCCACCTGATACCTGATAGGACTATCATCTCATTCGATATATTAGTGAGATCTCTCAGTGCATATGCTAGTGTAATTGCCACAAATTCATGATGAATAAAGCAAGTTGCACTGTGTTTTCAAATGGAAGATTTCACTCTGTTTAATTTGTTTTCTTTGATTCGTTGTTTGCCTTGATTTCACTATGTTTAATTTGTTTACTTTGATTCGTTCAAGCTATTTCACCGCGAGATGCATATTGTAATGCAAACCCTTTCATATTAAAGCAATAGCTGTTAACATTCCATTCCTTTTAACACTGGTGTTGGAGAAATTTTGCAGTTGAAGCAGCAGCTCTCCAGGTTGAAGAAGTGAAATGTCAATAAATGCAAAAGATCTTGAAACTTTAGAGGGCTAAACAAAGACAGTAAAGCGTAGATAAGATCTTGGTATAGGGCGCATTTTAGGATAGGTACATTGCTGTCCTTTGTTGACTATGGCGGCTAGGAGGTGAGAATTAATTTTGATTATTTGGATATCTTCAATCATATTTAATGCCTATTCTAACATACGAAAGTACTTGTTGTCCATTGGCACCTAGAGTGAGATTTGAATCAACTCAAAAAGCTTTCCCTTTGCAACAGAAGTCGGGTGGATCTTTATTTAGTGATGGGCAGAATGGGAATAAGGAAACCTCCATATCCTTTTGATGAAGAAAATGCGAGCATTTTTTCTAAATAAAATAGCAATAGAAGTTATGATGAGGAATTAACGTTGGATTATTTATTGCTGACTATAATCAGCTTGACAACGTTTAAAGCAATCTTTATCAGCCGGTTCTTTTTTGTGTTTATTGTCATCTATTGGAATTATAGACATATATAGGTGTTGGCTTATCATAATTTCTTTTCATAAAGATCATATATTGGACTTATAAACATATGTTTTTAAGTCATATCCTTTCATAAAAATCATACATTTGGACCAAAAAAGTAATTATTTTCAATGATTGACCATCAACTTATGTCATAGGTATGAAAGGAGGATGCATAGACATCTAGCACAAAGTTATTTTTCATGACAAATCCGTGTGTTGGCTTGTCTTGCATATTTTATAATTTTTCTTTTCTTATCATTTGAAAAGCATACCTAACCCTTATTTATGATTGTCTATAAGGGGGGAAACAAAGGAAAGTGTAAGGTGTCAAAGAAAAACAGCAAAATAAAACAAAGAAAAGCAAAAGGTAAAGGAAAAATCGACATTGGAATCAAGCGTTGGAGTTGAGCGAAAATGAAGAAAAGTTGGAGTTGAAGAATTGAGCATCAAATTTGAAACTCACAAAGTATTTTTTAATGATTAAGGGCTTCCATTTCATGCTTTAATTTTCTGTTTTAAGCCAACTAGATCATTATTTTCTTTCAAAATTGGGCTAAAATTGAACCTTACAAAATTACTAGCTTTTCTATTTTGGACTAAAATTGAACAAGGGAAATTTCAAACTTCATCTTGGTGCTTTAAAATGAACTCATCATTTCTTTGAAGCTTAAAATGAACAAGTGCTTTCGTGTTTTTGCAATCTTTTTTGCAAAGTAATTTTGCTTAAAAAGACGTATGCGCTTCTCTCAAGCCTCACGGCAATCTTGAGAATCAAAAGTATTTTTGGTGACATTAAGTTGCATAAAAGATTGCCTCCACACTTCGATTTGGGATTAAAATTGAACAAAACACTTTGTGAGTGTGATTTAGGTATATTCGTGTGTTCTCCCTTTGTTTCTAAACGAAGGTTGATCGAACTATGGATGTGCTTGCTTTCGCTATTGTTTACCTTTAGAGGGGCCTACCTAAGAGACACATCCAAAAGGAGAACTCGAAGGCGACTCCAACTGGTTTTTCATTCAGGCCGGTATATAAATGGATAAGACTAAACTATCAAGTCCTCATGGTATGTAGGCCTTAGCCGTACAGTGTCTTTCAGAATGGGGTACTACCATAAAATGTATAAGAGCCCCTAGTAGGATTGATCAAAGCCTTTAGTGGCTTGCTGGATGCTCGCAAGGTGCCATGTCCCTGATGTTGTGTCATTAAGAACCTTGTTTGTAGTTGCCATCCAGTCCGTCCAATGAGTTTATCAAAGTGGTGCATTGGAACTTAGATTCTAAGAAGTTACTTGCCATGTCTGATCTTGGTTGAAATATAGAGGTTAAGAGTTCATTCTTAACATACCTTTATATTTTGTCCTTGGTTGCATGTAAAATCATCTCTTCTACTACAAAGGGCATGAGGCAAGCCCACTAAGAAAAACGTACCAATTGAGCTAGGATGTTACATTGCTTGTTTGAAAACACAATGTGTTTATCAAAAACATTGGAAAACCAACATTCAACATCATCATCAAAATTTCAAACCCCTTAGTTAGAGAAAATACCTTTGACAAAACCTAAGAACTATTGCTTACCCTGGGGATTATGTCCTTAGAGGTTTATAAGTAATTGGGTTTACATCTTAATTTGCTCTTACAAAGGTCAACATTAGGCAACCCTTGTCCTGATTTCTTGGAACTTCCACATAGCACTTTGTGGGACCAAAAGAAGTTGTGACATTGGAAATTTAGTTTGAAACCTAAATCAAGAAGTGTGTTTGTGGTAAAAAGTACTCATTAAGCAAATATAACAAATTGGACCCCACACATGTGCTTGATATCTTTTGGTCATATTGGTCTTTTGATTGCTCTTAGAGAAAAGTGTGTTCTTCAATACCTTGGCCTAGTAAACAAAGTATCTCTAAGTCTCTTAGGATCAAATAAAAAACCTCATCCACCCCAAACACCTATCAAAATTCATCCATCCAAACAACTTTAGGTCATTGGAAACATCATTCTAGGCTTGGGTAAATCATCAAATAAAAATCATTTGTTTAATTAGGTGTGTGGGAATGAATCCTTTCTCATACATTTAATTAAATCAGAAATCCTTTGAACAAGTTCATCCTAAGATCACATCCAACATCCTAGGGTTTACAAGTTTATCATCCAAATCAAACAATCAAAATCAAGTCCTAAGTCTAGCATTGATCCAAAGTCCCTAAAAGTTCATTACCCATATCATTCACCCCTCTCATCATTCATCCCATTATTGGTCCTAAGAACCCTATAGGTCAATTTTGTAACAAGTTCAAAACACAAGAGGAACATGGAATATAAATTTGATCCATACATCATGAGTAATCCAAGCTATCAAAGCCTTACAACGCCGATTGATTATCAACACTCACACTTATATAATCCATACATGGGATTGTTGTCTCCTACAAACATCAATGGTACAACAACTGTGAGTATGCCCAAATCAAAGATTGGAGCACATTTCCCGATGGGAGATTTAAATCCAAACCTACAAATCCATCAACCGAACAATAAATGCATGAGCCTTCAAACAAACATCATCCCACCAAATCCCTACATGCCAAAGGAGAATGTACCAAGAACAAGTTTTTGAAACATGAATCTAGAAAACTTTGGGATGGATACATTTTCAAATCATACGAATATTCCAAACATGAACACTGGTCAATTTCAACCCATCATGCCAAATTTGAGTGTCATCACAAATCAGAATATTGTCCCAAATCAAACACAAGTACACACTACAAATTTGCATGAACAAAAACCAAATCAACTATCTTAAGGGAGTCAAGATCAAAATCAAGAACAAAATTGGCTAGATCAAATTGCTGCACTTTTCAAAATAGTTGAGGCATTGCTCCAAGGGAAATCTCCACCACCATTACCAACATCATTCCTTGGTTTAGGGCTTCCCCCTTTACCTAGCACCAATCACTCCATCCAAATCAATCCACCTAACGTCAATCAAGCCATCACGTCAAATATACCATCGACATCGCACCAACAGATGGTATCTAATCAAACAACAACATTGATCCCAAATCAAAATATAGTCTCCCAAGGACCTATCACCTCGGTCATTCCAACCATCACTACCCCTTCAATCATTCCAAACACCGCTATCACGCCCATCACATCTCAACCCCTCACTACCATGATCGCTCTGAGTGTATCTCAAACACTTGTCACTACATCCAACATGATTTTGAATCCACCACCACCCCACCACCACCAACCTCCACCACATCAAGCCAATACAACGCGACATTACAAGCTGCTTTTCAAAAGGGATTCCAACAATATCTAGCCATGCAACAAGCAACACAAGCTCAACAAGTGCAACAATCCTCTCAAGTTGCCCAAGCCTCTCAAGCTACTCAACAAACACAAGCACAAACACAAAAAATGACAACTATTGAGAACAAGGATCAAGATCAATCCATCGATGAGCACTTTGAAGATGTTTTCACCCCATCCGATGATCAATGCACCATAGATCAAGAGCCACTTTTTAGTGATCTATTTCAAGGAGTGTTAGGATTATTTGATCCTATTGACATAATGCACAATCCGTACACCTATGATCATGTTGAAAATGTCTCTACATCGCCTTATGAGTTAGAGGACATATCTCAAGAATTTATTCCAAAGCAAGATCAAAATCTTCCACTAAGGTCTAGCAATGGTCCTTTCCAATACATATTGACCCCCTTTGACCTCATGGTTACAGATTCTGAGAGAACCCTGAACTCGACACTTGAGGATATTGAGCCATTTCCCATGTCTAATAACAACATCCAAGAACCTTTTATAAGCAATCCATCCTTTGAAACTGACCCATGTCGAGAACTTGATCCAAAGCATGTCTAAAGCAACTCCAAAATTATTCAAGATCAAGAATTTGTATCTTCAAGATACTACAATAATCTGATGGACACTCTCCTATTTATGCAAGATGATCATATCCATACTCCTCCATCTACCCATGAGATGCTTTCTTTGGATGGAAACATAGATGATCATTATTTAGAACAAGATCCCTTTATTCCTGACATTATTGCACAAAAAGAACAGATTCTTAACTCCTACTGTCAAATTGAGTTATCAACATTAGGATCAGATATATCACAAATTCAGACTAAGGACATCATGAATAAAGATATTGAACATTATCCACTCAAGGAAGCAAGTCAGATAGAATAGTATAATCTAGAGTTAGCAGAGCAGAAAATTGAAACAATGTCATCTATAGTGGTCATTTGTCAGAGCATGATTACTGAACAAAAGCTCTTGGAACAAGCAGAATCAAAGCATGAAGGTGATACTATCACCATACTGGGGGAAACTTTGTCTCAAGCAAATGTCAACATAGGGAGCATGAAGGATCCTTATGGTGAAATCAATGCTAATACTACAACCAGCCACGTCATGAATCTTCACCCACCCATCACCCCATCCATGAATTGGGACCAACATCAAAGGAAATATTTGAATCAAAGAACGAAGAATGTTGTCAAAGAAAGAGAAGCTGAGAAGCATAATGGACAAATCAAATACAAATGGATACCAAAGAATATAAAGAAAGATCATCCCTATCAAACTCCATCAGTTAAAGAAACTATGGGGCAAAATAAAAAAGGGAAAAGTATCTATCAAAGACGTCCACAAAAGAAAAAGCAGGATTTTCAAGCGACGTACAAATTTTATGAAGTGGTTGGTCCTAATTCCACGCACACTTTTGTATCCACCCATCATTGCTCATATTCTCAAGTTTGGAGAGTCAAAGGTTCCAAACTGTCAACCAATCCATCTTTTATCCCTAAACACACTCTATCCATGCCTCCACGCATGATATCCAATTCTCACATTGACCATGTATTGGAAACGACCCTTCATCATAAGGATTCAAAGGGCACTCTATCGCGATGTGCACACAAAGACAAAGTTAACTCTAGTATCGACGAAGCAGATCAAGAATTCCAAAAGTTGCAGTCAAGTGCACGTATCTTAGCAAAGCAACTTCTTCAAGCAAGATATCGATGGCACATTATGACAGGGGCATCTACATCAGCAACACCTTATGATTCAACATGAGCTTAAAATCTTTTGGAAAATACAAAAAATAAAATAAAAATGAAAATCCATAAAAATAAAAAAAGGGATTGGAAACAGTAAAGAAAAAAATCATCCTCTAGTGAAAACCGCATGGGCGACGCTTTGGGAAAGACCATGACGAAAACCTGGCAAACGGGCGTCATGTGTAGAATTGAGCATCTACGTGCGCCACTTCAGGAGAAAGCATCTCATCCAATCCATAATAAATCGAGCATTCCATCCATCTTATCCATAATAAATCCATCCATCCATGAACCATTTATCCAATCCATTCGCATATATTTGCATCCATAGTCCAAATTGTCTTGATCTTGATGAAAGTTTGGGGTACACTTTACACTTGCTTATGGTAAACATCTTGACATGGGCCGTTTTTATTGATCCTATCCTATGCAGCATTATCTGAGCCATGAAGCATTATCCAAATGGGTATTCATTATCCAAACACCTTATCTTATCACAAGATAATACTTGGAATCCTTTACGTATCCATCCATCCATACACCTATCCGAGCATTCACCCATCGCATTCCATACATTGCTAGACATTGGGGGCAGATATCTCGCATCTTGCTTCAATAATAAATCTTGATCTATATCCTCCAACTTATGTGGCAATCCGAACATAGGTAAACGAGAAACTAAATTGGTCCACCACTTGTGAGCAATAATCCAAGTCACTAGCCCATGGCATATTTTGACAAGACATTCCTTATCAGTCTTCATCTTTCATCGAACACCAATCCAAATAATCACTATCAGTCGCATCTAATTTGCACATCAATGTCACATCAAATCATTCGAACAACTTTTGTTCCAAATCAAGCATCATCAATCCTGATTAATCAATCCTTGCATTGTTGTGCATCCTCAACAATGTTATCGTCATCAATCCATATCAATCAAATCCTTGCATTGTTGTGCATCCTCAACAATGTTATCATCATTAGTCTTGATCAAATCATCATCAATCCATCATCATCTTGGGATATCCATCCTAATCGTTGTGTTTCTTAACACTATCCTTGCATTGTTGTGCATTCTCAACAATGCTATCGTCATCAATCCATATCAATTAAATCCTTGCATTGTTGTGTATCGTCAACAATGTTATCATCATCATCAATCCATCGATTCGATCAGTCAACCTTAGCTTGGTCTTCAACAAAATCCCAAATAGAGCACTGATACCATGTCCATATCCAAATCATCAAAACATGCGAAAATCCAAAAACACCCAAAACATCAAAAAATCCAAAAACATTCATAAAAGTCAGAAAATGTCAAAAACATGGAATCCGAACTACGTCGTCTCTAAGCTTAAACATAGGCAAGGCTCATCTCTGATCAGCCCCCGAGACATCAAAAACACAAAAACATTTGAAAAATGCAAAATCCAAAAACATTTGAAAAATAAAAAATCAAAACATTTGAAAAATCAAAACAGCCTCAAAACAGCCTCAAAACATTTCAAAATGTCAAAAACATCCAAATATTTGAAAAAATCCATCCGCTCATTTTTCTTTCACTCAAAATAATTAATCATCCATAATAAACTGATCATCACCTTCAAGCTTTGGCAACACAAACAGAAACAATCACAGCAATCAGCAAAAGCGAACTTCAATCGTAAAACCAAAAGCAAACAACAAAACTGTTAAACACAAAATCAAAATCTTGATCATTTTGAGACATGCCAATCAACCTTATATCAACAACATATCAATCAACTTATCAAACCATCATCATCCTATACAATTCATGTCCTAGGATATATCGTTCCGACAATGGGCATCATTTTGGATATCACCCTAGATCCTTATCCTATCAAAACACATCCCTTTGGCTGAAGGTATGAAGAACATTGGCTTGTTTGTGTACTTGATCTTTTCTTTTGATTTATCTTATTGCGCTCATTCCAAGGACCTCTTGATGATATCCAAACGAAGGATATAGAGAGATAGGAATGGGGCAATGATCATTATCTTTTGTCTGCTGTGCTTGTTGGACATTCTTGTAAAATAACTTGGTGAATACTTGCTTTGTTAGATATGTATAGAGGATGTTTTTGATGGCTTGTTGACTATTGCATTGATTGGTTATACCTTTCCCTATTTTGGTCTGAGGTGTTTAAAACTTCTAAACTGCATCCTAGCAAGGTTTCTGTATGTCAGGTGTGAACATGAATACTCCTATCTTTTTGTCAAGTCAAAGTCCATCGCACTAGGTACAACGCCATCTTGGTTATTTATACCTTGATGCATTGTATCTACATGTGTAATCAAACATAAGGTAAGTAGCCCTTTTAAAATCCCAATCCTTGATAAACAAATCATCATCATTTATCATCATCATCATCATCTATCATCATCATCATCTCTAATAAAGTCTTGACCAATCATGGACTTGTGGGATCCTCTTGTCATATCTGATTTCCACGCTAACATCATGCATCCGTCATGCATCCATCCTGCATCCATCAAAACCATTAGTATACCACATATCATTCATATCATACATAATAGGAAACATCGATCATTTCACATGCATTACATTTGCATCATCATCATAATATAGATATGTTATTCTAAACATCTGTATAAATCATCTGTTGCATAATCACAACATATCACATCATCCATGTCATCCATCATCACATCATATAATCATTTAAGTTGTTTAGGATAATATAGATTTGTTATTCTAAGCATCTTAAAATCATCTCATTTGCATCGTCATCCATAACCATCCATTTTGAATCCTTTCTATCGCGAGATCGACCCTCAAATTGAATCTTTTCGCTTGATCTCTCGAGGGGCAATGTACCAGTGTACTTTTTCCCCGGGCATCTTTAAAATCATTTTTTTTTTATCATGGCAAGTTATTCTTTGAACCAACGCAACAAGTACATTGCTTCAAAGAGAGGCAAACTGTAGACACGTCAAATTGACATAATGCATTCAACTAGGTCATATTCATCCATTCGGCAAATAAATCAAGTTTATTTATCAATCTCCTAAAGTCATTAGTTTAAATCAAATAAATCAACTTGATCCCATCACCCTCATTTTAATTAAATAAATCAAACCTTTTATTTAATTAAATCCAAATCATTTTCCATCCTTTTCTGATTTAAATAAATCAAATATTTAAGTCATAAAAGTCAAAGCATCCTAATCATCATCCTAGCTAATTAATCCTGATTAAATCTAATGCTAATCTCAACCACTTGCATTCTCTAGATTTGGCCACTTGCACATGAAATTGCATTTAATTGATTTATCAAAATATTTATTTTCAACTTGGCATAAAGGGAGAATATTCTCCAAGTTTGAATCTCCCCCCAAGTGGACATGTACACCCAACAGAGCATTTATGAGGCCTTACATGTCTCTTACATGTCCCCTTCCAAAGTTCAAACTCAGCATTCATTGCAAAATTTGAATTCAAAATTTCCCTCTCATGGGCACTCTTCCCAAATCTTGCACATACATCAACCAATCACCACTTGACAAGTGTCCTTCTTTCATTGGTCCAATCTTAGTCCCACATTGGTCTCTCTTCAACACTTAGCATTTTGAAAATCCTTAAATAGAAGCTTCATCTTTGAGCAAATCCTCCACAATCTCATCCAAAAAGCATATGCAAAGTCACTCTCCTTGAGAACTGATTTTGCTCTTCATCTCTGTTGTATTTACATCATCTTAAGCTTTTATCAAGGATTGAGAAAGGGTCACTAGCACATGTGACACCAATCCACTATGAGATGAAGTTGATTCATGTTGATTGTATGCTTATTTGGTTTTTCTTGTTGTTTTAATATCTTAGCATATCTAACATGTTTCATTATCTCATAGGGATGTTGAGGATTATTTTGGTTTTTCTTGTTGTTTTAATATCTTACTTAGCATATCTAACATGTTTCATTATCTCATAGGGATGTTGAGGATTATTTTGGTTTTTAAAATGCTTTATGTCCTACAATTAAATCATCAAGCATTCTAGAGCTTGTCTCAAATTTATCTTCATGAATTCTTACCTTCTCCAAATTTGATCTCAAATTTACTACTTCTTGTTCAAGCCTTGTGCATTCACCAGTCTTGTTTTTTACCATTGCATTTATATATTCTTTAACCTTTTTCTTTTCTCCCACTTGCACTTTTAGTCTCGTGAGCTCTTCATTTGCTTGCTTTAGTTTTCCATTGACTTCCTTATGCCTTTCTTTGAATTTCCTGATCTACTCTCTTAGTTTTCCGATGCACTCATTTGCCTCTTTAAGATTTTCCTTCAAATCTCTATTTCATCTTCAACTTTGTTAAAATATTCAAGAGAAACTTTGAGTTCTCTTTTAATAATGCAGTCTTTTGTGTATTCAATAGCAGGAATCTCTTTCAAAGGAATATAATACTTTCTATTAGCCATGTGTTCAAACTCCAAGATCTTCCCAAAGTAGTCAGGCTCCTTCCAAGGATCCAATCTCTAATACCAATTGTTGAACACCCAAAATACTGAGAGGGGGGGTGAATCAGTATTCCTTTAAACCAATTAAACATAAGCCATCTAATTACCAACATACATCCAACAACAATAATGAAATAAAACATGAAACATCTACAAGATCACATGACACATGAAAACCAGTATTTTTATGTGGAAAACCCAAAAAGGGAAAAACCACGGTGAGGGTTAGCTCACAATATATTATATCTAGATATAGTATATTATAGAAAGGCTCATTGCTTGGTGGACTCACTGTTCAAGTGAACTCACTGCTCACAAAGAATGAGAAAGAAGAAAGTAGGGGTTGCCACACAACCTATTTGAACTAATACAATAACATCTATCATATGCTGGATTATAGTTCCAATGAGGTACAAAGTAATCTTTACACAAATCTGAATCAATACTCTGCTTTGCTCACAATTTGCTCAACTTTGATTATATTCACATTACACACATGTAGGTGTAGCACCATACATGTCATATATCTCTAATTACTCACATAGAATATGCTCCCTCTATCACACCATCATCCAAAACTTTGAAGTTAATCTCCTATATATATCCATATCAAGTTTAACTTCAATTAGGTCGACCTAATTAGAAGTAACACAAAAGATTAAAAATGTCGTCCTCAAAAACCTTTTATCCACATATTGCACCATAATTCAAAATTCAATTCATCATGAAATAGGTCAGATGGACCTAATATAGATCCCACATAAGATAAAGTTAATTTCTTGTCCTCCATAAAACATCAAATGTGTTAGGTTGGCCCAAAATAAGACCTAAACATAAAAACTTCATATGTACATACAATTTTCCATACACGTGCCTTCAAAAATTGATCTCTCTTTGAATTCCTGCTAAACCAACATCTAAAAGCTTGTCTTCAACATCGTAGAACAAAATAGTTATCCACAAAGAATTGAGAAATCTCCCATGCTAATACACTGTACGAGGAATGACTGCAATATACAGGGCTAAACTCTGTCATTCGTATCTTTCAAAATACTTCACAAAATATCACAAAATATTGAATGTAGATGCATTCGATTCTCTCAAAACTATATTTAGAATTGTAGAGTGATATATCTACTTGCGATGGAGTACGAACCCAAAAATTGACGCACTAAACCACATTACTATCAAAAGGAATACTTAACCAAATTCCTATATAACCATATTTCTCAAATCAACTTGTTTTGTCTAAATATATTCAATAATGCTTCCATTCCATGCTAGAATGATCTAACAATGTTGACATCAATGACAACACTGGATCATACAATATATGCACCTCATGCTCGTGTTTCCAAACAACATCAACAATGACAAACTTCCAATAGTCTTCCCCTTACTTCCAACAAATTAGACTTGAATCTCAATCCTTAAGACAATAAGATAGATCTAAAACTAAATTGAAATTATATGCAATGCTCAAACTAAATGAATAATAATACTTAGAACATAAAATGCAATTCTCAAAAATACAAAAATTGGAACTACAATTTACAGGAAGATCTGAGAAGGGTTAGGACACATGTACCAGTCACCAAAACTAGCTTTTGAGCTTTGCTAAAGGACAAGTTTACCCTAGGGCGAATGAGTCCTAGTTAGGGCTTCTGAAAATTCTTTTGGAAATCCTTTGAGGCAAGATCTTAGCTTCTTTTTTGCATACGTTCCATTGTTAGAAAGTTGGAAATAAGATCCGCAATTGAGTTTCTATGGCTTGACAACAATGGTGACAACTTATGCAACAATGGAACATTGCTCTTCAAGATCTTCAATCCTCCTTCAACCCATAATCTACACATACAAAGAGAGGGAATTTTTTTTTTTTTTGAATGGGTGTTTGCTTTAGTCAAACCCCATGTTTGGTAATTAAACCTTGAGAGAAAAACAATGACAATGGAGAAGGAAATGATGAATGAACACTTGCTTGATAGAACTCACCAAACCTTCAATGGTTTCCCTTAGAGGACTGAAGAAAAACACATCACTCCAAGGAACTTTATCTTTCTTTGCTTCATGGATTTGGACACTTGAAAATACTTAGATGCTTTAGGATCAATAATGCATATTAGCCTTCACAAGATGAAATGAACACACATAAGCTTGAACATGGTGATAGGATCTTGATTGCTTCAACAAATGACTAATAAATCTGATCTTGAATGCTTTTGACAATAATATTTTCTCTTGAATTGATCTCCTAAAGTGTCTTAGGATGCTTAGATTTGAATTGATAGAAACTATGTATTTATAGGTGTTTATCTAATTTCCCAAAAATTAGATTCCAAAAGTTGACAATTTATATTGATTTTGAATCATTAAAATGCCACCAAAATCATATTTAGAATGGGTCATAGGACTTGAAGGGGATCCATTTTCCCTTGGACGAATGGGTCCTGGCCTAAAAATCTAGGACACTCATGATCCAAGGTGATTAAAATATTAATTTCATTAATGAAATATCAATTTCCCTTTTGAAAAATAAGAATAATAAGGATTTGGAATGCATAATTTGGTAAATTAGAAGCTTAATTAAGTCCAATAAATTAAGGGACCCAAACAAAATGTGAAATTGTAAATCTATACAATTTCCTACACTACAATATCACAATTGTAGACACTAAAATTATTCACCTAGTCATTGATCTTCAATCATCATCATTGTGATTCATTAATCACCATTCCCATCATTATTTATTTATAATTAATTAATCAGTAATCATTTGTCCATTTATCACATCATTATTAATAATCATTTAATAATTTCCCATTTATCCATTTAATCAAATAATATTTTATTATTTAATTAAATGGAAACTAATTTTCATTTTTAAAATCAAAATTTCCATTTGGTCTCAACATTCAACTCTTATTAGTTAACTCCATCTTGTTTTAGAATCTCCTTCATCACGTCTTAGCAAAATATATCTTCACTTATAAACTCCATCCACTAGTCAGCTCAGTCTTTCAAATGGAAACATATTCCTCACGACTATCCATCAGTTGAAGTAAAAAATTCATCAATATCTCCTCATGGATTCAAAATGGTAAGTTTCCATTTTCTAGATGCCTTTACAAACAATCTAGTTAACTTAGGTCCTTGATCTCATCCTTATATTTCTATTGGTATTTCCTTGAAAAGTCTACAAATAGAATCATCCCTCAACATTTTCATCAATCTCACATTTTATGAAAACCAACTCTATCAAAATCAATTATCATACAAACACAATGTTTTGCTACTGAGTCAAATCCACATCCAAACAAGTGAATTAAGATTTATTTGAGGTTTGAACTAGGATTGTTAGATAAGATTTGATTTGATTTC
Source organism: Sequoia sempervirens (assembly GCA_007258455.2). Classification (NCBI taxonomy): domain Eukaryota; kingdom Viridiplantae; phylum Streptophyta; class Pinopsida; order Cupressales; family Cupressaceae; genus Sequoia; species Sequoia sempervirens. The sequence continues at coordinate 54,418,510 of VDFB02075321.1, read as the reverse complement.
AATTTATGTTTTTGAGTCTTAAACGTATTTTCTTATTGTTTAGTATCATTGTATACAACAACATTGAAAAAAAAATGATTCCATAAGAGACCAACACACCCTTTGATGAGTGTCCTTCAAATCTTCATGGCCTTGAAACTGGTTCAACACCACTCAACAATGTGGAACCCTTAGGCCCACCCCTTTATTCTAGGAGATAAAAATTGGGTAACAAGCGTAAAGAACACTGCAAGGAGGTATATGATGCACACATGCCACTCAAATCATATGAAGAATAGCAAAAAAAATACACATATAATGGTTCAACACTTCCATCGACATGCATGCAAGGAGTCTCAACATAAATCATGTACAAATACAACAAACCAATAGGAAGAGGGTACTTTATATAGACCAAGGAGTGTCATGATAATAACACAATCATGTAGCACAATGAGTAGGATTAATATGCATGGATAGGGGTGTAGACACCTAAATATGATGTTAACATTTTTCTAACAAAACATCATCATTTTCCATCATTAGGTACCATTAATCAGTCTTCTGCATTTAATTAAATAATTTCATTATTTAATTTTAAATTATCTATTTCATCACTTTTCCTCTATATTGATTAAATAATTAACACTATTCAATTGATTTACTAATTATACCCCTTTCTTAAGTTTAATTAAATAATTAATTATTATTTAATTAATTCAATTCCTATTTTTCCCATTCCTCAAATTAAATAATTATTTAAATTTAATTTATCTAATTATTTCTCAACATTGTCTTTTCCTTTAATAAATAAAATTATTTAATTATTTATTCATTTCCACCCTACACATGTAATAAAATACCCATGCATTTCCACCTCATCAGTTGACCAAGACTCACTCTTAGTCCACTCATCAATCAATTTTAGTCCACTCTCACTCACATCAAGTTCATTGAGCAATCAATTTTGTCTACTAATCATCACTCAAATCAATCCTCTTAACTGATCCATGCAATTAGTTACCTACAATCAAGAGATCAGTTAACTCCCTCTCAATTCCTCTCATCAATTCTGAGCCATTGGTCCTTTCCACCTCTCCTTAGATCTTAACCTTTTATCAGTGTCACCAAATATCTATAAATTGAACCATCCCATCATTCATTCTTGATCTCTCATCATTGCAAATAAACTATACTTGAAATTTTTGAAGTGCTTTGTGCAACAAATTCCGAGAGCATCACACTTTCACATTTTCTCCAAGGTGCAAGATAGGAGGACAATGGAGCTATGCTAAGGTAGGTTATATGCTATTGTTTGTGTGTAGGTTTGTTGCATTTAAATTAGTTCAATCTATCTTATTTGCTTTATTGGTGTGATTTGTTTCAAAGTTCGATTGTGAATTCTTTTTCTTAATTTCTATTTATCATTCAAATTTGCAATCATATTTCCAGGTCATACAAGGGGTACCTAACAAAAATCACCAATTTCAAAGATGCATGACATATACCTTACAATAAAGTCCATAATGTTCATGAGGTATTCAAAGTGTGGTGTAGTTAGTCTTACTTATGTGTGTAGTTCAATGATCCCTATTCCTTTTATGATTTATTGTACATTTAAAATCCCACTCATATTTATCCACAAATTCCTCTAAAACCTAGGCAAGTGGTGGGAGCTCACTCCTTCATTACTCTAAATCTCTTTCCTAAGTGCCCAAATTCCCAAAAATACAATTTGATCATGGAACATAAAGTAATGTAAAAAGTCATGACACTTGGTCTAGTGATGCATAATGATAAACCAATCATGAGACTATTGATCCCACAAAATAAAATAAGCTAAAATGGTGTAAAGCTAATTTTTCATGTTTCAAATGGCTGAAATTCTATGAAGATTGTTATGAAATAAATTGCACAATAGAGGAACATAATAGGAAATATATTGCAAATACTTGATAACAACCAAGAATAAAAAGCCACTACGAGTGGGAAAACCTCCAAATATCTCCAATGAGAACACAATTCACAATATGATGATAAAATAAGACTCACTACCTCCTATTTTATACCTTATTTCCGCCTACTATCACTCGGGTCGACTTAGATAATCTTATATAAGCCTTAGGCCGACCTAATTAACCAAACAATAAATAATAATGATAATATAACTTAATTAAGGGTTAAAATAATCACAATCCGACTATTCATAGTCCCATGTACACTAATATTAAGGGTGTAACATGCCCCCTTCTTAAGAGAAACATTGTCCTCAATGCTAATAAAGTGTGGATGCTTTTGAACAAAATGAATTACTCGTCCTCCCATGTGACATCTTCAATTGGTAAATTCTTCTATTGTATGAGATACTTGGTGAGTGTTCCAATCCTTAGATTCTTTGTGCGTGTTTGATGAATGAACACAAGTTCCATATGATTCTTCCTTCTTCATCGAGCTTTGGTAATATTGTCTTAAGTAGAGATTTTATACCCAATGATCAATTGAAACTATTATGTAAATATATATATAAACAAGAGTGAGTTTTAAGGAGAAGTAAGATGAGTTAAGGTGAAGATGCATAATGAATAATCATGCATTTGCCATATTATGTGTGGGACCTAACTGTCCACTACATACATTAAAAGCAAATTGTGTATCTAAATGTTAGGGTTCTCAATGTTTCTCAAGTTATTTAAAACTTATGTATACAAATTCACTAATTTATAAGATGAACAATTAAATATTATAAATTAATATGTTGAATACATGCTTATTTAGAATATATCTTCACTTTAAAGTGGTTTACTTTTAATATTAATGTCACCCTATATGGGGTACACATGATAATACTTTTATTTGGATGCATTAGGAAAGTATCATGTATGTGCTCATAATATGACTTGATAAAAAAAACTACATGTAAAGTTGCATGAAGTCGTTTCCACTAAATGTATTTATCATTGATTCTCTATTAATGTGTATTAGGGACAACACAATCTGATCTTTCATGAGATAATGAAGCATAAATAACATAAATGGCACTAGTTTGAATTGCTTGAAAAATATCGTCATTAGGCATGATGACATCATATGAGGGAGGAGTTAAATAAAATTCATTAATTATGCAAGCATCTTTGAGTTTCTCATTATATATGTCATCTAATGATGAACAAGGGTAAATCACTAGCAGTGGTCATAGGAGTATAATCATCACAAATCTCATGAACAATTGAGGCATCTTACATAGAAGGAAAAATGATAAGTTTCATAAAGGATGAAAATTAGATATGTATTGAAAAAATTCATCTTGAAATATACACCACTATGCTTTTGGTAAAAGGATATGGTATCATCGAAGATTAACATATCAAATGAAACAAATTATGAAAACAATTTATCGAGGCTAGGATATTATATCTTTTTAATAAAAGGATATAAAATGGAACATAATATAAAGATAAGTGTTGATGGCAATCAATAGTAAATAAAATGATAACGATATAAAAACTTTGAATTATTAATAAAACAATAACAATAACATATTTAGAATAAAAATTAGAAAAAAAAATGTATAATCATGTGACCTATTTTTTATTGAACAATGATTCCATGGTCCTAACCCATTTCAACCACAACTAAAATTTTAATTCTTATACTATAATCACTCCTCCATTTAAAAAAAAACATGTAATATATTATAACTAATTATAAATTACCTTGAGTATCTAAATATCAAACAACAATTTGCTACACAAAACCATGGGATAAATAGACACATAAAACTTAACCATGAGAGAAATAGACATGAAGCCTAACCATGAAATGAATGGAGAGGAAACCGAAAATGTGAACAAAAAAACCTTTGAAGGCCATTGTTTATTATTGGTATTTTTATCTATTCATTTAGCACCCCTCCAACCCAAGTTTCAACTAAGACATAGGATCACAATCTCCTCAAATTCAAGGGTTTTAATTTACTATCTAGGAAGGGTTCTAATTGTAGAAAGGAAACCTTTTCTGCAAATGCATTTGCTATTGTAGTCTGCATTGTGCTACAAATGCATTTACTGCTATAGATTTTTAGAGACCATTGTCTTCCAACTTAAACCTAGGTGTTGTAGTCTTGATGACATTGTGAGGCACTTTCACACCATTTGTAATTTTCTATTCTTCCTTTTAATTTATTACCTCTTCTCCAATTAAAAAAAATACACATTTGCATTGCTCTTATCTTAAGAGACACAACTCTTTCCCTCATAATAATAATAATAATAAAAAAGATAGATTTCTTCCAAGCCTAGCTAAAACTTACATCGGTAACTTAATTAGAAACTCCAGGGTAAGATAGATTTCTTCCAAGCCTAGCTAAAACTTACATCGGTAACTTAATTAGAAACTCCAGGGTTTCCCCGCCAAACGACGCACCAATATTTTCAAAGTTCCCTACTTTTCCCGCCAATATTTTCAAGTTTCTCCAATTTTCCCGCCAAAATTTTCAGCCAGCCTTGCTTGAAATTTCCCGCTAATTTATCCTTGCATGACATTGTCACAACTTGATCGCGTATTTAAACTCCTGCCCATATCACTTACCTAAAAGCTCTGTTACGAGTTTGAGTCTCCTGCTTTCATTGATCTGTCCCGTTGCTCAAGCGATCTTCAATTTTGAGCTCTTAATTATTTGGTCCATTTCGCCCGAGTTGCAGAGAATTATAACTGGAATCTGTCGTGGCTTTTCCCAAAACAAGAAAAGATGGTTCTGCCGCTGAGGCCGAGCAAGTTCTATGGCAGGAGCCTTCCAAGGCCCAGAATATACAATGATCTGAAGTTCAACTCAGAGAGGGTCGACCCGCCAATGGGAGTGACTGCCCCGTTGTTGTCATGGGCCAAGGATGCCCGCTGGTCAATGGGCGGCCTCTCCCATGACAAGAAGCGCACGGCGGGCAAGATCGAGGGCAGTAACAAAAGGCTCAGAGATGAGCCCGAAAATGTCACAACAAAACAGATCAGAGAGGCCAAGAAGAGGAAGACAATGCAGGAGGAACCAGAGGAAGGTGAGAAACAAAGTAAAGGTGCGAAGCCACATGAAGATTTTGAAGGCCCTAAATCGAAGGTCTTCAGTAGCCCAAGGCCTGCCCAGATCTTCAAACAGAAATGGGCCACTGACGAGGACAATGAAGATTCTCCCTTGGTTGTGCCGGACTCCGTAAAGAGGCATGCCAAGAATCGTTCGCCCAAGGTTCGATTCCAAGGGAGGAGGTTGGGCAATTTTTCTGAGGCGGATGCTAATGAATCCCATTCTGGAAAAGCCGCGTCTTCCATTGTCGGGCAGAAGCGCCCGAGAGCTCATTCTGTGGTTCGATGTGCTGTGAAAAGACAGGCTACAAGGATAACCCAAGTATATGATTATGTTCCAGTGCCGGATAAGATCATGCAAGTGTCTTTCAGGAGAGTTTCGCCAAGGAGAAGTAAAAAAGAGAACAAAGATGGGGCTGATTCTGATTCGCCTGCAGGGTTCGAGCCCCGGTCTCCCGCTTCAGTCGAGCGTTCTGTCAGGCGTAGCAGCCGTGTTTTGTCCTACAGTCCCGGGCCCTTTTCTAGGGGCCTCAAGAGGGTTATCTTGTCTGCGTAGTAGACTCTGAGATGGGTGTTTTGGATTTCTATTGAAGAGAACTTGTACCACTAACATAGTTTCTCTTAATGGCTGTTGTGAAATAAAAGCTGATTGCTGGCTGTAAGCTAGTCAAAATAGTGTTATGTTCTGTTCAAAAACGATGTTTTAAAGGATATTCCCGAGGATTTTTAGTTCCTGTTCTCTTCTGTTTCCATTTTAGAAGCATTAAAATTGAAACCCATATAACAAATCAATGTGTCGTTTGAATTTTTCTTGGAGGTAATGGTTTTTTTGGGATTGATCTTTAACTAATTTGGGTATAGCAACTATGTATAGCTCAACAATAGTGGTTTGCTTGATCATGATGATGAATACTTAGCTAAGGTTTGAAAAGCCATATAACAAATGAGTGTGTCGTTGTAGAGTTCAAAGATCAATTACGCGATTTCTTACAACTCTAAATCATGCTAATGGATTGTTTTATTTTAGAAAAAAACTCATTTTGCTTATGCTCACGCTACGCTAAGGTTTGAAAACATTTCTTAATTGATTAATCTAAAGCTTTGATTAGAGTTGATTTACTTTTGATATCTATGCTTTGTAGTTTTATTATTCCTTAGGATTTGTGGTTCATAACATGACTTTCATTCAACTATCCTACTTGCCTTGTTTGGATGTGTAGGGTTTCATTTGTAAACACAATTTTAGTCTTTGTTAAAAGATATTTTGGAGTTTGGATCCACCTTTGATTGTGTATGTTTATCATAATCTAGTTAGAGTTGGGGTATACATAGTGATACACTTCTATTTCATTGTAGCCTCCCAACCTTTGATTATCCATCATGAACTTGTATAGATAACAATCTATCGTTGATTTGTAAGTATTCATTTTTTAACATGTTCTTATCTTTTGTAACACATGATCCATTCTTGATGAATTTGTGTCTTTATCTAAAGGATGGGGTTGACTTTTATCAACATGTAGTGGCATAATAGATTGAGACACATTAGTGAAAATGTTTTGAAAAATATTATCAATAAGATATTGTTGGATGGTTTCTCCTATTTTTATGAGTAGTGTGGTAAAAAATGTGAGGAAGTTAAGGTAGCAAAGTAACTTTTTACATTAATCTTGAGAAGAATTTAATTACAAAAAAATAAACATAAATGATATTCATATCACAACATAATGATTTACGCGAGGAAAACTTTTTTGTGAGAAATTTCACTTCAAAGGTTGTTCAATATATTATTCAAAAATCAACAATATAACAATGTATTGTAGAGCAAGCTTTTCATAGGACTATCACCAATTAGAGATCTAGAGGTAACTCAACATCTATAAGATTTTTACATCCAACCTTGATTTCATGCATCTAATAAATAAGAAATACAATGCATGAAACCTTCAAACAATATTACAAAACTATGAACTAAAACCACCTAAAAAGTTGTGCCCATCTTCATCTCTAATAACAAATGCCAATGATGTGCTAAAACACACCATTACATGTAACTCCTTTATAGCTCATTTATGTGTCCACATTTTTTATGTCTCTCATTTCAAGAGATCCAACTTTTGGAGGCCATAACTTTTGATTTAGGTGTTTAATTTTGACAAATCATTTGAATTGTTGGGAAGTTCATGAAGCGCTATATCAAGTTATAATAGGCTATGTTGGTTACAACCACTTCTAGTACCAAAAAATGTCTCTAAGACTTTCAAATTAGACTTTAAAACCTTGAAAAACAAATTTTAATATCTTCAAATTTATAAATGATCTTTGCAATGAAACTTTACAAGCATGCTTATTTAGGCAATCTAAAGCTTTGGGGACAATCTCACATCAATTTGCGTTCAAATGGAAACTTATTACAAATAATAACTTTGTGTAATTGCAAGGTTGAGACACTATTTTTCTAACATTCTCCCACTTGTCAAACACCTTGCAAGAACAAAGGGAGTATCGACATTATAATTTAATTGCCAAGGGTTGTGAGTGTGATCAATGACATAGTATATGTTAATTTCACTTGATCCATATAGATTCGAAGCATATTTAAACCACTAAGCATCAATTGCAATAAGATCATTCAATGCAAACAAAGCATAGAAGCCATTAAAACTATCATTCTAAAACATGAAAGCTTGATAAACATCTACTCTAAGACATTGAAACTTATCCTATTGGGGGAGTGGAGTTGCATTGATGCGGAATGGTGACCCTTTCCCAATCCCTTGGATAATGAGATTGTTTCAATCAATTTTATTGAAGAAAACTGATGAAATCGATGAGAGATGTGTTGTAAAACATGACGAAAGCTATTTTAACATGATAAATGCTATGATGTTGGATGTAAGTGTATGCAAAGCTATTCTAAATGTATGCAAGATTTAAAGATACAAGTCCTCATTCCAAAATATGCTAAATGAATGCAACTAAGTTACCATGAAAGTCAATAATGGATGCTTTAAGTTACTTTGATCAAAATTTAAACTAAAATGCTAAAGATATGCTAAATATGGATGCAAATGAGAGTGATTTTAACAACATAACTTTACTATTAAAAGATGGATCTCTATTCAATAGATGCAAGGTCTATTTATAGAATAGGCAAAAAGAAACCGATGGTCAAAATTGAAAGAATCAATCAATGGTTAGGACGGAAGGAAGATGGAGGCATGGATCATGGATTCCCATCAAGGGTTGAGAATGCAAGTTGATATTTAATCAAATGCTCACAATCATGCAAAGAAGCACACTTTCAAAACTCGCTCAAGAAATTTGTTGAAAGTTTGTTATAAGGAAGAATATTCCTTTTTTCAAATGAGTGAAGAGGAAAAGAATATTCTATGAGAATATTCCCCTTTTGGAGGAATGTGCAAAGGAGGAATATTCTCAAGGAATATTCCCTTGCAAGTGGGAGAGTTAGAATTAATTAGTAATTTGATAATTAAACAAAGTTTCAATTATGCAAATTAGGGGAATTTAGGATATCCATTAAATAATTAACTTATTTAATGAAAAGGGATCAAAATGACATTTAATTAAATAATTAAGATTATTTAATTAAATGAGAGGACTTAGGATGTTAAAATTGAATATTTTGATTTATCCAATTTAACAGAATGGAAGGTTAGCATGAAAGGGGGAGGAATTAACCTAATTAGATTAATTAGATTAATAGGTGAAAATGATGCAATTAATTAAATAGCTAGGCTAATTTAATCAATTAAGTGAAAAGATGATGGATTTCAAGACGAAATGATGTTAGTTATATATCAGATTCGAGTGTGTGATATCATTTAGGACATTTTTAAGTGTCTACATTTTTCCCCTCTTTGAAGTGAGGTACTTGTTACGTTCATTTAAAGACTAACGCTTTTCAAATTAAAACTATTGCTTAGATCAATTTTTTTTTTGGATGCCCCAGTGTTGCCCCAGTGGAAGGAATAAGTTGGTTCCCTACCCCCTCGAGAGATCGATCGGAAATATTGAATTTTGGGTTGATCTCTCAACAAAGGTAAAATATAAGTTCAGATGCCAAAATATGCCCCAAGATACCAAAAATGGCCTCAAAAATGAAAAAAAATGACTCAAAATAAGTCATGAAACGCGAAAATTGGTAAAATAGGTCAAAATCCTAGCTTTTGGCTCAAATTGGGGCCAAAAACCCTAATTTTTAGGCTTAAATAGGTGAAAGGGTTGCACTTCCAATTCATTTGTGCATCACTCTAGCGAATTGCTGCTATTTGAGCTCTGACACCTTGACGAGATGGCTCACCATGCGTTTCCACTTCACCTTTTCGAGCGGGTTCGACAGTACCAATGCTAAGCAGATGTAGGACCACGGGTATGTGATTTGAAACTTGTCTCAATTTTTGCATTTTAGAGCATTAATTAGCGTGTCAAAACAAGGTTTTTAGGAGATCATCGTATAAATCACGACGCTTTCGCTATTGATTTTTTAGCGACGCACTTGCTATATAGCAGCACACCATCATTTTTTGTTTTAGCGATGCAATTGATTAGGGTGTTGCGCTTGTAAAATAGTGACACGTAGGATTTTTCAGTTTAGCGTCACTCAATTGCAGTGGGCGACACACTTGCCAAATGCGCCATGATTTTTAGCTATAGTGATGTGTGCAAATGCCGATTCACAATTGAGTATTACAACATGCATTTTCAAATTGGCGACACACCCCCAAAATTTATACAACGATGCACCCTTAAAATAGCGATGTTATTGATATCAATGACACAATTGATGTTTTAGGATGGAGTTGATCAGCTTCTGACTTCTAGGAAAATTGACGCTTTGTGTGCGATGCGTGCAGGAGGATCTGTCGCCTTTGATGTCGCGAGAGCATCATTTTGAATTTTGGCAATAACTCGGGACTTCGACGACCTGGAGGTGGGGTGGCTAGGGATATTGGGATTGGGGTTCATCGCTTTCGTACTAGAGATCCGCACTCACTTGGCCATAATGATGACGCTCATTGAGAGGTGGCACAATGAGACCTCTTCTTTCCACTTTCCCATTGGTGAGGCTATTGTCACACTTGAGGATGTGTGGCGGATGTTGCGGCTTCCCATCCATGGAGAGCACGTCATTTATGACACAGATGCTGGTAGAGATGCATGTTGCTCACTACTGCATTCATATTAGATTAATTTTGTTAGTTCGTAGATAGAATTGGAATTGTATCGTGGATGGGTACTTATATTTAGATTGCTTGTTGTGGCACTCATTGTTGGCGTGATCGCCCTCGATCGACGGGGTAGAGGTTTCAATTCAAGCTGGGGAGTTGCATGGAACATGATGATCAAGAGGACCACTATGTATGCTTGGGGTCTAGTTCTACTTGCCTCGTTATACCATGATATGCACCAGGTAGTTTATTGCGACCTAACAAGAGCATCGGGGTAGGTGTGACATTGTTACACATTTGGGCATATGAGTATATCGTAGTGCTGAAACCTTTGGTTGTTTTGACAAATATTCATGAGGACGAGTGCATCGTCTTTAGATACGGAGTACCGATGACATTACAACACACCGACCCGATAGGTTTACCATATTAGTGTCGTGTCATAGATGACATGATTGTGTTCAGATGGAGGTTGTGGCTACAGGTTCCTGTGTGGTATGATGACCAACAATAACTGTATTTTGCTCATTGGACCTGCTATCTCCAAGGGTAGGAGTACACCATGATAGAGCGGTACCTTCCAGACCGTGTTGCGAGGTAGTTTGGGGAGGTATAGGACATACCTCCACAGGATTACACGACAGTTTTTGCGAGATCTCAGAGAGAGGTCCAGTGGGGAGCCCAGATTGACCTCGTAGTGGTAGTCAATGACTTTCGATAGCTAGTTGCCCAACCTTGGGCATATGACCAGGGCTTGTCGGATGCGGGGACTACCCCAAGTTACGATGCATGGTTTAGGCCACTTGTACATCTAAAAAACCCAGCGGGGGGATACCTCGATGGGAGAGGTAGAGGCAGAGGTAGAGGTAGAGGCCGAGATGGAGGTAGGGAGTGGGGTAGATGTAGAGGGCAGCAGTAGCCAGAGTAGGATAGGGCACAAGTTATGGGGGATGGAGAGCATCCTAGGTAGGATTAGGGTCACCATGACCCAGGACATCAGGATGGCTAGCATGATTGATAGATTTTGGGGGCACCATCACCTCCTTCACCACCTCAACAGTCAAATCAATAGTTACAGTTGTAGGTATAGGCTCTCACAGCTGAGAGAGATTAGCTACAACAATAGCTATAGGATATGACTATCGAGAGAGATAGAGAGGTTCAGTTGGGCAGCAACTGGACCTACAACTAGCCTAGGAGATCGGACGTAGGCAGTAGCTCGAGGTTGTCACAACGACATCTCAGGGACAAACAATGTCTACTCGCATGTACAAAGAGGCAATCACATAGGCTGTGTATTACAAGATGCATTATCATAGAGACGTCCCTGAGAGATGAGACAACTTGATTTTTCCCAGAGGAGTGGGGAACCTCCTAGGGTTGAGGATCATCCATCAGTTAGATAGCCCGGGGAGTCGAGCAACCACCATGGCTAGCCATCTCATAGACACTTTTTTGATTACTTTCCTGATCGTTTACATAGATACACATTCATAGGCTCATTTTTGATAGCCTCGTTTATATTGTACTTTTGATTAATGTTCATACACACTGATTCAGATATTGTATCATGACAGTCATATATATATATGAGATGATTCATATTCATGATGTGATGTGCTTTTATTTCATGCTTGATGGATGTATGGATGCATATGTTATGATGTGATATTCATGTGATGATTATGCTTATGTTATGGATGTACGTGTTTATTTATGAATTATGCAATATGAGATGATCTATGATATAATGTTTATGATATGCGATGTTCATGAGATGGATACAATGTAATGAATGTGTTATCTTCTTTTTCAGTATCTTTTTATGATATGTTATGATATGATATGCTTATGCAGGATGTATGGAGGATGCATTTATTTTTGTGTACTTTTCTCATGCGATTTAGGATGTCATGATGTATGTATGTGGATGTATATAGATGCATATATGGATGATGCTTATAGTATGGATGCTATGAATGCTTATGATATAGATTAATATGCTTAGACTAACAAATCTAGATTATTCAAAACAACTTAAATGATGATCATGATGCAGTGGATTATGTTTTCCATTATTATGATATGCTGTGATGATGCGAGATGCATGTTGATGATTTTGTGGATGCATGATAATGTTTTTGTTGATTGTCATGATATCGAGTTAGTGTGGAAAGAAGATAGAAGAAATAAGATGATTTTACCATTAATTTTGAGATTGATTCAAAAAGTCCAACAAGTCCATGATCCATTAAGACTTTATTAGATATGGTGATGAGATGGATGATTTTGCTCATATCTTGGGATTGGGATTTTTTGTCATTCCTTATGTGATATAACACATAGACATGATGCATCATGGTATTGATAACCAGGACAATGTTGTATCTAGTGACATGGAATTTGCCTCTCCAAATGGATAAGATAGTTCTTGTTCACACCTTGACATACATAAACCTCGTTGGAATGTAGTTTAGTAGTTTAGAATATATTAGACCAAAGCAGACGCAATAGTCAACAATCTATTCCAAACAACCTCCCTACACACAACTAAGCAAGTATGCACCAAGATTATTTTACAAGAATACCCACAAGTACAACAAACAAAAGATAATGATTGATGCCCCATTCCTTTCTCTCTAAATCGTTTAGAATCATTGAGAGGTGATCGAAAGGGGTCAATAAGATAAATCATAAGAAAATATCAAAGACAAACAGTCAGCGTTATTTATATCTCTTGCCAATTTAACAAAGCTAATGTGATGTTTTGATGTTGATGCCCATTGTAGGAAGGATACATCCTAGGACATGTTGATCAAGTGTTTGACTAAGACTAGGTGTGAGTTGTTGATACAAACTCCATTGACTCATTTACCTATGATCTAGACTTTAGATTTTGATACTTAGTTCTCACTTTATGAATTGTGATACTTGTTTTCTATTTTTTTTACCAAAGGTTGAAGATGACGATTGATTTATTATGGATGAAGGTTTATTTTAGGTGAAAGTGAAATGAGATGGATGGTTTTTGATTTTCCAAAAAATTTCAATGTTTTTGGTGTTTTAAAAATGTTTTGAGGCTGTTTTTGGTCCTTTTGAAAGTTTATGTGTGTTTATGTTTTTAGATTGTTTGAGGTTGTTTAGGGTTTTCCAATGTTTTTGTGTTTTCTAAGTTTTTGAATATTTTGGATTTTTTCCAAGTTTTTTGAGATTTGACCAAGAATCTAACCTAACAGACTATCCTAGGGGTCTTGGGGGCTTATCAAAGATGAGCCTTTTCCTATGTTATACACATAGAGACCTCGTAGTTCGACTAACTTGATTTATTGTTGATGAGATAAATAGTTGATGGATTGTCAATTTATTACTATAGACTCCTAAAGGATTGACCTAGGGTGTCTCGGGGGCACATCAATGATGGCCTTGCCTATGTTCAAGCTTAGAGACTCGTAGTTCGAGATGGTACTATTTTTGGATTTTCAATGTTTTGACCTTTTAGGGATTTTGATGTGTTTTGGATGTTTTGAATTTTGAATTTACAATTTTTTGAATTTTTTGGATTTTAGCTGTACAGGATTTTGAATGTTTTTAGATTTTAGTTGTACAAGATTTTGAATGTTTTTGGATTTTTTTAATTTTGCAAGTGTTTTTTGGATTTTTGATGAGATTTTATGAATGTTTTAGGATTTTTGAGAGATTTTGAGGTAAGTGATACTTAGATCACGATGTCAATGTCACGTTATGAGATATACAACATGGATCAAGAGTTATTCAAAAACAAGAGTGCAATAACCTACCCCCATTGTCTAGTAATGTTTCGTAGTGAAATGGAAAAACCAAGATAGGTAATGTATATGCGAAGAGTTTCAACAGAGTTTTATCATGCTAGATATGGGCTATGGGACTTCATGAGATAAAATGGTAAAGATCCTATCAAATTTTTTCCATGAGTAGAGTTGAAGTATACGTCGAATCTTTGTCAAGATCAAGATAAATTGGAATATCTAGATAAATCTAGATTGGATGGATGGAGTGAACATTGGATTTATCATGACAAGGATGCGATGCTTTTGTCTGAGAAGGACCATATAGATGCTTGATTCTACGCATGACATCTATTTTCCAGGTTTTCATCATAGTACTTTCCCAAAGCGCCATCGTAGTGGTTTTCACTAGAGGACGATTTTTATTTTTACTATTTTCTTATTTTTTGTTTTGTTTTGATTTTTTTGGAAGTTTTACCCTCATGTTGAACCACTTGGTGGTACTGATGTAGAGACCACTGTCATAACATTCCAACCATATCCTACTTGAAGAATCTTATTTGCTAAGATACGAGTACTTGAATGCAGTTTTAAAGAACTCTAATTTTCCTTATCAGTACTGGAATGAACCTTGTCTATGTGCACACATCATGATAAAGTGCCTTCAGAATATTTATGATGAAAAGTAACTGCCAACACACGGTCAATGTTAGAATTGGATATTATGAATGGAGTGGATGGTGTCTTGTATGAAGGAATATGAGATGGATTGGTCGATGGTTTGGAACCTTTGACTCTCCAAACTTGGGAAGATGAGCAATGATGGGTGGGAATGAAGGTTTTCATGGAATTAGGACCAACCACTAGATATACTTTGTTCCTTGCTTGAGAAGCCTGCTTTTGTATTTGAGGATGCTTTTGATGTATATATTTCCCTTTTGGACTTTTCCCCATAGTTTCCTTGACTAAAGGAGTATCATTGGGATAATTTTATTTATTTTGCTTTGGTATCCATTTGTACTTGACATGTCCTTTTTGCTTTAATACTTCATTTTGTTTGATGATCTTCTTCTTTCTTTGATAGGAATCTTTCTTTTTACGTTGGTCCCAATTTGTGTTTGAGATGATGGGTGGAAGACAATTCATGATATGACTAGTTGTAGTGTTGATAGTATTTTCATCATAAGGATCCTACATTCCCCCTATGTTGATGTTTTCTTTAGACAAGATTGCTCCTGATGTTGTAAAGGTATTAAAAATACCTAATCCTTTGCCTTGATAATGTATCCTCTGACCCATAGCTACTGAATATGACTTGTCATGAACACGATATTGCTATGGGTTCCTGCTATTCAGGAATATGAATTATTTGCTCTGATTTTATAACATCATTATATGTTGACACTGCTTTAAAAGATGTGGGTGTTGATTCAAAAGATGTTGATGATGTACAATCACTATAGGAATCAAGAATCTCAATCATTACTTGCTCTTGTGTGGGGATATCAAGAGTGGGAGACTCTTGTTTTGGACGAAGAACATCTATATGTCCATCAAAAAAATTTCATCGGCGATATTGAGAATATCTTTGGAGTTTAAAATAGTTTGGAAGATGTCCCTCAATTCTTGATGAAACTCTGGGGATAGGGGTTCTTGATCTTGACTCGATTCAAAGAAAATTTTGTTATCCTCAAGAGCCTCCTCTTGACACGATCCTTGGGTGGATGATATATCATCGGTAAAAGACTCTTCGCCATAATTTGTGGGTATGGGTGTAGCAAGGGATATTTTTGGCCTGTTTGGAACTTCTTCAATATGCCCAATCATGAAGTAATATGTGGGAGATATATCGTAATCTGATACATACTTGATGCCATTATAGTATGAAATATTGCTAGACACTGTTGATGGGTTTGGAATTTGTTTTAAAATAGTATCTTGTTACGTGTTTGATTCCCCATGTGGTGATGAAGGAATAACATAACTATGTCCCATCGTGGTATCATGAGTATGGTTTACATTATTTGAGGTTGATGCCTTTCCTGAATCTTTTGCTTTTGTATGATTAGGCATAGGGTTTGTGTAAATTTTTAGATTTTCATTCCCAAATTTGTGATCGACATCAATTTATCCTTGTTCAATAAGATATTCTATTAGATGTTTGAGTCTAAAACTATTTTGTGTGCTATGACCTTTGTATTGGTGAAATTCACAAAAATGACCATCTCTATAGCTACGAGGTTTGACTTGTGGCTCTTGATAGTTTGAGAAATCTGGGAGTGATAAGATTAGACTATATCAACCTCTTCAACACATCTTCCATAGGTTCCCCTAAGGGAGTGAATTGTCGCTTAGGAGCACTGTTTGTTCTTCGTTGAGTGTTTGCAACATTGATTGTTGTTTGATTGTTTGACGGAGGCGTGGATGGTCATTGTGGGTAGTTGCTTTCCTAGGAGCAATTAAGAACACCTTTGCATCAACAACATTATCACTAGTAACATTTTTGTTCTTGTCCCAAAAGGGGGGTTTGTTATTAAAACTTGTGGATTGGTGATTACCTTTATATGCTTGTGTGTTTCCTCGTGAGATTAGGGCTCTCTCAATGTTGAGGGCCCTAGGGATAAGCTCGTCATAAGTGGTGATAGATTGCATCTTCAAGTGGAAGGATAGATCCCCGTCAACATTAGCAATGATAATTGTTACTTGTTGTTCTTTAGGAATGGGCCACTTGCTCTTACTAGCTCTTTGTCTCCATCTTTGTAATAAATTGGTGAAGGATTCTCCTTTGTTTTTCTTGAGAGTGTATAACTCTTCTAAGCTTACATTCATGTCAATATTGAATGAGAAGTGATCTATGAATCTGTCAATGATTTTTTGGAAGGTTTTGATACGTAGAGGTAACTGTGAAAACCAATCGATGGCTGGGCTTGCCAAACTTCGTGGAAAGAGGCTCATCAAGTAGGAATCATTGTACGCGACCTCCATACACATGATATTGAATTATTTGATGTGATCCATAGGATTTTCTCTCCCCTTATATTTATCAAATTTAGGGACCTCAAAACCAAGGGGGAAGGTACCATTGCGATGTTTCTATCGAATGGATAAGGACATAAGTTTTATTGTTCATGGGGCTTCCTTGTATTTACCATTTTCATGTATTGCATTTTTTGTGTTAGCGCCTTGAGTTTTAATTCCATATCATATTGTCGGCTTGATGGAGGAGCATAAGGTGTGTAGTGTGGGATGACAGATGAATTGTAGGTGGGATTTTGATATGATGGGGTGTTGTAAGTGTGTATGGTGGTGTGGGGTATTGTGATGGTGAAGGTGGTAGAGATGTATATGTTCCTAACACATTTGGATTCATGATGTTTTGTTGAGGATTATAGTATAAACTTGGTTGTTGTTGTTGCGCAAGAACTTGTTATTGGGCCACTAGGGCTTGTTGTTGTTGTGTGGCTAGGGCTGCTTGTTGGGCTTGTTGTTTTTGTTGTTGTTGTGTGGCTAAGGCTTCTTGTTGGGATTGTTGTTGTTGTGCGACTAGGGCTACTTGTTGAGCTTGCTATTGTTGCACTGCTTGTTGGTAGGCATCTTGTGCTTGTTGAAAAGATATGGTATGAGATTTTTTTTGTTGCAAGGCTTGTTGATAGACTTGTTGCTATTTCAAAGCTTGATATTGAGCTTTTTGTGCTTTCAATTCTTATTGATAAGCTTGTTGTGCTTGTTGCAAAGCTAGAGCATGTGCTTGCAATATAGAATCATTTGGTTGTTGGGAGATCTACGATGGGTTTTGGGTGTTTATGGTTTGAGTGGGTTGTGGGTTGATAATGAGTGGTTGGGGGTTGCTTTGGCTTATCATTCCTTGTAAAATGGTGGATTAGGATGGAGGAATGTAATTTTGAGGTCCCATTTGATTTTGCATGACATGGGGGACCAATGGTAAAAATGATGATGGTGCCATTTGGTATTGCGATAGAAATGGCACAATAGGACCTTGAAATTGATTAAAAGGGTTCCCTTGACCGATGGGAAGGGGGTTCCCTTGTTGTATTTGAGGTGGGACCAAGGTATTACCTTGGTTGATGGGGTTTGTGACCAAGGTGTTGTTTTGATTTGGGTTGGTGACAAATGGGATTGATGTGGATGGTGGATTGACTTGAATAGTTTGTGTAACCACTTATTTCGATGTGTTAATGGGTTTGTTAGAACCATTTAAGGGTTGAATTTGTGTGAGGGTGTTAAATTTCCCTTGTTTTCATATTTGAGGAACTTGGTTGACATTACCTTGTGTAACATTGGGAAAAATTTGGGTACTCGTGGTGATGGATGAAGATGGTTGTGCTCAAAAAGTTGAGGTCATCATGGACTCATGGAATGCAAGTGGTTTGTATGGATGTAAATGGTGTTATGGAATGATGGTGGAAGATTTAGGAGGGGCACAAAATGTTGGTGTACAAGTGGTGGTTGGTGGAGGATTGGTGTTTAGAGTACCCACAAGTGTGTTGCTTGCCAAAGAAAGAGTGTGACCAAAGTCCTTAGCAAGACTAGTTGTAATACTAGGAGTTTGTGTTTGATTTGTCCCTAGTAATAAAGTTGATTGAAGCGTAGATGTAGGAAAGCCTTGCGTGAAGGTTTGTGCGGTAAAATATGAGGGAGTTGAAGGAAATTTTTCTAAGGCTTGATGTTCTTGTTTATACTCAAGTATTTCTTCCTTAGTAAGCTCAAAAGGATTTTTTGTAATGTCCTCTACCTCATATGGTCCTAAAGGAGTGCCGGGTTGTTGCGAGGGGGTAGAATGAATCCTTTGATTAAATTATTGTGGATTGGTGTCACTTGTGGTGGATGGGGCTTTGGTTTCTTCCATGATTCTCTTGTGTTGTGATCTTCTTGTTACCATAAATTGTGGGTCACCTATGGGAGAGTTATGTCGGGATTTGTAATGTTTGAACTCTCTAGTTGACTCAAATTTTGGTAGAAGGGAGACTCTAAGTAATTTTGGAGCAATGATGGGAATGGAAGATGGAAAGATGAATGATATGGGGAGTGATCTTTGCAAACATTTTGGGACAACACTTTTGACTATAGGTTTTATGTTTTGATGTTTGGATAAAATATGTTAATGAACTTGTGAATCTTTAAGGTAGACTTGTGACCTTCAAGATAAACTATTCCACAAAGTGATAACTAACTTAACTAAATGCATGGAAAAGGATTCATTTCACATACAAAGTAGCTAAGTTAGGGGATGGGCTTGATTGATGTCTAAGGTCGAAGTGTTGGTGTGTTCAAAAGTTTACAAAGTTTGGTGAAGTGAAAGGTGAGATATGATAAGGGGTGGATTAAATGTTTTGACCCAATGATGTTAACCTAGAGTGAACCTTTATTTTTCAAGACCAAGATGGTGAGAACCATGCTATACCTCTAAAGTAACTTGAACACAAAAGATCAATGTTGATTTAAATGATAGGGGACAATTTGGACATATAAATCTGGGACGCCCAACAAAGTGCATGAATAAATATTTCTTATCAAGTTGTCTCGATTGTGGTCAAGTATTGAAGGTTATTTTCTGATAAAATTTTCTCTATGATGTTTAAGTCTGAAATGGCGGAATGTAGAACTTCACTTGGTTTTGATTTTACAAGAGATCATGAGAACATATGTGTAGGATTCAACTTGCATTTGTTTATGAAAAGAGGATACCTATTTCCACGTAGAAGGTGGTAATATGGGCCTTCTGGCCACAATATCAACTTTTCATTCTTGTTTGTCTAAGATGTATGTTGCGTTTATCCATTGGTTTGGTGTTTCCTTTGTCTCAAATGTGAAGCTCCTCAAACTGTCGATTATGTCTGTTTGTTCTCCTTCAATTAGTTCAAAGTTTGGTTGTATGATAGTTGGTGTAAGGTTTGGTTGTTGAAGTGGCGCAATAAAATTCCAAATGGTCATATGTGGGGTTCAATTTTTCAATTTATCTTGCTTAAATGAGTTTCTTTTTACCACAAACACTTGTCTTGCTTAAGTTTCAAACTAAATGTCTATGTCAAAAACACCATTCATTTCACAAGGTAGATTATTTGAAATTCATGAAGTTAGAGCCATAGTTGCCTATGTTTAACTTTGGGAAGTATGGATTGAGATATATGTAGTACCCCTCCGTTTATGCTTATGCTTTCTGTTGATACTTTTTCATACTGTTAGACCTATGATGTTTTGTTGGATACTTTGATCGCTGGTTTTGAGCGATGGTGGATTATTCTGTGATATGATGTTACTTGTTTGGTGATTATTGTTTTCAGATATGATATGATTTAGCGTAGATGTTTACTTTCTGTTGTTTATTGATATGTACATGCTTATGATGAACTAACAACATTTATTTCGTCAGTTTGTTGTGAGTGTATTGGTGTGGAGAACGGAATCGCATCACTCGCTTGTGAGTGCCCTGCGATATCTGTGATTTTCTCCGCACGGTGTGTCTGTTTAATGCTTTATATATATACATGTATGCACGTTATTTGCTTGGTTGCAGGATTTGCAGGTACATGACACCGACTCCACTTGTGCAATCAGGTCTGAACGTGTCAAGACTCAACGGAAATGTTGAACGGGAGATAGTAGTTAGGTTTATCCTAGTCCAGCCTTTAACCTTAGTCTTAGTACATTGTCAGTTTTCAGTTTTGAGTCATAGGTTGTATTGTATTTTCTGTTGGTTAAATCGTCTTGAAAGGTAAATATTGGTTAATTTTAATGTTAGCTATTATGCTTTATTTATTGTTATTTAATTAATATTTAAATGTGATTGAAATTTACTTACTTGATAAGTTAATTCATTAATTAGCTTATTTGGTTAAATGGTTGGTCTTGAAAGGATTTAACTATTTTAATTAAATAAATAAATTAATTAAATTAAATTATTTAGTGTGTAAATTATATTGCATTTAAAATTAAAATAGAATAAAATAGAATATGCATGTGAATTAGAAAATAAAATAAAATGCTTGTAAATTAAATTGTGATTGAAAATTGATTTTTAGTATTTAAAATAAAATGCATGAAAATTGTTTTGTAAAAGTTTAAATTAAATAAATTGAAAATTGGCATGCAAAATTTAATTGGCAAAATTGCCTAGAAGTGGAGAAGATATTTTCTCATAACCACTTCTCGACAAGTGTGCCAGTGCTTTTATGAGGTTGTTAAAAAAAAATTTGTTACGGGAGGTTATTTTGGATCTCGGGAAATTACAGAGGTTGTTAAATTTTTCCTTAATTGACTTTCTGAGAGGAGGATTTGTATTTCCTCTGGGGTTGTATATTTGTGGAAGATTTCTTGCCATTGGATAAAGCTTTTCTGGAAGATTTGGAGGATTGTAACTTACAGACAGAAGATATTCTCCAACAATCAAATCTTCAAACACAGGAAATCAGGTATTTTTTTCTTGTTATTTATTTTAAGTTAGTATCTTTTTGAAAAGAAAGTTTGAGGAAAATTTTATTTTGTATTTCCTGTGATCTTTTCGGGAGTTTTGTCAAAATTATTGAACTGTAGGAAAGATTTGTAAAAGGAAAGAAAATCTCTGTGAAAAACAAGAAATTTATTGAGAAATCAAGAAAGTAAAATGAAGATTTGTTTTATCAGTAGAAAAGCTATAGGAGAGATTAAAAAAAGGAGAATTTCTTTATTAAAACATTTGTTTGAATTGAAGATGATAAGGGGATTTATTTTTAAAATACTTCCAAGTGAAACTACTTCATAGAAAATGAATTATACTGAAATTATTTGTTAACATTTTCTACTCTTTCTAATTTCTGTAGAAAATTTTACCAGTAAATTACCTCTGTTTATAAAGAATCATTTGATATTTCTTTATTTAAATATATATATATATATATATATATAAATTTTTATATATACTGCTGTGTAAATCATACTGTATTATTTGGAAGTTTTTATTTAAAATATGAGTTCGGAGAATTCGCCGTACGGCGAATTTAATCCGAAATTATTTTAATTTTTTTTTTAATTAAATTGAAATTCGACTTTTTGATTTCCCTGTGGAAATGTAGACAGTGGGGGAGTATTCCTCCCAGCCGCCGCTCCCACAGTGAGAGGGTGCGGCTGCTGTGAGGTAGCGCCCTCCACAAATTTGTGGAGGAAGTGCTGCCCCACAGGCAGCGCATCCTCCTGTGAGGGCTGCGCACACTGCTAAGTGTGCAATGCATAAAAGAAATAAAATTTAATTTTTGTTTTGTTTAATATTTAATGAATATAAATATTAATTTTGTTTTTGTTTAATAATTAATAAATTTTAATTTTAATTTTCTATTTATATTATATATATTTTTAATATATATTTTATATATAATATATTTTTAATATATTATATATATTATATAAGTTTATTAATTGATTGAAATTTTATTACATGCAATTTATTATCGTTGTTTTATGATATATTTAATAATATAAAACAATGATTTAAATATAAATATTTAAGTGGTGGTTTTATATTAGAATAATCAATGAGAATTTGGTATTTTAAAAAAAAAATTAACAATAGATGTTTTTAACATTGTAAAATCGAAAGAGAAAATATAGTATATATATTTATGTGAATTTGGAAAAAACAAGAGAACAGATTAAATAAGACTATTATTTATTTATCGTTTTCGAAATAGATCTTTTATTGAGTTGATTTCTATTTATGTTATTTTGACAAATTGATGTTTATTTTATATATAAAATTGTGAAAGTTATAATTTAGAATGTTTGATTATAAAATTTTAATCAAGTTGATTTAAATATATGCAAAATATACTGTTTGAAAGGATTTAGTATATCCTAAAGTAGATGCATTAATTTATTTCAATTTGCTTTAAATTATTTTTATTTCTTTCTGTGATTGGGCAAATTGGGAAAAGTCTCTTAAAATCAAGTCTTCCAGACCAACCGTTAATGGGGAGTGTGATTGATAAGTAAAATATCATGTGATTTCTAAGTATCTGTACGTGGTTTTGTTTGGTGGTTTGACACCTGAGTTATGAACATTGACTGTTGTTGATTGAAACGTGTTTAGTCTTTTATATTGATTTTGGCTATGTGTACACTTGTAAACCTTAGACAAAGGACATAGTCTTCCCATGTTATGTTTAGGGGAGTGGCTATTTGTAAGGGCCGACACACAAAGTGGTGTCAGGGTAACTTACAAATAGTTAGTAACTCAAAGATAATTAAATGACACATTAGTTAGAGTTAAAACACTTAAACAAGATATTTTGCCTCACTTATGACTCTTGAGCTACTTCAGTCATGAGTATAAGTTGAGAAGGCCTGGAATGGCAAATCGGTGTCTTGTTTCTTTAAAAGACATACGATTCCGCAACAGAATGCAATAGGGGCCAGGTTTTGTAAGAGGTTACTAGGGTAACCCAAGGATTGGGGGCCGGAACCTAGGAAGAAACACCAGGGTAACCTTTGCATCGTTGTGATGACACTCCACCTAGAATAACAGTCAACCTTGTATTTGTAGTTATTTCAATTGTCCAAAATCTGGAAGCAATGTAACCAATAGTTTGTTTTGTACTAGTGTCTAGGGTTAGTAGATTAGGTCTAGGTAGCCTTATTACTATCTCCTAGCACGGGGGGTGGACCTACGGGTACCACATGGTTGGGTGGAACGTGCACCTTACTCCGTTGGGTCCCCAGTTTGAACATAGCATTGAGATCTTCATGGATGGAGAGCTCGCACATGGATTTCTTCTATACTTTCATCATTGTATATTGTAAACATGTATTTGAAAACATCCCTCAATTGTATAAGAGGTGATCAATGTAATTGTAAATGTATTTGTTATTTGAACTACCTCATCAGTTGGATGAGTAATGTAATATCATATCAATGCAATGTATGGAAACATGTTTGTACTTTATTATATCTTGAATGGAAAATTTATTATTATGCAATGTTTACTTTATGTTATGATTTAATATGTGCAATGCGAAATACTTAAGTCGCTTATGGAATACTCAAAGTAGTGTAACGTCGTTTAACCTAAGAATGTATGCAATTAATTAACTTATAATTAAACTTTTAAAAAAAATTATTACACCTTTTAACACAATTGCAACGTTCTTAGGTTATTAAGACGGGGCATTACAATATAAGCCAAAATTCTTAGAAGTCACTAAGGAAAAAATACCTAGGACAAGCATCAATATTAAGAATTTTCAAGGGGTATCCATGCTTAAACCAAAGGGTTTGAAATTTTGAGAAAACTTGTTGATGTTTGTTTGCAAAGTTTTGGAACCAAGCAAAGTATTTAATTGACTCACAAGCATTTACAATCCTAGTTTGAGTAGGTACGTATTTCTTAGTAGGCTTACCATCATCCCCTAAGAGATGATTAATTCGTGAAGATGGAATGAACAAATAGGCTATGCCAAGGAAATGTAACGTCTTGACATGCCAAGCAAAAGAGTCCCTTCCCTATTTTCTTTACTACCTCAACCAAAAACCGAACATGGTAGGTAACTTCTTGGAACAATGCTATTCCAATGTACTACCTTAAAATACGTTTAGGAATTGGACTTGCTTATCCACTACAAATAAGATTTTTAACGACCATATTCATGATAAACTAGTGCTATACATGTGGCGATTCACTTAATTAAGAGGCCTCCCAACCCTTAGAAATATCTAAGGATTTTGACATATCACATGGATACTAAGGGAGACATTCGTTGGTATAGGAAAACAACACCAGCTTGGTTAATGACTTTAGTCACACCAAATTATTTATATAGCGGATTGAAATGAAAACACCACTTGGGTCGTTCCCTCTCACAAGTTGGGAGGCAAGCCCTCTAAAGGTAACACAGACTGTGAAGCTTAAAATGCTTTTCATCACCCAAGATTTCCAAAAAGGCACAAGGGGAGAGGATAAGTGCTTCCAAGAAGAAAAAGTATATTTGTGTGTTTTTCTTCACCCAAGATCGCATGAAGTGCAAAGGGAGAGGATACACACAACAAGCACACGTAAGAAAATTAGACACACATTCATTTTAACTTTGACAAGCATAATGAACTTTCGTTTTAAGCACCAAATGAAGTGTTTAGATTGTTTTGTTCAATTTTAAACCTGATATTGCAAAATGAGGATACGAGGGTTCAGTTTTAACCAATTTGAACATTTATTTTAAACCCAAAAGGAAATTTAGTTGGTCCTAAAATGTGAAGTAAAGCATCATAAATGGGTTATAATTGCCCCATAAGTGTAAAAAAACTTGTTACAATATATAATCAAATGATGATATGCTCCTTCACTTCAAGTTTTATTTCCAAAACCTGCAAAACCAGTTAGCCTAAAAAAAAAAAATGAGTCAGTGACATGTTAGCAATAAGATGAAATCAAAAAATCAAAACACATGTCAAAATTCAAGTTTTGTTTTGCTTACCAGTAAATAGCAACACTGAAATCAATTGTGTCATTGAACTTCCATCAAACGCATTGCTATATCACATGTGCATCGCTATATTGATAAATTAGATGCATCACTTTACAGTAAACATTGACATCAATAGTGTTGCCAAATCAAATGTGTCACTAAATCAAAATTGATGATGTGTTAAAAAATAAGTTTAGTGTCACTATTTTAATATGTGGTGATGAAATTTAATAGCGTGTCGCTAAATTAATTATGTGTCGCTATAATAAAATTGAAGTGTGTCGCAGTATAGCGACACTCCTAGGTGCGTCGCTGATTTTGCTCAAAGTGCATTGTTGAACTTGAAAACACAAGGAAATAAAAATCTAAAGAGAAATTCGTCAGATTCGATTAGTACAACCCTCCTTCTAGTGCCAAAATGTGACCAATGACATAGTATACGTTAAGTATATTGGATCCATACAAATTATAAGCATATTTAAACCACTAAGCATCAATCCCAACAAGATCATTCAATGTAAACAAAGTGAAGAAGCCATTTAAACTATCATTCTAAAACATGAAAGCTTGATAAACATCTACTCTAAGACATTGAAACTTATCCTAGGTATTGGGGGAGTGGTGTTGCATTGATGTGGAATGGTGACCCTTTTTGAATCCCTTGGATAATGAGCTTGTTTCAATCAGTTTTATTGAAATTTTTTTTGATGAAACCGATGAGATATGTGTTGTAAAATATGATGAAAAATATTTTAACATGATAAATGCTATGATGTTGGATGTAAGTGTATGCAAAGCTATTCTAAATGTATGCAAGATTTAAAGATGCAAGTCCTAATTCCAAAATATTCTAAATGAATGCAACTAAGTTACCATGGAAGCCATTAATGGATGCTTTAAGCTACTATGATCAAAATTTAAACTAAAATGCTAAGGATATGCTAAATATGGATGCAAATGAGATTGATTTTAACAACATGAGTTTAATATTACAATATGGATCCCTATTCAATAGATGCAAAGACTATTAATAAAATAGGCAAAAAGAAACCAATGGTTAATATTGAAATAATCAATCAATGGTTAGGATGGAAGGAAGATGGAGGCATGGATCATGGATTCCCATCAAGGGTTGAGAATGCAAGTTGATATTTAATCAAGGTTCCACAATCATGCAAAGAAGCAAACTTTCAAAACTTGCTCAAAAAGTTTGTTACAAGGAAGAATATTCCTTTTTTCAAATGAGTGAAGAGGGAAAGAATACTCCATGAGAATATTCCCCTTTTGGAGGAATGTGCAAAGGAGGAATATTCTCAAGGAATATTCCCTTGCAAGTGGGAGAGTTAGAATTAATTAGTAATTTGATAATTAAACAAAGTTTCAATTATGCAAATTAGGGGAGTTTAGGATATCCATTAAATAATTAACTTATTTAATGAAAAGGGATCAAAATAACATTTAATTAAATGAGAGGACTTAGGGTGTGAAAATTGAATATTTTGATTTATCCAATTTAATAGGATGAAAGGTTAGCATGAAAGGGGATCAATTAACCTAATTAGATTAGTCAAATTAATAGGTGAAAATGATGCAAATAATTAAATAGCTAGGCTAATTTAATCAATTAAGCGAAAAGAGGATAGATTTTAGGACGAAACGATGTTAATATATCAGATTTGAGTGTGTGATATCATATAGGACATTTTTAAGTGTCTACAATGAAGCCCATATAATCAGAACACCATCTGTACTTTTTTGTACTAATAATTTTAGTTAAATAATTTGCAACATTCGTTAAAGTCTCTACGTTAACTGGTTTCACCCTACCATCCTCAACCATATCTCTAACAAAATGATACTATACATCAATATGTTTGGTTCTAGCATGAAATATTAGGTTCTTAGCTAGATAAATGACACTTTGATTGTCACAATAAATTATCATTGTATCTTGTTTAATTCCTATATTTGAACATAGTCTCTTAAGTCAAATGGTTTCTTTACAAGTATAAGTAGTTTCCATATACTCAACTTCAGTTGTAGATAAAGCAACCACAACTTGTCGCTTACTCATCCAATTGATTGCTCCACCAAATAAAGTAAACACATAAGTATTGATGGATTTTCTACTATCAACATCACTTGCCTAGTCTAAATCTACATAACCACGAATATCAAGGGAATTCCCATCCCCCATTATACTACCATGATAACATAAGGAATACTCTGAGGTACCTTACAAATATTTGAAGACTCATTTAACTAAATCCCAATGAATTCTACTTGGATTAGACATATATATTTGGAAAGAACTTCCACTGCTTGGACAATGTTTGGTTTAGTGCAAACTTTAGAATACATCAAACTTCCAATTGCACTTTGGTAAGGAAATTTGGTCATGTCTTCCATCTCCAATGGAGATGTTAGACAATTTGAATTAGATAATTTTGTTCCAATTGTAAAAGGAACACATAATGGTTTACAATCCTACATGTTAAAACCTCTTTAAAATTTAATTGACATACTTACTCTGGCCAAACCATAGTTTTGTATTCACTCTATCTCTTTTAATTTCCATCCCAATAATGTGTTTAGCTGCACCAAGATCTTTCATTTCAAAATTTTTTGCAAGCCAAGATTTTAGTTCTAAAATCATTACTTTCCCTTTACCAATAAATAACATATCATAACATATAGTGCAATAAATAAGAAATGATCACCATTAGATTTATAATAAACACAATGATATGATTTAAAATGCTTAAATTCCAAACTCAACAAATATGTATCAAATTTTTGGTACCACATCCTAAGACTTTGTTTGAGGCCATACAAATATTTCTTCAATTTACAAACTAGATTATTTTTACCTTTCACCACGTAGTGCTCTAGTTGTGTCATGTAAATATCCTCCTCCAAATCACCATGAAATAAAGTCATTTTCACATCCATTTTATTAACCTATAGATCATAAGCAACAATAATAAACAACAAGAATTTAATGAATATTATTTTTGTAACAAGAGAAAATATCTCACTGTAATCAACACCCTCAACCTGAGAGTAACCATTTGCAACCAATCATGCTTTGTACTTCTTAATACCTCCATTTAGACCCATATTTTTTCTCAAACACCCATTTGTAACCAACAAGTTTTCATCCTTTAAGCAATGGTACAAGAGCCCATGTATCATTCTTTTTCAAAGCTTCTATTTCTTCATCTATAACAATCTTCTAAGGTTTTGTATCATTCATACCTAATGCCTCTTCTACAGATCCAAATTCATTAATGCTAGTATTCAAAGAAAAAATACATCTCCAATCATTAGGTGAATACCTTTCAATTGGTTTTCTATGCGTTGTAGATAGTCAAATGAGCTGTGTTGAAGGTTCTTCCTCCTCTTTTGGAAATTCAGAGTTAGATGAACTCTCCTCAACTTATTGTCTATCCAAGGGTCTCGATTCAAATTTCTCAGGTGTAAAAGGAAGTTGAATCACATCCTCTTGTTTACTTTGTTTTGGTTGCGATGTAATAGAAGAAGGCTTAGTTTCTCTAAAAATAGAACTACTATATATTACCTTTTATGCTACAAGATCCAAAATCTTTCATCCATTCACAACATAGCTATATCCAATGAAGATACATTTCACAGCCTTGTTCTCCAACTTTGTTCACTTCTCCTTTGGCACATGTGCAAATGCCTTGCAACTAAAAACTCTAAAATGTCGCAATGAAGGATTGTGATCCAACCATGTCTCTATAGACATCTTATCAACAAGAGTTGATATAGGAGACCTGTTAATCAAATAACAAGAAATAGAAATAACTTTAGCCCAAAACCTTTATTTTAGACCAAAACCACTCAAAATACTCCTATCCTTCTTCATCAATGTCCTGTTCATTCCTTCTATAACTCCATTATGTTGTGGATAATATAGAGTTTACTTTTATCTTAGAATGTCACAATTTCCATAAAATCTATCAAAATCATTAGAGAAAAATTCACTGCCATTATCAATCTTCAAACATTTTATTCTTTTCAATTTGCAACTCAACCATTACTTTAAATTGATTGAAAATTTCATATTTATATTTTAGAAAATATACTATGTCCTACTATAATCATCAATAAATGAAACATAATATGTGGATTTTCAAATCAAAGGAAAATTTATAAGACCAAACACATTAGAATGAATAAGATCCAATACACCACAAGATTTATAAGAACTTGAGTAAAATTGAATACAGTTTTATTTTTCATAAATGTAATGCTCACAAAAATCAAAATCAAGATTACATTTAGACAACCCTTCAACAAGGTTTTAATTTTTCAAGGTTCTTAGATCCTTTTTCTAATGTGGCCAAGTCTTTAGTGCCATAACATACTCTTATTTGTAGGTAAATTTGATTCAAAAGAAAGAGCACCCTTGGGTACCTAGAAGCCATGACCATCCACTGAAGATGAAACCCTTGCATCTTCCAAAAAAGTAGTCACAATCTTTCTTTTCACTAAAGTACTATTGCACTCAATAGTGCATGCATCAAGTTTATACAATGTATCATATCTGACACCTCTAGAAATCACCATAACACCTCTAACCATCTTACATATTGCATTAAAAAATAATACTTGCACATTCACATCTATTAGTTTGCTTGAACAAATAACAAATTTCATGCTAATCTAGAGATATGCAACACACTATTAATCTTTTTTATTCTACCGCCAGGAAAATTGATTCTAACTTTACCATGACCAATAATATTTAAACAAGAATCATCGCCCAAGTGCACCTTACCTCCATAAAATTATTAATATTTAGAAAACCGATCTCTATTAGAGGTCATATGAAAAGATGCACTTGATTCAATTAACCATGCCTCACTACATGCACGAGTGACCAAGTTGTAATTGAATGCATCACCATCTTCCTTCTCAAATTCAAAATCAAAATAAAATCTCTTCTACTTCTTCTTCTTCTTCTTTTCTTATTTGCACTCCTTATGAAAGTGTCCAACATTACCACAGTTCCAACATATAACTTTGGACTCTCTAGGAGATTTGGATCTCCCATTGGATTTAGATTTATCACACTTCCCATTCTTCTTTCCTTTTTCCTGAGGTCTCCCATGAACATTTAAGGATTCCTTGGAATTGATGGATACCTTCCTCCTCATCTCTTTAGAGAGAAAATAACCCACCACATCTTCAATCATCAAGATAACAAAAGTACTCCCAATAGCCATAATAAGAGAATCCCACTAATTAGGAAAAGAACAAAGCAAGATCTGACATTTCTCCTCCTCATCAATTTTGACACCAATTGATTTCAATTGAGCCACCAACATATTGAATGCTTCTAGTTTTAGTTTATCCACCCTCTTCCATCCTTAAGGAATATAATTTTTCCTCAAGAAAATATTATTGAATAAAGCTTTGGATTGATACATCTCACCAAGTTTCTTCCATAGTTTCCATGCAAAGGTTTTTTCATGGACATTGATCATAACAGAGTTTGCTAGGCACAATTTGATTAGACCTTTGGATTTACGGTCCATAACATCATATTGAGTTGTCAAAGTAGGATCTGCAACCCTCATAACATTATCATCAATAGCATCCAAAGATCTTGATCTATTAAAAAATCCTCCATCTTTAGCTTCCACATCTCAAAATTATTTCCAAAAAACTTCTCTACCTCTATTCTCCTCGGTGTTCCTACCATATGAAATTCCTACAACAAGATCACAAAGTATCTTCTATACAAGCTCCTACTCAAAATTGTATTAGTTCAAAAAACCCAAAAACACACAACTAAAACCAAAGATGGCCAAGCTTTGATACCACTTGTAAAGAAGCTAAGGTAGCCAAACAACTCTCTACACTAATCTTGAAAAGAGGTTTAGGCAAAAAAAATTAGATATGAAAAATTCCATAAACTTAAACTTAAACAAAAATAAATATAAATAATATTCATACCACAACACAATGATTTACGTGGGGAAAAAACTTTCAAGAGAAAAACCCCATAGTTCAAAAGCCGCCCAATATATTATTCAAAAATCAACAAGATTACAATATCACTTTCTCATAAGAGTATTTCCAACTAGAGATTCAAAGGTAAATCAAGATCTATAAGACTCTTACACCTGAACTCCATCTCATGCACCTAATATATAAGAAATACAATACATGAAACTGTTAAACATTATTATTAAACCATAAGCTAAAAGCACCTAAAAAGTGGCACTCATCCTTATCTCCAATAAAAGATGCCTATGATGTGTCAAAACAGATACCACTACATGTAACTCCCCCTTTACAACTCATTTATGTGTTCAACACATTTTTACATCTCCCATTTCGGGAGACCCAACTACCGAAGGCCATAACTTTTGATCTGGGTGTTTGATTGACCAATCGTTTGAATTTCCAAAAAGTTCATGAAGTGATTTATCAAGCTATAATAGGCTATTTTGGTTACAACTACTTTTATGCCAAAAAATTCTCTAAGGCCTTCAAACTAGATTTTTAAACTTTGAAAAATAAAATTTACTTTAATATCTTCAAATTCAGACATGATCTTGTGACGAAACTTTACGAGCATGCTTATTTAGCAGATCCGAAACTTTGGGAAAAATTCTGCATCAATTTGTGCTCAAATGTAAACTTATTATAAATAGTAACCTTGTGTAATTGGAAGGTTGAGACACCATTTTCCTATTAAAAAAATAGAGCATCATTTTCTTTAGGAAGCAATAAAGCGAATAATAAATTAGAAATTATTCATACAGATGTGTTTGGTCTTGTGAATAATGATTCAATCAGAAAATATCATTATCTAATTACCCTCATTGATGATTTTTTTAGATTATATGGGTTTTCTCTATGAGACATAAATGATTTTTTGACTAAGTTTAAGGAATTTAAAGTCTTAGTAGAAATCCAATTAGGACTTAAGATAAAATAATTGAGATGTGAAATGGAGGGGAATATTTCTGTAAGGTGTTACACCCCGTTTCATAGTTACTGAGTTACTCTTACCTTCATAAGTAAATATGATGGTAGATGTTAATTGTGACTTCAATATGTTTGTTAGATGAATGAAATATTGATATATGTAATAAGATGTTATTGATTTTAAAGGAATGAATATGTTTATTTTCATGGAAATTGAGATAAATAAATATGAATAACAATGTGAATGCTTTGATAATGCAAATGATTTATGATGCTAAAGGATTTCACGTGAATGGCTAACTATTGTTGCAAATATGCCAAGTTGGATGCAGGTACAAGTTCATGCCTCAAGAAGGGAGGGGAAGTATCACTTAGGAGAAGTGTTTGGTCTGATAACCTTTAATTCAGCCTTACAGAGCTTACACACACTCACACCCTAGTTGGTCTAGTTGAGTTGGGTCGGTTGGAACCAAGTAAGTAACCTTTGAGGATAGATTTAAATTCTTGAGCAAATGAATTTGATTTCTTTGAATGTTGGATCAAGTTATCGGGATTGAATCTTTGAGTCCTTGGGCTTTATGAATAGTTATCTTTACATTGATTTGTATGTACGTTAAGTGTATACATGTATATGGGTATATATATTGATTTGTACATGTGAGCAT
This sequence comes from Sequoia sempervirens, assembly GCA_007258455.2. Classification (NCBI taxonomy): domain Eukaryota; kingdom Viridiplantae; phylum Streptophyta; class Pinopsida; order Cupressales; family Cupressaceae; genus Sequoia; species Sequoia sempervirens. The sequence goes on along the minus strand of VDFB02075321.1, from coordinate 54,385,426 downwards.
AAGCAAGTGCATATGTATGTAAGTAGAAAGACTTACGAATATGCATGCACAAGGAATCAATTATATATATATATATGTGTGTGTGTGTGTGTATGTGTGTGTGTATGTGTGTGTGTATGTATGCACTTAATGTATATGCATGTCAACGAGGATATGAATGTATTCATGTTGATAAGAAATGGTAACATGATATATGTATGTATAAACATATTGTATATGTGTGTGTATTTAAATGATAGAATCAAAGTAATGATATATATGTTTAATATATGTATATACTAATATATGTGTGTGAAGTACATAATGAAAATATACATTTCATATATAAGTATATATGTATAAACATATATATTATTATAGTCCAATTGTACGTATATATATATATATGATATGATATTGTTTTTGATTAAGGGTGAAACAAGTTTTGATGGGGCCCCAAAACCCAATACAACAGGTTTTATACGGACCTGAAACCAAAACAAAGAAAGAGCTACATAGAGGATAGTACACAGACCAACATTAGCCTAAACAACAACCATAAAGAGAATAACAACACTAAACGAGCTACACGAAACAAGAAAAGAAGGGCCTAAAACCCAGTCACAAATAGGTTAAAAAAGGGACCAAAAACCCTTAGATAACCTTTAACATCGCCTAAATCCACTAGGCGTCAGCACACAAGCCACTCAGAACATTCAAGTCTGAGCCCATAGGAGTAACCAATAACGCCAAAAGCCCCACCTCTATAGGGGATTTAGGATACACAACAAAAAATTGCAAGAAATAAGCTTCCTTGCAACACAAACTCACTTGATAGCAGAAAATTGACTCCAACTCCACCTCTAAAGGGGTGAGCTCCCCTCTATTGGAGAGGATGACATGACCAGTTAAACCATTGCAGCCAGAATAGTCCAACATACTCAACCTCCACCTCCATAGGAGAACCAACCACTTCAATAAGAACAACTGAGGGAACCAAAAACCTTCACCTCCCATCTCCACCTCAAAAGGTGAGAAATCCACCTCCATAGGATCTGAGGGGAAAGCCGACACAACAATCAAACAAGCGGCCATAGCATCCTTTGGAAAAATATGCATTAGAAGCAAACTGTGGACCAAGACAAGAATCCCAAATAATAACCACAAATCCACCTTAACCAACAACAAAAAAGAACCTAGAACAACCACCATTGCCAAGTAAAACTTTAGTAGTAACAACAACTAAGGCAATAGAATCAGCCCAGCCAGAAACAACCCACCAAAAGGGGATATCAACTCATCCTTTGGCTCCAATATGAAGAGGGTCTTAAGAGCAACACCCACAAAGTGAAAAGAACCCCTTCCAGGCTTCACAAAGTAGACAAAAAATAGAACAACCTTCAGAAAGATATAGCACAATGATAAAACAAGTTGCTCCATAAAGGGAGACCGCAAAGGCCAAGAGGACCGAGGGTGAAAAATTTACACCGCAACCTCAAGAATAACTCTCACAAATGAGCCTAGGCCCACACAATAGAGCAAGAACATGCCCAAAGTTTTTCAACAAAGAGCAAGGGAATAACTTGAAGCTACAAAAAAAAACCACCCCCCTTAGCCACTAAAGATCTAATAGCCACTAAGAAATCAGGCAAGATCACCCATGCCTCAACCACAACATCATCAGGATCAATCTCTGAGAAAATAAGGACTAGCAGATCCCCACCACTAGCCACAGAAACCCACCAAATAAACAAACCGCACTAGCATCCACGGTTCAAGAGAAAAGGGCTTGGAGAAGGCCTCAAGAGCTCCAACCTCAACACAACATCTAGGAACCAAAAGCCATTGCATCCCAGATGCAAAATTTTAGAACGAACCAGTCCCAACAGGAGAAAAATAGAAATTTCTCCCCCACATACCACAGTAAAATGCACAGGGAAACCACACTACACATAAAGGAAATGCAAGAGGAACCCCCACATTTGTCCTCCCAAGACAAGGCCAAAGCAAAAGAAGCTGCCAAGAAACGAAAAGATCACAGAAGATCCGCGACCACAGAGACCACCAAACCACCCTGGGTGTCTACGTCCACATCAAATCCCTCTCCATCATCGTCCCTATTGTTAGAGGAGTTCAAAACTCCTCACCCTCTTTGTTTCCCGCTTGTTCGCTTTGCTCCTCTCGTTGTCCACATTGTCCAAACCTTATATATATCTATATATATGATATTGTTATGGATAATGATAACATGGATATATGCATTCGTATATCGAATAGTTTATTTAATGAACTTGTTTGTTAATAAGTATTATATATATACATGAAAAGTATTTAATGCTAAATATAAACATGTATATACATATATATATGTGTGTATGTATGTATATTATATATATGTGAACCTATTATTATTTTGGGAAACGATTGATAGAAATCAATCAATATGAGTCGATGAAGTATATCGATTATTATTCTATGTTGCAAAGGCCATTATAGGCCATTTTGGTAAGTCACATAGTGACAATAAACTCTGTATATTATGTTTCATATTCTAAATGAAGTCTTTGACAATGCATGGGTAAAGCGTGAGAATAGAAGCATGATAAAACAAGATACCAAGTTAGCAAAGACTCATAAGGCCACACGCTGCATAATGTAAAGTGAATATAATCATAATGTATAAAGCCTCATATGTTATCATTAATGCATTGAGAGCGCATGACATGGAATAAATAAATGAAGCATATAAGGCGCTGCACATTATTGAGGTGGTAAGTAATTCCAACGTACTATGTTAATGAGTAAAGCGGCGCTTTAAAAGGTAAGTTGATTCATTGTTAAGTGTCAAATGCATTATCCATGACCAAGTCAACATAGTAAAACACATCCAACTGAGATATTGACTTATTCTTTCGTGAAACAACAAGCTAAATGATAGGGAATATGGTGAATTTTTGGCACCATATTATGAACTTAGTGCTTCAACAGAAGTATCTTAAACCTATAAGTTGATTTCCAGATAGAACATGTGCAAATATGAATCAATCAACATGTTGACAAGCAAAGAGTCCACCTGTTGGCAGGAATAGAGTCCATATTATGAACTTATTCTTCTATGAAACAAGCTAAATGAGGGGGAATATGGTGAATTTTTGGCACCATATTATGAACTTAGTGATTCAATAGAAGTCTCTTAAACTTGTAAGTTGATTCGTAGATAGAACATGTGCAAATATGAATCAGCTAGGCAAGCAAAGAGTCCATATTATGTTATTGGAAATCAGAGGAATTTAGAGTTGTTATGTTTGGATGAGTATTGAGATAGGAATTTGCTACCTTTTGATTATCAAGTTGAGTCGATTGAGTTGATCTAAGAAGTGTCAATTTTTTGGCCTTGTTTCTAGCTTGTAGATGCTATTTTTTGGGTATAAATAGAGGAGAGGCTTACCTCATTTGGATACACATTCACTTGCAAAACTGTTGCATGTCCTATTTGAGATATTATTGCTTGAGCTAAGAGTTTCTTTGTGAGAGAGTTGTAAGGCTTTTAGTGTGAGAATTATTGTGAGGAATTGAGGAATTGAGGGGAATTGCGAATCTAATTCTTGGAGTAGGCTTGATTAAGGAACCAGTGGGTCGATTGGTTATTACGTATAATAGGCATGAGATTCTACTCTCTTTATATTTTATCTATTTTGTGAAAGATTGAATGTCTTGTATGTTTATTTGGAAATGCATTAGATTTCTTGAAATAGAGTAATGATCTATTCACTTTTTGGAAAGAAAAAGAATCTGGTTGATATGATTGCTCTTCAATTGGGGTCATTTATTAATGAGATTATACTCTTAATGAGAATCACTTATTGTCTTGATATATTCCTAAATGGAGTCAGTTATTTATGAGTATTTATTCTATGATAAGATGAAGCTTATGAAGTTATACTTTAGAATATAAAGTTACTCCTGGGATTAGATTGTCTAGTGAAGGGAATAGGTTATTATTGGGATTAGACTGTTGAGTGAAGGGAATAGGTTATTCCTAGGATTAGACTGTCCAATGAAGGGAATAGGTTATTCCTAGGATTAGACTGTCCAGTGAAGGGAATAGGTTATTCCTAGGATTAGATTATCTAGTGAAGGGAATAACTTGTAGATGTGAATACTTTAAAGAAGTATCTTTATGATTTGAAAAAGGAATAGGTTGTTTTTGATGTTAAAGATTACTTATGGAAGGAAATTAACTAAGAATAGTATATGAATGGTCATAATCCAAACCGAGCTATGGTAGTGTATGTGAATAGGATTATTTTCACTCGAAGTACTGGTGAGAATACTTTGGCCAAAGTTTAATGTAATTTTCCACCGGTTGCATTGTCAATTCACTGTGTTCCTTTTATGCATGATAGTTCAGGATTTTAGTGTCTACAAGTTCTAGTTATGTAGGACACAACACTAAGCTTAGATAGGCTATTGTTATGAGGTTACCATACCAAACTCTTCATCGAAGGGTAGGGCCATCATACCATATGTGGGAGATGTGCGAGGGACCGCAGCTAGTCTGTGGTTCGCAGAAAAGTGCTTGAGTGATGCTTCTCCTCATTGGTTGGCAGTCAAGGTTTGAGGATGTTTGTGCCAGTATTGGGGACAAATAGAGTGTACACACCAAAGAATAGAGACATCTAGAATGTATGCACCAATGCGGCGACATCAAGACTAGTTTGTATTTCTATTTCCAAATAAAGCTTAGAAGAGCTACACATGTATGTATCTTGTACCCATTTATATGGAAGGTTTTAATCATGATTGATAAACTTGAGTTTATTCAATATGAAATCTATGTTATGGAAAGATTTTTGAAATTACAATGAAATGCAATGGAAGTTTGGAATAGTGTTTATTTCAAATGTGCATGTACTTACATTATGGAAAATAATTTTTTTTATTGCTATGTTATGAAATCATGGTTTATTCGCTTGAGGTGAAAACATTGAAAATTTACTGAGTTGAACATTGGGGTTGTTACACGTGGTATTAGATCTACTAGGTTCAGCTCTGGAGCCTATGGGCTCATTACATAAGTTAAACATAAACCTTATTGGAAGTTAAGGTTGAAAATTTCTTATGCCAAGATGGCAAGAGGAAAAGAACTAAAGAGAATATATTGAAAAACGTTGATTGAAAAATATACACAGTTGAATCAAAAAGCTTGCAATACATTTTCATGGATTGTGGAAAAATCATACCAACAACTAAAGAGAAGTTAAGATTTCTGAAACTTGTTTAAATTTGGGAATAGAGAAGAACTATCCTTGGAGTTGAAAAATCCTAAACCAACAACTCATTATGATACCCCCTTGGATTGTAGAAGATTATGCAACCGGGTTTAGTAGGAAGGCTATGAAAGTTTACTGATGGGTACCTTCATCCTAAAAAAATGTTAAAAGACTCTAAGGGGATAGGAAGAATTGAAATAACCCCCTTATTGGTAGCAACCTATAGTTGCAAAGAGTCAAGGATTTTTGGATTTACTAAGAATATTATGAACCTATGAGTATGCATTATTGGAATAAAATGGAAACTTCAATCGAAGTAGAAAGTTAATATTTTGTGAATCTAAATCAACAAAGGAGGTACCCAAGAGGTTGGATAACCCTTGAAAAAATCTATTTTTGAAAAACCCAAGATGTTGCGTATAATTAAAGAGAGAAGAGTTAGTACCTTAGAATAAGGGAAGAGACTAGAATGGTCAGAAAAAGAAACCAAGCAACTTTAGAGTGCTTAAGGTTATGAGAAAATAACGTTATCAAGAATTGGGACAAATCCATTTGGAAAGATGATTGCAAGTTGGAAACTTGTAAAGAAAATCAGACAAATTTGGACAAAGGGCTCAGATGGAGCAACGATTGGTTGAAGTGAAAATTGAATTCACCAACTAGTCAACAAAAGAAAACATATGTTGTATTTTCCAAAAGGAATTGGAATATTAGAGTGCTTCTTAGCTTGTAAAGTTGTTGATTATTCATTAGATCTCAAAATCCAACAATGAGGAATGCCATGGAGGGTAAGAAAGGAAATCAAAAGCCAACAATGAGGAATGTTAAATCAATTCAGGAAAGAAAATATATTGCTAAGAAGTCAACTTTGAGTTGATTGAATATCATGGAAACACTAAAGGGGGAAGAAAGAGAGTGGATTGAATCAGATAAATTACCCTACACAATGAAGATATCAATGTATTTTTTGATTTGGAAGAACTTTTGACTTCTTTGTAAGTCATGATTTCAATCAAAGTCATATATTCTATGGATAAGGTATTGGAATTATTGGAGAAATATAGTGGAAAGGTCAAGGATTATGACCAATGAGAAAGGAATATTATCACACAATACCTTAAATATATTTGATTGGAAGATCAATTGCTATTATCATTGATGCCTTAGAAAAGGATAAACAAATTACTTGTTCATGAAAGGCAAGATCATTGCCTATGGAATAGGTAAGGAAAGATCTAATTACTCATGGTTTGGAGTCATTGAGAAATGTTCATGCTTGGTAATTAGGTATGCAATTAAATTTGACATCTTTTGGGAACTAACATATTTGAATAAGAATTGTTACTCGAAATAGTACAGATGCTCATTGAGAAAGTTAGATTGAGATGAAAATTGGCTAACTTTGGAAATGATCAAAGGAAAAAAGGAATTCAAGGTATGGATGTCCTAAGATGAAGGAGATTTATCTCCACAAAATATATAACCATTATACTTGAGAATCAAATGTGGCATGAGTCCGCGAAATAGGTTTTCATTTAGTTAGAATAGGCTAATATGGATCGAAAAAGAACCTATGTACCCAAAATTTTGGGGATTAAGGAATGAAATGAGGTAAATTGATGTAATAGTTAGGACATTGGAATGAAAAATTTATTTGTCGAATTAGGAACCACTATAATCTGGAAAAAGATAGAGTAAGATGTTGCAAGGAATGTAGCAAGTTATTGTCCAGTATGCTAGGAAATGAAGAGAGGATGTCGTCATCGGCAAGAAATGTATACTCTCTTGAGATTATAGTGAGGAAGTCGTAGACCATTGGAATAGTTTAATATTTCTATGTCGATGGAACTGCCATAATGTTATGGTGGAAAAACTCACCAAGGTAACCAATGCTAGTTGGAAATTTTGATTTATATGATATTAGCCCTAAACAACATATTGTGTGAAGCAATTGTTTAATGTTCCTAAGAAGGTTATCTCATATGAGAACAAGAAAACAATGATAAGGTTGTGTGTAAACCATAATCATATTATGAGAAATTCAATTGAATGAATGCTCAATTTATTACTTTTAGCCAGCTAGGCAAAAGGAATAAACCAAATCTTGAAGGATTTGCAGAACACTTATAAATTTCCATCGTTGAAATTTGCTCCATTATATGGAATAAGGGTTGAATCTCTATTAAGTTGAAATAGGCTAATAAATAGGGTTAACCTTAGACTAGAAAGGTTGTCAAATAGAATGGTAGATCAAAAGATCAATGAAAAAATTTGTTGATACAAAGTTTAAATTAGGAAGCAATATTGTGGTTAAGGAAAATGGTTGAGTTAGTGATGGACAGTCTCAGCTTCCGAGTTTTCCAATGGTATAAATACCAAAGAAAAGGATGTGACCCATGGTGTAGTGTACAATACGCTGACATTTATTATCTATTTGGGTAACACTAAGGATAAATTCATTAGCTAATGCGAATGTTTTTTTCCAGTCACTGTGACATAGGAGTCATGTGGTATACAATTACTATCGTAGTTAAGATGTACATACAAGGTAATATGATTACAATGTATAAACTATTTAAGAGAAATTATGTGTGAAGCACACAAGGTTTTCCCTATGTGTTAGCAGGAGTCACTTAATGCAAGGTACAAGAAGGACAAGATTGTAAGAGGTGGTGCTATGAGGGAAGATTATTATATATATCTATTTTATATGTGAATTGAAAAATGGTAGGCAAAACCTTATTTGAATTTATATATATGATTAAAGTGCTTTAAATCATTGGCGACGATGATTCACAAGGGGGATGTATGTTACACCCTGTTTCATAGTTATTGAGTTACTTTTACCTTCATAAGTAGATATGATGGTAAATGTTAATTATGACTTCAATATGTTTGTCAGATGAATGAAATATTAAAATATGCAATAAGATGTTATTTATTTTGAAGGAATGAATATGTTTATATTGATGGAAATTGAGATAAATAAATATGAATTCTTTGATAATGCAAATGATTTATGATGCTAAAGGATTTCATGTGAATGGATAACTACTATTGCAAATATGCCAAGTTGGATGTAGGTACAAGTTCATGCCTCCGAAAGGGAGTGGAAGTATCACTTAGGAGAAATGTTTGGTCTAGTAACCTTTAATTTGGCCTTATTGATCTTACACACACTCACACCCTAGTTAGTCTAGTTGAGTTGGGTCAGTTGGAACCAAGTAAGTAACCTTTGAGGATAGGTTGAAATGCTTGAGCAAATGTCTTTGATTTCTTTGAATGTTGGATCAAGTTATCGGGATTGGATCTTTGAGTCCTTGGGCTATATGAATAGTTACATTTACGTCGATTTGTATGTACACTAAATGTATACATGTATATGGGTATATATATATTGATCTGTGCATGAGAGAATAAGCAAGTGCATATGTATGTAAGTAGAAAGACTTACAAATATACATGCATGGGGAATCAATTATATGTGTGTGTGTGTATGTATGCACTTAATGTATATGCATGTTGATGAGGATATGAATGTATTCATGTTGATAAGAAATGGTAACATGATATATGTATGTATAAAAATATTATATATAGGTGTTTAAATGAAAGAATCAAAGTAATGATATATGTTTAATATATGTATATACTAATATATGTGTGTGAAGTACATAACATAAACACACATTGCATATATATGTATATATGTATAAACATACATATCGCTATTGTCCAATTGTACACACACACACACACACACATATATATATATATATGATATTGTTATGGATAATGATAACATGGATATATGCATTCGTATATCAAATAGTTTATTTAATGAACTTGTTTGTTAATAAGTATTATATATATACATGAAAAAAAATTAATACTAAATATAAATATGTATATACATACATACATACATATATATATGAACCTATTATTATTTTGGGAAACAATTGATAGAAGTTAATCAAATGAGTCGATGAAGTTTATCAATTATTATTCTATGTTGCAAAGGCCATTATGGGCCGATTTGGTAAGCCACGTAGTGGAAATAAACTATACATATAATGTTTCATATTCTAAATTAAGTCTTTGACAGTGCATGGGTAAAGCATGAGAATAGAAGCATGATAAAACAAGAGACCAAGCCAACAAAGACTCATAAGGCCACACACTACATAATGTAAAGTGAATATAATCATAATGTATAAAGCCGTGTATGTTATCATTAATGCATTGATAATGTATGGCATGTAATAAATGAATGAAGCATACACGGTGCTGTGCATTATTGAGGTGGCAAGTAATTCCAACATACTGTGTTAATGAGTAAAGTGATGCTTTGAAAGGTAATTTGATTCATTGTTAAGTGTCAAATGCATTATCCATGACCAAGTCAACATAGTAAAATTCAACCAATTGAGATATTGACTTATTCTTCCATGAAACAAGCTAAATGATAGGGAATATGGTGAATTTTTGGCTCCATATTATGCACTCAGTGATTCAATAGAAGTCTCTTAAACATGTAAGTTGATTTCCGGATAGAACATGTGCAAATATGAATTAGTCAACATGTTGTTGAAAAGCAAAGAGTCAACCTGCTGTTTTGTTTGGATGAGTATTGAGATAGGAATTTTCCACCTTTTGATTATCAAGTTGAGTTGATTGAGTTGAGCTGAGAAGTGTCAATTCGTTGGTCTTGTTTCTAGCCTGTAGATGCTGGTTTTTGGGTATAAATAGAGGAGAGGTTTACCTCATTTGGATAGACATTCACTTGCAAAATTGTTGCATATCTTATATGAGATATTAGTTCTTGAGCTGAGAGTTTCTTTGTGAGAGATTTGTAAGGCTTTAAGTGTGAGAATTATTGTGAGGAATTGAGGGGAATTACAAAGCTGATTCTTGGAGTAGGATTGATTAAGGAACCAATGGGTCAATTGGTTATAGCATATAGTAGGCATGAGCTTCTACTCTCTTTATGTTTTATCTATTTTGTGAAAGATTGAATGTCTTGTATTTTTATTTGGAAATACATAGATTTCTTTAAATAGAGTAATGATCTATTCACTTTTTGGAAAGAAAAATAATTTGGTTATGATTTCCTTGTGGGTATTTTTACATACTCCATATTAAGGAGTGGATGTCGTAAATAGTATTATATACTAGATTTGATGAAAGCATGAATAGCTTAAGGGAGTGATTTAATAATCCTATATACCCTATATGGGAATTCAAATGATGATGTTTCTATACATAGATAGTTTACACTACATGTATAATGTGAAATGTATCAATGTCATGAAGTGACTTGACACTATTAACTTATAATGCTAGGAAACCTTAGGAATGATAAGGTTTAGCAATAGATCAACAGTGATAGTATGAAAGATATGACAGGATGATATGTCATATTGTTAATCTATACTTGAATGATCACTTGATCATTACTTTACTACTGAATGAATCCCTAGGTTGAGAGTAACCTATTTGGTTCAAGAAGTATATTTGATTAATGATTGAAACCCTAGGTTAAGAATTACCTACTAGGTTGGAATATTTACTTTATTACCCATTGGAACCAATAGGTTGAGACTAACCTACTTGGTTGGGTTGTTTATTTGATATTTGTGTGGAACACATAGGTTTAGATTAACCTACATGATTAGACTGATTGATGATTGTTGACTTTATCCTAAGATTAGAATATACCAAAGTCGAGACTCATCTATGTGATTAAGTTGACAACTTGAGTTTATGAATTGCTACTTGATTGGAGCCATAGGTGGGATTTCCTATTGAGTTTGAGTTGTTACCTATTTGGTTGCTTTATACTATTGATGCAAAGTCATATTGTTGACAAGATTCTACTCTTTGAATAACCCTTTTTACTAAGGAGATTACACTCTCAAATAGAATCATTTATTGATATGATCACTCTTCAATTGAGGTCATTTATTAATGAGATTATACTCTTGATGAGAATCACTTATTGTCATGATATATTCTTGAATAGAGTTAGTTATTTATGAGTATTTATTCTATGATAAGATGAAGCTTATGTAGTTATACTTTAGAATATAAAGATACTCCTAGGATTAGACTATCTAGTGAAGGGAATAGGTTATTCTTGGGATTAGACTGTCCAGTGAAGGGAAAAGGTTATTCCTGAGATTAGACTGTCCAGTGAAGGGAATAGGTTATTCCTAGGATTAGATTGTCTAGTGAAGGGAATAACTTGTATATGTGAATACATGAGAGAAGTATCTTTGTGATTTGAAAAGGGAATAGGTTGTTTATGAGGTTAAACATTACCTATGGAAGGAAATTACCTAAGCATAGTATATGAATGGTCATAATCCAAAACGAGCTATGGTAGTGTATGTGAATAGGATGATTTTCACTCGAAGTATTGGGTGAGAATACTTTGGTCAAAGTAATGTAATTTTCCACTAGTTTCACCGTCAATTCACTGTGTCCCTTTTATGCATGCTAGTTCAGGATTGTAGTGTCTACAAGTTCTAGTTATTTAGGACACAACACTAAGCTCAGATAGGCTATTATTTTGAGGTTACCATACCAAAATATTCGTCGAAGGGTAGGGCCATCATACCATATGTGGGAGATGTGTGGGGGACCACAGTTAGTCTGTGGTTGGTAGAAAAGCACTTGAGTGATGCTTCTCCTCATCAGTCGACGACTGAGGGTTGAGGATGTTTGTGCCAGTATTAGGGAAAACTATAGTGTATGCACTAGGGAATGGAGACATCTAGAATGTATGCACCAATGCGAAGACATCAGGACCAATTTGTATATCTATTGCCAAATGAAGCTCAAAAGAGCTACACATGTATGTATATTGTACCCATTTATATGGAAGGCTGTAATCATGATTGATAAACTTGAGTTTATTTAATATGAAATCTATGTTATGGAATTATTTGTCAAATTACAATGAAATGCAATGGAAGTTTGGAATAGCGTTTATTTCAAATGTGCATGTAATTTACATTATGGAAAATAATTTTTTTTATTGCTATGTTATGGCATCATGGTTTATTCACTTGAGGTGAAAACATTGAAAATTTACTGAGTTGAACACCGAGGTTGTTACATAAGGAATTTGATAAGTTTTCCAAGAATGCAAGTATCATAAAATAAAAGAAGACTCCATCTACAACACAACATAATAGTGTTGTTGAAATGATGAATCAAACTATTATGGAAAAAGCTATATTTATGTTGAGTGATGCACGATTGGACAAATGATTTTCGGAAGAAACTGAGTACCACATGTTACTTGATAAATATATATCCTTGTAAGGCTCTTGTTTTGACACCTTATGAAATGTCCAAATAGGTAAAAAACCTTTTGTTTCACATTTAATGTTTTTTTGTTGAGGCTTTTGTTCATGTGCCTAAAGAAAATAATTCTAATTGGATTTAAACACATAGAATTGCATCTTAATTGGATATGGTGAGAATGTTAAAGTTTATAAGATTTGGAATCCTCTTAACCATTTTTTCTATTCTAGAGATGTGATTTTTAGGGAACTTAGAGCTATTTTTGATCCTATACAATAGAAGAAAATGAAAGGAAAAAGATAATGCATTTTGATTTATAGCAAGAAGATACACATTTGGAAGAATATAATGATGGATCGAGGATGGAGAAGAAAAAAATGGTTCAAGTGAAAGTTCTAAATAAGAAGAGCCTATGATTACAAAAAAAATTGAACATGTAGAAGAAAAAGAGGAAGTGTAGGAGTTGAAGATTAGCTCAACACCCAAGACCACCTATAAAAATAATGAAAACCTTCCACAAGAGAGAACACAAGAATTGATATTTTTTGAAATTAAGATCTATGAGATATATCATGAGGTATATTACAAATTGTACAATGACCTTGCTCATATAGACAAAGTTGAAGATATGATTAGATAAGATTATGACATTTGTCTCAATCCTATAACATGTAACAACTAACTCAACTTATTATTAAATGACCTAAGAAAAGGTTTTAAATACCAAAAAGATAAGATAAGATCACATGACACTTATGACTTCTAGAAAGATTCCTAGGACCTAAGTGGACTTAACATGTAAATAGGACCCACTAATGAACTAGTTAGGTAAAATACCTATTTATACCAACACCCCCTCTTAAGTGAAACTTAGGGAATAGATTATTATGCAAATGATGCAAAGATGAAAGGAGGGGTCTTAGTGACTAGGCCATGTTAGGTATCCATTTACAAATGATCTCTCACAAATGGAGAAAAGGAGTAAACCCAGTGGGACAAAACTCCTCTCCAAAAGAGAGAAAAGATACAAACAAGGATGATGAATGAAGGAATCAATGGTACACCCAAGGCTACATCCATCATGAATATACAATCAATGACCCCCATAAGAGGGAAAGAGAGAGACTATGTAGCCCCCCCCATAATGTATAATCTCCTATAAAAATGGTAAGTGCCTAGATACAAAGCATGATCCAATGCCGACAAACAACTTGTCTCCCTTTCAAAAGAAACAAAAAGAAAGCACAAAAGTAGAAATGATTCCCATTCCAGATAAGAATTGAAAGGAAGAAGCATAAACATGTATGATAATGTCTCTAAAATTTGATCATGTGTCTCCTTGTACATGGTAGATGATGATGCCACAATCAAATTAGGTACATGCCCAATCAAAGAAGGTGACAAACTATGACTATGTGGAAATTGATGCCGAATAATCTCCAAAGACAAAGATGGTTTCACAACAATAGTACAATGACAGTCATCAAATAGCAAAGATAACCCATCAAATGTGTCTTCCAAATTTGAAATGTGAGACTCCACAAACAAGTCTAAAATATGTATCAAGAAATCATCCTACAAATCCAAATCTAAAGAACCAAATCATGCTCCACTTTTTACCTTTTGAATAGAGACAACTCAATCCCATCTCCATTATTGGGATTATATGTCATCCATCTTCAAATTTATTAATGTATATTTATAAAAATGTTTTGTTTTTGTACCCACTTGGAATGGGCATCCCACTTTTCTATTTGTGTTTGATAAGTTGTAAGTAGCACTTAGTGTCATGGAAGTAATAAATGTGACTTTGACACTTGTACGACATGAAAAGAGGGATTCAGATGTGGAATATCAACTTAAGAAACATTTTTGACTAACACATGAAATCATTTTGAAAAGAGGTGGTTTTGTCTAATATTTTGTGAGAATATTCCAACAAATTTTCCCATGGTTTAGTATATGGAATTATAAATTATACTTGGTTTCTAGTTTTTGACATGCCTATATATTAGATGCATGCATTTGTAGTTATGTTGCTATATTTCACTAGGATGCTTTCTAATTTATTGTAGTTGTGACTTTGTAGCATGGTCATGGATATATGGTTTGGAAGTCGTTAGTTGGTTTGCACATTGTTAAAGCAATTGTTAGAGACATGGGTTGTGTGCATATTGACTCTATGAAGCCAATTGGTTCAAGTTATCGTCCTTGTACTCTCAATAAAGTGTTGTAAATGTGAATGCATTGTGACTTCTTTTATTGAATAATACATTGCGTGTGCTTTCAATTCTAAGTTCCCCCCCAATAGTTTCAAAGATAGCTTGTGTCATATATTTTTCTCTATGGATTAGATTTAGATTTGTAACCATTTTGGATTGTTTTTCTCATGAGATTATTGTAGAAATTGTCTAGTTTACCTTTACAAGCTCTTAGTTTCCTTTCACTTGGTATTATAGTTTTGTTTTGAGTTCTTTCTACTAATGATATCAAAGCAATTCTTCCTTTCATTTTCTATTAGAGTGATGATTTTGATTGTGGAAGGGTTGTCTCCTTGTGGTATTAATCCCTATTTGAGTATAATATTGTTTTCTAATCATAGAGAATGGAAATAGGACAAGATGAAGATCAAGGTTTTGGTTTAAAATACCCAGTCACATGTATGCTCGCTATGGAGTTGGCCTTTTGGTGACTTGGAAGCTCTTATAATAGCTATGTAGTGTCTTGCACAATGGTTTTTGAGTTGGTAATGTGGCAACACAAAAGCTCCTAGACAACTCTTGAGTGTATGTTGTAGATTCCTATTCATTTAGGTTTTCACAATCATTTTTTTTTATAAATTTATGATAGTTTGTCATTTGGAATGTGAAACTAGTATTCTTTGGATTTATGCTTGTTTTAGATGTGTCAACAACTTAAAATTTGTATGTTTGGAATTTTCTACCTAAAGAATCTATAATGTTGTCTACAAAATACTATTTATCAAAGGGCCTTCTAGATGGAGACAATTTCAAATATATTGCAGATTCTTTTTGGGTTCTTGAAAGAGTGAAAGTTCCAAGTTGCATATTTTTGGAATATTGATTTGAGGGTGTTTTTGAATCCAATGTTTGTGTCATGAGAAGAATATGCATGTTGGTCGAGGAGCACCTCAAGTTGTCATTATATCTTAGATGCCAAAATCTAAAATTTTCTCTTGGAAAGCAAGGAGAAGTAGTCCTAAGAAGGGCTCAAGATATTGCCCTTGTAATGCCTTGAGTAGTGAGAATTTTTTTCTCAAATATTGTTTCAAGCCATTGACCCCTTAGAGGATGGAGAGTCAAAGTTGGTGCCAATTTTTTTCCTTGTTGTTAGTATGACATCTCAGAGGGTTGGAACTTAGTGATATGAATAAAGGAGAGGATATATTTCTATGGAAATATCTCTTGCAGAGTTTAAGGTTGCATATTGGATTCCTCTAAGAAAAGTATGCAATTTCAAAAAGAAATTGACACTTGATTTTGAGTCCATATGTAAAATTTATGGCTCTTGAGAGTTTCAATGCGATATTCTTGTGTCTATTGTCACCTAAGTGACACTTTCTGGGATGGTTAGATCCCTAGTGTCATTTGGATGTCAAGGGTGACCTCAAATCATCTTCATGGTTTTGGGAAGGTGAATAGGGACTTATTGACTAACAACATTTGAAGTGACTTCGAGGGGAATCCTTTGAGGTTTTACCACAACCTTTTCCTCATGTTGCTTGGAAGAATAATTCTATTTTTTCCACAATAAGACCTCAATGAATGTCTCACAGGGAATGGGTGCACAAACAATTGTGCCATGGGAGGCTTCAAATCAGTTTTTAGTAAATTTTTTAGTTGTAATAATGGTTGGAGTAAATTTTGAGCCTTAGTTGTCATGAGATATCAATGTATGTTCTCATGTTTTTTGAAGACATGTACCATTTTTCCATGGGAAGCTTCAGATCACTTTTTAGTGGAATTTTTGTCAATGACAATGGTTGAATTGGAGAAATTATAAGCCATCACTATATGAAATATTAGTGAATTCTCTTAAGTTTTTTAAGCACATGAACCACTTTACCATGTAAAACTCTAGATAAATTTTTAGTGGGAGTTTTGGAAATGATATTGGTTGAATGGATATTTATTGGTTAGATATACATGGTCTTTAAGTTTTTTTGAGGATGTAGACTATACTAACATGGTATGCTCTAGAGCTTGATTTAGTGGGAGCTTTGTGTAAGAACATGGTCTATTATGATAGATTGTCTTCCTGATTTGGAGATGGTGGTTTGTACTTTTAATTTAGGAGATCTTGGGAAATAAATTTTTGTTCGGTCTTGTTTGATTGTGTTAAGGCCATAAGTGCTATCTAGACTTAAGGATATGTATATTATGGTGTCATGGGTAGCTCTACAATTATTTTAATGGGAGATTTAGCTATGATGGGATATTGTTCCATGGGAAGCTCTTAGATTTTGCAAGAAATTTTGGTATGATATGGTGCTTTTGAGAAGATTTATTTGTTGGAGAGAGATGATCTCGTGTGAACATGGAAATTAAAGCATCATGAGAAGCTCTTAGATTCTATATGGATCCTAAAGCGAGATTTTTGACAATAATTTGAGTGGGTGAGGATAGAGATCTCTAGTTTTTTGGAGAAGTGTGAAATACTGACAATTAATTTTTAAATGAAAGACAAATAAGCCTACAACTAGAGTTGGATGGGAGTTTAACATGTTCAGTGGAGAATGATCTAATAGGTATTGTCAACCTATTTCTCAAATGCATTTTGGTGTTGCTTTGTTTTCTCATATTAATGAGTATTGAACTATGGTGTCAACTTTGATGACAATTTAGTTTTGAGCTATGTGTCAATTTTGAGGATTGGTTTAAGAAGTACATGACATGGTTTTCTTTTCCTTTGTCTTCTCATAAGTCTTGAATTATGGATTTTTTAGCTTTGAGGATAGGATTATCAATATAGGGAGTCACTTCCAAGACTAGTTTGAGGGGTACAAGGGACAATTAGTGGAATTTTGGATGCTATGGTTGGCACCAAACCAAACATTTCCCAAGCAGTTGGAATCCTAGGGAGGGACTTGAGGTTGTAGATTGGGTAGAATATGTGGATAGTAGAAGGTCTACATGTGGGTATGGGCTAATTGTATTTTGTGATACAATTTACTAGATGTGTGGGAGATTGGTTATAGTTGTTCCAACAAGGTGTCACCTCGATGGAACCTAAGGTGTTTTAAAGGAGTTTTGACTTTATTGTTGGAGTTCAATTCTTGCAATATGTTTGTAACTTTTTTCGATTAGTTCACTATTACTGATTTTCTATATTTCTCTTTAAAAGTAATGACAAGAGGGAGAATGCAAGGTTAGTGTTGTCCACCTCACAATATCCTAATGTTCATATTTGTAAAATGTATCATTTTTTTTCCCACTTGGAATGGGCATCCCACTTTGTAGTTTGTGCTTGATGAGTTGTAAGTAGCACTTAGTGTCATGGAAGCCAAAAATGAGACTTTGATACTTATAAGATATTGTGAAAATATGTTACTTTAGAGAAAAAAACATGAAAAGAAAGAGTTAGGTGTAGACTGCCAAATCAAGAAGGCTCTTTAATTGATGCATGAGATAATCTTGAAAAGAGGTGGATTTGTTTGAGATTTTTTGCTGATTTGGGTAGTGAATTTGTTGACCCCTTTGACATTGGATGAGTTTGGCATTGATGTCAATATGGAATTTCAACTTGATGCATATTCAAAAGGCATAAGTATTATAATGTTGGTTGATATTTGATGATATTTGGTTATCATTGTCATTTTACTAAGGCAACAACAATTATCAAAGTCATACACAATGATGTTTGTGTTTTTGATATGCTAAGTGATAAAAGGCATAAATTAAGGTTGTTTCATTTGTTAACCTACCTAGAAAGTCATAGGTGCTTGAAGAAAGGTTTGAAGGTAGTTTATAACATTGCTTCTACCAACCCCTTCTAGGGTTACTGGTTCAACAACGTAAAATTGTATAATGTGGAAAGAAAAGTTCATTGGGAATTTTGCAAAGTTGAGAACTTGGTATATACAGTAGTGAACTTAGGGTTTTTATCTAATGGTATGAAATGGAATTTTTCAAGGCTTTGACAACAACAAGCTTGCGGTGGTCATGAGCAGTTGTAGATTTGATGACCTGCAATTGAGTTTTGTAAGTTTCTTTTAGTTGCATTCTAAAAATGATCAAGGTATGGCTGCAACAAGTTTTATCAGGTTAATGATTGCTATTTATATGGAATGTTTAAGCTTGAAATTGGGTTAGACTGTGAAATGAAAAACTTGAGATAATTGTTTCAATTGCTTTGATTATGTTGTTCAAAAAAGAGGTTTCTTTTGAAACCCTATATTGAAATTTCTTGATCAAATGTACCTTTGAATATGTAAAAAACTAAATTCTATGCTTTAAAGAATTGCTCCAAAAGAACAGTGAGAAGTTAATATATTTTGTGTTTTGTAGGTTTCAAATGTAATGAAGCCTATAGGACACAAAATGTGTTAAGGCAAAAAACTGCCATGAGTATTAGAGAAAAAGAGTAAGCCTCTGTCCTTTTTTCTTTATCTTGATTGTTGATCAATGTCAACGAGACATCATTATGCCAGTGAGGTAGTTTTTAACTTGAAAACCTAGTGAGGCAAGGCTGTAGCAACATTAAACTTTCTTGTGAGGCACAAATAGTAGCCAGTGAGGCTTTGTAATCAGTGGGTTTTTATTAAGAAAGTGAGGCCTTTTCTCGAGTGATTTTTTATCCCTATGAGAGTTTTCCACTCATGAAAATACTGTATTATGGTTCTTTTTGATCTATGTGGTTATCATGATTCATGCAATTTAGTCTTGTAGCTTCCTTTGTGTACTTTACAACATTTGAGTTTTTCATGTGGTTTAAGGATTTGATATTGACTATCACATTTGAAAACATACTTGAAATTGAACATTCCATGATTACAAGGACATTATGTGTTTTGGAAAACAATTGAATTGAATTTGGTTATTAAAAATACTAATTCACCCCCCTCTTAGTATTTTTTCGTACTCTAACAAGTGGTATCAGAGCCATACCCTTGCCAAAAGTTTAACCAATTTAGGGGATTACTGGTGGAGTACTTTCCATGGAAAATCAGGAAGGTTTCTCTAACTCCAAAGCACCATTATTTGATGGCATTGGCTATGCTTTTTGCAAATATAGAATGTAATGTCATATAACTTCTCTAGGTTATGAGGTTTGGCATGTAGTTAAAAATGAGTACACTGCCACTACAACACCCTCTACTCCAGAGCAAAAAAAGGCCTATGAATGTGATGCTAGGGCTGAAAATGCTATTTGTTGTGGATGGACTAATGATGTACTTGTTAAAATTATGGACTGTAAAATTGCAAATTCTATTTGGGATAAATTGTCTAGCATTTATGAGGGCGATGAAAAAGTTACAAAGGTTAAATTACAAAATTTTAAAGCCAAGTTTGAAGGCCTAAAGATGACCGAGGAAGAGAAGGTAGTTGATTACCTTCTAAGAGTCCAAGAAATCATAAAATCAATCATGGTCTTGGTGAAGATTTAGAGGAAAAAATTGTCGTTAAAAAGGTGTTAAGGTCACTAACACCTAAATATGATCCTAAAATCTCTACTATAGAAGAGAGAGACATAAAAAAACTCACTTTAGATGAACTTCATGGTGTCTTTACAGCTTATGAAATGAGAATGTGTAATGATAATCCCACTAGCAAAGAAATTTCCTTTAAGTATGTAAAAAAGGACAATGCCATAAATTTTGACTTAGAAAAATTAGATAACAATGAATCCATTCTTGTGAGCAAATTGAGAAGAGATTCAAGCAAATATGAATGGAAGCTACCATTTAAATGCTTCAACTGTGGGAAAATTGGGTATTATGCTACTCAATACCCTAACAAAGACATTGATAGTGATGAAGAAGATAATTGGAGACAGGGTAAGAAGAAACAAAATAACTTTAAAAAGAAACATGTTTTCAAAAAGAAGAAAAGCCTGTTCATCAAAGACGCTGATGTAACAGATAGTGGTTCAGAGGGATCCATTGAAGCAGGAGAAGAAACCCTACTTGTGACAATAATTATTTCAAATCAGAATCAAATTGAAAATATTGTTGATCAATCTAATCATGAGGTTGATCTTGAGGGTGAGCTAAAATGTGCCCTTTCTGAAATCGAGAAATTCAAAAAGGAAGCCATAGTGCAGAAAAACCAAACTCAAAAAGATATTGAAAATTTGATTAACAAAATTATTGAGTTTGAAAAACAAATCTCATGCTTGAAACTTCAACTTCAGAAAAAAAATCTCATGCTTGAAACTTCAACTTGAGAAAAACAAGAAAAATTTAGAAGTTACTCAAGAATAGTTAAATACCAAAGAAAAGGAATGTTTTGCTCTAGAGGCAAAGATTGTTGCTTTGAGGAAAAACCTTGTCATGTGTAACAGCAGTGACAAGTTGGAAGACCTCTTAAATAAACAAAAAGACCACAAGGATAAGATAGGTCTAGGGTTTAGAGAAGGACAATGCTCATATTCCAATAAACTTCAACATGCTGATGCTGCAAATGAAAAAATCATTGACAAAAAGGGGTAATCCATTTAGACATAATTTGAATTTCTTTGGCTATTGCTTCTATTGCAATCAATACGGGCACAAGGGAAGTGAATATAGGGTTATTTCTAGAAGGAAGCCTAGCTTTGTAAATGGAAATCTTTTCAAGTTCTTGAACAAGTTGAAGTGTTATAACTGTGGGAATCTTTGACATATAGCTAGGTTTTGTAGACCTACCTTTGCAATACAACAAAGAAAAACTAGCATTCACCTCAAGATATCTTCTACTGCTGACAAAACAAAATTAGTTTGGAAACCAAAGAAAATTGACAAAAGGCTGAAGCAATGCTTGTCCAAACAACCCTACATGCCCAAAAGAAAGATCTATGGGTTGTAGACTATTGGTGTAAATAAAGTCTTGTACCTAGTTAATTCATTACTAGGGGAATTATTTACACATGTTAAGTTTACTTAGGTCATAGGAAGGAATCTTTCTAGAAGGTGTGAGTTGTCATTAGTTGTTATCTTATCTTTTGACTTGTAACACATGTGAACCTAGGCAAGTGTGATAAGTTATCTCATGTCATATGATTAAGACACTTGTCATAATCCTATGACATCTTGCATATCACCTTGGCTATATAACCAAGGGGTTTCTACTACATTGCAACACATCACATCATATCATTGAATCATATTGATAAGAATACAATTTATTCTTGTTACATTCTATTCTCTCTCTTTGTGCTTTCCATTTGGTCTCAAGATCTTGGCAGCCATAGCTTATTCTAACATGGTATAAGAGTGGGTTGGGTGCCATTGGAGAGTCTTTTTCTGAAGAGAGATACTAGATTTGGGAGTGTTCCATTTTTGGCTCTTTATTGTATTTTCAAATCAGAGCTTGTTGGTGCAAATCTAAGCTCACTATTGCATCCGAAGTGTTCAATAAAGTCAATTTTTCTTTTTGTTTTGTCCAAATTGGACATACAAGGCCAAATCTATGAGTGTTTGAAGTTGAAGAGTGGTTGCTAGATCTAGAAGGTAGCTGCAATTTGGAGCATTTTGGGTCAAATCCGACCTTGCCATCTTGTCCAGAAGGGCCAAAAACCCTAAGATCGACTGCCAAATTGTCCAAATCGGAGCAATTGTTCGGTGAGGAATTTTTTTTTTCCCAAAGAGCCATACGACCCTTAGGTCATCATTATTGTTCAGGGTACAATTTTTCAAAAAAAAAAAATCGGCAAAAAAATTTTGAATTTCTTTTTAGAAATTTTTTAAATTTTGCTGATATAAATAATATTGTAAAAGTTTTGATTGTATTAAAAATCAAAAAGCAAAAATATTCTTGCGAATTGTACTGTATTGCAGAGGGTAAATTGTACCTTGGTACCCATAGGGGTACTGAAGCTCTGCCACTACCACCTGGTGGGCAGCTTGTGGCTCACTTCTGCGGGCCCCTCATAGCCGTTGTTGGCTTATAAATCAATGCCAGAATTAGAAGAATCCGATGCTGCCTAATTCATCTGGTAGTCAATACATACCGACCAATGACAAGAAAGAAAAATCTGGTTGAGAAATACAATTCAACAACTTCAACAAACTTGACAGTCAAATCAAAATATTTTGAGGATATTCCCAAAATCAAAATATTTCGAGTCAAGATTTCGTTGACTGCACAAGCCCAAGTCAACCTGTGATGGGAATATACCCATCAATTTTAATCTATTGTAGTGCATTATGACCATCAAATCATCAATTTTGAGCTCATGAAGCTTGACATCATCAGTTTCTAAAAAAATTAGCCCTCCTCTCATTTGCATTTTCATTTTGGAAGGCGATTTTCAAACACAAATATCTTAGTCATTTTAACTCCTTTTTCAGTGCATTTTTTTTTATTTAGGCTAAATTTCGCGCTCTTCGTATTGGTGCAATCAAAATGTGGTTTTGGTGCCTAGGTTTTCCATAAATTGTAGATTCTCATAGGTGTTGCTGCTTCATCCTCATTTTGAGAACTTCAAGGGCTCATATCTTGCTCCTATGATAACATTTTTGGGTGCAATTTTTTTGAAATTGCATAATTTTTTGTGTAATTTTCAATGGTATGATCAGATTGATCTCATTTTGTACCAAAAATTATACTTAATTTTTTGGCCAAATTTGGCATTTTCATGTACTAAAATCAAAGACCACTTCACTATTTTTAGCAATTGGCAACTGTAAATGCACTATTCATAAAGTACAAATCTCATATATTGTTGGGGGTTTCATGAGTGAGTGATTTGGGGGGGTAATCTTGTAGTGGTTGCTTGCATTCTTTTGCTTGGTTTGTGTTCTTGCAATGGGGAAATCTCAAATTGAAATCCTAACTCCACATAATTATGCTACATGGAGAAAATCAGTATGACACTATCTCATGATGAAATATCTAATAGGTCATCTAAAGGAAACGACTCAACAACCTACTAATGCTAAAGAATTGGAAAGATGGGAGATTGATCATGAGAAAACACTTGGATGCATATGTTAATTAGTCTCATTTGATTTGCAATTTCATATTGAATCATGTAAAACACCTAAAGAGGCTTGGGAGACTTTTGAAAAATTGTATGGTAAAACAAATAAGATTAGGGGATATTAGATTGATAATGATTTGATGAATCTTGATCCTAAAAGTTTTGACCACATCCAAGACTACATCTCCAAAATCAAGCAACTAAGAACATAATTGAAGGAATGCAACATTGAGAAAGAGGATTTATAATTGGTTTTGAATGTGTTATCCAAGCTTGGTCTTGAGTATTCAATATTTATTTACCCATCGACTCTCTATGGGAGCATCATATGTTGATCCTAAGTTTGATGACTTTGCAAATATCCTAATTCAAAAGGAAGCTAAGTTAATGAACATGGGTCTAATCAAGTCTTCCAAGTCACAAGCATTGGTGGAAAATGAGTCCAAGGTATAGAAGGAATCAGGGAATCTTGATAATAAGCAAAAGAAGAAAAATAACAAGCCACATAAAGAATCATAATCAGAATCCTCAAAAGGAGAATCATCTAAGAAGGAGAGGCCTTTTTGTGCATATTGCAAGAAGGATGGACATGAAGAACACTATTGTTATAAGAAGGATATTGATGAGTTGAAAAATCTTCTCAAAAGTAATCACATTGCTTTTCCTTCTAGAATGTCTGAGTCACTTCCTTCTTCAAAACAGTCTAAAAAGGACAAAGGTCAAGCATCTTTGTTAGGAAATAAAGGACAAGCTCTCTATGCTTTTTCAAGTCATGGATCAAGGAGATGGCTTCTTGATTCAGGAGCATCTCATCATATGGAATCTTCATAGTCTATATTCTCTTATTTTTATCCTTGTACTATGTCTCCTATCTTGATGGGAAACAATACATACATGAGTGTAACTGGGAAGGGATATATTAGTTTTGGGGACAACACTTTCCAAGATGTTTTGTGTGTTCCTCATTTGATGAAAAATCTTCTTTCCATAGATCAGATTACACATGGTGGAGATGGGAGAACTGTGGAGTTTACACTTGATTCATTCATCATTCGATACTTAGAGAGTTGAGAGATCATTGCTACTGGGGTGGTTGATCATTCATCTCGGTTGTATACCTTTGCAGATTTTTCTTTTGATGGTGACATTGTTTCGTCGACTATTGATCACATTTCTAGCATGAACTATAATTCAAAGGAGACATTTGGCTTCTTGAACTTGGGAGTTCTCACATCAGATCCAGTTATCGAGTCATGCATTTCATCTCCTCCATCTACTATTGCAGTTGATGATGCTTGTGATTCCTCAGTTTGGGTTCCTTGTGATTTAGTGCAGCAAGACATACATAGTCTTTCAAATTTGGCTACTTGTGATGACTTCCTGATACGTATTTTAGACTTGTTTGTGGAGTCTCATCTTGTAGATTTGAGGGACACCATTGATGACATACATCTTCTCTTTGATGGAGAAAATCATTCTTCAATTGTTGTGAGGGAACACCTTGACCCTCTTGTTCATTCTCTATATGATCATTCTTCATAGATTGACATGAATGTGGATACTTTTGGAAAAAAATTGGAGGCATCTTTATCTTCAGAGGGGATATCATTTTCTTTGGATCATGTTCTACATTCATCTCGACTAGATGTTGGATTGTCCTCTTCAGCAGTGTGGCCTAGAACGCCTGTTTGGAGTGTGGAAACTTTTGACATCGACATGGAGACACTTGAGCATGCTTCAGAGACATCATCATACATCATACAACTTCCTGACATCCTACATACATCCATGGTTTTGTATCTTCCTAAGGGGAGGAACGTTGTTCGACGAGATTGGATCATCTTTAACATTCAATGTTGAGCTTCTACCATCATTGCAGGAGACTCAACATTGAGGGGGGGCTTCCTTGTCTCTCTTATACTTATCTCTTATGGGGGGTCTTTTTCCTCACATGAGGTTTTTACCTTCTCATTCTTCATTGAGAGCTTTCATTTTTTGTGTTTTTTATCTCTCTTTTGGGGAGGAGTTTTTTCCCATTGGGTTTTCTCCTTTTCTCCGTTTGTGAGAGATTGCATTTGCATATGTACATGGGTACCTAACATGGCATAGTAGCCGAGACCCATTCTTGCATCTTTGTGTCATTTGCACAATAATCTGCTACTCCCTAAGTTGCACTTAAGGGGGGGTGTTGCTGTAAATAAAGTCTTGTACTTAGTTAATTCACTACTAGGGGACTTATTTACAAATGTTAAGTTTACTTAGGTCATAGGAAGGAATCTTTCTAGGTGTTAGTTGTCATTAGTTGTTATCTTATCTTTTGACTTGTAACACATGTGAACCTAGGTAAGTGTGATAAATTGTCTCATGTCATATGATTAAGACACCTGTCATAATTGTTACATCCCTAACTTTAACTATGTTTTACTTTTTACTTTTGAAGTAAATAGTAGATGCTTACGCATGACTCAATGATTTGATGTTAAGGAAAATGTCAAGAAAAATCAATGTTTTCATGAGTTAGGTTTATTTGACTAAAATCGACATGTGTTTAAAAGTTGTCAAGATGTGATGAATTCATAAGGTTTATGAAATGATTAATGATACATTAATCTCAAGTTGGTGTTGTAAGTTGCATTTAGGAAACAGGTTTCTGCTCTCCAAGAAAGGGAGGTAGAGCATCATCAGAGAGAGGGGTATAGATATAAGGTAAAGAACAAGTTGTTGCCATCTTAGGTCTAATGTTGGGTGTAATGGTGAACCCAGTTGAGTTGGGTAGGGTAAGGGATACTCGACCCTTTTAGTCTAAGTTTATTTGCCAACTTGACAAGTTGTCAATGACGTAAATGAGTTTATGTTGATTCAATTTCTAATTTATTAAAATATTCTTTGCATGTTATATGTGAAGGTTATAAACCTATTCTAACTGATAGTAGCTTTCCTATAATCCATGATAGTGGAAAAATGATATTATGAGAGTCATTTTGTGAAATATTAATGAATGCCAATATTGTGGAATAGATCAGTCTAACCACCACCCCTAAGTTTTGTCGTGGCACAATGGCATATATGTTTGAATACCTGTAGGTATGTGAAGTCGTTTGGAAATGGTAGATGACTTTTCTTAAACCAAACTTTTCCATTACTTGAATTTAGCGGTGGGTTTTGGATTTTGGCTCAACTCAGTAATGAGTAGCTTAAGGGAATATTTGGTGGCATAAATATACTTATAGAGGTTTTGTCTTAAATATCAATGTGATATAATGACGGTGGAAAACATTTATATAACATTCAGATGGTTGTAAAGCCATTTATGGCTGCGTGTTAAAGCCACAAAGGTGGCGCAAGTCACTTGTTTGAAATGCCAACTCTTGCAAGTCTACCATGGTTGTTCATGCCTTGCTAACCCATCCTTAACTAATTAATTAACCGTTTCTTGTCTTACCTTTTTATGTGGGGGCGATAAGGAAGGAGAATGGTTTTTGGTGGTTGGAAGAAGTAGGAAATAGGGGGGGGGACGTGGGAAAGGCTTGAAAAAGTAACGAATTCTTGGCATGAGATAAAAGAGAAAAAAATGGTTATACAGGGGGAGGCGTCAGGAGATGGGACAGGTTTCTTAACTATCTTGGAACGGTGGACAGGGGTTTTGGGAGGATGGAGTTAAAAATAACATATGCAGGAGAAAGAGACTAAGATATACTTGTGAGGGAGAAATACTGGGAATAAAAGAGGATACATAAGAGGATAGCGTTCTATAATGGCAGGTCGTCATTTCTGCATTATAATACTCCAACGGCACTCCCAACAGCTAATCTGCGGACCTCTATACCTTGAATACCATTTCAATGGAAATTGAGCCAAATATGCATGGACAACGATTGCACTCAGAATGTGGTTTTCCTCCTTACGCTGGAAATTCTGAAGAGCATTGTTCTATTTCATCAATCACTTGCACTAAGGTGAGCCAAAAGATGGTACAACGTTTGAGGTAGTGCAGTCGAAGTTTGAGCAGGTCATGCTTTTAAACTCTCTCTCTCTCTCTCTCTCTCTCTCTTGATAAAGCAGAGTAAGAGATGAAATCTATCATTTTAAATCAAAGAGTCTACCTTCATATAATTTTAAATAAATTGCCTCTTTTACCTCTCAGTGGGGAAGTTGCAGTGGTATGAGAATAATTGTGAATAGAATTGTAGATTTAAGAAATCATCCTTGAGCGAAATTGGAACCATAGTTTCCTTATAGCTTTGTAAATGGAAATCTTTCAAGTTCTTAACCAAGTTGAAGTGTTATAACTGTGGGAATATTAGACATATAGCTAGGTTTTGTAGACCTACCTTTGCAATATAGCAAAGAAAAACTAGCATTCACCTCAAGACATCTTCTACTCCTGACAAAACAAAATTAGTTTGGAAACCAAATAAAAGTTGACAAAAGGGCTAAAGCAATGCTTGTCCAAACAACCCTACATGCTCAAAAGAAAGATCTATGGGTGTAGACAATGGGTGCACTCACCAAATGACTGGTGATAAGAGCAAGTTTGTCAAATATGAAAATTACATTGGTGGTTCAGTCAAATTTGAGAATGATTTCTGTATTCTGATCAAAGGAAAATACACCATACTTCTGGATGATGATACTCCCTTACATGATGTCTACTATTTAGAAGGTTTGAATCACAATCTTCTCAGTGTGAGTCAAATCTGTGACAATAGCTTCAAAGTCACATTTACTGCTCAAGGTTGTGAAATCAGTAAGAAATCAAGAAAAACTGTTGCAGCTAGTTTAAGAACAAAAGGGAACATCTATAATCTTCATGAGACCACAAACAATAGTAAAGATGGACATGTTTGTTTCATGAGTCAAGTTGAAGAGAGTAAACTTTGGCACGAAAGACTTGGGCATATCTATTATGACAATCTTGTCAAGGTTAGCAAAAATCAAAATGTAAGAAATATGCCAGTCATCTCTAAACCTAGCAGCAGTACTTGCAAGGAATGCCAACAAGGTAAGAAAATAAAAGTAAGTTTTAAATCTTAAGAGTATTCTTCAACTAAACCCTTACAACTTGTACATTCTAAATTATGTGGTTCTACAAGGACAAAGTCATTGAATGGTGAAAGGTATTTTATGCTCATTATTGATGATTATACCAGAATTACTTGGGTGACCTTTTTGAAGCATAAATAAGAAGCTTTTGACAAGTTCATAATATTTAGAAAGATGGTTGAAAGGGAACCAGATCTAAAAATCAAGTGCCTAAGGTCAGAAAAAGGTGGAGAGTACACTTCAAAAGAATTTGTGGACTACTGTGAAGAACATGGCAATAAGAGGCAATATTCAGCCTCTAGGAAACCACAACAAAACGGTGTAGCAGAGAGAAAAAATAGGACAGTTCAAGAAATGGCAAGAACAATGCTCCAATATGCAAATCTACATAACATTTACCTGGAAAGAGCAGTCCATACATTAAACAGAGTTCAGTTTAGAGTAAAAACTAATTATACTCCTTATGAATTGTGGTATGGCAGATCTGCAAATATTGGGTATTTTAAAATTTTTGGTAGTAAATGTTTTATCAAAAGAGATGATGACAGTCTAGGTAATTTTGAATCTTGTTGTGATGAGGGTATTTTTTAGGCTACTCCACTCACAGTAAAGCTTACAAATATTTTAATAAAATATTGAAAACAGTGGTTGAAAGCACTAACATGAATGTAGATGA
The DNA here is from genome assembly GCA_007258455.2 of Sequoia sempervirens. Classification (NCBI taxonomy): domain Eukaryota; kingdom Viridiplantae; phylum Streptophyta; class Pinopsida; order Cupressales; family Cupressaceae; genus Sequoia; species Sequoia sempervirens. Next base: position 54,355,999 of record VDFB02075321.1, on the reverse strand, counting down.
GATGTTGTAGCCTTGTGAACAACAAAAAGAAGATAATGAAGAAGTTGATCCACCAGAAAAAGAGGTGAAACCAGAAGAAGAGGAGAAAGATCAAGAAAATACTCCTGAATAACCTGTGAAGTCAACAGCTAAAACTCCTTCAAAGATAGTGCAAAAGAACCATCCTCAAGAACAAATAATTGGGGATAGAATTGCTATGTTCAAACCAGAAGAAAGTTTGCTAGTGCAAGCGATTGGGTACATTTATGTTTGATTTTAGAACTTGAACCTAAATCCTATATAGAGGCTAGTAAAGATGAACTCTAGATTAAAGAAATGGATGAGGAGTTAGGTTAGATAGAGAAAAACTAAACATGGGAACTTGCTCCTAGACCCAAGGACAAGAATGTTATTGGAGCAAAATGGGTCTTTAGGAATAAACATGATGACAAGGGCAATGTAGTCTGAAACAAGGCAAGACTTGTCTACAAAGGATACTCTCAGATTGAGGGTATTGATTTTGATGAAACCTTTGCCCCTGTATCTAGGCTTGAAGCTATAAGAATCTTTCTATCTTTTTTTGTTTATAAAAATTTCAAAGTGTTTCAAATGGATGTTAAAACAACCTTTTTAAATGGTGATCTTGAGGAAGAAGTTTATATGGAGCAGCCTAAAGGATTTAGATGTTCAGGTAAAGATCATGTCTATAGACTAAAAAAGGCATTATATGGTTTAAAACAAGCCCCTAGAGCATGGTACTCTAAGCTGGATAAGTATTTGCAAGGTCAAGGATTCACTAAAGGAGGTGTTGACAACAATCTGTACTTCATGACAAAAGGTGACAATATTCTGGTTGTTGTTGTCTATGTAGATTATATTATTTTTGGTAGCAATGATGATGATATTTTTTTTTCTTTTTCTTATATTATGAAAGTTGAGTTTGAAATGTCCATGCTTGGAGAACTCTTTCTTTCTTGGGTTACAGGTCTTTTAACTTGAGAAGGGTATCTTTATTTCTCAGATGAAATATGCAAAAGAGATGCTCAAAAGATTTCAAATGGATGAAAGCAAACCAGTTGGAACTCCCATGGAAACTGGCTGCAAATTAGGTAAAGATGTTGATTTTCCTAATGTAAATCATACAATGTTCAAGTCTATGATAGGTAGCCTTTTGTACTTGATTGCCACAAGGCCTAACATCATGCATGTTGTATGCTTGGTGGCCATATTTCAGTCCTCTCCCAAGCAATCTCATCTTAATTTAGTTAAAAGGATACTTAGATATGTCAATGGTACTATTGATTATGGCTTGTGGTATCCAAGACATGATGATTTTACTTTGCTTGTTTATATTGATGAAAAAAAGAGCAATTCTGGAGGAGCATTTTTCTTGGGTGGTAGGTTGGTAGCTTGGCACAACAAGAAACAAGACTATCTTTGTCAACTACTGAAGCAGAATTCATTGCTGCTACTAGATGTTGTTCTCAAGTTTTGTGGATGGTCTAAACTCTAAAAGATATCAAAGTGCAAGTATCTCAACCTGTCCATATTTTATGTGACAACACTAGTACTACAAATATTTCAAAAAATCTTGTGATGCATTCAAGAACCAATATACAACTATCCACTATCATTTCTTGAGGGAAAAGGTTCTAACAAATGAAGTTGTTTTGGATTATGTGGCATCATGTGATCAGGTAACTAATATCTTTACAAAGCCATTAGCAAAAGAGGTGTTTGAAAGTTTAAGGGATAGACTTGGTGTTCTCTCCCTTGGCTCTCTTCAACAACACAAGTCAGTTTTGCAAACTTTCAGGGGGAGCTTCAAAGCTTATTCTTCATCCCTGGCTCATGAATGGTTCATTTTTGTTGCCATTCGATTCATATTTTCTTTTTGATCAGATATTCAACATGCAGAAAAACATTTCAATCAGTAGCTTGAGCTTGTATATGAAAATTTTCGATGCCTTCACTACGTGTTTTTGATGCATACCTCTTACAATAATGACATTTTTGTGCATGCCTTCCATGTATTAGTTTATGATTATCTGTGATATTGTGCACCATGAAGATACAATGGATGTTTTTCAAGTTTTGATGCTCCATACTAATACTTGTTGCTTTATGAGACTTCTACATCTTTCTCTGGAATATGCTCATATGTGCTTATCAATCTTTGTGAACTATCTATTTTGTTCTAACCATGTTCATTGACGTTCAGTCACAGTTATCCAGGTGGTTTCAGTGGTGCTTTATGCTCATTCTTGGTGGCATGTGTGTTTTATCAGTTTTATGCACTTTGGCAATTCTTATAGAAATGATTTGATTATGGCTTATATATTCCGGTCTAACAATGCTTTGGTGTTAACTGTGACAGCAGTTCATGAGGATTATTCATTGGTCTTTTGGTTCATAGCTCCTTTCGACAGGTTATCCAACAAGTGTTTGTTGTGACTAGTCACACTTTGTTTTCACAGTTCCTTTATCTTCTGCAATTGTTATTCATTGTTCTTTAGTTACTTCGGTTTGTATCCCTTGTTGTCCTTTGGCATTGTTGTTAAAAGAGGGAGATAATTCATAATTCATGTGTATGGAATGCATGGTCACTTTGTTATGCTCTTGGTTATGCACTATTGGTATTTGTAGTTTGATGGCACTATTGGTATTTGCAGTTTGATGACACTATTGGTATTTGCAGATTGATGCTAATCACTTTTTTGAGGATTGTGATATATGCTGGACAACTCATACAATGATAGTCAATATGGAAAATCACTTTTGGTTACTTGTTTCAATTGCTAATTGGTTACTTGGATATGCACAATTTAATAGTAATATACTTTGTATTCTTGACAGTGAAGTGATGCTGCTGATCTTGCTAATTCATTTTTCACGATGATTTCATTCAGGCATTTGACAACGTTGATGTTTATATAGATGATAATCTTTTGATGGCAGTGACAGGGTGTTTGACATCAATGCCAAAGGGGGAGTTTGTTGACCCCTTTGACATTGGATGAGTTTGGCATTGATGTCAATATGGACTTTCATCTTGATGCATATTTGAAAGGCATAAGGTATTATAATGTTGGTTGATATTTGATGATATTTGGTTATCATTGTCATTTTACTAAGGCAACAACAATTATCAAAGTCATACACAATGATGTTTGTGTTTTTGATATTCCAAGTGATAAAAGGCATAAATTAAGGTTGTTTCATTTGGTAACCTGCCTAGCAAGTCATGGGTGCTTGAGGAAAGGTTTAAAGGCAGTTTATAACATTGCTTCTACCGGCCCCTTCTAGGGTTACCGGTTCAGCAATGTAACATTGTATAATGTGGAAAGAAAAGTTCATTGGGCATTTTGCAAAGTTGAGAACTTGGTGTATACAACAATGAACTTAGGGTTTTTATCTTATGGTATGCAACATGTTTCAAGGCTTTGAAAGCAACAAGCTTTTGGTGGTTATGAGCAGTTGTAGATTCGATGGTGCAGTTGAGTTTTGTACGTTTCTTTCAGTTGCATTCTAAAATCGATCGAGGTATGGCTACATCGAGTTTTATTAGGTTAATGATTGCTATTTATATGGAATGTTTAAGCTCAGAATTGGGTTAGACTGTGAAATGAAAAGCTTGAGATAGCAAGTCTTTTTTGTTTCAATTGCTTTGATTATGTTCTAAAAAGAGGTTTCTTTCGAAACCCTATATTGAAATTGCTTGATGAAAATTATCTTTGAATATGTAAAAGATTGAATTTTGTGCTTTAAAGAATTGCTCCAAAATAATAGTGAGAAGTTAATATATTTTTTGTTTTCTAGGTTTCAAATGTAATGAAGCCTATAGGACACAAAATGTGTTAAGGTAGAAAACTGCCATGAGCATTAGAGAAACAAAGTAACCCTCTGTCCTTTACTCTTTATCTTGATTGTTGATTAATGTCAGTGAGACATCATTATGCTAGTGAGGCATTTGTTAACATGAAAATCCAGTGAGGTTGTAGCAACTTTAAACTTGCCAGCGAGGCATATTTTTGTAGCTAGTGAGGCAGAAATAGTAGCCAGTGAGGCTTTGCAGTTAGTGGGTTTTTATTAAGCAAGTGAGGTATTTTTTCGAGTGGTTTTTTATCCCTATGAGGGTTTTCCACTCATGAAAATACTATGTTATGGTTCTTTTGTGATCCATGTGGTTATCATGATTCATGCAATTTAGTCTTGCAGCTTCCTTTGTGTACTTTGCAACATTTGAGTTTTTCATGTGGTTTAAGGCTCTAATATTGACTATCACTTTTGAAAACATACTTGAAATTGAACATTCCATGATTACAAAGAAGTTATGTGTTTTGGAAAGCAATTGAATTAAACTTGGTTATTAAAAACATTGATTCACCCCCTCAGTGTTTTTTTGTACTCCAACAAAATTTTCCCATAGTTTTAGTGCATGGTATTAGAAACTATCATTGCCTTCTAGTTTTGGAGTTGCCTATTTAATAGATTTATGTGTTGGTGTTATAGAAGAAGAGGCACATCTAGGGTTATGGAGTTGGAATTTCACTACATAATGTTCTCTTGTTACTCGTAGTTGTGAATTTACAACATGGCCATTGATGTATGGTTGAAAAGTTGTTGGTTAGTTCACATGGTGTTAGAGAAACTACTAGAGACATGTGTGTGGATTGACTCCATAAAACAAGTTGATTTAGGATCTTTTAATACTCCCAAAAAAGTGTTGTAACACCATGAATGTGTTGTAACTTCTTTTATTGAGTAATATATTAAGTGTGATTTGGACACAATTTTTTCTACAAGATTTTCCCATGTTACATCTTGCATCATGTTTTTTTAATGTTGATCAACTTTATAGTTGTGACCTTTTTACATTGTTTCTCTCTTGGGATTAATGTACAACTATTTATTTTGTTGCAAGCTTAGATTTCTTTCACTTGATGTTAGTGCTTTGCTTTGTGTTCTTGATGCTAGTGATGTTATGGGAATAGTCAATTTCATCCATGACTCCCCTCTAGATTTGATAAGATGAGATCAAATTCCTTAGAATTGTGTATAATTGTTTGTTAAGACATGTTCATTATGTACGTTGATTTCCTATATTATGTGTTTTGCAAATGTTAAGAAAGTGTTCAAATAAAGACAAGAAAAACATCAACCAAGAACTATTCAATATTCTTTAGGTATAATAAAATGTAAATTGTATTTTACCTTAACATATTTGAATCATTGTAACTCACACACACTATAACTGGGAGAAAAATGTAGAGATGAGATGCATCTACTTTGCATACTTCTCATTTAGTGCACTTCTAGCAACTTTACTTTAAAAGCATGGTTATGTTTAGTTTATCACCATTTAGTACACTTATTGTCTCTAAAACATGCACCTCAAATTACACAACCCCTTAAACATCCTTTTGTATTCCAATCCTCACCTTTCAATAATCATAGGCACCACCATGCCCATAGTCTTGTCCCCAAGATATAATTGTGAATGATTGTATCCACAAGAATTAAATTTTGATTTTTTGCATTTTAACTCTTACCTTTTCACATCCAAACAATTACTACCAACCATTTTATGATTGTTAAATAAAAGGATCAAACTAATAAAAGCAAATAACAAAGAAGTCGAACACACAAGGCATAATATAGTAGAAACAACAAAAAATAGGTTGTCATTACTAATTGCATAACACAATTATTGTGTCTTTCAAATGTTTGTGGGGTTTAACAACTAACAAAGAAGTTTTGAATTTCAAAACCCCTTAACGTAAGCCCCAAAAGGTGCCTACAATGTCACCACATCCCAAATAAAAAGTTTTTGTTGTAGTTACATGTTACAAAATTGTAAACAATGCCATAATAGCTATACATGACACCAACATAGGTAAGGATAGCATTACAACCATACACATGCTACTACACCTAATTGGGTGGAAACATGTGTAGATCAACCCACCTAACATAAAGTCAAGTACAACAAACAACAACAAAAGATATAACTTTGATTCCTCCCTCTTGATTTCATACAAAAATCAAAATATTCAACAAACAACACCATGATATACATCTAATTGCTTCTCCTTTATTTTAAATTCTACAAATATATTCTTCTCATGATTCTTTATATTAAAATCTGAAATATGCTTTAAAACATTCTTTTTATATGAATAATTAATATATTTAAAATTTAAACATTTATAGATCAACCCACCTCACATAAAGTCAAGTACAAAAAACAACAAAAATAGATACAACTTTGTTTCATCCTCTTGACTTCATACAAACATCAAAATCTTCACCAAACACCAACCATCATATACTTCTACTCCCTTTTCTTTTGTTTTTAATTCTACCAACATCCTCTTCTTATGATTCTTTAAATTAAAATCTGAAACATGTTATAAAACATTCTTTTATATTATAATTAATATATTTAAAATATATTCAAGTTCTTTATTTTTAAATCACATCACCTTATGTTTCAAAGCACTTTGAATTTTTGTTTTGTTTTTTACTCCATTGAATTAACATCTTATCCACGATTGTGGTCTAGAAAAACTCTTAATTTCAATATTTTTGGGCTTTAAATGTCACAGGAATTTTGAAAAGGCTACCATTAATGGTTGTTTGTATAATAGTTCTTTGTTGGTGCACTTAAACTTTTGAAAAAAATGTACCAAGTTTGAATGTAATGAATACAAAGTTTTATGTTAATGTATATTAGTAATAATCTTACATTGTTCGAAATGGAAAAAATATTTGTATGTATTTTTCCTTGTTAGGTATCTATATGTCCATGGGATTAAAATTGTAATTACTAGCATTTATCGTATAATTGTCTTAAATAACTGTAGATCACTGCTTATTACAAATGAAAAACATATATGACAATTAAGTGTATAGATCATAGAGCTAAATTTCAAACGATTTTTTTTAGATTATCAAATAATTGAATTTTACATTAAAAAGTAAAAACTAATCTATTGAATTTTTGGTCCAAACATGAAGTTTGAACTAAATACTTTTACATTTTTTTCCGTTCAAATTATCAATTAATTTAATACACCATGAGAAAATAAAACGCAGTATACAACATTTTAAATTTAGATGTGCATACAAATTCAGTCAGTTTTAAGTTCAATATTGTATTACTGTCCATAAAACACGGAAGGCATAACATTTTGGGTAGACTTTTTAATAGTTGTTTTCTCTAGTTCTCGGAGACTCTTTCCCGTTTTATCATTTTTCCAAATAAACGAACTTTTAATGCAGATTAAAGACAAAGGAGTTTAATGGACACAAAAAGGGAACAGCTAAAAGTACCCTTGAGATCCTAGTAAAAATAAAATTGTTAACAAAAAGCTAAAAAATTACTACCTACTAAAATAATCATAACTGTATGGATGGCCAAAATTAAAATACTAATCGATTTTTAAATCACTAATAAAAACTCAGAATATCCCATGCTACACAATATCAATAATAAATTACTTCGAACATTAGTCACACTACCTATGCCCATTTTTGGTGGACATTGACACTTCCAGTTGACTCAATTACTTTGGACGTTTGTCACACTACCTATGCCTGTTTTCCGGTGGACATTGAACCTCCAAGGCACTTCTTGGGGAGGTTGTTTGGATGGTGGCTTGAACTCAGGTTATTGATTATGAAGGTCTTTCCTTCTGTTGTAGTTGTTGCTTCACTTTTGGGCACCTTGCTTCTGCTTGCCTCTGTTCATGTTGCAGGAATGCTGGTTCTACTTCATGTTGGAGTCACAGTTGATGTTACTGATGGTTCATATTCTTTAGATGTTCCTCATTCTTTGGTGGTGGGACTCAATGAGTCTGCTTTGGAGTTAACTATGCTTGATAATCTTGCTCTAGTGGTTCTTGATCCTGTTGCTCCTATGGCTCCTATTGGTGAGCTACATCCATCTTTTGCTTCGATAGCTCAACCTCCATCGACTTTGGTTCAGCCCCAACCTTCTTTTGCGGTAGTTGTTCGACGTTTGGCTACTCTATATTGACATGTTTCTGATGCACACTTGGTTGGGTCCTGTGCGGGGTATTCCCCACCTACTTCTCCTAGGTTTGAGGACTTGGAAGATAATTTTTCATGGACAGTTGTACAGAGGAAGAAACGTCTTCCCAAATCTCTCTCTCAATCTCATACAAGAGTGGAAGGTGTGAATTTGAATAGTGTTGGGTCTAGAATTCTTTAGGCTAGACCCTTGGGTTCTTTTGTTTGTAATTGTCCGTGCTTTGAGCTTGGCTGCATGTGTGGCTTAATCCCTTGAGGAAGATTGTTGTTTTTGTCTTTGCCTATAGGCTTGCATTGTAACGAGGTTGGAACCCTTATTTCCCATGTTAATATAATAAAAAACAAATTAAAAAATGACATTAGAAGATATAGTCTTGAGTCTCTGAGTCGATGATGCTAGTAAGCTTCGGTCAAAACAATAGTACTCATAACGCCAGATAATAACTAGTAACATGATTATTACTAACCTAGTGTTCAAACAACGAAGCAGATTTTCTTGTTAATCAAACAATGAAATGGACATTGTGTTCACTGTCCCTGTGGGGATTAGTGGTGAAGGCATGGTTCGGGGGGCATATAGAAGTAAGGAAGAATTCCCAAGATGATAAAACCATGATAACTTTCTAGTAAAATGTTAATGCTAAGGTGTCTAGGAAAAATACATTTGCCAAAAAATGCTTTGAATGTAAGGAATCTTTTGGCTGCTAAAGGAAAGTATAAAAGTCTTTCCTTTTTTCGGTTGCATTAGGCACTTAGGAACTGCAAAAAAATGGCGTCAAGTGTCGATTCTGGTTACATATGGTACACGAGATCCATCAGAAAATATATTTATGCATCACATTTTTCTTCAAAACAATTTCTGCTATTTATCATTATATATTTGTATCTTGAATTATTGTGTTCAAGTGTCTAAACAAAAAAGGAGTTTTGATAGTTATAGTCACGAGCACTGTAGGCACATTACACAAGCCCCCAGTGGTCTGCACAGCGCTTATAAATCACTAACATCATTACCCGACACTTCCTCCAACACCAAAGAGTCATAACATTTATTTTTTCTCCACACAGTGCCTGCATACAATTACACATTGAGAGCAACTGCAATTTCTTTCAATCCCTTATTCAAATTTCCCAATCCATCAGGTGATGGAAGTAACCTATATAGCAATTGTGAAAACTTTTGTTCTGATTATTGATTCCCAAAACATCCTCCTGCAATATGAGGCACCAGCTGCTAAAAATAGTATTATTGCACAGCTATGTGTCTATGCAATGTCAAACATGTTCTTGCACCTGTGATCTGTCCTAGGTTGAGGAGTCCAAACCCATGGCTTCTCTCAACTCGACAGACAGCATCCTGTCCATATCCTTTGCTATGTTCCACATCCTAAGCAGACAAATGTGCAGGTCAGGAAATTTCCATATACTCTGCAAAGCTGTCTGCCACTCTATCAGTGTCCTCCCTACCCCTGCATGTTTGCTTTCTGTTATTTTTTCTACCTCATCTCTTGCTCTTCTCTTCCCCTTCCTGTTTTCACTACTCTCAGCCTCCGCTATCTTCTCATAAGATTGTCTTATGGGAATGAAGATGCAGAGCCATACAGGAGCCCATCTTATATTAACGTGTGGTCGCAGGGTATTAAAGATTGTAGTCTTATCACCATATTTGGCCCGTCCCTTCAATTGTCTTCCAGCCATTTCGCACGCAGGGGGAAATGATTATCATGTATGGTGATTAAGGAGCAACATGCAATGGCATTAAACTATTCCTCCTAATAATACCTGGCCGACCAAACAAGTGTGTGGTGTACAGGTTGGGTTTTGCCAACCTCAATTGGCAACAAGCCAACTGTCTTGAGTTGCTGACCACAATCAGGAGGACCTTGAGTTTGGTGAAGGTTACAAGAATTATTCCAAGTATGCAATACCTAGCAGATAATAAGATGATTTAGAAAGCACTAAGGGATCAAATAAGAAACGACAGAATGTTTAAAGAGTTTTCACATTTCTGCACATCTCCTCAATAGGTTTCCAAGCTAAGAACCAAGTTTATTCTGGTTGAAAACTTAACAATCTTTGTACTCTGATGCACCCATGATGATAGATCAAATCTACGTAGAAATCTACAGTACCATGTTTATTTTGAGTACATATTGCTGCATGCTCTTTGATAATGGTGTATTGTTAGCTCTTGATTTAACTAATATATTCAATATTAATAGTTAATGCATCATTTGTCACTAGAAAATATTGTGTTAATTACAATTCATTATGAAGGTTATGCAGGATATACAAAAAAGGCACTGCAACCAAAAGGGGATTTTTGTAAGCCTTTAAAGAGGGCATCATTGTCAAAGAAGAAAGATATGGATTGGAATTTGATGATTTACAATCTGATCAAGGTGCCACCACGATGATTGCTTTAGGGGAGAGCCCCAGGCTTGGTCATTTGATCACCTCCTAAGTTATAATGCACTTCTCATTTATTATAAAGTTCCAGCTTTGTTTTATGTGCTATTTGTTCAAGTTTCCTTCTGCTCATACTCTGGATCTCTTTTCTATCTTGGAGAATAGACTGTATGAAAGGGTTAGGTGCTTAAAATTGAAGGGTACACTTTACCAACACAGTACTTACGGAGGATGACATTGTAATTAGTCCAAAGGATGGTATGTTCAGTACTTCAACCAGTTCATCACCAATTGGCTTGCTGATCTTCGAATAGTGTGCCTCCTGAATGAAAATGTTTCTATGCCACAAAGAAATAGAAGCAATTCTGAACTTATCTAAATATGGTCAAAAAATACAATGAGCAACTTTAGTATGATGGGCAAGCAATAGGCTCCCGCAACACTCTGCTGGAGGCTGTTCTATGGATACTCCAAATAAGATGTGGAACAAAAGGCTAAATCATTGACTTTAGCACACTCCAAGTGGTCACAAATAATGTTTGTATGAAATTGTTACTTGAATATGCAATGATTAAAAGTGTTGCTCCAAGACTTTAAGAATCCATTTTGGTCTTATGGCAGAAGCTTCAAAATAGGTTAGCTTTTGGTAGCACCAGTCCTGAACTGGAGATATAATCTCCACCAGATGTGGGCACAGGTAAAGTTGAACGGACAAAATTTTCAGAATCAGAGTAAGATGGTATGGGGTATGTCTGATATAAATAAATAAATTGAACTGTTATAAGCAATGAATCATAAATAAAAATAAGGTTATTCCTCCCAGCTGTTGTGTGCTGGGTGATAATTTTCCTTGCCAATTTATCCCACCTAAACTAGCAATTTTCTAGAAAATTGGACCTCCTTTTTTCTCCAAAATTCTGCCATTGTCTTTTGTATGATCTTAAAATTTCAAGCTACTTTTCTTGTTTAAGTGAGTGAGAAAGGACTTGGGCAATGCATTTTACCTAAGGATATCTCAGAGTACATTCCATGATTGTTAGAAATGTCTCCTGTAGGTGTCCGAGTCTCCGAGATATGTATCACACACCAGGGTAATGTCATCAGGTTTCAGTACTTGAAAATAATCTCAGTACATTGGTATACTGAAAGTATGCCTGATTATTTCTAAACAGTGGTGAAATGACTGGACGCATAACCATTTAAGGTTGCTATTTTGATAAATAAATCTTGTTCAATGAAAAAATAACCGAAAAACAAGAAAGCTTTTGTCTAATTCCATTCACTTCTATAGAAATTTGTATGGGCATGATTACTGACCTGTTCAGTTAATGAAAAAACTAGCCTTCTTGTGATGAAGAGCGCTGATAAAAAGTCAAGCTTTAACTCCTAATAACAAGATAGTGCCCCTCTCATATTCTTTTCTCATGCTCAACATATTGATAGAATAGACATAAAAAAAATAGATCATAAATTTCAACAGAATTCAAGAACTAAGGCATTACAGAACTGCTTTTAAATGCACTGTTTTCTGCTGCCATTAAAAGCTCAATTTGTAATAGGCACCAAAGGGCAAAGAAAATGAAAACAACAAAACTGTAATGGAATGGTGATGCTCTAAAATGCTTGGAAACATAAATCCCATTTCACTAAAATCATTAAAAATAAAACAAGAAAAGAATATAAAATTCTATGTAATAAGCTTCAGCAAAAATCTGTTTATTTAATTTTTGCATCAACACAATTGATACATAAATTAAATACACAGTTTTTTCCAGAAGCTTTTTACATAAACTCATGGACTGAAAATCTCATATTTGTTATATGCAATATTATCACCAATCCACATTAATGCAATGTAAAAAATCAATTTAAAAAAATGAAGGTTTTAGACATAACAAAATCCTAAGATGGAAGAGTGCCTTTAAAGTTAAAATCTATGCTCCCCCAAGTTTCAGGGATGGGGACGGCAGGATGTGTTTCCAGTACGGGGGTACTTTTGGGCCATTTTTTAGTGGACGGCTATTAAAAAATAGGGAATTTTTTAAAAATATAGAGAAATTTCCTATGTTGCAGGCTGCCCTACGCGGTACGCGCGCGGTATTCGCTGGTTTTGCAGACTCCACCTTGTGTTTGCTAACCCCAACCAATCAAAAACCCATGGGCCAAGTTAAAAAAAAGGGCCCAAACTTGATTAAAAAACATTTTTTTTTCCTCCTAACCCTAAAACAGCATTGATCATTTCATAGTATGATACTTAATCATTGATCATTTCATAGTGATGATTTCCATTGTGATAATTCAATGTGTAATGCAGATGCAAATCTGGGAATCAATACTAAGCCATTCCAACTTTCAAATATGATTGATACACAATAGATAACTACTCAAAAATTAATATCAAACCTGTACATACTCAGAATAACCAACAAAGAGCAGATCACAGTATTCCAAAACTATGCCAGACCACAGCAATACAAATTGAGCTTATATTTGCAGCAGATACATTACATACAACGACCAGAATTGACAGCAACGTCAAAAATTTGCAGTAGATAATAGTACAACAGATAATCAGCATTACAACATTACTATCCACTCCATAGATACTAACAGTAAAGCTGATAACCCAAATCTGAAACATACTACTCAATATTGGACTGAGTTTACCAAGCATATTCAGAAATGCATATTCAGACTTATTGCAAGAACTTCCTGTGTTCTGTTTAGAGCTGATGTATGAAGTTAATCCTCAGAAAATTAACAGCAGATAGAAGAAAGTCGGTACTCAATCTAAGACAAGGTTATAATCTTTTACAACTTCTCACAGTCTATTTGTAGCAGCAAATACATTGATTTATAACACCAGATAATAGAATGAACAGCAGTTACAAGTAATACAATGAGTTTATAAATATCTCAGACCTGGGAATGTGTTTGCCAGGGTAAATATGATGAATCTTGCTCGATCAATGATCAATGATCGTGAATATTTATCTTTGGCATTTGGCATTGATCAATGATCAAGTATCATACTATGAAATGATTTAGTTTTACAATTCTGTATACTTCTCTTTTTTTTTCTTTTTTTCTTTTTTTTGTGTATGTATATATATTTACATATACACACACGTACCCAAACCCCTAAAAAAAATTTTCACGTACCCACGTACCGGGTTCTCGTACCCGCACCCGTCCCCGAACCCGAACCGGTAACTTAGGAAATTTCAGATATTCATATCATAACATTGATAAAGCATTCATCATAGACATTGTAGAAGATTAATACATAACATTAGACTTGAATTGAGATTTCACATGAGAATTGACAAACAAATTAAAGAAATTCAAATGCTTTCATTGTGAATGTGCATGCATATTATATAAGAATTATAACAAAATGCCCAAAGGCTCCAAGTTTCAACTATAAAATGACAAAAACATAGAAAATATATAGCTCCATGTTAAATGGGCTGTTTGCATAGGTTTTGAGGACTTCGGAAGGATATTCAAATGGGTTTTGAAGTTGTTGGCCCTGCTACACTCCCACTCCCTGAAGAAACCCCAGTGGCTAACATACTTCTATGAGTTCTACTTCTAGGTATACTTCTTTCATGCATTTGAACCTCAACCTCCTCAATATCACTACTAGTACTCTCACTGTTGCTCATGAATTTTTTTGGTTAAGAATTGAAAAGAGAGCTGCAAGTTCAAATAAAAGAAAAAATAAACTCACAATGTCCTTCCTATGTGGTAAAAAAATTGAAAACAAATTGAGAAAACAAATGCAAAATGAAGAACTTGCCTCTAATGAAGTAGATTTGATGCGCTAGTCTTCTCTTTCAACTGTTGTTCTCTCCTCTTTCACTTGTTGCTCTTCTCCTGCTGCTCTTCACCTCAAGTTTGCAAATCTCAAAATGAGAATGTTTTTTAATTTTTGGTTGTTTTGATAAGTGAACTAGGTTTAGGTTTTGTTTAAAGGGGTGGCGGGGTCCTTGTGGGCCCACTCATCCCCTTTTTAATTTAAAAACATGTTTTTTTACAAAAAAAATAAAGTGAAAAATGTTGCTGGGCCATAGGGGACGGCTAGCTGTCCCTGGGACGGTTATTGGACTTCTGGAAGTCCCCTGGCCATACTATCCCCTGCTATCTCCTGCCTTTTTTGGGGCGTTTTGAGGACGTCCCCCTTTTTTTGCAAAGATCGGGGACAGAAAGGGGACGTTTCCAAGGTGTCCCCGAGTCCCCGAAGCGTTTTGGGTATGGGTATGGGGGTACCAAGTAAGGGGATGCATCCCTGGGGAGCACTGGTTAAAAGCTAAAGTCTGAAATGAGGTATTCTACTTAAACAGATTCATGGGAAACATTTTACATTTCCAGGTATATGTATTTGATTTTGCTCCTTGAGTTATACACTTATATTCTTATAGAAAAATAAGTTGTGAGTTTTAGGACTGTGGAAACCTTGACAAACATTGATTACTCTGAATATGTCAATCATGTAAGATCAGCATATACTTCACAAATTTTCTATCTGAACGTATGTTTCTATATATATTTTAGCGAATAGTTAACAATTTCATGAGTATCTTAATTTTATTCATTTGTTTGACACAAGTTATTTTGTTTTCATTGATGAAACTTTTCAGACAAAAAATGAAAAAAGTCCAAATGACAAAAATATCACACTAAAAATATACCATTACTTACCAGGCAACAAAACATAGTTTTGATCTCATGACCTGACTCAAAACTGTTGAGCTTTTCCAATGAATTAGTAGATTCTTGATTTCCTACACTTTCTGTTCCTGACAATCTTGTGACATTGAGGCATCTAGTAACTTAACATCTTTGGAATCAAGGTCCATATCATGTTTATGGCATGTCTTTTTTGACACCAATTTGGGAGGTTCAATTGATTATGCTTTATGCCTGTCTCCTGGCGGCACATGCTAGAGGTCAGGTTTTCACTGCCTAACCCCATAGTGTCAGTGCGTAATTTTTGGATTAATTGAATATATCTGTTTGGTGAGTCATATGCCTAGAATTGATATGCATAAGGGCTCTTCTAAACAATATTTTCCCTAATTTTACTCAGATATGTGGGTATCATTTCTACATCCTTTTGAACCTTTGAAGGAATTTATACAGAACCCATTCTTGTCCTCATGTCAGTTAATTCAGGATGAAATAAGTGAGCTGTGTCCTTTAAATTACCCCAAGAAGCGATTGTACCTATCAATAATTAGATGTTTTTCTGTAACCCAATCCCAACCGCTGATTTTTAATTAGTTCTTTTAGTGATATGCTGCTTATGCCTTAAAACTTCTACTTGATCTGATTGAGGCTGTATTGATGTTGATTCACCTTATGTAACCATTTTATACAAACAATGTGATTTTAATGTTATACCTCAATCACCAATCCTAACATAGCAACAAGATAATTTTCAGTTTGTGTACTTCTGCCGTGAAACCTCTAGTTAATCTGATGTTGTCACCATGCTTTGGATGGTATCAGTGTTGTTTACCCTAAGTGGTAAGCTTAGGGTACGGCTTGGGTCACTTGGCAAGTTATTTGGCAATGGTATCTGTAAGAACATTCGTTGACTCAATTTTTGAATGTTAATAATTATGTTATTCCTAAAGAACAAGGAAAATATTATCTTGAAAGTAATTTAGTCTTGTCCACCAATCATCCCAAAATAATCAGTGTGGGTAAAAGTTAACACTGGCAAACAGTTCTTGGGTATGCTCAAAATATTTTAAGGTTTTAATAAGGCAAGTGGCTTTGACTTAAAGGGCATTGATGGGGGTGTTGTACTGTGTTTGAATAGCTCCATTACTGAGCTTGGAAACAACTTTCTAGTGTCACAGAATTCCATGTGCGCAAGGGCATTAATTTTACTTGAAAATTCTTGGAATTTAAATAAGGATGATCATGTGAGCATCAAATCCAAGACAGGCAAGTGTAAAACTGAGGAAAACAACTGCATTCAGATATTAGTAAGAGTGTCAGATGATATGTGACCTGTGTGTCAGTTGTTTGTGACTTTTTTTAAGAACAATTAATGCAATTCGTTTCTCATATTTGAATCAGAAACTCTTAAAAAGCATATTCAATAACATCACAGTTTCTTTCAATCTTGAACCAATAATACTAGGTTTCTTACAATTGGCTGCACAGGCAACAACATCTCTCACACAAAATGCCTGATATGTCAAGGGAACTAAGTGGACACATTAAACCTGCATGTCTTCTGGCATGCACTCTGTAGGCTCACAATAGTGCCAAACTCTAATTGCTCATGGACTTTTTTGGTTAGTTTTTGCATTTCAAAAAGGTATCATCTCAGATATAATCAACATCCGTAAGCGTTTAGAGAGTAAGATTGAAAATTGTATTTACTCTTGCAAGAAAAACAAGTTTTTCTTTTCTTCTTTTTTAAAAATAAATTTTAAAATTATTTCTAATGTTGAGCTGGGGCTCAGAGCTGAGTTGCACACCACACACGTTAGTAATAATAACCCATCTAAGTTCAAAGCCTGGCTACTTGAGACATGCACTGGGTTCTGTCACAATTTTGACAATCTGCAGCAGGTGTATATGCACAAGCGATCCTTTGGACTGGGGATTATACCAAATTGTAGTAGAAAACACCCCAGCTCTGGGAATTGAAAAGGCTCAATAGGCTGACCTCTGCACACCCAGTAAATGGGTTTGCTCTACTCGTTTGGTGTCATGTCCCTGCCAGAATAAGAAGATCGCTACCCTAAGACAGTCCCGATCACTGTCTTAATTTTTTAGGCAAGTGTGATGGAAGTCAAGGACTCTAATAAGAGTTGATTAAGATATGCTTCGCAGCACTATAAAAACTGGACAGAGGAAATCAGGCATCGATTTCTAGTAATTCTGAATGCAGCGATCACTAATAATACAGTAATTATCATTATTCAAAGAGCAGTGGAAATTTTAATCAGTGAAGCAAGACAATTAGGAATTTAGGAAAGCCAGTGATTAATTGTAAAGAGGCAAAAAATTAAAATTAGCCAAAGGCTGCGATTGAGAATAAAAGAAAACAAATTAAGTTGAACAAAAAGACATGCCCTTTGGAAAGAGATGTCTATTCCAAGGGTTACATCACTTCATAAGGAAATATAAGGGAGGGCAGTCCTTTCCAGAAAGCCATCGAATCCTATTCAGACAAATATCTGCATTCAGATCAGCGAATCATCTTCAGAAATATATTTACATTCAGGCAACCAATATCTTCAGAATATTAGAAAGAGATCAAAACAACAAGGCAATTGAGCAGATCAGAATTAATTATCTGCACTCAAGGGCAGAACCAGCAGTTATTACATCTGCTGCTGTGAATATAGCAATCTTATGTTTTAATAGATATTGTGGTATGGTCTATCATGATTATTGTGTATAATGATATAATTATTATTGTATAAATCTGGATATATTTGGTGTTTGTAATTCTCATCAAGCAACCATGAGGAGGAGCAGGGGAAATACCGGTAGGGTGAGCAGATACCAGATCTCTTTCTAAGTACGCTACTCCAAGTTGGATGACTGTGTGTCTGCCACTAGGGGCCAAGAGGGATGGTATATCCGCTCTTGCACTTCGAAAGAGGAATCTACAGGCCTCCTGGGGTAGCTTTTCCCCAATCTCTACATGGATTGGTTGTTGGGAAGGGATTCAAGGAGTCTCAATCATAAGAAGGATGGATAAGGCAACATGGATAGGGAAAGCGGGTACAAGTTTATCCACTAAGTACGCCACTCCATATTGGATGACTATGTGTCGGCCACTTGGGGCCAAGAGGGACTGTATATCCGCTCTTGGGCTTAGAATGGATAGCTTCGGGCGGACTTATCATGTTTCTTATCCAAGTCCTATTATGATTAAACTCCCACTATGCATTATGGATATTGTGTAGATAGTTTTGAAATAGTTATGTATTTTAGATGGTTTAAATAAATAAGACATTTATTATATATGTTTTTAGCATATGAATTATATTTCCAATATTATCTAACATGATTGCAGGACTTAAACCAAGATTTATCTTTCTAAAGCATCTAATTGGTTAGTTATAACCCTAACTACATTAAATTTTGATTCTAGGGCAAGGTTTAGGGCAATCCCAAAAAAGGGGACATTACATTTGGCATTGTCTTGAGAAGTTACCTGTGAAATGCATTCAAACTGGATAACATTTTCTGTTTGTGCTTCCTTACAATCCAGAGACGAAATGATGTGTAAAACAGATACTAGCTGCAAACAAAGAAATATAAATAGTATGCTGAAAAACCATTCCATATAAAAAACTAACCTAAGGTCATAGCAGGCTGTGGTCCGTCAGTAAACTGCCTGGGGGTTAACCAAGCACGGCATAAGTTATGGTCATAGCCTAACTTCCCGAATGGCCTTCCCTCCCAGGGATTCAAGGAATTTACCAAATGAAACAACACGGGGTTAATAAAAACCATTTTTTTCCAGCAGACTTTTAACACCAGTCAGTTACTATTTTTCCATTTACAAAAAGAAAAATAATTATCACATCAGCAGAAATAACATAGAAGCAACGCCCATCATTTGCAACTCTTTTCCCATTTGCAAAGAAAACATAATTATAACATCAGAAGAAACAATATAGAAGCAATTGTAATGACAAAGAGGTTAACAACCAAAATATACAGGCAGGTCCTGGAAAATAATCCCAACTAATATAATGTAGGATTTCCAGAAAAAAACAAATTGCACTCATTTTAGGGCAACGCCATTTTTTCTTGAAACTTAACTTGAGCCAATTTTGAATTCCACATGATGAGATATATTATGGGGCTTGCTGCTAAACTACAGGGGCAGATCAATCTGTGGAGACGAGGGAGGACTACCAGTCCCTGCACAGACCAAGGGTGCAGTTCACGGAAAATTTCCTTTTCTACAAATGGGTATTTATTTCTTGGGCAGTTTAAGATCAATCAAGTCACCACATCAAATTCTTCCTCCTTCAAATGGGCGAAAAATTTAACTGAGCGTCCATCTACTTCCATGGTGAACCGAACTTTGTAAGGCAGATTGGCAGAAATATGCTTACCTTTCCAGACACCCACATAATCAATGACTTCGCCCTCCATGCCCCCAAGATCGAACTCTGGCGTTTTAGGAATATGGTATACCTTCAAGGGTCCTCTAACTTTAACCCTGTCGCCGGCTTTAGCTTTGATTTGCAGGTCTTCTACTGATGCCACTGTTTCCTCCAGAGCGATTTCACATACAATTCTATTTCTTCTTATTCTTTCTGTGGGTAATTTGTTCTGCAAACTGTGATAACAGGGATAGGAGCTACAGGTGGGCACACGGCGGATTTGTGCTCTAAATCTGGCGACCTGCGGGTTGTTGGATTTAAAAATCAATGGATTTGGAGCACAAATGAGTGTCATTTTTGGATTACAGATTTCAAGCACAGGAGTTAGCTTGGGTATGAATATATTTTTTCCGATTTTGTTAGATAGAGTTATAAGAAAGAATAGTTGTTGGCATGTGAATTGACATTCGAATAAACTGGATCAAGTAATGGTGGTTGAAACAAAAAGAAGGGAAGATGATGTGTGTGATTGGCATTAAGCGGGATTAAATCTAAGAGGCTGTAATTTGTTCTTACACTGAGAAAGCCAAACTATGAAAAAGACTGGGTTTATGTACTCACGATAGGAAGGTCCGCAAGATTTCTCCCACCAAACACGTAGCTCTATCCTGAAGGTCCAAAACATAAGGAACCATAATAGAAAATACAAGGATAGGAGATTTTCTTTGGTGTTTATCTTCTATTATTATTATTAATTTCTGAACTGCAACATTATCTAATTCAATGTGAAGTGGCAACTCGTCATGATAGAAGTCATCTCGATTCCTTCAGCTTGGTGTTTGTTGGCATCCCGTATGTAGTGGAGGAGAATGCCTTGCACGTGAGGTTATTAGTCATGATAGAACCCGTGAGTTACTATTGAGGGATTCAAATCTTTTGGTATGAGATATTTTTTTGGGGTGGGGCTTATTAAAGAAGCTGGCAATATGAACTTATTAAAAGGAAATAAATCACATATTAGGTCTAATTTTAATTTAGTTTAATTTAAAAATTTAAGGTGTTGAGTTTGAAATAAAATATAATGGTACAAGTTATTTAGATTGAAAAATAAAAGAGGTGAGAATGGACAAGAATTTATAGTTAGATTGTAGTGAAATGTTTTTTATGTGTTTGATGGATTAATATATTGCGACAAAAGATTAGAAACGTAGATATGGTACTAGAATAGGGATTAAAACATTGTGATAGAGATATTTTGTGATTTATGTTGCTTCAAATGGATCCACACCTATGACCTGGTCTAAAGACTAGGTTGCCCATGACGCCTAGTCTAGCTAGTGTAATTTTGTTGTATGTTGTTTTTGGTCTATGAGATTTTCTTACATGATCTTGTACCTACATTTGAAAACACCTTTGGGGGCTTGTTAGAGACAATAGGGAGATCATTGATTTCCTTGATAATAGCCACACCCCATTATTAATGTACACAAATAAAGAAACATGCTAAGCAAATATGCAAATTATTGATTGAATTGAGATTGATACGAAACTAAGATTGCTACAACTATGATTGAAATGTTGTAAATGTGAATTACAATAGATTCTTATCCTAAATGATCTAATATGATGTCTTTAAATACACAACATAAAACTTTTAGTGTGTAGGTTGGTAAGATAATAAGTAGAATTCTAAAAGGGTTGACTTGAAGAGCAAGAATTTGAATTTGAATTTTGAAAGACTAAATCCCATCTATGATCTAGCACAAGGGATAGGATTATGAGTGTGACATAATCCTAGGAAGGAAATATTGTGTGATGTGGATGTTTAGGACTACAGACATGCAAAGTGATTGTTGGTTGATGTGAATTGAGATATGAGTCAATTAGTGCACCAGATGGGGCAAGTTGAGTTCTAAGATCATGCATTTATGACATCCACACAAAGTGGCATTAAATAAAAGGGTAAATTGCAAATATTTATGAGCAAGCATGTTAGCATAAAAAGGTGAAAGAAAATAAATAGTCATGGAAAGGATAATTTTTTTCTTATTTCTAAAATTTGATCCATCTAGAACAAGAATGTGTTCCCTTTATCCTTAATATATAGTAGGATTCCATTAGACTTGTCATAGTATTGAAGGAAAAATAAATGTGTTGATCTATGAGTTAATAAACATAAGCTATGAATATAACTAGTAATAATACACCTGTTAATATACTGTGTACTATAAATGAGTTCCCACAATTGGAGGAAGAAAGAATGTAAAATAAAACAAACTGTAAGAACTATGACTGCTAACTAAGCATGAAAAGTAATGTAAAATGTTAAAATAATATGTACCTAGTGTATACTTACTTGTGTGAGAGATGTGAGTGTTTTAAAGTTTATGAAAGAAGGGCCCTAATTTTCCCTCAATGAGATCAAGTATGGGCATGTAGAACAAGTAAAATAAATGATACACCGCCCCTCAAATAACAAGATAAGTGAAAGCATTGAGAGAACATGAACATAATATAGTAAAATATAATATTATAATATGGAATGAAAGATAAGTAATATAAAAGTTGAAGAGGCTAACCAATAATATCAATGCACTTAGCAACAGTACCTGACAGAAGAAGGGTTGGCCGGTAAAGTGGTAGCAAGACAATGATGAAGATTGGGAGATTGGAACGGGAGAGGAATGGATGTCGAACGGCGGTAGGGATTCATAGGCCAAGGTGAGCAGCCCAACACATGTCAAGTGTGGTTTGAACTACCCAGTGATTGCAGACTACATGGCGTACATGAAGAGGGAGGAAACAAAGGAAGAAGAGGACGAAGACGAAGAGCAAGGCAAGGCTCTGTAAAAGGTCTATGGTATTATAATCAAAGTAGTTTATGTTTAATAGTACTAATGGTATGAGTCAGTCCATCAAAGGTGGTTTTTTGTCGAATATGTCTAGTAGTTTCTTTTGGTAGTCTCTAGCCGCTTGGTCCATGGCCATTTTGTAAAAATGTAAAGGATGCAATAGGGCTACAAAGCCGTTTTGTTTCATGAAAAGGGTCAAGTCTAGTGTCAGGAGGGAGATTGATTCTGGTGGATACATAGTAAAACATGAAATCAATGTAATTTCTTTTTTAAAGTAATATAGGGTGTTGCCCCTTAGCAGTGATTTATCGAGCAAAAAACAAAATCAATGCACTTAGGTGGTGGTGGGTTTTAACCTCAATAGGTCCAAAGAAATGTGTCATACAAATCATTGTCCTCCATGTGTTTAAACATGGAACTATCATATATATGATGTCATGATGCACATGTTGTGATAGTGATGGTGGATAATCATGAAGTATTTCTTAATGAACAAGTATTGTATAAATGTGCTAGTTTTGTTGTTATCTTTGGAGAAGTAGACCAAGATTTTGTCATTTACACTATATATTATATTTTATGAACTTTCTTTTGAGATTTATTAATAGTTATTTCTTTGTTCACTTTGAACATTTCCATGAGAGTGTATATCTAATATGTATTTTTTGTAGTTTCTTTCTCATATCAATTCTCTTAAGGCACTCTTGTTTCTATTATAATATTTATTAGAGCTATAAGGTCAATCATTACCCTGCCACATTATGTGTCATTAATGCTCACTTTCATATATCATTATCCCTAATCTACTCATCATGTTTATATCTTCACTATTAACTTTAACGTTGGGTATGATACATCTAGTAGTAGATTATTAAATAAAACCAATATAATCATGGTAACTAGGTGATAGTACAATAGTGTGCCCCACTTGTGGGACATCTTTATTTTTTCTTGATCACATATTTATTTTTTAAAAATTAATAATTTAAGCCTAGAGGGGTTCTATCTAAAGGGTTTTGATTAAGGGTGTTAGATCAACCCCCCTTAGATTAAACCTCCTTGTATAAAATCTCCCTAGGCTTAAATCAAACCTCAATAGAGTCTCTTCCACACCTATCAAGATGTTAAAAAAGAATCTTGTTTCTTAGGGGTAAGTGCAAAAAGATGGGGGACCAAAAAGGGGTCTTAAGTGGCCACTTTTTTTTGAAATTAGGAAAGACTGACCTTGGATGAGAAATTGAAGATAGTTACAAAAAAAACATAACATAGCATCTAGTGTGGCCCCCCCTAAAATGTTAATTTCATTTTAGTATTTTAAAAATCACTTCGGTAAGAAATTAGCTAACACCATGTAGTTTATCCCCAATTGTTTTTCTAATTTTTTAATGAATATATGATTTTTTACTAATTTTCAAAGTGGACACATCCTGAAAAACATAAAATTGAGTGTGCTCCCCCCTAAATTTGTTTGAAAACTGATCGAAAATTATCATTCTTTTGAATATGTGTAGAATGGAGTCTATTTTCTAAAAATGTAATTTATTTGAAAATTTGATGAATTGTTAAAAAATAAAGTAAAAATTACCACACATTGGTTTTTGACAAAAAAAGGATACACTAACAAAAGAAATTAAAGATGAAAACCTTAACATACTCAAAACGTGAAAAAATTAGATGGTTAGATAGCTAAGAGAGAGATTAACATTATCATGGTGTTTTTTATTTGACATTGAAAGATGTGGAAACCTAATGGGGAGCATGCTCAAGATTATGTCATTTTTTTTACAATTTGAAAAAACATGTCTTTAGATGTTGAAAAGCCACTCCAAGCCTTTGGGTTGGAAGCCTAAGGCAAATCCAAGCCAGAGGCTTGGAAATTTCCAAAGAAAACAAAACATGATCATGTTATAATGCACTTGAATTATGTTTTGGTTTGAATTTTTTTCATTCTCTCTCTTTCTCCTTCTCTTTCGATGAAACTATATACATTATTTAATGCAAATTCTAGTTTTTGGAAGATCTTATAATTTATATATGGAAATTTACTTTCTTATACTTTAAGTTATATTTCATGTATATAGTTTCAGGATGTTTGAGAGTGGTTTTGGATCTCAGGAGTTATAATGCAAATTATTTGTTTTGGAAGATTTTATAAGTTTTTAGACTTGGTCAAATTTCTGTAATTAGGAGGTCAAATTTTAGTAATCAACAAGTTGCATCATCTCTCTCTCTCTATCTCACTCATTGTTTATCTCTTACGCTCTAGACCTCTCTCTCTCTCACTATCTCCATCCCTTTATCTAACTTTCTCTCCTGAGCTCAAGAGCTCAAGAAATACCTCTCTCTCCGATTCTCTCTCTCCCTCCCTCCCACCCTTCCTCCCTCCCCCATTTTTCTCTCACTCTCTCCTCTCTAACTCTTCATTCTCTCTCCCTCTCTCTTTGTCACTTCCTCCTCTCTCTCTCTCCACTTCTCTCTATCTTACCTATCCCTCTTTACCTCTCCCTACCTCCCATCTCTCTCCTACCCTCCTTCATTCTCTCTCTCTCTCTCTATATATATATATATATACTCTCTATCCCACCTATCCCTCTCTACCTCTCCCTTGCTCCCTCCCTCCCTCTTCCCTCTCACTCGTTCTCTCCTTCCCTCTCTACTTCTCTCTATCTCACCAATCTCTCTCCATATCACTCTCCATCTCTCTCCCTCTCTCTTTCTCTCACCCCTCCCTCTCTCCCTACCTCTCCCTCTCTCCTTCCCTCTCTACTCTCTATCTCCCCTCTCCCTCTCTACTTACCTCCCCCTCCACTCCCTACCACTCTCTCTCTCCTCTCTCTCTCTCTCTCTCTCTCTCTCTCTCTCTCTCTCTCTCTCTCTCTCTCTCTCTCTCTCTTTGTTTCTCTCTGTCAGAGTCTGTCCTCCCTCTCTCCTTCCTCTCTACTTCTCTCATCTCCCCTCTCCTCCTGCCTACTCTCCCTTCTCACTCCCTAACACACTCTCTCTCTTTGTTTCTCTCTCCCCCCTCTCTCTCCCACCCTACACTCCTCCATCTCTCCTTCCCTCTCTACTTTTGTCTATCTCCCCTCTTTCTCTCTACCTACCTCTCCCTCACTCACTCTCTATCACTCTCTCTACCTAACTCTCTTTCTACACCTCTCTATCTCACCTCTCCCTCCATCACACCCTACCATTCTCTCTACATCTCTCTCTACCTATCCTTCCCTCTCTACTTATCTTTATCTCCCCTCACCCTCTCTCTACCTACCTCTCCCTCCATCACTCCCTACCATTCTCTCTACCTATCTCTATCTACACCTCTATCTCCTCCCTTCCTCCTTCCTTCTCTACTCTTTCTCTCTCCTCTCCCTCACCCACCTCTCTCTCTCTCCTCCTCTCTACCCCTCTTTCTCTCACTCTCTCCTCTCTATCTCACCATTCTCTCTCTCATCATTCTCTCTCCCCTCTCTCTCACTTCTCTCTATCTGTCCCTCTTTACCTCTCCTCCCTCCTCTCTCTTCCACCCTCCTTGACTCATCTCTCTCTCTACTTCTCTCTATCTCACCTATCCCTCTCTAGCTCTCCCTCCCTCCCTCCTCCCTCTCTACTTCTCTCTATCTCACCACTCTCTCTCGCTCACTCTCTCCCTTCCACCCTACCTATCCCTCCCTCTCTCCTTCAATCTATCTCCCCTCTCCCTCTCTCTACTTACCTCTCCCTCCATCACTCCCTACCACTCTCTCTATGTTTCTCTCTATCTCACCTCTCTCTCACCTCTTTCTCTCTCCCTCCCTCTTTCCTTCCCTCTCCACTTCTCTTTATCTCCCCTCTCCCTCTCTCTACCTATCTCTCCCTCCACTACTCCCTACCACTCTCTCTCTCTCCATGCCTCCCTACCTCATTCCATTTCTACTTCTCCCTACCTCCCTCTCTCCCTCCCTCCTCTTTCTATCTGCCCTCTCCCTCTTTCTCCCTCTCCTTCCCTCTCTACTTATCTCTACCTCCCCCCTCTCTCTCCCTCTGTCTCTCTCTCCCCTCTTTCTCTCACTCTCTCCTTCCCTCTTGTAGTGCCCCTCTAAATTTTAAATACTAATTTGCAAAAAAAAATTAAATCTTACAAACAAAGTAATGAAATAAATTAACCCAAGATAATTTTCTTATTCTTGTATATCAATTTGTCAAAATTGAATGGAAATAATAGGATCTTACATTGGAAACAGGCCCGCAACAACTCAACAAGATATCAATTCATAACTTAAATATTTCCAATAACTAGTCTCTCAATAGAAAAGTTAAGAAAAAAACAATGTTAATACGAAATCATATTTAATATAATAACATAATATTTGACATCAAGTAATGCATTGAGCAATAATAAGTAAACTATAAGCAATTAAGAAATAATAATGTTACAAGTTCAAACTTGTGACAACCATAAATTAAAATAAACCATTGCATCCCTCAAGATTGAATAACGTTTGAGCCAAGATATATAATTAAATAATCTAAATAATTACAACTGATTACTAAATAAAAGTAAATACTATTAATTCGATCAAAACATATTAAAATTTGAAATGCTTAACATTTAATTAAAAATACATAACATAAATAATGGTTGATTTATAAACTAAACATATTATAACTGGCATAATTCTTTAAAACATATTTTTTTCTTAAATACATAGGCCTGCGTTTCAGGATTTTAAAAGACAAAGATGTTATTTTAAACGAGGGAAAACACGACCAGCTTCTAGATGGCCTTGAATTGAACAACTTCGTAACCAGCATATTCATTAATGTTGAATTCATAAACACAAGGATGATTAGAAACGTTCCTTCTACCTAGCTATACAACAATGATTCAATTACTTCCTGTTATCTAGCACGACTTCAAAGGTTAACAAGAGGCTTTCTAAAAATTGTTATTGATTTCAACTTGGAAACATTTCCAGGTTTCTTATCTAAGCGTTTGAATAGGATATTAATGAGAAGGAGATGTTATATAGAGAATTTAAACAAGTATTAAGCTAGGATAAAAAAAAAGATTAAGATCGGCTAAATTGGTAATGAAGAGGAATTACAGGCCGAATATCATATAGTGATAGGAAAATTAAGCATCGGTCTGAATACTTTACTCAGAAAGTGGTCAAAGAAGGATAAAGGAGATAAAAATTGTCTCATATTTTTCCTATGAAACAACACAAAAGCAGAAAACTATTATCATTACTGGATTCCATATTTTAGAATAAATATCTGGCCTTTTTCTTGAACGACTCCCTATAGACATTGTTAAATGCAAAACCAGAAATAGGAATTCAGCCATGCCAACAGGATTTGAATCCAATATCAAGCTTCAATATAAGGATCGAATATGAACACAGAAAGAAATTAGCAACAAATCGAATAAGAACTATTTTTAAACAAGGTAAAGGAGAATCAAATTAATCGGTCAATCAGGAACAAAGCATAATAGATAACATTATTACATAAAAACACTTGTACTCATGATTTTTCTCCTTGGAAATTACTATTTTTTTTAGCAAAAGAATCTTATTATACAGTCGGGAAAATGAAGAACAATCCGTAGTACAATTCACAAAATAGGAATCAATAGATTTTATCATTTGCAGTACACAACGTCCAATCATAGAGATTTCTTATATTATCCATTAATTTTTTATAACAAGTTGTAAACAAATATTTTGGCACCCAATGGCTTACTTGCACTTCTAGGGTTTTTCACCTAAAAGGAGAAAGATGGGCCAAAATGCAATGTAAACACTCAAAATCAATGCAAGTATGGATGCAATATGCCTAAATATGATGTCTAAATGCAACAAACTGAAAAAGAAAGATGATTATCAATGCGAAACCTAAGAAATGCAAAGTGTTTGAAAACACAGTGATGCATGCAAAAACACCGAAGAATACAACTAAACAATAACAAAATTAAACAAGACTGGAGATGTGCACTTGGAATTTGAAGTCCAATGTAGAGAGGCTCTGGAATCTTGCAAATTTGACTAGAAAAGCTGACTAGGACACTTACGCCAAGTTGGGCGACTTAGTCCTGTTTTGGGGAGATTCTATTGAAACAGGTTTCTGCCAAATGGGTATCCAGAAATGCAGAAATCACTTTTTAGGCCTGGCAGTGGGACTAATTTGCCACAGATGGTGACTTAGTCCACCTAGGAATTTCAAGAAATCCGGGACAGGATTTTGTAGCTTTCGATCTGCACTTCCTTTCCTGACAGGTGTCCGATTCAGATTCTGTAGAAAATGGGCTGAAAGAGGTCTCCAAGCTTCAATTAGAGCTTTGTTGACTTTGATGACTTTGATGAATTGACAACACCTTTTTAACACCTTGCTCTTTGACGAATCTACATACAAGACCTGCAAACACACATGCAAAGGGGGGAAAAAGGGTTAAGGGTTAGAGTATAGGGGTTTGCCTTGGTCAAACCCTAATTTAGTAGTCAAACCCTAGATAATGAAATGAAATAGAAAGAGAATGATGAATAAACAACATGCAATGTCACAAACTCACCAAACCCTTGATGTTGAAGTCTGAAGAGATGCAATAAGATGCTCTAATGAATGTTTGAAAGTGCTTAGAATGCTTAGAATGCTTGAGAATGATTAAGTAAATGAATGAATTGCTTGAATAATGAATTAGGGTGAAAATGAGAGAAAAAACCTTTATTTATACTTGATTTTTCAATATTTCCCGAAAATAACACATCGTAGGCCGACCTTAAGGTTAAGAGAATAAAATCCCGCCAAAAAATTGAAATAATTTTGATTTTTGTGCCCAGTGGGACTAAGTCACCCCAGGGGGTGACTTAGTCCCACCAGAGCAATTTTACTGGGTGTTGGGAATTAAAGTGCATTTAATGAGGTTTGACAGGAATATTCACAAAAATACACTTAAGTAGGGCCGAAAAGTGCATTAAGGGGTCATCTAAACATAAGAAAGGGTTGAATTAGTGATGACAAGTCTAGAAAAGCATGAGAGTTTGTTACAACTCTTTACAACACTTTGAAATAAGACCTGGCAAGTGATAAAAAGATGTTATTTAAATGAATTATAATGAAAGGGTCCTAGAAAAGTGTGAAAGTGGGTTACAACACTTCACAACACTTTTACAAGACATCTTAGAATTATTAATAATTCTCAAGGGTCCAAGACCTAATGTGAATGTGTTGACCACATTAAAACATTAAATCTAGGCAAAATCAAGCCAAAATCCACTAGGAGGGCTTGAACATGAGAAAAATTAGAAGGGTTACTTTTTATGTGTCCACACATGTATTTTTATGTACCTTGCCAATATTATACTTTGATTTACAAATTCCATGTAAACTCGGAATAATCAACACAATAGAAATATATGCAACAATATTACATAATGATACAAAATAAAGTAAGAGTATTTTATTTGTATTATAACATATATAATTTGATCTCCAAAAGAAACCCTTTGCTCTAAACAACACTTCTTGATTGGACAAACACTCAAATCAATTCAACAAAACAAAAGAGATCCTCATGCATTCCAGGTTAGTCTCCATTAACTTGCAACACCAAATGGAGTAGCCCAATCCTTCTCTCCACCCAACCATAGGACTAAATAGTCCACTCCCAAGCAAAAGGAAAAGTACAGAAGCACATAACATATGAAGAGACAAAATATAATAATCATAGCACATACGCAAAGAACCCTCACACAAGATTCTTCAAAGGGGGAGAAGGGGGATTCCCTTCCCTCTTGGGAAACAAATTTTACAACTCCATTTATTTTCATCTCCAACTACAACACAAAACCTCCTTATTCACAACACCCAATTCACATCTCCTTCCCAACCAACCAATCCCACATTCCATCCTTCACCCAAGACTCCAATTCACAACACAACCACTGCCATCATCCACTCCTACCATTTCCACACACATTCACATTTTGTCACCAATCCCCAAGAGAGGCTTCACACCCTCCTCAACCCCACACGAAGGAGGCTCTCAGTCCACAAGTGAGATCAACTCCTTAATCACGCCCACAACCCCCATAACACAAACAAGAATAACATAAACATAAAAGAGAGCCACACATACTCCCAACACAACAACAAAATCTACCAACATTTCACTATCACATGGAAAATAAAAGAAACAAATCTTAAGCTTACCTAGGCTATCCAAGTTAGGATCAACCCAAAACCCAAGAAATTTTTCCAATTCCTTCTTCCCATGTTTTTTCTAGCCAAATCTAAAAAGCAAGAAACAACCTCTCCACCCTACTTTTCCCAAGAAGAACCAAGCAAATTTTTTTGAAAGAAATCTAGAGAGCAATTGACATACACAAACCCCTCTCTAAAATAAAATCCCCCACAACTCAACTTCCTCTCAAAATGAAAAGATCACACAAACTAAAACATAATTTTCTTCATAAATAATAAAAATGAAATCAAACTATACTCAACATAAAAACCCTTCCCCACGTTAAAATTAAAAATCAAATATATTTCTAAACATATGGACTTTTCCTCCAAACCTTAAGGACTTGGGCTGCCCACCTGCAACATCTCAATAAAAACATCAATACTCTTTTGGAGGTTATAATCAAAACACAAAATATAAACATGGAAATTTTTTAACATTAAATAATTATAAAATCTATCACATTAATTTAAAGCCATTCACTCTTTCAGAACTTTAAACATTTATCCAATCACAAGTTATAATCAATTCCATGTTAATTAAATGAACATATCACATCATTTAGGAGCAATAAATGTCTAAATATGCAAATTTAATGTTTATTTCTATAAATCAAAATGACAACATCCATGAACCAAAGTCTCCACATAAACCATGTTCCAAACACCACACTACATAAGCGTGAAATCAAATCAAGGTCTCTAGAGTAACACTAGCTATGTCCTACACCTCTCTACTTCTCTCCATCTCACCATTCTTTCTCACTCTCTTTGTCACTCCCTCCTCTCTCTCTCTCTCTCTCCCCCTCCCTCTCCCTCTCTCTACTTCTCTCTATCTCACCTATCCCTCTTTACATCTCCCTCCCTCCCCTCTCTATCTCTACATCTCTCTATATCACCTATCCCTCTCTACCTCTCCCTCCCTCCCTCCTTCCTATCTATTTCTTTCTTATTCTCTCCTTCCCTCTCTACTTCTCTCTATCTTACCTCTCTCTCCCTCTCCCTCCCTCCCTCCTTCCCTCTCTACTTCTCTCCATCTCACTTGTCCCCCCTCTCCCTCTACTTCTCTCTATCTCACCTCTCTTTCTCTCTCATTCCCTACCTCTTTTTCCCTCCCTCCTTCACTTTCTACTTATTTGTATCTCTCCTCTCCCTCTCTCTCTCCATCTCTACTTATCTCTATTTCCACTCTTCATCCCTCTATCCATATCTCTCTCTTCATGTAGGAAGAGGTAAGTAGAGAGAGAGGTAGGTAGAGAGGGAGAGAGGAGATATAGAGTAGACAAGGAAGGATGAAGAGAGGTAGTGGGAGAGACAAAGAGAGGGGGAGGAGTGATATAGAGAAGTAGAGAGAGGTGAGATATAAAGTAGATAGGAAAGGGGAGAGAGAGAGTGCACGAGAGAGAGAATGGTGAGATAGAGTAGAGGAGGGAGAGGGAGTTAGAGAGAGAAGCAGAGAGGGAAGGAGGAAGGGGGAGAATGAGAGAGAGAGAGAGGGAAGGAGGGAGGGAGAGGTAGAGAGGGAGAGATAGATAGAGAGAACTAGATAGGGAAGGAGAGAGAGGGGGAGGAGGGAGGAAGTAGGGAGGGAGAGAGAGGTGAGAGAGAGAAAGGGGTAGTTCTTGAGCTCAAGAAAGAGAGTCAGATAAGCAGATGAAGATTGCGAGAGAGAGAGGTCTAGATCATAGAGGATAAATAATGAGTGAGACAGATAGATGGAGAAAGATGATACAACTTGATAATTACTAAAATTTGACCTCTCGATTGCTATAATTTGACATGTGGATCATTGAAATTTGACTATCTGGAAAATTATAAGATCTTCCAAAAGCTAGAATTTACATTATAACTCTTAGAGATTCGAAACCACTCTCAAACATTCTAAAACTATATACATGAAATATAATTAAAAATATAAGAAATCAAATGCTTATTTCATGTATATAGTTTCACCAAAAGATAAGGAGAAAGAAAAAAGAAAGACACAAACATTCAAAGCTTGACATATAACATGAGCATGTTATAACACTCACATTTTGTGAAAGAATTCATATAATAAAAGCACGTTATAATGCGCTCATGCTTCATGAAAACATTTAAATAATGCAAGCATGTTATAATGTGCTCGTGTTATGTGCAAACCAAACCATAACGCGAGTGCATTATAACGTGTTCGCGTTATGACTTGGTAATGATCGAGCCTAGGCTCAATCACTACCAACCCATAACGCAAGCACGTTTCATTATAATGCACTTGTGTTTTCTTTCTTTCAGGACCAAAAAGTGACCCCCATCTTTTTGCACTTACCCTTAGCTTATGGGGGATCACATGAGGTCATTTGGAAAATACAATTTATAAGTATATTATATTTACAAAAATTAAAATATGTATTATGTTTTCTTTAATATTATATATTTTTTAATTTTATAATGAATGTAGGCCCATTATAAAAAAATAATGGCCTCTATTAAAGACACTAGGAAAAATAATAGACATTTTGTTGTCCCCTAATGTTGACTAGTTCATTTTTCAAACATTGCCATATTAAATCATTACCTAATGCATTGATAGTCTATGTTTCCTATAGAGATTTTTAGATCATTCATTTTGAGTATGATTGGAGGTTGTCATTTTGAAAAACCCTATTGCCAGATAATCAAGCCATGCCCTATTTTCGTAAATAATCATATCCAAGCTGTAATCCCCAAGTCTTTTTTTTTTTATTTTGGTTGGTGATGTCGATTCAAATGCCAAATGCTGAAATTGAAGATTGTTTTATACTAAAAATCAAACTCCTGCATTGGCAAAAAAGTGAAAACAATTATATTTTAAAAATCATGTGTTTCTGGAAGGATCTGTCTTAGAGGGGTGTTTGTGGGGGTTTTCTAAGCAATGTGGCAAGTTTGCACAACAACGAGCAATTTCTGGATTGAGAGAATTTAAAGTTTTAATCATGGCGTTTTTATTCTCTTGGAAAAAAAATAGGGTGAAAGGATTTATCAGTTGAAAATTTTGTGAGTTTCAGTGTTTCAGTGATGAGGAATTATCAAGGGGTTTATTGAAAAATATGTAAAATTATTTTAAAACTTTTCTAAAGTTTAAAATAATTATTAAATGAGGTTTTTCTAAGCATTTTAATGTTTTGTTTGAGGCACATTGAGTGGGCTTAAGCTTATTGCTCACTTCTGTCTAAATCCTAACCTCATTGCTCACTTTTTCTCGTTTCTTAACCCTTATTGCTCACAAAATTGAAATTTCTAACCTCATTGCTCACTTATTCCCATTTCCTAACCTTCATTTGCGTGCATTTCAGCAAATTTTAACTTCATTTGCTTACATTTGCATAAATCCTAACCTCATTGCTCAACCTTTTCCAAATTCTAACTCCTTTGCTCAACTTTTTTCCAAATTCTAACCCCTTTGCTCAACTTTTCAAAATCCTAACACTTGCTCAAGTTTTTCATAACAGTTGCTCAAGTTTTTCACTTTCCTAACCTCATTTTGTTCGCATTTCAATAAATTTGAACCACATTTGCTCGCATTTTGTTGAATTTGAACCTTGCTCAATTTTTAAAGATTTCCAACATGTGAGCATTTAAAGGCAAAGAAAGACAAAGATTAACCATTTGCAGGGGAATTGTGTACAGTGAACGAAACGTGCAGTTCATCTTTCAATTTCTCTTCTCTACATACGACTGTGAGATTAAGATGAGTAGTGGATGACAATGGCATTTCATGATTGCAGTATATGCACAGGATGGATTTGTTGAGCAGATTTTTGAAGCTTAAAAGCAAATGCAAGCAACAGGCGCCCTGGTTTACATGCATGCCAAATATTAAAGCAGATTTGAAAACACAAATGATTCAGATAAGTGGTGTCTTGAATTGCAATGATTGCATGTTATGCACATGATAGATTTAATGCAAATTTGTCTAACTTTATAGAAGATGAATCCGGTCTTGGGGATTATCCGTAATATGTTGCGTACACAGTTGCATCTCATGGTTTTGTTCGACAGTCATTTAGCATTATTATAAATTGTATTGAGAAAAGTATTATAGAGGTACCTACATTGACTGTTTGGCTTAAAGGCCTTGAAGATGCCTCATAACGTGGATTGCAATTCTTTCAGAATATGCATAAAATGGAAGACATGTTAGTTGTTTGACAGAATGCCTCAAAGATACGAATGCAAATTGCAGGGCACACACGAGATTTTAAAACTTTGAAATAAAAATGACACGATGAAATATCATTTCATGGAGTGGAATGTGCCAAGTTATGCACAAAACAGATTCATTGGAACATATTTGAAATATGTAACACATTTTCACTGTAAACAGATTAAAACAGAGGCTACAAGGAAATTGTTTTAATTCTTTTGATATGAAGCAAAGTTGAAGCCCATTTAAGTTGTGCTGCGCCAAATTCCACAACGTTTTTTCTGCGTAGAGTTTGGGAGCATTGGACCAGGGTATCGAATCCCATCAAAGCTAACTGGAAGTGAATTTTTGTCCCCTGTAGTTGTCGTGAACCTACATTCTATTTATGGAAGCATAAATAAGGCATGCGAAATGTTTAGCAGAATGCCTCAACAAAGATGTCATTTCATGGATTGCAGTGATTGCAGGATTTGGACGAAATGGATTTGTTGAAAAGACTTTAGAAACTTATATACAATCGGCAGGTGTAAATCCGAATTCCACGACCTTTTCCAGCACCCTCCTTGCCTGCGCTAAAATGGGGTCTATGGACAACGCATGGACATCCATTGAAGCACTAAGGATGGAGGAATTTTGTCTAATGTTGTAGTTGCAAGTGCCCTGGTAAACATGCATGCAAAACATGGATGCAGAGACAAAGCCCTAGAACTGTTTGAAGAAGTGGGGCAACAGCAAGAAGCAAGTACTGGAATTGTTTTGTTTGGTATTTGTTTTCGGGATAACGCCAAACGTATTGGGAAGGATTTAGGAATCTCAAGTGAAAACCATCGATAAGTTTATGGCCAAACCTCTCTACCAGCGTCCTCCCTTTTTGTGTTAATTATAGGCACACAGAGACAGGAAAGTAAACTGTTTGACTAAATGCCTCAAAGAAATGTGGTCTCATGAACCGCAATGGCTACAGGGTATGCGTAAAATAGATTTAATGAAAGATCTTTATAAACATTCAAGAAAATGCAATGAACAGATGTTGTAGTTGCAATTTCTCTGGTCGACATGCATGCAAAGGGTTGAAGCTTATACATTGCATATGAACATTTCGATAGAAAACTTCAAGGAGGGTCTTGGAGCTCTTGTTGATTACAAAGCAAAGAATATCTTTGATGTGAAGTCGAAGCAGTTGAAGGTTGCATTAATGATCCTGATTACAAAAATATAGTGATATTGATGATGTGATTAAAAATGTAAAATAATGCCATTTTGTATCTCTTATGGGATGCTCTTATGGATTCTGTATGGTGGTCTGCTCTTATGGATTTTGTATGGTGGTCTGGTAAGAACCCATGGAAAAAATTGAAAAAATGACATTGCGTCAGGTTAAGGCACGGGTAAAACTTCTTAATACTTTTTACACATCTGGAAAACTTGAGTTGGAATTAATTTTCAAGGTCCAAATTCAGTGTTGCGAGGATGCCAAACATATGAAACTCTTTCCTGAAATTGCTGAAATTGTAAGATCAAGCTATCTAAAGCTCTTGAAAAGCCTACAAGGGTCAGAGTTGAAAAATTCAACAATATGTTTTGCAAAAAGTTTCGTGCAGGTGGATACATCACCATTGTTTCAACATCTATTGGCGCAGAGGGTTTGGGTAACATAAAGTTAGGTGCAGGTGAATACAACACCATTGTTTCAACATCTATTGGCGAAGAGGGTTTGGGTATAATGGAAGTTGATGTTGTAATATGTCTTGGTGCAAATGTTTCACCATTAAGGATGATCCAATGCATGGGAAGAAAAGGAAAGAAATGTGAGGGCCGAGTTATCATTTTAGTCAGTGAAGGATCAAAAAATTGTAGGGGTATTTGAAGAAACAAGCCAAAGGCAAGGCATTATCAAAGCATATGCACAGTGGCGGACTAAACAAATTCAATTTCCATTCCAGCCCATGTATGGTTTCACATAGTTATCAACGAGAGGTGCACTTTGTTGAGATGTCAATTGCAAGTAGAGATGTGCATATAAAATATTTCAGTAATCAACCAAGTCTAAGCAATAAAACTAGAGGAGTGATGAATTTGAAATCTTGTTAAATGATGTTGATAATACCATACTTAATAGCCATACTAGTTGTTCATTATCTAGTGAACCTTTATTCTAGTTATGCTTGATAGGTGAGAGTGATATGAAGAAAGAGGTTTCTATAGAAGCAAATGAGTGAATTCCTTTGGGAAAAAGAAACTACAAATCTTAGTATATTTGGTTTGATGAAATGTTGGAGAAAGATGCAAAACTGAAGCATTCTAAGTATGGATTTGAAAACCATCAGATCAAGACACTTTGCTTTTGATTTCTTTAATCTTTGTGAAACACATCTAGTTCTGTATACATATGACTCGAGCCCATATACACTAGATGTTAGTTGATTGATTTGAGATTCATCCAGATCAAACAATGTAAATAAATGAGAATTTTGAATATGCCAATGAACATGAAGCGATAGTGTATTTAGCTTTGAATTCTACAAAGAGGGATCAATCTATTCATTGATGGGTTTTGAGACCACATTCCAAACTTACTTCATCAAAGTGGGATGATGTAGATGCAAGTACATTGATATACTTATATGAAAAATATGGAAGCTCAAACAAGGCATGAGGATTAGTTGACATGTGACTAAGGAGATAAAGTTTGATGGAATGTAGTTATTGCAGGATAGAGCTCTTTCATCCTCGTAGAGAGCCTTTTAATTGTCTACTCATTTCAAACAAAAAAAATATAAGTTTTGTGTTCTTATGGATCAAATGTTGAGGTGGTTCCAAAGACAAGTGAAGCAGACGAAGATGGAAAGTACCCAAGAACAACCTATAACTCAAAAGCTACAAGTTTTTAGTGGTGTGTATGTAAAAGTGATTATGTCACTTATTGTAACTTGAAATTAGAAATGAATCTTATTTCTAGAAAAAAGTGATGTAAAATATAATTAAATAAAGTTATTTTTTTTCAAATTATTGTATTTCAAAAAGGTGGTTGTTGGGTAGTTACTAGGTAGTTATCCAAGGAAGCCTATAAATACAAGGCTTGGCTATTATAAAGGGGGACATTTACATAGGGGAAACTCTAGAGAAATTTTTATAGATGCTTTTTGATGACTTTTGGCTTGACACTTTGTACTTAAGGGTTTATGATATTGTATAATTTGATGAAGATAATCAAGAATGTATTTGGTTCGCATGTCCTTAATGTGTTTCTAGATTATTATTGTTGATTTCTCATATGTTAAATTGACAATCCCTTTGTGTAACTGTGGAATCCATTGGTCATTTCTGTGTGATTGATGAAACACAATCGTACCCCGATATCTCGGTTTGAATGTGCTAAGGTAACTTGTTTCCTTGTATGTTGAAATTTGTTATCTTTCTTTCATCGTATTGCATATCAAAAACATATTTGTGATAAAACCCCTTGTAATTTGTCACCATTGTGAAATCTCAGTTGATATTTAAATGTTTATTGTTGGGGTTTTTGTTAATCATTATCCTTTAGTTTTTCCTTTTCTCCTTTATGTACTTTTAGGTTAAAAGTACACAAAAAACATAAAAATCCCCATCATATGAGAGCTTCCCCTTTCAAAAGCAAAGGAAGATTGTTGTTTCACAAGCAATCTCTCCAACTATTGGAGTGTTATTACCACTTTCCATTGGGTGAGTCAAGTATCATTTAAAGTGCTAATTTACTTACCAACATATTGTTAAAAAAATATTAAAGAATACATTGTACTCCACACATATGTCCTTATTTCAACATTTTTTTTAATATATATGTGCTGAAAGGAATGCGTTACAAAATAATATAGGTCTAATTTTTTTGTTAATATGAATTCAAAATTAATAATAAATAAGATATTAATAAAAATATATCAAATAGTATCCATGCACTAGATATTGGAGATAATGATATAATCTTGAAAAATTGTGAAAATATTATATTTATAGTGAAATTTATGCTTTACAAAATAATGTCACACAATAAAAATAATAGAAAAAATATAATGATTAAAAAATAAACATTGATTGAAAAATTAACATAAAAAAGATAGAAACATTTCTTTAAATATTAAAAAATTATAGGTAGAATTTACATAGAAAATACCATAACTCATTATTTTTCATGATCCTTAAATTCTTAACCATTTATTATTGACACAAACAAAAAATGTTGATTTTGAGTGTCCCACTTAAGCTAAAAAATGGGACACACTATTGTACAATCACCAAATCAGGATTAGGAAGATTCTCACCTCCACTTATAGTTGATGAGACTCATCATGTTGATGAATAGGGAAGAGTTTAGATCAGATTTTAATATTTTGATTTGGAGGTGCTACATACTCATTTACATTGTCATTAATACCACCTACTTGAATCATATTAGTATCAATGAAATCTTGTATATTATGTTTTAGTGTTATACATCTATTGATAGTGTATTTGATTATTTGGTGATTAATCACAATATAATTTTAATTGAATCATTTTTAGATGCCTCTGGATGTATCAATTGGTTTGACAAGAGTTAAGATGATAAGTTGATGTTGCAAGAGTCGTTGTAAAGTTACATGTGGAAGATTTTCCAATCTAGCGAACTTTCTATGCTCTTTTGGTCTTATCCTATTATTTTGGCATGGGACTTAGTAATGACATTAACATTATTTGTAGGTTCATGTTTGTATTGAAATCCAACCTCATTTCCCATATGCTTGAAATTTGATTTTGATTGAAAATTATGGGGATGATTCCCAAAATATAGGAGATTATTGCGTAACATTTTAATTTCATAATCATGTACACTAACATATACTTATGAAAATGAGTCAAGTAAGAATTAAAAATCACTTTATCTTTGATGATACGAAGGATAGTATCAACAAATTACTCTTGAAGATCATTGCATAATTGTTGATAAGTCATGTTAGCTAGTATAGTTTGGAATATGAGAATATAATGATTTGTTTTCATTTGTTTCTTGCCTACAATATCCTAATTTGGAAAATGTGACTTTAACTCCAATATTGTGTTGGAAATGATTAATGAAAGAATTTGGTTAATCTCATAAGGAATGAATATATAAGAATTAGTTCAAGATTAAAGCCAATTAAATGTGTAATCTTTCAATATTCCTAGAATAATTAGTAAGCAATCTTTCATTATAAATGCAATATAAGCATTTTTACTTGAAAGTATGTATGTATGTCAAGGAATTAACTTTACCATCATACATTGCATAAGCTAGTATAGAATAACTCAATGAATTATGTAGTGACTTACTTGATCAAGGATCCTTTTTAGGAGAATTTTCAGATCATTGATATGGATTTTTACTACACTCTTAATCCTATAGTGTGCATAGGACATTAGTAATCAATTTGTGTCTACCTTAACTTTTAATTAGGTTATATGGTCATTATTATATTCCTATTTAGATATTTAGGCCATCCTAGGCATTATATTTAGGTATCTAGGTTAGTTTGGGGGACAACCAAGGCATAAGTAGGGTATATACGAGCTAGTGGTTAGTTTATTATCATAATAAAAATCATGTTCTCTTGGAGAATTTTGCAGGTTTTCCCCTCAAAATGGCTTATTATTCTAGGGTATTATTGGAATTATTTATAACATATTTACTCTATTGTGCAATTTGTTTCATTCTAAGTGTTATTGGAGCATGACCTTAGTGCCATGAAGGTAAGAAACAAGATAATCTTTTAAAAATTTTGGAGGTCAAATTAGAAAGTGCACATATTTCTCATTTTAGAAATTTCTTCATTAATTTTAAAGGGGTTGCTATAATGAATACACTATAGTATAGATAAATGAGTTAATTTGGTACATAGAGCTCAAGGAGATATTGTATAATTAGGATTTCCATAAAATTGCTCCCAGGGCAACAAATCAATGATTTTTTTTTTCTAAAATATGAAGGATTGAGCAAGGGAATGCATTTATCCGTCAGTACAATATTGATTTGGAGGTATTTTGAGTTGTTTTTAGTAAGTTGTCACAAAATTAGTGTTAACACCAATTCACCCTTATGATTGAAAATTAACAAATTTCTTGGATATTTTATTTTGAAATGAAAGATCTAGGTTCAAGTAAGTTACAATTAAATTTTTAGATTATTTGTGTAACATGCCAACCCTTCAATGCAGTAAAAATTTCTAAAATTTACACCTTGTGAGTAAATAAATTAGGTAACAAGTCATTGCAATAATTTTTTTCTTTCTTTTATTGAGAATATACAAACAAGATACCATATCATATTACAATAAAGATTCTGTTTCATTACAATAATTTCGCAAGTTACAATAATACAAGAATACATACACTTACATACATAACTCCAATGAGCTTTAGAACAAATAGTTGTAGGATGGTCCAGGATCCTTCCTTTCAAATCTTGGTTCTTTTGTCACCTACTATGGAGGAGAAGCATCACTCAAGTGCTTTTCTGCCAAACACAGACTCATAATGCGGTCCCTCACACATCTATCATTCGATAGATGTCCCTTCCCTTCGACGAAGAAATTGGTAGAGTAACCGTAATGACAACCAACTGAGCATAGTGTTGTGTCCTACATAACTAGAACTTGTAATCCCACAATCTTTTCCCAGCATGTAATGCTAGATCACGATGAACTGATAGTGTTAGTCTCAAGGTAGTCACACAATCTAGTGTGGAGTCTCAGACATTACACTACTTTGATCAAAGAGTTCTTATTCAATACTTCAAATGAAGTCATCTATCACATACACTACTCAAGGCCAATTTGACTTAAGGCTATCTTAAGCTATGCATAGGTATTTCCTTCAATGGATATTCCATCATCCCAGATAACCTACAACCATATTAATCTACTTGGAATAAACCTACTTAACTAGTAAGTACTCAAGCTAGGTATTTCATTCAAAGGATAGTCCATCATCCCAGAGATAACCTACATACTTGGAATAACCCTACTTACATGTAACTAAACAAACTCCCTCCCATATTGGATTATCTATCCTAAGAGTAAACACAAGCTTTCCTAGTTAAATCAATAACTTAGCTAAGTGTACCAAATGTGCTTTTTGTGTTCAATCAAGCCTAGTATATAATACCTATGATAAGCACCCATCTCCTACTATGGAGTACTTAAAAAAACATTATGAAAACAACATAATAGCTTCAACTTCATTTTCAAAATAATCTAAATTCTCTAATGCATTTACTGGGAAAAACATCTCAACCATGCATGCAAAACTTATCATTCAAAGTGAAATAACAAGGAAGAAGAGATCCTCATGCTTGTTTTCGCTTATCCAAACTAAAGACAACAATGAAAACCTCTCCAAAAACAATTAGCTTGATAATCAACTTCTCACAAACAACTCTATCTCAATTTTTGATAGCTTACTTCTCTCAAACTATAGCCTTCTCACAACTTTATAAAATCACTTCCTTTCTCTCTCTTAATGCAAATAAAGTATGGCTGGAAATATACATAAATATGAATTGCAAAAGATGTATTATCTCTTGAAAGAATGTGTCCCTCACAATGAAATGGTTTAGCTATTTATAGAGCAACCAAGAAACCTCAAAGCCTATAGTTTAGGCACACAAAAAGACAACAAGCTCCATACAAAGCAACTCAACATTAAGGTGGCGATCAAATAAGCTCAAACTCAACAAAACCTCCTACAGATCGATTAGTTTCCAAGAAAACAATTCAAAGACTTATTCCAAATACACATAGAGAATTAAAATTGTTTCAATGAGAAGACATCTATAGCAAATCGAACACAAAGGTGGTGCCAATTCCTATTCTTTTTCCTTCACATTTGGCACCATCAAACTTAGTCAACTTCCATTATATGACAAAAGATTTCAGTCTACCTAAATGGTGAATGATACGACATAACCAATTTAATACATAAGACAAATTCAAGCATGATCTCATTAAACATGTTGACCAAGTCAAGCATTCTACAACCAACAATATCAAGTATAAGGCTACGCCATATATCACGTGCTTTTCACAATGATAATTGGTTTCCACTAGTATTCAAAAGCTTTTAAATTGGCTTCCATAGACATGGTCAACATCGACCTTCATTCCATAGTCTATATCGACTATAAAATAGCCTTATGAATCAACTTTAATGAATAAGAGATAGTCTCAATTGACATATTTAATATGTATAATATATATATACTTAAATACTTAACATGTATATATATGTATATATATCCATTAATATATATATTTACATATATATTTATATATATATCATAAGTCTATAATGTAAGCATACACTCGATATATATATATATATATAAAAGAGTACATACAAGAATATATTTAATAAACACATTATACTAAATGTGTGCATATATATATATATATATGTATAAATGTATATACCTTTATGTACACGTATGTGTAGGTATATCTATATTGATGCATCTTTATGAGTGTGTCCATTTGCCAACGTACGCATGTATCGATATACATATACATATGGATACATGTATATACTGTACACACACACATATATATATGTTCACATTCGTTTCACATATAGCCACTCATGATTACCATCATATTGATAAGTGTGTACATGTGGTATATCCATACATGTGCATATACATGTCGTTAGATCTCATTGACATGCATGTGCATATATATAAACATACTTCCAGTTACAACCCACTTGTCAATATAATTGTAATAGCACAAGAAAGATCTCAAAAGCTCAAACAGATAAACATAACCCAATGCATGTAGAAGTAAACAAGAATCTCAAATGCAGCCATAACGACTAAGGATGACTTACCTATTACCCTCAAACTGACTCAACTCAATCTTTCTAATGTGGCATGTGTTTATGCTCATATAGTTACTTTTATCAGTTACCTGACCAAGATCTTCTCCTAAGTGATACTTCCCCTCCACCTAGAGGAATGGATCACATACATGCATCTACTAACACATGCACACTATAGTCAATTGTTCATAACAATATGCAGTTTACATAAACATCTCCAAAGTTAGAATTATAATAATTCAATAACCATCTATTTACATATATATAGTATTTCACCATGAATAACATCAACTAAGATAACATAAAATATGACATCAAATGAAGTAACATTCATATTGATAACAAGGTACGAGCATAATTTATTCATCTCCAGAATTCACATTACAAATTTACATTTTACCCTACATAGTAATAGTAAATAGTAATTACACAACTGGGGTGTAACATACTTCCCCCCTTGTGAATCATCGTCCTCGATGATCTATAACACTTTAAAAAACATATAAAGTCAAATAAAGTTTTACTTACCATTCTCAAAATATGTGAGATTTATAATACATTCATCCTATGTAGCAACCTTTTCCTCCTTGGACCTTGCTTCGAGTGTCCTCATTGTCGCATAGGGAAATCTTGTATGCCTCAAACATACTTGTTCTCCCAAAGAGCTTTATTACATTATCATATATACACATTCTAGGTACAATAATAACTATATACCACATAACACCTAAGACATAGTGGTTGGAAATAATTGGCCCATTTATCCTTAGTATAATCCAAATAGAAGAGGTATAACGATGTATTGTGCACGACATTGTGGGTCCCATCCTTCCCCTTTGGTATTTACACTTTTAGACAA
This sequence comes from Sequoia sempervirens, assembly GCA_007258455.2. Classification (NCBI taxonomy): domain Eukaryota; kingdom Viridiplantae; phylum Streptophyta; class Pinopsida; order Cupressales; family Cupressaceae; genus Sequoia; species Sequoia sempervirens. Next base: position 54,311,503 of record VDFB02075321.1, on the reverse strand, counting down.
CTCAGAAATCAAATCTGTCCATCACTTAAACATCCATTTTCCTTACCATAAAGTACTATTCTTGATTACTTTCCCATCTCGAGCATAACATTGCTCTTGGACACCTATCAAATTTTGATACTGCTTCATACTTAAGCTTTGTATCAACAAAGTTTCATCAATCTCTTTGACCTATTACTCCCTTTTTGACATTCTATCAAGTCTATGGTTGACCCTATTTCTAAGCCTATTTTAGCCTAATAGAGTTTCCAACCTTCCTTTCCATATAATGGTCCAAACCTCAATGTTAGAAGTTTATAAATCATTCAAGATTTAATCTACCATTTTTGCCTATTTGGCTATAATAATATATTGCACATTTGTTCAATTGAATGTTTCATAGTATGATCATGGTTTACATAGCCCTATCATTATTTGCTCGTTCATAACTAAGATAAACTTCTGAGGAATACTAAGCAACTACTTCTCACAATATATTATTTAGGACTAAAATCATATATTTTAAGTTTCCAAATAGCGTTGGTTAGTTTAGCAAGTTTGTCCACTAGAACATTATGTCAGTTTTACCAACATAAACAAATTGATCTATCTTGTGTTCTACAACTCTCCCTCTGGAATCTCAAGAGAGTATATATGTCCTACCAATTATGACATTTGATCTCCATTTCCTAGCATACTAGACATTATCTTGCCACATTCTATGCAACCTCTTACTCTATCTTTTCCCAAGTTATGGTGGTTTCTCATCCAACAATTTACTTTTTCATTCCAATGTCCTTACTTCAACATTAATTTCCTCGTTTCATTCTCAAATCTTCCAAAATTTTGGGTACATAGGTTCTTTTATATCCAATAATAGTCTATTCTTTCACTAAGTGAAAACCTATTTTGTGATCTCATGCCATCTTTAATTCCCATGTAATAATGGTTATAAGTTTTGCAGAGATAAATCCCATTTATCTTAGGACATCCATACCATGGATTTATTCTATCCTGATATTATTTTCAAAGACGCAATCCATCTTTCAACTCAATCTAATTTTCCTGATAAAAATTGGTACTAATTTCGAGTATTAACCCTCGTTCAATCATGTTGGTCCCTAGAAGATATCAAAATTATTTTCATATCTAATTACCAAGCACAAACATTTCTCGTTAACTCCATGGATTCACTTAATCATATAGGAGAGTCCCAACTTTGGTATATCCTAGTTGATCACATGTAATGACCCCGATGTTCTACTTAGTAATATTTCCAACATTTCACGTTAAGTGAAAATTCTATGATGTCCTGACATAACAATAGTTGCTTCCCTTTGAGAGTGTATCCCTTTTAATATAAGAGCCAATCAAAGTAGAGTCTAGTCAACAATATTACTTCCTTTCAAGAGTGCAAAGTAATTAACCAAGTAGCTACTTTAACTCACTAGGTATCCCACCTATGTTTCCATTCATATAGAATTTCATAAGCTCAAGTGATTTACTAATTCACATGGGTGAATCTCAACCTCGATATTCCCTTCCAAATCTTAGGATAGAGTCCTCAGTCAATGACTAGTCCAATGTTATAGGTTTACTCTACCCCTATATGTTCCAATCAAGACCAAATGTGCAACTCAACCAAGAAGTTATTCCCAACTTAAAGGTGTTAATGAGTAGTCTAGTACATAATCCAACTCAATAGGTTAAAAATTAACCTAAGGTTTCTCTTTTTATTCAAATGAACTTCTCATCCCAATTAGGTTATTCTAAACCTAGGGTTTCATTCAAGAGTAAGGTATGATCAAATAATCATTCTTATAAAGAGATTTTTGATGTGGTTCACATAACATCACATTCTACCTTATCTTTCATACCATCTCTATGGCTTAATAACTAAACCTTATCATCCCCAAATCTCTTAGCATAGCAAGCTACAGTGTCAAATCACTTTTCAACATGGATATATTTCTTAATATGTAGTATTACTACTTATATATAGAAATATCATCATTATCTAAATTTCCCATATAAGGTATATAGGAGTGTAGGGACACTTCCAATCACGAGTAACCTAGATCTTCCCTTGCCAATCCCATAGATAATGATCTTCCCTGTCATGACCAAATTATCTGCTTATCCTTTTCTAAGGAATCAATGATAATATTGTTTGATCTTCCAATCAAATAAATATAAGGTATGGGATGATAATAGGTCTTAATCCTTGACCTTTCCATTTATCTTTCTCCAAAATCCCAATACCTTTTCCTTGTGGTCATAAAATGTATGTCTTAATTGACATCATGACTTGTGAAGAAGTCATTAGTTCTTCGAAATTGTAAACATATCTACATTTTTCATTGGGTGGGGTACTTAATCTGAGTCAATCCACTCTCTTCCTTCTCCCCTTAGTGTTTTCACAACTTTTGATCTACTCAAAGTTGAACTCCTAGAAAACACTTGCTTCTTTGAAAGGATTTTTCATTCCTTGTTGTTGACTTTCTATTGCCTTTTCTTTCCTTAATGCCATACTTTGAATATACTTTCCCCAAAGTTAGATTCATCATTGATTTCTATTTCGTAGATTCAATATTTTGGATCGTTTTAATAAGAGATCTAATGAATAATCAACAACTTAGAATTTAAGAGGCACACTAACATTCCCATTTCCTTTCCAATATCCTTTTTCATGGAGGAATATCCATGCTCACAAGTCTCTTTTGTTGATATACCTTTTGACTTAGAGTGTTGTTCCCTTACAACTTCTATTGATTCGACACATAACGTCTTACTATATTTCATTTCCTTTTGGAACCTCTACACATATGTTGGTTTCTTTTGACACGTTGGTGAGTTCATCCTATACTCCAACCAATCTATGTAATATCCAAACCTTTGGTCAAGCCGACCTTTTCAAGTGACTTTATTCCAATGCTTAGAATCCTATTCTCTCATAACCTTTCAAGATACCAAAGTTGTTTGGTCTCTTTTTCACATCTTAATAAAAAATACAATAGTCTCATTGATTTTGGTTGGTGGAACCATGCCCACATTGTTGATTACTTCTTTCTAACCATTCCAGTCTTTTCTCTTTTCCTAGGTACTAAATCTTTTCTTGCAAGATCCTATCCTTACAGAAGAATTAGATTTATGTCAAGAGTTCTCCATCCTTGTGGATACTGTTGATTATCCAGGTGAAGAAAGCTTGCAATATGAACTTAAATAGGTGAATGCAAATCTGAAATATGTAGATTAACCTTTAGCCTTAGTGTGAAGAAAGAATGAGAGACAAAGATAGAAGAATCATAACACATGCAACAACAAATTTACGTGGAGAAACCCCGAAGGGAAAAAAATCCACCACCGAAAGAGAGGCAAGTATATTACTAATATTATGAAATATTACATGCAGCAATAGACTTATCTTATCATCCTTGTAAAATCCTGTAACACCTTGTTACCTTGCAAACCTGCAAAACTGAATTGAATAACTCTAGCTCAAGGCCCCTATTTAAAGAGATTTGTGAGGATGAAAGCCACCATGGTTTCACCAAACAATAGGCAGCAATACCACCTAGAAAAACCCATGCCTCCCTTCATGAAATGGTCATGATGTCCTAAAAATAGCCTCTTACAGATGCTCTTACAACTGTCATAAGGCATAACTTATGCATGAGCACTTGGGGTCAAATATAGCATATTTTTTCATAGGAATCTGTCATACTATCATAGCATCTTATGACAACTATCATACATGTCATAGATGCTCTTACAACATCCTAACAACCTCATTCTAGAAGATTCCAAGTGGGACGCCTAGCTATTTTGTCCTTTTCCTAAATGACAAATGGTAACGGTAACACTACATTTACATTGTCTCTTTCACCACTGTTGGTTAAACAGTTTCACCTTTTATGGGTAAATGTTGAAAACACTTTAGGAGAATAATTAATTAAAGGATTTACAAGGTTGATGGCACCTAAATCCTAACATTCTCCTAGTTGACATCATACATTTTAAATTGCACCCATAGAGATACAATTACATAGAATTAAGTACAGTGATCAAGGCCCATGGCCTTTCTACACCAAGAGAACTTTTCTGTGGTGACTGGCTTCATAAGAGAATCTGCAACATTATCCAAAGTGTCAAATTTTTCAATCAAGACCTGTCCATTCTCAACCATTTCTCGCACAAAGTGATACTGAACATCAACATGCTTAGTACGAGCATGATACATAGGATTTTTAGCCAAACATATGGCACTTTGACTATCACATCCAATCCTCACTATCCTGCAATCAAAACCAATACCATTACCAAGTCTTTGTAACCAAACCGCCTCCTTAGAGGCATGTGTAGCAGCCATATACTCTTGTTCAGTTGTGGACAAAGCAACTGTAGGTTGTCTTTTACTCTTCCAACTTACTGCACCTCCAAACAAAGTAAACACATAGCCACTAGTGGACCTTTGACTATCCAAGTCACCTGCCCAATTTGAATCAACAAAACCTTGTATGTCCAATGACTTATCAACATCAGTACCATGATAAACCAAACAGTAATTAGAAGTGCCTCACAAATATCTAAATACCCTTTTAACAAAATTCTAATGTTCTTTACCAGGGTTAGACATAAACCTGCTTAGAACTCCCACTGCTTGGGCGATATCTGGTCTAGTATAAACCATTGCATACATTAAACTAACAACAACACTAGCATAAGGAACTTTAGACATTTCATCAATATCATCATCCAATTCAGGACACATGTCTAAATTTAACTTAGTACCAACAAGAAATGGAATATTTACTGGTTTACAGTCCTACGTATTAAACCTTTGCAAAATAGTGTTAACATACTTACTTTGACTTAACCAAAGCTTTCTGTGAACTCGATCCCTAATGATTTCCATCCCAAGAATATATTTAGCAGCCCCTAAATCTTTCATATCAAATGTGCTAGAAAGCTGAGTTTTAAGTTCCCTAATCATTGCCTTATTGTTACCAATGAACAACATATCATCCACATATAAGAAAATAATCAATATCTGATCATCAATAACTTTAAAATAAACACAGTGATCCTCTTCACTTCTAACAAAACCCATCTTTAATGCAAAAGCATCAAACTTCTGGTACCACATCCTAGGTGACTGTTTCAAACCATATAGAGACTGTTTTAACCTGCAAACCAAGTGTTCTTTTCCTTTCACAACAAAACCGTCAGGTTGTTGCATATAAATTTCTTCCTTGAGATCCCTATGCAAGAAAGCAGTTTTAACATCCATTTGTTCTATTTCTAAATCATAAGCAACAATAATGGATAAAAGGAATGTAATAGAAGTTAACTTAGAAACAATAGAGAATATTTCACCAAAATCAACTCCCTCTCTCTGGGAGTAGCCCTTGGCCACTAATCTGGCCTTGTACCATTCCAACTTACCGTTTGCACCAAACTTCTTTTTATATACCCACTTACAACCAATGGCCTTTCTTCCTTTGGGAAAACTAACAAGATCCCAGGTATCACAGTTTTTCAAAGACATCATCTCATCCTGCATGGCCTGCATCCAAGACTCACATTCTTCTGAAGAGAGAGCCTCCCTGAAAGATCTAGGTTCATCATTAGTATATATCAAAGAAAATTTACAATGAAAATTAGGTGGGCTATACCTGTCAACTAGATTTCATTGTCTTGTGGACCTTCTCAAAGGTGGAGTAAGAGATTCCTCCTCATGTTCATCCTCATTATTTTCAACTTCTTTTGTTACAATAGATTCTTCAGAACTCTCTTCTTCTTCTCCATCTTCTTGTCCATCTCTCTGTTCTTCCACATGTGCATCTTCTTGCTTAGTTTCAAAATGCACTATTTTTGACTTTTCCTTTGGTTGCTCATCTTCAGAGTTGGCTCTAAATTCCCTAAAAATAACATCTCTAGAAAATATCATCTTTCGTGTTAGTGGATTCCAAAGTTTATAACCTTTAATATTTTCACCATAACCTACAAAGATGCATTTATGAGATTTGGGATCCAATTTAGACCGCTTCTCTTTAGGCACATGAACAAAAGCCTCACAACCAAAGACCCTTAAATGTGAAATTGAAGGCTTTTTACCCAACCACATTTCATAAGGTGTTTTATCAACAAGAGCTTTACAAGGAGATTTGTTAATTAAATAACAAGCAATACCAATAGCTTCTGCCCAAAAACATTTATTTAACTTAGCACTACTTAACATGCTCCTAGCTCTTTCCATTAATGTATGGTTCATTCTTTCTGCTACCCCATTTTGTTGGGGTGTGTAAGGTGTAGTCTTTTGCCTAACAATTCCTGCATGTTTGCAAAACTCATCAAATTCTTTAGAACAATATTCACTCCCATTGTCACATCTCAATACTTTTATCTTATAATTTGTTTTCTTTTCAACCAATGCCTTAAATTCCTTAAATTTGGTGAAAACTTCAGATTTTGTATGCATAAAATAAATCCAAGTATATCTTGAGTAATCATCAATGAAGGAAACATAATAACGTGATCTACTCAAAGAATCTGTATCCACTAGACCACATACATCCAAATGAATTAGTTCTAACAATCCATTAGCTTTATTAGTTCCTTTAGGAAATGATGACCTGTTTTGTTTACCAAACACACAATCCTCACATAAATCATTTTTACCAACAAAATAATGAGAAATACCGTCTACTAGTTTCTTATCAAGTATGGTCCTAAGACCATTTTCACGAATGTGACCCAATCTATGGTGCCACAACATACATGCATTTTTAGTGCTAGTTACAAAAGAGGAGTTACAAAAAGTAGAGGCATGTAACATAAACATATTCCCTATTCGAGATCCTTTAGCAACCACCAAACTTCCCCTTACCATCCTGCAACCAGACTTGTCAAATGCCACATTCATTCCAAAATCATTCAACTTGGAAACCGAAATTAAAATTTTTGTAAGTCCTGGAATATGTAAAACATCATCAAGGATTTTAACCCTCCCATCACTGAAACACAACTTTACCTTTCCTTTACCGACAATCTTTTGTGAGCTGTTGTCACCCATGAAGACCTCTCCTCCATCATATTCTTTGTATGTAGAAAACCACTCCTTGTGAGAAGTCATATGGAAGGAAGCACCTGAATCAATAATCCAAGCATCATTGCAAATTGTGTTAGCTGAAATAATCAAAGCATCAAAACCACTATTATCAAAGGCCTTTTCCGTGAAGGAATCTACATTCATTTTCTTATTTCTACATTCCTTCTTCACATGTCCCCGTTTACCATAGTTCCAACACTTCACTCTACTCTTTCCAGGGGTCTTAGATCGTCCTTTAGACTTATCCTTCTTCTTCCCTTTTAGGCCCTTTCTCCTTGGGCCTACCTTGCACATGCAAGGCATCTTGGGAGCCACTATGCATGGTCTTCCTCCTCATCTCCTTTGAAAGAAGTATGGGAATAACATTATCCATCTTAGGTTCTGCACCACCACTTGTTATAACCATAATTAAATTTTCCCAAGATTCTGGCAAAGAGCAAATCAATAGAATACATTTATCCTCATCTTCTATTTTAACATCAATAGATGCAAGCTGACTTATAATCAAATTAAAAGCATTCAAATGTTCAACAATAGAATCACCATTCTACATCTTTAATGAATATAAACATCTTTTGAGATACAACTTGTTAGAAAAACTCTTAGTTTGATAGATTTCACCTATCTTCCTACAAAGCTTGTATGCTGTGTCTTCTGAAGAGAAATTCAAGAGGACAGAATCAATGAGACACAACCGAATGGTCCCTCGAGCCTTCTTGTCTAACTTCTTCCAATCTTCATCTGACAAGGTTGAAGTAGATGGCTTCTTATCAACTGAAACTAGTAACCACTGATCTCTCTCCTCAAGGAGATCCTCCACTTTCAACTTCCACATCTCGTAACTAGTGCCATTGAACTTCTCAATATATTGATGAGAGGTGGAGGCCATGGTATGCAATCTTTCACAAATCTACAAAAATCACAACACAAAATCTCCCACTGCAACAAAAACCTCAAACACTTTAAAAGGAAAGTGTCACTTCCTTAATAGAACCGTTAGCTCTGATACCAAATGTTGGTTATAAAGGTGAAGAAATCTTGCAATATGAACTTAAATAGGTGAATGAAAATCTGAAATATGTAGATTAACCTTTAGCCTTAGTGTGAAGAAAGAATGAGAGAGAGAGATAGAAGAATCATAACACATGCAACAACAGATTTACGTGGAGAAACCCCGAAGGGAAAAAAATCCACCACCGAAAGAGAGGCAAGTATATTACTGATATTATGAAATATTACATGTAGAAATAGACTTCTCTTATCATCCCTGTAAAATCCTGCAACACCTCAAGTGTTACCTTGCAAACCTGCAAAACTGAATTGAATAACTCTAGCTCAAGGCCCCTATTTAAAGAGATTTGTGAGGATGAAAGCCACCATGGTTTCACCAAACAATAGGTAGAAATAAAACCTAGAAAAAACCATGCCTTCCTTCATGAAATGGTCATTATGTCCTAAAAATATCCTCTTACAGATGCTCTTACAGCTGTCATAAGGCATAACTTATGCACGAGCACTTGGGGTCAAAGATAGCATATTTTGTCATAGGAATCTGTCATACTGTCATAGCATCTTATGACAACTATCATACATGTCATAGATGCTCTTACAACATCCTAACAACCTCATTCTAGAAGATTCCAAGTGGGATGCCTAGCTATTTTGTCCTTTTCCTAAATGACAAACGGTAATGGTAACACTACATTTACATTGTCTCTTTCAGCACCCTTGGTTAAACGGTTTCACCTCTTATGGGTAAATGTTGAAAACACTTTAGGTGAATAATTAATTAAAGGATTTACAAGGTTTATGGCACCTAAATCCTAACAGATACCTCCTTCATTGACACTCTACTTCAATCTAATTTATGCCGACATTGCATACACATAGATTCATAGTGTTTTCACTAAATCCAATAATTCTTGACTCTTTACAACTATAGGTTACTACTTTTAAGGGGTTATCTCATTTCTTCCCATCCCCTTAGAGTCATATAACTATTGCATAGGATAAAGGTTTATATTGGTTATTCTTTCTAACCTTCCTACATAACTTGATTGCATAATCTTCTGCAATCCTAGGTAATATCATAAGTTGTTGGTTTAGGATTTCCTACTCTAGGGATGAATCTTAACTAGTCCCAATTTACTCAAATTCACAAAAATTCTCATCTTCCTTTTTACTTCCCTATGTTATTTTCTCTTGCTATTTTGGCACAAACTTTTCAACCATTATCGTCTGATAAGTTTTATGCATTGTTGCATAATGAGCTCATAGGTTTTAGTGCTTGAACTTGGTAGCTTTGATACCACATGTAACATGCCAACCCTTCAATGTAGTAAAAAATTCTAAAATTTACACCTTGCGAGTAAATAAATTAGGTAACAAGTCATTGCAATATATTTTTTCTTTCTTTTATTGAGAATATACAAACAAGATGCCATATCATATTACAATAAAGATTATGTTTCATTACAATAGTTTCACAAGTTACAATAATACAAGAATATATACATTTACATACATAGCTCCAATGAGCTTTATAACAAATAGTTGTAAGACGGTCTAGGATCCTTCCTTTCAAATATTGGTTCTTCTGTCACCTGTAGTGGAGGAGAAGCATCACTCAGGCACTTTTCTGCCAACCACAGACTCATAATGTGGTCCCTTGCACAACTATCATTTGATAGATAGCCCTTCCCTTTGACGAATAGATTGGTAGAGTAATCAATAATGACAACCAACTGAGCATAGTGTTGTGTCCTACATAACTAGAACTTGTAATCCCACAATCTCTGCCTAGCATGTAGTACTAGATCATAGTGAACTGACTCTATTAGTCTCAGTAGTCACACAATCTATATTGGAGTCTCAGACATTACACTACTTTGATCAAAGAGTTCTCATGTAGTACTTTGAATGAAGTCATCTATCACATACACTACTCAAGGCCAATTTGAATTAAGGCTATCTTAAGCTACACATAGGTATTTCCTTCAATGGATAGTCCATCATCCCAGATAACCTACAACCATATTAATCTACTTGGAATAAACCTACTTAACTAGTAAGTACTCAAGCTAGGTATTTCGTTCAAAGGATAGTCCATCATCCTAGAGATAACCTACATACTTGGAATAACCCTACTTAAATGTAACTACACAAAATCCCTCCCATACTGGATTAGCTGTCCTAGGAGTAAACACAAGATTTCCTAGTTAAATCAATAACTTAGCTAAGTGTACCAAATGTGCCTTTTGTGTTCAATCAAGCCTAGTATATAATACCTATGATAAACACCCATCTCCTACTATGGAGTACTTAAATTTTTTTTATGAAAAAAACATAATAGCTTCAACTTCATTTTCAAAATAATCTAAATTTCCTAATGCATTTACTAGGAAAAAAATCTCAACCATGCATGCAAAACTTATCATTCAAAGTGAAATAACAAGAAAGAAGAGATCCTCATGCCTGTTTTCGCTTATCCAAACTAAAGAAAACAATGCAACCCTCTCCAACAACAATTAGCTTGATAATCAACTTCTCACAAACAACTCTATCTCACTTGTTGATAGCTTACTTCTCTCAAACTACAACCTTCTCACAACTATATAAACTCACTTCCTTTCTCTCTCTTAATGCAAACAAAGTATGGTAGGAAATATACATAAATATGAATTGCAAAAGATGTATTATCTCTTGAAAGAATGTATCCCTCACAATGAAATGGTTTAGCTATTTATAGAGAAACCAAGCAACCTCAAAGCCTATAGTTTAGGAATGCAAAAAGACAACAAGCTCCATGCAAAACAACTCAACATTAAGGTGGTGATCAAATAAGCTCAGACTCAAAAAAACCTCCTACAGATCGATTAGTTTCCAAGAAAACAATTCAAAGACTTATTCCAAATACTCATGGAGAATTCAAATTATTTCAATGAGAAGACATCTACAACAAATCGAACACAAAGGTGGCGCCAATTCCTATTCTTTTTCCTTCACATTTGGTACCATCAAACTCAATCAACTTTCGTTATATGATTGCAAATTTCAGTTGACCCAAATGGTGAATGATCTACGACATAACCAGTTTAATACGTAAGAAAAATTCCTCATTAAACATGTTGACTAAGTCAAGCATTCTACAACTAGCAATATCAAGTATAAGGATACGCCATATATCACGTGCTTTTCACAATGATAATTGATTTTCACTAGTAGTCAAAAGCTTTTAAATCGACTTCCATAGACATGGTCTACATCAACCTTCATTCCATAGTCTATATTGACTATAAAACAACCTTATGAATCGACTTTAATGAATAAGAGATAGTCGATCTCAATTGACATATTTAATATGTATAATATATGTATTATTATATATATATATAATACATATATTATATACTTAAATACTTAACATGTATATATATGTATATATATATTTATATATATCTATTAATATATATATATATATCGTAAGTCTGTAATGTAAGCATACATTTTATATATATATAGAAGAGTACATGCAAGAATATATTTAATAAACACATTGTACTAAATGTGTGCATATATATATATGTATAAATATATATACCTCTATGTACACATATGTGTAGGTATATCTATATCGATGCATCCATATGAGCGTGTCCATTCGCCAACGTATGCATGTATCGATATACATATACATATGGATACATTTATATACTATACACACACACACACATATATATATATGTCAAGAAATTTGTTTCACATATAGCCACTCACGATTACCATCATATTGATAAGTGTGTACGTGTGTTATATCCATACATGTGCATATACATGTCATTAGATCTCATTGAAATGCATGTACATATATATAAACATACTTCCAATTACAACCCACTTATCAATGTAATCGTAATATCACAAGAAAGATCTCAAAAGCTCAAATAGATAAACATCACCTAATGCATGTAGAAGTAAACAAGAATCTCAAATGCAAACATAACAACTAAGGATGACTTACCTATTACCCTCAAACTGACTCAACTCAATCTTTCTAATGTGGTGTGTGCTTATGCTTAGATAGTTACTTTTACTAGTTACCTGACCAAGATATTCTCCCGAGTGATACTTCCCCTCCGCCTAGAGGAATGGAACACATACCTACATCCAATAACACATGCACACGACAATTAATTGTTCATAATAATATACAATATACATAAACATCTCCAAAGTTAGAATTATAATAATTCAATAACCATCTATTCACATATATGCAGTATTTCACCATGAATAACATCAATTGAGATAACATAAAATAAGAAAACATCAAATGAGATAACATTCATATTGATAACAAGGTACAAGTATAATTTATTCATCTCTAGAATTCACATTACATTCACATTTTACCCTACATAGTAATAGTAAATAGTAATTACACAACTAGGGTGTAACAATTTGGATTTATTCTATGTGATTTATTATAAAATCATTTTTCCATCTTGGTAGAGCTAACAATGAGGGGTAAAAATAATTTTATCACACCCACAAACCTCCAAGAAATGAGGGTGTGGTTATTGAGGAGATTGGTATTATATAAAATGAATCTATAGGGAAGAAACCAACCAAATGAAGGAAGAAATCTTGTCAATCATGGATGCAAAAATAGAAGGTCTTAGGATGATGATGGGAAAACTAGCTTCTAGCCAAGGTTCTAGAGATTCCAAACATATCAAGCCACATCATAAGACTTGGAAAGAAGATGAGTATCCTAAGGGGAATGATAATTTTGGGTTTGAATTAGAACAAAAGATGGATCATCACTCAAATAAATCTATGGCTATAGATTTTATACCAAAAATAGAAATGATAAAGTTCAATGGTAAGGATCCAACCAATTGGCTTTTCCAAATGGATTAGTTCTTTGATCATTATCATGCTCCATATCAAAAAAAAGTTACAATGACATCCTTATAATTATCATTTGGTATCATTGGCTATGCAAAGAGAAGAAAAATAAGGGATGTGTTGTCACGTGTATTTTCTAAGAGGACCTCACTATTCATTATGGTAACAATCCTATGGATAACTACTCTATGTTGGGAATTAATGTGTCTCAACGTTAGTATTTCCTAACATTGATTTAACTAATATTTTATTTAATTATGTGTATGTTGTATTTTCTTGCTTGTCTTGTTTCATCATCTAGTATGACTTGGAACATCAAGTTGTCATCATGTTGATAAGTTGTTACACCCCATTGTTTGTTTACCACATAACTATTACTTTTATGAGTAAATATGTTTTTAATGCATGATTATATTTTAATGAATTTTAATGGGTGAATGAAATGTATGAATTTTCATTATGATGAATTAATTTTTAAATGTTTTAATGATGCATATGATATATGATGAATATGATTTATATGTTATCAACTAACTATGTACATGTTGCTTTAAGTTGGATTTAGGAAAGGTTTGAACCCTCCAGAGGGGGAGGGAGAGTATCGGACCTAGGTGAGGAGGTTGGTATGGGAACCACTGATATGTCTATCTAAGTAAAGACACACACTCACTCACATAGGCTAGAGGAACCTTGTTGATTTAGTTTAAGTTTTGTGTCAGTAAGTGTTAAACCAAGTTGATCTAGCTTTTTGGTTGATAGAAAAGTTAGGATGGTTGTCTTTAATTATTATGATTGTTTAGTCAATTTGAGTTACTTTGTTAAAATTCTTGTGATGAGCATGAGATATATATTGTGTATTTGAATATATATGCGGTGTGGTGGCACATACATATGTATGTATGTAGGTATGAGCATACGTAGCACAATGAGAGTACTCCCCTCACAAAACCACACACACACAACTAAAGAAGAGATAAATAGAAGATGCAGAAAGAAACACTTGCTTTCTATTATCTTGATGAAGTGAAATTACAATACTTGGAAAATAACATACTACAGCCACATGGGCCTTCTCATTACAAAAATCTATAAGCCAAAAACCATGATTTGTACTACCAGAGCTCCCTTCTGTAACCTTTGTTCTCCCCCTTTATCGAAGAAGTGTATCTGCCTTAGAATATTCTAGAAGGTGTAACCCCATTTTGGCACCAGAAATTCCACCGTCTATTTCCCTCTCTAGAAGATATATATATATTTATATATTTACAACTTCACGGGGTCATAACTTTCGATTTGACTGTCAAATTTTCAATTGTAATATATCGTTAGAAATCTTATGAAGAGATCTATAACCATCATTCGTGAAATCTGAAAGAAGAGAGATTTTGCACGTTGTTTTGGGGCTTTGAAGGGCCTCAATTTTCAGTTTTAAAATTCATTGGAGAAATTCCTCAGGATGAAAATTTAATATCTTCCAAACGATATAGGATTTTGAGATGATTCTTTAACCAAAAATCATATTTTTCAATTTCAATCCTTGGGTCAATTTTTGTGTCCATAGAAACCTGAATAGGTCGACTTACTAAAAATAGCAAGTGACTATTTTTGGTTGTTTGAAACTACAGACAAAATAAAAATATAATTTTTTGGGTGATGCAAGATTTCCCTTACAACACTGGATACTCCTGCATCATGTAGATAATAATGTCTACGTATACCCATACGTAAATACATATTAATACATATGCGAACATTCATGCACACACATATATATACATATCACTATATATATTATTATCTTTAAATGATGGTAATATATATATATATATATATATATATATATATATATATATATATATATTTGTATAATTAAGTGACTAATATATATATATATATATTTAATTGATTGATATAGATATATAAATATATGTATACTATATATTGATATATATATATATATGTTATAATAGAGAACATATTATAATATACATATATAAATATATATACATAAATGATATCATATATATATTGTTATTATTCTAAAAATATGATGGAAGCCATATTAAATGGCAAGTAAGCCACACAATATGGTAGTATATATGTCACACAAAAGCAAGAGTGGAAACTATTTGTAATGGATATTTAAAATGATAAAGGCCGCCAACATTGGAATTGTATCTTGCAAGAGAAAATATGGCAAAAGTGCCATGATAGAGGCAAAGTTTAAACAAAGTTTCAAACACTATTGTGTAGCATGTAAAATGAGTGCTTTGACCAAGTAAAAGGCATGTGCTATATATGTTTGGAGCCCATGACTTGGGGAAACTGAGTAAAAGGTAAAAGTTTCATTTGATTGGGACTTATATGTGTCATTTGCAAGAATTTTATGCTATGTTAAAAATTTCCAACAAGTAAGAAGGTTGCGCCAACAAGCCAAGTTGATTTGGAAGGTTATAGAGTTGGTTTTTGATTCACACTTGCAACTGAAAATTACATAGCTAGCTAATACAACTGGCAAAGAAGTTTTAGAGATGGGAAAAAATAAGCAAGGCATAGAAAGGATTGACTATTTCTCCATTGCATTATAAAAGTATGCATCTGCTCATAGGGGTGATCCCACAATAGTGGTTTACACTTTTTGGGACATCCTGATTTTTGTTGAAATCATATATTTTTAGAAAATATAATGATTTAAGCCTTGAAAATTTCCATTTAAAGGATTCCAATTGAAGAGGGTTTGATCAAACCACCTTAGATCAAACACCCTTGGATAGAACCCCGCTAGTTTTAAACCATACCTATAACGAAGTCTCCTTTACACCTATCAAAATGCTGATAAAAAACCACTTTTGATTTACCTTTTGGGGGATCAAATGAATTCATTTAAATTTTAGTTTTTGTAAGTATGTAGTCCTTATTATAAGCTTCCCAAAAAGTATAATTTTAAATATATTTATTTTTTATTTCTTGTGAATGTAGATTTTTCACCAAAAATCAAGCTCTTTGTTCTGCACATGTGGAAAAATAGAAGATTACCCAATTTCTTTTTTGAAAAATATCTATGCATTTGATATTGATGTCCTTCATCTAACAAATAAAATAAAATTGAATTTTGATACATACAAAAAAGGTTGTGTTGGCAAGTAAACCTATGTCTAAATTGTAATTGGTTTGACTTTGAAAACTTAATTAAGAAAAAAAATTCAATAAAACACTATGAAACCAAATGCATGCACTAGATATCATAGTTACAATTCTAAATTTGAAAAAAATAGAATTTTATCCTTCATAGAAAAATGTTATGTGTTAGCAAGTACACATCACTCTCTAAAAATGGTGTTTATTGTTAAAAACTAGTTATCGAAGGAGATGGAAAAATAAATGCAATTTGATTCCATTTTAAAAAAAAATTATATTTAGAACTATAGACAAAATGTCACAAATCACTAGTTTACATCATCTTCAAATTCCTCACAGTTTAGTAGCTATAGGTGTTCGAAAGTGAAGAAAAAGTTCAAAATGTTCATTTCAATGTCAAGTTTGGCCAAAAAGTGTAAACCACTATTGTGGGATTACCCATAGTTTTGTTGTTCATATTTGGTGCATTCGTATTATTATTCTAAGCATTAGATAGTCATGATATTTTTAGGAAATAGAGTATTGTGACCAAGTATATTTAGAAATCTGCATTTTCAATTATCAAGAGAGAGTGGAAAAGCTGTTCATTTGTGGTTCATTTGTAGTCCTTTATCAATTCATTTTGTGCATTCATTTTTCCATTTGAGAGAAATGATATTAGAGAAGGAAGCAGGCTGAGCTCTTGAGTTTTAGAGCAAGGAGTTGTAGGAGCTATTTTCATCCAAGCACATGATTAAAATATCTCTTTCTCTTTCTCATTTTTAATTTTGATTCTAACTTTTATTTTTATTTGAATATTATTGTGCTATTATTGTGTGCCTATTTTTGCTATTGGGAAGAATGGGATTGCATGTGCAAGTAGCTATATTGTCTATGCATATAACTATATTAGAAATACAAGAGATAAGCTGATTATGGAATCATGAAGTACATGGTAAGTAGTTATCTTGATCATATTGTTTGAGTAATATATGGAAAAGAGAAGCTAAAATAAGGTTATAGGATAATATCATAATAATATAGTATTGCAATGTGTTGTATTGAATGAGTTATGTTACTTTTCAACATAGGGATTGGAAGCCAAGTATGTTGTCTCTACTATCTATTGAATGATATTATGTTATGAATGCCTACTTGTATGGTAGTTTTACCATGAGTAGAGAACTTAAATTCTTAGGATCTTATATCCCTTATATCAAAAGGATAGGTTATTCCCTGGGGTTAGGGTAAACACTTGAATAAGAGGCAGTTTTCGGATCCCGAATGTTACAAGTATGTAACAAGGTATTCAAGAGATTGTGTCAAATATTTTTGGTCTATGAAATCAATATTAGTGTGTCATCACTTTTTTAATGAAATCTTGTTTATGAATGATAACCTTGGGGGAAAACTAAGAGAGAAATTATTCTCAGGTCAATAGAGTTTCCAAGTTGAGTAAGGGTGGGTGAACATACAACACCGCTTCATAGGAAGTGGATTGATTTTATATATCAAAAATTTGGCCAAAGTAGGTGTAGAAGTCGCTGCTTACACTTTGTCGGTTCACTATGATCTCTAGGTTTGCATAGCTAGTCAGTAGAGTCATACATGGTTGGAGGGTATCCATAGTTGTATGGCCATACTAGATATGTAGGACACAATGCTAGATACTTAGATGTGCATTAATAGAGCTTTCCATACCAAAATATTCATCAAAGGGTAGGGCCATTTTTTGGTTAGGAAGATGTGTGGGGGTCTGCTAAGTTCGTGGTTGGAGGAAAAGTGCTTGGGTGATGCTCTCCCTCTTGTAGAAGACAACCAAAGCTTGTGAAAAAGAAGTGTGATCCAGATGAGGACACCTTGACTATTAAGTTCTTGTGAGTTATGAATATGTATATGAATATGATCATGAATCAATTGTAATCTATATTTAAAAATATGAGTTTCATTTACTTGGAATTATGTAATGTTATTTTATTTATGCAATGATATGTCAAAATTATTAATGTAATGTGCAATTATGTTATTGAAAATGAAATTTTTTATTTCTCTGCTTTTGGAAACTTGTTTTATTCACTTTCTGAGTTAAACTTAGGTGAAAATTATTGGGTAAACATCAGGTATGTTACATAAGTGACATGGGAGGTGACAAGGATGTTTATGTCCCCACATGGGAATGTATGCATCCCATTTTGTGGTAGAGAATATCTTCCAAGTGTTAGCATCTTGTAATTATTATATGACAAATTCCTTTGACAAGTTATGTTACATAAGAACTAGAATCTAAGACATGTTGGATAAGTGTTGGAAGGCATATTTGCATGGGTAATCTAGGTACCCAAGTTGAGTTATGACAAACTATAAGAGAATCATATGTTATTAGTCAGTTATGAAAAATTCTCTTATAGTTGTAAGTGTTGTTAGTTATGACAGATTCTATGATAGTTGTAAGGTGTGTAAGAGTATTTGTCATACCTATTTTGAGTAAAAATGGGGTGCCCAAGTGTGGAGGTTTGAATGAGGAGTCAAAGAATCTTGTACAAGTATCATTTGCATGCTTGGAGGTGGTGGAAATTTTTTCCATGTGGATTTGGATGCCCATCTTGTAGCTTCTTCTAGAAGGAAACTTCATACTTGTATTCTCTATATATTGATTCTTGTAGTAAGTTATATAAGTGTGAAGTAAAAAAATAAATCCTAGATCCAACAAGTAGATTAAATAGGATTAACTTCTTTTCACTTTGATTCTACATTCAAACACAAACCAACTAAGGTTTTGATGATTGGATAGTTTCTACAATGTAGATCCAATCTCCTAGGGTTTGGTCCTTTTGAGTCACAAAGAGGAGAATTTTGATGTGTGTTTTAACAAGCCTATTCGACATAAACCATAGATATAAAAATGTGATTTATAGCACAAACAAAAAATGAAATTTTTTAGGAGAAACATAGATCTAGAAATAGGATACATAGAGGGTCTGAGTTTGTTAGTCAAGGGTGGTACCACCCTAGACCAAAAATAGTTGACTTTTTGGGATTTGTAAACTTTAGATGGTATGTTATAGTCTACTATGTGTTTCCTATGAACTGTTGCTGACGAAAATTTCTAACCTATCCTATACACATGAAGAGGGTGAAAGGTTGTGTTGTATAGACTAGTTTGTAGAAAGTTTTGAATAATATAATAAAGATGGAAATAGGATTGGTTAAATTCTAACCTATCAACAATATTTTTCCTCCCCCTAGTTCCATTTGTTCCAACAATAAAGTGGACATGGACTTATGCAATGTTATAGTGGATAAAATAATAAAGATGGAAATAGGATTGGTTAAATTCTCTCAAGAAGCCAAGGATTGGTCAAATGAGGAATATTCAACTCATTTGAATAGTGCTAACCAAATTCTTGCTTACTCTTGGCCTTTAGATGAAACATCTGCAACATGGGTTGAAAAGTACAAATGAAACTACATTTGGTTGCTCAAATTTTGTCTTCATCTGCATACTTGGGAGTATCTTCTACAATGGCTTCAACAATGGTTCTACCTCTATTCATACACTTTTTTTGTCTTTTGTGAGGTAGTTTTACTTCTATTTGTTTGTTCACATGAAGATATTGTCAAATAAAAATGTGACATTTGTCACAAGGCTCTAAGATTGTTGTCTCCCTTGTTCTATAAAATGGAATTCCAAGCCTTATTTTTGGATTATGGAAATTTTAATTAGGCAAGTTTTTGTTTAGAGAAGATAAGTCTTATTCTAGGTTATAGGGAAGAAGGTCTATAAATGTAATCTTCTATACATCAATACACATCTCAAATAAATAGATACTTGAATATATGATTTAATGGTAGTTGTGTCCAATGTATAATTTGACTCCTCTTATGAATAAAATGATCAAATATATTTGAATTCATCTTTGTAATTTTGTGTAATGAATTTTTCATTTATAGCTTATATTAAAGTAATTAATTAATTTGTTGTAACTAGAATGTTGAGAGTGTTAAATTATTTAGGGATTGTTAAGTAGAATTGTAATTGAATCCTAACATAGGATATTTTATTGTAAGGCAATAATGGCGAATATCCATTAATTATATTTTAAGTTGTTATTCAAAATACATTTTTTAGTATTTTATGATTCGGTTACCAATGACTTAAAGAACCAATTTGAGCAATTGGGTTTATCCTAGGTCTAGGATAATTTAAAAATAAAAAATATCAATGCATTTTTAGGTTATCTTAATTTTTTGATGTTCTCATGGCTGGGATTTTAATGTTTACAAGGAATTTAGCCAATTATTGTATCAATTTTACATATCTTTATCTGTATGTACAAGAAGTTATCTACTGTCCTAATATCCTATGTGAATTATCAATTATTTCTAGATATTTTTAGAAGGTAAACCCATGTTGGTTTTTCAAATCCTAAAGTGCAAAAGGATATTAAAATCCTTGTTCATTGGCTAGCTTACTACAATTATTGGGCACTAGAGATGAATATTATATAGAGAATCATAGGTATTAGTTGGAACAACCAACAAATATGTGCATCCAACACTCAAGGAAAATCCAACCCTAAGGGTTGGACATACCCAAGGAAACTAAAAACATGAGTGCACTATAATGTGCTTGTATTTCTAGGAAGAAAAAATAAAAGTATCCCTCTCCCTCCTTTACATAGTTATTATTATACTTTACAAGGGAATTTAAAAAAAATATCTTTGGGGCTGCTACCCCTAAACCCCCTCCAAGAGGGCTACACAAAATTTCATCTCCCTTGGATCCCTCAATTATAATAGTGGGGAGAGGGGCGGGGGAGCCCCCACACCACCCATTAAGAACTAGGATCCAAACACAATTGAAATAAAGTCTCTAAATCAAGAAGATAATTAGGCTTCATTACCAACACTACCTCACTATCTCTCTCTATCTTTATATCTCTCTACCTCTCTATCTATCTCTCCCTATCCCTCTATATTAATCTCTACCTCTATATTCCACTTTGTTTTTATCTCTAGATACCTCTCCCTCTTTATTTTCCTAGACCTTTTTATATATATTTGAATCCTTATCTCTCCCCCTATATCTATATCTCCCTTTCTTTATCTCTAATTTCTTATCTCTCCATGTCTGTCTATCCATATATCTTTCCCTCTCTACCTCCCTCTATATTTTTATCTTTATCTTGCTATCTCTCCATCTCTCCCTCTCTCTTTGTATCTCTCTAGATCTCTCTCTATTTCTCCCTCTATCTCTCTCAATTTCTACCTATCTCCCCCCCTTTCCTTTAATCTACTCTATCTCTCTCCTCTCCATCCATTTCTCTTTCCCGTCTATCTTTCCCTAGTTATATCTATCTCTAGATATCTCTCCCTCTCTGGGTGTGTGCAAGAAGTTGAGTCCACTTTTTGGCCAAAAAGTGGAAGTGTTTTCCCTAATTTTCAGAATTTGACACATTTGACCTTAAAATTTGAAGCACTTAGAGATGGAATCTTCAAAAAAGTCACTAATTATAAAATGTAGTACTCAGAGTCTAGTTTCCAAATATGTAATTTATTTCAATACCCAAATTGTAAAAATTGAGTTTCAATAGGCGTTTCTAAAAACCACTATTTAAAAGTCACTTTTTTATACCATACCATGAACGTGTACGACATCCATATTTTGACCTAAATTATCATATTTTTCAAAATCCTTTTGGGAAAAGATTTGTGACTCACTGAAGCTTGTTTTCGATATTTTTTTGTAATTTCTTATTGAATATATATTTTTTAATTAAATTTTTATTAGGTATATTTATCATTTTAAAAAATCGTTGTGTATGACACACATAAGATGACCTAAACTTATATTTTTTTATTTTTTATTTTAAACTGAAAAGAATTGTTTGAAGTTTGTTCTCGTTCAATCCGTTCGTCAAAACGTTATGTTCATCAAAAGTTATTAAAATACTAAAAAAACCTGATAATTCAAGTTTATGGCCTAGTTTCATTAGAAATTAATTGAAAAATAGAAAAAATATTCAAATTACTAAAAAAATTACATATTTGGAATCTACCCTTTCTCATCTATAATGGGTTTTAATTTTGTAAAAATATTCTGCAAAATAGGTCTTTAAACATATGTCTAAAGTCATTATTTTCCTGTGACATTAACAGGACCTTCAAGTTGCAGGTCAAACCAGGTCCAAAGCTTAGGTTCGGGTCCCCAAGCCATTTCCCAAACCAAAAAAAAGCCAAAAACCTGCCCAAAAATTCATAATTTAAAAAACGAGATCATGTTTCATAAAAAAAAGGGGATCCCATTTCATAAAAAACCCATTTTTTATGGTTCTATGATCCCGTTTTGTAAAACAGTCCAAAAACAGAAATTTCCATTTTTGGAAAGTTTTCAAAACGAGATCCCGAGAAACTTTCCAAAATGGAATTTTTCAAATATTGAAAATTTCAAAATGGAAAATTAATATTCAAATGGAAAACTTTTCAAATTTCTGGAAATTTCCATTTTGAAATTTCATTTTCCAAACGGGATCCCATTTTGAAAATTTTCCAAAATGAAATTTCTTGAGGATCCCATTTTTTAAATTTAGGCTCGAGATCCCGAAGCTAAACAGGATCTCGCTTTTTAAAAATGGGATCCCGTTTATTAAAAAGCGGGATCCAATTTTTTGCAAGCCGAATTAATTTTTTTGCCTAAGGCAGGTGGACTCATCTTCTTGCACTTACCCCTCTCCCTCCCTATTTCTCATGCTTTCTATCTCTCTACTTATCTCTCATCTCTCTATTTCTCTCCCTCCCTCTCCCTCCCTCTATCTTTTTATATATCTCTCCCTATCTCTCTCTCTCAATTATATACACAAACACACAATCCCTATTTATCTCTCTCTCTCTCTCTCTCTTCCCATATCTCTCTCTTCCTCTCTCTATACCTCTCTCCACCTCTCTCCCCCCTCCATCTCCCTCTCTACCTATCTCTTTTCCTTTCTCTTCTCTCCTCTACCTTTCTAAAGTTATATCGATCTCTAAATATCTCTCCCTCTTTCTATCCCTATATCTCCCTCTCTACCTCTCTCCCTATTGCTCACACTTCCTATCTCTCTATTTCTCTCCCTCCCTCTCCCCCCTCTATCTATTTACATATATATCACTCATATATGCATAGACACTTCCTATTTATTTCTCTCAATCTCTTCTCATCCCTCCCAATACCTCTATCACTCTCTCCCTCTCTCCCTCTCTATCTATTTAGCTATCTCTCTCTCTCTCTATATATATTTATATATCATTCTCTCTCTCTTTCTCTTCCCCTCTATATCTTTCCCAAGTTATATATCTCCAAATATCTCTCCCTCTTTATATTCCTATTTTTCCCTCTCTCCCTCTCTCCTTATCAATCCTCTTTGTATATATTTCTACTTCTCCTATCTCTTCTATTTCTCTCCCTCCCTCTCACTCCCTATATATATATATATTTGGACCTCTTTATCTCTATCACCATATCTCTCATTCATATACACACACACAACCTATTTCTCCCTCCCTATATCTATCTCTCTATTACTTATCTATCACCTCCTTTCTCTCTCTCTCTCTCTCTCTCTCCCCCTTCTCTCTCTATCTCCCTATCTCTCCACTCTCCTTCTATATCTCATTATCTCTCTCTTACCTTATTATCTCTACCTATATATCTCTCTACCTCTATCTCTGTATCCCTCTTTATCTCTTTCTACCCATATCTTTGTCTAGCTCTCTACCTCTCTCTGTCTCTCTGTCTCTCTGTCTCTCCCTCTCTACCTATATCTCTTTCTCTACCTATATCTCTTTATCTACCTCTATATCTCTCTCTCCATCCATCTCCCTACCTGCCTTTCCCCCTATCTCTATATCTCCTTATCTCTTTATCTCTCTATCACTCTATCTCAACATTTGTATTTCCTTATCTCTCCCTCTCCCTCTCCCTCTCCCTCTCCCTCTCCCTCTCCCTCTCTATCTCTTTCTATTCCTTCCTCCCTATCTCTCTATTTCTATATCTCCCTTTACCTCTCTCTATCTCTATCTATTTCTCTCCCTCTCCCTCTATTATCATATCTACCTCTATCTTCCTCTCTCCTTATATATCTCTAGATATGTCTCCATCTCTCCATCTCTCATTCTCTCCCTCTCTATATACTTATCCCTTCCATCTCTCTATCCCTCTCTCCTCTCTCTCTTTACCTTGGTCCCCCTCTCCCTCTCTCCCTCTATCTCCATATCCATCTCCATATCCATCTCTATCTCAATCTCTATCAATATCTTCTTCTCTATCTCTCTCCCTATTGATAATGGAGGTTGATTATCTTCCTGATTTAGAGGTTTTATTTAGCTATGTTTGGATCCTAGTTCTTAGTTGGGGGTGTGTTGGGCGGGGGGGGGGGAATTTCCCTACCCACTATTATCGTTGAAGGGTCTAAGAGCCTTTTTTTTTTTTAATAATTATAAAACATAATAATGACTATGTAGAGGAGGGAGAGGGAGACTTATATTTTTGCTTCTAAAAAACAAATAGTACATTATAGTGCACTCATGTTATAGTTTGGTAGTGATCTATCATAGGCTCAATCACTGTCAATCCATAATATGCAAGCATGCTATATTGTGAATGTGTTATAACATGTTTGCATTTTTTCCTGGATGGGCCAAAAAGTGGTCATGTCCACTTTTTGGTTCCCCATCTTTTTGCACTTACCCTCCTATTATTTTGAATCTTTGGAAATTATATATGTAGTAAAACTTGATTATGAAGTAGCACAAGATATTGGAATTAAATTAAAGGAAATAACTTCAAGGTTAAAATGACCAAACTTAATTTCTTGATGTATGTTTAATGTATTAATGTCATCATCACTCAAGAAAATAATCTAAATTGGTAGAAGCAAAGAAGGAAAAGGACTATAGTCTAGAATCAAGATCACCCTCTCCAATAATAATAGTATTTCTATTTTGTAAATCTATTATGATCATTAAATTTTATGTGAAATCGACTATTTTTCCTATCCCACTGTGTGATTTGATAAATGGAAAAGAGATTGCTTGGAATATATATAACATAAAGTAATTCATTAAATGTACCTTTACTAATATCAATAGTACCTTTTACATAAGCTATCATGTAGGAGTTACTATCCATGATGATTGGTGGGAATGAACAAGGATCAAATGAAAAAAATAGTGCTCTTGATGCAACCATGTGATGGAAAGCTCTTGAATCAATAAGACAATTTTGTGTTGCAAGATTTGTAGAAGCAAAGAGTGCCATCCACTTTTATTATATGTATTTGATTGTGATGGTGATAGTGAAAGATAAGAAGAAGAGTCACCATTGATCCTTGCTATAGGAAATTTGGTAATATGGTTCTTTTGGAGAAGATTACTTAATTAATGAGTTTTCCTTTTATAATATTGTTGTTCTTCATGCCCAAATTTCTTGCAATAAAAAATATGGGCCTCTCCTTAGAATTTTCCCCTTTTATAAGGAGGATGTACCATATGGATCTTGTGATGTTGGTCCCTTATCTAGATCCATATTTTGTTTATTTTCCTTATTATATGAAGCCTTTTTATTAGTAGCAACAACTTGTCTTGCTCCTTTTGTGAGAGAAATACAAAAAGATAGCAAGTGATGGAATAGTGAATTTCCTACCAAGAGCATTCTTTATAGCATGGAAATTAGAAATAAACATTGAATAATTTGGGCATATTTTTGATAAAATGGTTAAGACCAATTTTTCATTTTTATTTTCTATTCCATAATATTTGAGTTGGAACCTTGGTAAATTTAGTATTGTGAAGAAATCCTAGATTGTCTCAATTCTCTTGGATTGAGATCAATTAGATCATTCTCCAATTAATGTCCTCTCATTACATCTTTCTTGCCAAATATATTTTCTAATGTTCTTCATACTTTATTAGGTGTTAAATAGTAGATTTAATGTGAAAGAGAAGATAAGGAGAAATTGGAATACACAAGGTATCATATGCTTCATCATTTCTACTATATCATTTCGTTTTTCAGTAGCTAAAGTTGCTTTTGGTTCCAAACCCATTGTGACTTAATATAATGCTAATTTCTTGAGGTGAATTTCAATTTTACAATTCCAATCATAGTGATTATATTATGGAGTTAAGATTAAATCCATTTTGCAAAAGTAATAGTAATAAAATTATAATACCACCCCTTGATACTATTAAAATATCCCCCAACAAGTTATCCTTGGATATATTTTTATGATTTTTACAAGTTTCAAGCCTAAAACATCCATTTATAACTCAGTGAATTTTAAAAATTATAGAAAACTAGGCTTGAATTGATTAATTTTTTATGGTATAACTAGGCTCCTTGTCTTTTTTGATGAATTTTAAAAAATACACATAATTTTGACATACGTGACAAAATTTATGCCCTTACTAGAAAAATTAATTTAAAATAGAAAATTGGAAATCCAAACTTGCACCATATTTTGGTGCTTTGAACTAACTTTTTGATGCCTATTCAAAGTTGAAAATCTAATATCCTAGGCCTAATTTATGGTATTCTTAGAAAAATTCTCTTTTAAAAGTGCAAATGAAGTAGAGGATGGCCCCTAGGTAGTGTTGCTAGGATGAGAAACTTGTAGATGGTGGTGTTGCCAAGATGGGTGACAAATGGGTTGTGGTGGGGTGCTAGTGGTGACACAACAACATGAAGATCAATCAATGATGATAGAGTAGAGGATAATAAGAGATGATAAACATGTTCTAATAGGATTTTATGCTTTTAGTTTTAGTGCCTATGTAGGGGTAAAAGCACAAAATTGTGTCACACTTTCAGCCAACTTATCAACACAACTGAATTTAAGTATTTCTAACTAAAAAATAATTTTGGTCAAACATATGATCTAGTAAGATTCATTCTAGCTAAGTTAGATGCTTCCACAAATTTTTCAACTAAAATTGTTGGCTAAAAATATATGGAGCACCACTTTGAGTCGACATCATACAACATTGTGCCCCCTTTTCAAAATTTTCTAAAATCCAAAAAATAAAAATAAATCTATTTTTAATAATACATGTCTAGAAGAAGATTAATTTTTTATAGAGAATATTCTCATACAACTAGGTGGTGGTGGCTAATTGTACAACCACGTGTTCCATATGACTATATGGATTTTGTCACCTTAAATTTTGTGCCCAACCAATAAACACTGGAAACGTTTTTGAACTTTGAAATATAGTTTTATATATTAAAATTTAATTTTTAGGTATTTTGAGCGTAATGGGAAGGCTAGTTTAGCTCTAGTATCTATCATATAAAATCACTTGGTCAAAAACCTCATATTTAAAAAGATTCTTGTAGATTTAGTGCTTTGATACCATGATGAATTCACCTATTTGACCCTCAAAGCCCATTACATTTTTCAAAATAATGATATGCCTTCTACACATGATATAAAACAAGCCAAAATGCAATGATATTATTTATACAATATGTGCAAACTTTTAAAATATTACAATTACATATGAACCCCTTGCTTTTATAGAAAGGGGTGAGATAAAAATGTTTTTGTGGATTTTAACCACTTTGCATGTGTATAGAACATGTATGCCTAATGTGTCATGTGCATAGAACAAGTTTGACTATGGTTTCATGTGCACATGAGTTAGGTGTCTCAAAAAGTGAGTACATGTGTCATGCACATGAGATAGGACAAAAAGAAAAAGATCTCCTATGTTATGACTTAGGTGGTATGAATGACTTTGAATTGAAAAGGTTAAAAGCTAATTAGTTTGACAATGCCCTTGTTTACACCAACATATCATATCATGACATGAATTCTTCTTTTTTAGTTAAGGATTGTTAAAGTATACCTAGTTGTGAAGGTTCTAATCTATAATTATGAACTTGTTCACTACAAAGTGATGTTCATGGATCTCAAATGGGTGCTTGGTTCTTGTGCTTAAATTTGCAATTGTGTTTTTGTTTACTTCATTTTAATTGATTCAATTGCCAAGGATCAAGGCCCCTCTTACCATCAACCATTTCATTAAATGATAATCTCTATATCTATTATAGTGTAGTCTTGGAGTTACCAACTTTTCCTATATATATGATCTATTATTATAGTCATTGCCAATCCTTAAGCAATATCAAATTTGAATCACCTTTAGAAGATTATACACATACCCAGGTTCCATGCATTTGTACAAATCAACATTACAACCTATGTTGAATCTTGTGAGAGTTAATGTGTGTTTTATCATTAGAGATGTGTGCTTGTGGGAACACAAATAGCATATGTATATACATATCATGAGGGATTTCATCTTTCACAATATCATCTATTTTGTATCTTTTGGGGCATATGCTATCTTATTGTCTATCTACTTTGTATGCGATCTTATAAGTTTGTTTGTGACTGCCATAAGAGCATGACTTGACAAGATCTTACTTGTAGTATTTCCTTTATCTTATTAATGTCTCATAGAATACTATCTCAAGAAATACCATCCCAAATTCAATAGAACCTAAAGTAAATTAAGATTATGACTTCTCTTATCAATTAACCCAAAATTATCCACTTTCTAAATATTAATTTGTTGTCTCTCTCCCTATATCATTCACTATTACATTGGTGTCCATAATAAGCTCTAAGAAAGGGGAGATAAAATTTGAAGAGCTAATAGAGAGATCGATGGTTAAATTTAAGCATATGAAGGAAGTCACCATGATCACAAGTTCGAAACCCTTGTTCTTCCTCTCTTTCGAATGATAAGACTAAAAACGTACGTCATTCTTTTAGAATTGCTTCGAGTGAAAAGAAATATCCCTATACCATATTATGTCCTATGGATTACATCTTAGTTAGCTAGCAAGAAAACATTTTGTAACTGCCAACCACTAGTCCTTTCATTACACAGAACTTTTACAGGTATGTAAACCTGCTAACTTAGACCATAATCAGCCAGGTGTTTTCCATAATACCTAATCATGATTAGGTACAAAGATGATTTACAGCATGTCTTTTCTTTGATTACACACGTCAAGGGCATGGACAAATTGGACTGCACATTATATATGAAGAAAAAACATCATTTATTCTTGGTAAATAAACTCTGAAACGTTATTACTTTTATTGTTCATAATTTCTACATAGACAAACATTCAATATAATATGGGTGTGTCAAAATCGATTCTGAAGGACAGAGGAGGACTCACAGCTGAAAAGAGAAATGAAGATCTAAGCTATACGTCGTCACGACATAAAATCTTATCTTGTAAACTACAACCACTTAACCACGTAGTGTACATGGCCAAAAGAAAAACCAGTGGCTCTTGATAATAGCAAACACCATAACATGACTAAATAAATGGAACTTTTTCATGAATTATGAAACAGAAGCTGTAGCCGGTTCCTTCTCCTTTTCAACAGTCTCAGTTACTTCTTTTTCCTTAGCAACAGCTTTGATTGTTTCAGTGACCACTTGGGTATCTTTGTCTTCAGATACTGTCACTGTCTCTTCTAGTGTGACCTCTTTAGCAGTAACAGTCTCTTCTTCAATAACCACCGAGGGAGCCTCTTCATTGCTAACAAAGGGAGAGATCTTCTCAAACAGAAATGCAATCTGCACAGACATGGAAGCAGCCCCGTATTTGTCTCCTGCCTCCTTGAGGACTTGTGCTCCTGGGCAGCCTACAACCCACAAACCAAATGCATATGAAAATCTAGAATTGCAACAGATGATATTGGGTATCCACAAAGGAAAATCCATTCATTCTAAGTAATATTGGAATTCAGTTTTATGATTTGCTGTTCACCTATTTCTACAAGGCGCTGCAAGAGATCCACAACAGCCTGACCCTGCTTCTTCACTCTTTCTTCACTGGGCTCCTTCAACAGCATCTATAACAATTGCCATACATGATAAACCATGTGTTATGACATAAATGAGACAGTGAATAGGATAGCTTTGACATTTTCAGTCTGATAATTTTCACATTAGTGTTTCGGATCATAATCCATGATCCATCATCAGGATGAGTTAGAATCAGAGAAGATAATTGTAACTAAACTATTGAGACATGAGCTGATAATATGATCACATATGGAAGATAGTGGCTAGATAAATTAGATCAAAAGTGATTAATTGCTATAAAACAGGAAGATCTGTGCCTAGATAAGATAGATCATATATATATATTAAGATCTGTGGTTAGATAGATCAAAGAGCAATTCAAGAACCAAAAAAGCACAGATAGCATTTCTTGAAAAGAAATCCCATATCATAGGTGTTTAGGTTGTTAGGAGCATTGAGAGCAAGTGTTACAAAGATACATCATATAAAGTCCTACAAATCTCAAGAGTTTAAAGGATAACAAAAGAAATATAATCACAGAAAGTTGTATCCACTATGGTTCAGCTCACCTTGGTTTCAGGCTTGGAATCCTTGTATATCTCCACGACCTTTGGCTCCAACTCAGCCTTCTTCTCTTGGATCTCATTTTCAATAGACTCCTGCATTATAAATCAATCTATTAGCAATCACACAACGATCAATCCAATCCCCATGATTGACACAGATGGATTCAGAACCAAAACATGGTTTCACCAAAAAAAGAAGCAATCAAAGTTAAATTGCCTTGGATTGTTCAAAGGACTTGGCAGCTTCAACTGCTCCTTTCTTGGGTCCTTTGCCAAAATACTTCTTGATCCTTGGCAACAGCTTTGCTTTCCAGTAAGTCATGTTTGAAACTCTTCCTAAATAGCAAACAGCAGCAATTCACCTAATAAATATGAGAGCTTTTCCTTAACACTATTATCTGAACTCTCTGCAATTCATGAATGCATGAATGTACTCACCTGCTGTTATGTTCTTAAGAACTTAAGAAAGGGCAAACTTAAAACGAAGAGAAGGTTGATTGTAGGCCTGGAGACAGCGATGGTGACAGACAAATCCAGACAAGCTCCACGCTGGCTGTAACTTCAATTCTTTCCATGCTTTATTTTATTGCACAGCCTTCCAAGGAGCATAAAATACACTGTACAAAGTAAAGGACGAAAACTCAGCTAAGATGATCTGGCCGAGAACATGGTGGGGCTGCTATGATTCTTAGTCCTCTAAGAAATAGGTAATAACGTTTTTCAACCTCACTTGTTCCCTTTCATACCCGTTAGATGCTTTATCACCATGTTAGATGCTTTATACTCATTGTTTTTAAGGATAAAATAATCAAAAACTTTCCAGGAGGATTAACCAATGAAGCCATTAGCAAGAAACCTGCTTTTTTTTAATCACCTCAACCAAAGTCCCCTATGAAAAAAGTTTTTGTTTTTGTTTCAAGGGTCCCATTGAAAACAAAAGTCCAAAACATGCCCACATAAATGAATGTTTTCCCAACGTTCTAAACCCCACACTATTCATGACTATTGTTCCTAACGTTCCGAACAACTTAATAATGATAAATATATTTTATCTGTAGTTTATATCAACTACTCCACGCAATAATTGATATTAAGCAAGAAGAATGACAATGGGAGGATTAGCTGTCCCGAATTGGAACGACACGTTCAATGGCCATCACAAGCTTTTCTTTGGTGGCCTCGCTGAGTGGATAAGGACTTTGCACTAGAGTACATTTTATTGCACATGATCATGCTGCCTACAAGCAAAGTGGTCTAGCATAAGGACTCTTCATTCATGTACCGGATGATAAGGCACTTGCTCTGCTGGTACTAAATAAATGGTGTTAACATGTCAACACAACTTGCATCCCTTTTAAGATCTGTTGTTTTCTTAAGTTGATTTGATGGTGAATAATTTGTACTATTTTGACATATTATGTTCATTGATTTAAGGTGAATAATTTGTACTATTTTGACATATTATGTTTCTTTAGTGGATTCAATGGTGAAGAAATTGTATTTTGGGGTGAAAATTTGTACTCTTTTGAAAGATGTCACAAGTTTGAATAATCCAAAGATATGGTATGTATGTCTTATATCTGAAGTAAAATTGAATGCTTCTTATATAGTGGGAGTACAATGTAGTCCCACATGTTATAAGTTGCGTGTAGATATATTATTGTAGATTATAAAGAATCTTTTTATTATTATTAATAAAAGTTAGGTAATATATTTACTAGCAATTATAATCAAGGGTTCAATAGGTTTATAGTTTTGAGAAGAAATTATAAGAAGATAAGGGTTGTGAGGATCTCTATTAGGATTTTTAGTATAGGTAAGAGGAAGGAGCACAAAAATAAAAGTGAACATTATTTAAATTTGTGGTCACCTTCCTAACATTACCTTTTCAAGATTTAATATACCGTTAGTCCACAAAATTGCAAAAGGTTATGGGTTGTTTGATTGCTTAATCACATTTTTCTTGTCATATAATGAACAAATTTTATGAATGCATGGATGAGTGAGTGAGTGAGTGAATGAGAGAGAGATATTTTAATGATTAGGCTTTTACAATTTTAGTTACTTGTGTGACCTATCAAATCATGAATGGACGATTGAGAACGCTTATTTTAAAATATTTCATATAGAGAGTAAGGTTTTTAATTAAATTAAAACAAACGTTCAATATAAGAGATTTGTGGCTTAAAAGAGTAAGTTTTTCTTAAGTATGATTCTCATTACATGTAGGAAAAGATTCATATTTTCTTTCATCAAAATTTAGGTAAGTAACCTTATCTTTTTCTAATTATTGGTGTTAATAAGGTTATTCCCTAACTAATTCCTTTCTAAGACCTATTCATGCATAGGTTGTTCAATTTTCTTAGGAAAAATTTAGGGAACATTTAGCATAGCTATCTTTTTGTGTCTCATATCATATGATTATGAAACTTTTCAAAATCCTATGTTGCCCTATCTCTCACTTTGCCTTTGTAAAAAAAATTATTTGTACATTACACATCTTGGATCTTAAATCCTTTTTGTATGCTTGTATTAGTATTTGGTAATCGTACTTATTGTTGCTTCTCTATTATGTGTGGAAGGTTATTTGGTATTGCAAAATATTGGTGCTCTTATAAGTCCCTATGGTGATTTCAACATGATATCAAAGCTTTGAATCTTGCAAGCCCCTTCTTTATTTTGGAGAGATTAGGTTATCAATTTTGTGGGTACATATGGGTCTAGATTTGATCCAATGGTTGTTCTAGAAAGGTAAAATCTATTAGGATCAATTGTAAACATGATATTCTTTACTTATAGTCAAATCTAACTTTTTTTATACCCTTATCTTAGCTATACGGCATTCATATATCTTGTCAAAGAATTATCAATATTGATTTCATCTTTTTTGAAATCCTTTTTTGAAGTAGGTAATAAAAATCCTCACAATAATTAGTTTTGAAGGTTTTAACTTATTTTTTTCAAATATTAGTAATGGGGTCCATAGACCCCTATACCCTAATGATCTAGTAAGTGCATGCTTGCAAGTGTCAGCCTATGTGGTAGATCAACATAGTTATATTTTTTTGGTGCTAAGAACCCAATATCTAACACCTAGTGCTAGTGCCTGTGTTCAAGCACCCAATTCCAACATCAATGCCCAAGCACTAAGCTAAGTGCTTAAGGTAGTACTAAGCAATATTTCTAGTGACTGGTATTATTAAGATTTATTTTCACTAACTACATCTAAACCTCTATTAGAGTAAATAGGAAACCACCTAATTAATTAATTAGGCCCCCTTTTACTTTATTACACTTTAAACTTGAGAGTATTTTTTCTTATTAGGTTATGTTATTTTTTTATCTCATAGTTTAGGATGATGACACATGCCATGATTTAATTTAATCCTCACCTAGGGTTTGATATAAGATTTTCTTTTTTCTTTTTCATAAGTATTCATTCATTGTAATCATCCATTTAGGAAGATTATTGCATTAATACAATTCTCAAGTTACATAGAAAATATATTTATTTTTTTCTCTCTTTTGTGAAATGAGTTTGGGTTGCAACTAATTTTTGGGAGATGTGGAGTTCACTATCAAATCCAACATGGAACAATAGATCTATGACTTCCTATTCAAATTTTGAGAAATTTGATGATGAAAAATAGATGTATCCTAGAGTAAAATGGATCTTTCCATTGCATTTGAAATACCCAAAAACCCTAATATCGACTATCAAATTATCAAGATTTGAGCAAGGAAAATTTGGGTGATTAATTTTAGGGGCATATTTTTTAAGCATAAAATTTTTGTACAACTGTACAAAATCCATACAAGCATGCATTTGTATAGATTGTATTTTTTTTTACATGGATGTACCTTAAGACAACATGATTGTATAGAAAAATCATGTACTTGCATCATTTTTGGCAATATTATGTATAAAACTAATGAAATCAAAAGAATAGTAGTGAATTTTGAAAATTATGGCTATATTTTTTTTTCAAGCACGTGGCATCATATTTTGGTCCCTTGTGTTTTTTAAGAGGAATATTCTACCAAAATATTCTCTAGTCATTGTTAGTAGATCCCCACTGACTCACCACCACTTTGTTGCTCAATGATTGTCAATCCAATGCTAAAGCACCACTTCAACCATTGCCATATGACCCCACAATTGTAAGGTCGTACCACCGAAACCCTACACCTCTATACACATTCCTATTAGAGTCTAAGGGATAGTATTCTATTCCAACCCTTGCACCTAGTGATTGGTTCATGATAAGACCAAGGGCTTTCTCTTTTAGCCTTGAATTCACCATACAAGCCAAATTGGAGCATTTTTGGGAAATTGGGTATATCTTGGGCATATGAACTTGGATTTTCAAAAACCATACATCAAAATAAATCTAGTTGAAAACCCTATCTAGTGGTTCTATTAATTTTTTAATATTTTCTATTTGTGAAATTTATTTCTAGTTGAAGCTAGATCTAACTATTTTCACATTGAGGCTCATAACTTTTGAGTTGAAACTTCATTTTTATGATTCTTGTGGTGTTTGAAAGTCGGTTAATCCCTCTACACATATATTAGACCTTTTTATCTAGACTATTTATTAGTAATCTACTATTTTCATCATATCTCAAGTTTTCCCTTTTGTTAATTTTCTTAAAAAATGTGTAAACAAGGTCAATTTTTCTGGATCAAGTGATTACTTTCTTGCATTGTGAGGGTATTTCTTGTTATATCTCTTTTAGTTTTTTGTATTTTAAAAAAATGGATCCAACCCACATAACTTGATGCAAGAGCATCCAATGGTGTAGGGAAATCTTGCGTCACCCAAAAAAATGTTTTTCCTTATTTTCTTTAGTTGTTTTGAGTCCCATGATGGTACTTAAGGGGTGTAAGAAATTTAGAAGTCAGAAAAGGTGAAAAACTATCACTATTTTTAGTAAGTTAGCCTAAACGGGTTCGTATGGACCTAAAACTTACCCCAAGGAGAAAAACTGAAAAAAATTCTAGATGCCAAAACAAAAGGGAAAGTTGAACTTTCTAGAACATTCTAGGGCAGTTATTGGGGTAAAATAAAAGGGTTAAGTGGGGGGTTGTAGAAGGTGGCTCCATTAGTGCAAATTATGGCTCCAAATATATATATATTTTTTTCAGAGTTGATTTTGTTGTAATGAATCAAGCACTTGAGGCTATAACATTGTAAGTTTTGAATCTATAATTTCATTTTTTGAAAATAATTGAAAGTGAGTTATTTTTTGTCTCGCATCTTCTTTGTTGGTATCTATTTGGTGATTTGTGTGGGTTTCAAGTGGTGTGGCCCTCATCAAGTGGTATCATAGCAGGTTTTCCTAAGTGTGTAAACAGATTGTCGAACGTGAGGTTGTGGGTTTATGAGAAAAGTAATTAGAATGCCTCTGCGAAGAAACCGTGGTGGTGGAAGGAATGTTATTGCACCAGAAGTGGGTTTTAGAGCCCTATAAAGACAAGTTCAAGCACTGCAAGAGGAGTTGCATCGAGGGTTTGAGCCAAGAAGAGGAGATGAAAGTGAAGATGAAGTTGAAAATGAGGAACAATTCGAAGAAGAACAAGATGCAGAAGATCCAGAGCAAGTTAGATTATTTAAGGCCATCTCTAAGATTGGGAAAAGGCCAAATATCGATGTTTCTACATTTTTTGGAAATCTTAACCTAGAAGAGTTGATTGATTGAATCAATGATATAGAGGAGTACTTTGAGTATGAGGAGGTGGAAGATCCTGAGAGGGTCAAATTTGCAAAGACTAAGCGAAAGGGTCATGAAAATATTTGGTGGAAAGAGGTACAACTAGAAATAAATCAAAGAGGAAGAGAGAAAATAATAAGATGGGATTGTATGGTGGAAAAATTAAAAAGATAGTTCATTCTTGTGGATTATGAGCTAGATTTGTTGAAGAAGATGCAAGGGTTGAAACAAGGGAAAATTCGTCAAGGAGTATACAAAAGAACTCTAATGTGTCTTGATTAGAACATGACATTCTGAGGCCAATAAGGAGAAAGTTTCCCATTACATAAATCGGTTGAAGCTGAGTATTCAAGAAGAGTTGGGTCCGGTAAGAATGTCTACCATTGAAGA
Organism: Sequoia sempervirens; assembly: GCA_007258455.2. Taxonomy (NCBI): domain Eukaryota; kingdom Viridiplantae; phylum Streptophyta; class Pinopsida; order Cupressales; family Cupressaceae; genus Sequoia; species Sequoia sempervirens. Next base: position 54,274,846 of record VDFB02075321.1, on the reverse strand, counting down.
TGCATATCAGTTTGCTTTGAAGGTAGAAGAAAAGTGAATAGAAGATTTGAAAGTAAACAAAGGGGTGGGGGTTGTGGTGGAAAGACTAGTGGATGGCCATATGGAGGTCGAAATGAAGATCAAAAGAATGGTGAAGGATCCAGTAGCAGCTAGAACCAGAAGGAGATAACACCTACCATCCTCGTGATCAAAATAATGGATTTGAAAGAGGAAGAGGAAGATCTGGATGGGGACAAAGAAGAGGAGGCTTTCATGGAACCTATTTCTAGTGTAGAGAAGAAGGACATATAGTCTATGAGTATCCTCAACATCAAGGAAGGACAAATAGAAGACCTGAGGGTAATGCATGAGTTGCACATGTAGATTAAGATGTTGAGTCTTCACATTTTGAGGATGCAGAAAGAGGAGAGGTTCTTGTTACTAGAAGATCCTTGTTGAATGAGGAGAAGGAACCAACTCAAAGGAAGAATTTGATTCACACCAGATGTAAGTGTGAAGGTAAAGTTTGCAATGTTATTATTGATGGAGGTAGTACTGATAACCTTATTTCAGAAGAGATGGTTAGTAAGTTGTGTTTGGAGAGAAGAAGGCATCTGAATCCATATCAGATTGCTTGGTTGGAGAAGGACTATAAAGCTTTGTTAAATGAACAATGTATGGTAAAGTTCAAGATTGGAAATTACTATGATGAGGTATTGTGTGATATTATGCCTATGGATGTTTTCCATATGTTGTTAGGAAAACTATGGTAGTTTGATCGATGAGCAGAACATGATGGACATGCCAACACCTATTCTTTAACAAAGGATGGAGTTCATCATAAGTTGAAGCCCTTGAAAGAGGCAAAGGAAAAGGTATGTAGTAATGCAAGAATTTGTTTGGTTTATGGAAGAAAGTTCCTAGAAGGTATATGAGGCATGAGCATATGTGTTTTGCATTGATCCCTACAGTTGATAAAGGAGATACTAATGAGGTACCTGTAGAGGTTTCAAATATGTTGAATGAGTTTCAAGATATTGTTTCTGATAACGTACTTGAAGGTTTTCCTCCAGTAAGAAAGATTAGTCATCAAATGGAACTAATTCCTGGAGCCAGTTCTCCAAATAAGGCAGCCCATCAAATGACTCCAGCAGAGAATGAAGAGTTGAATTGACAAGTACAAAAGTTGTTGCAGAATGGATTGATTCGAGATAGTTTGAGTTCATGTGTAGTACCTATAGTACTAGCACCGAAGAAGGATGGAGAATGGAGGATGTGTACAGACTCCCAAGCTATTGACAAGATTGCTATCAAGTATAGATTTCCCTTGCCAAGGATGGATGATATTATGGATTTTTTGAGTGGAGCTGAGTACTTCACAAAGATAGATTTGAAGAGTGGACATCACCAGATCCAAATTAGAGAAGGAGATGAATGGAAGACAACCTTCAAAACCAAGGAGGGATTGTATGAGTGGTTAGTCATGCCTTTTGGGCTAACCAATGCACCAAGCACATTTATGTGGCTTATGAATGAGGTATTGAAAGGATTTTTAGGAAAATTTGTTATTATTTATTTGGATGATATTTTGATTTTCAGTAAGACATTGGAGGAGCACTTGATGCATATCTGAAGAGTTTTTGAGAAGCTAAGGGAGGAGAAGCTGTTGATTAATTTGAAGAAATGTGGTTTTATGAAGAGAGAGTTGGTGTATTTGGGATTTTTTCATCTCAGTAGAGGGTCTTAAAATGGATCCAGAGAAGGTGGGAGCTATCATTGAATGGCCTACCCCGAGGAGTGTTGCAGAGGTGAGACCGTTTCATGGTCTAGCAATTTTTTACAAAAAGTTTATTAAGAATTTCATTAGTATTTGCACACCTCTAATTGAAGCAATGAGAGGGGATAGAAAGGATTTCAAATCGACTGGAGGAGCAACAAAGAGTTTTGATATGTTGAAGAAGAAAGTCATACAACAACTTGTTTTGACACTTCTAAATTTCAATAAGGTCTTTCAGGTAGATTGTGATGCTAGTGGCACTGCCATAAGAGTTGTTTTGAGTCAAGAAGGTAAGCCTGTTGCCTATTTTAGTGAGAAGTTGAATGATGCTAAGAAGAAATATTATGTCTATGATTAGGAGTTTTATGCTATAGTTCAAGCTTTGAAGAAATGGAGACACTATTTGTTTCCAAAAGAATTTGTTTTATATACTGATCACCAGGCTTTGCAGTATCTCAATAGTCAAGGAAAATTAAATCAAAGGCACTTAAAATGGGTCAAGCTTTTGCAGAGTTCTACTCTTTTTTTTAAGCATAGGAGTGGAAGGTCAAACAAAGTTGTAGATGCCTTAAGTAGAAGGCAAAATTTGTTGATAGAGATGAATATAGAGGTTGTTGGGTTCAATGAACTCAAGAGTTTGTATCTTGAAGATCCAAACTCTGTAGAAGCTTGGAAGGCTTGTTTGGAACCTATTACATTGGATAGGACAAGATGGTTGGATTTCTTAATCCAAGATGGGATGTTGTTTAGAGGAAGCCACTTCTGTATTCCAAGGAGTTCTATGAGAGAGAATCTAATCAAGGAGAAGCATAGTGGAGGATTGGTTGGACATTTTGGTTGATATAAGACCATTGCTCTTGTTAGTGAGAATTATTACTGGCCACAATTACAAGATGTAAAGAAGTTTGTACAAAGTTGCAGAGTATGTCAGAGGGAGAAGGGAACAAGTCAAAATATTAGATTGTATCAACCATTACTTGTACCTGAGAGGCCATGGGAGGACATTAGCATGGATTTTTTTCTTGGCTTTCCAATGACACAAAGAGGGAATGATTCCATATTTGTGGTGGTGGATCAATTTTCAAAGATGACACATTTCATTCTATGTCATAAGGCTAGTGATGCTATTCATGTTGCGGAGTTATTTTTCAGAGAGGTGGTGAGACTACATGGTCTACTAAAGAGTATAGTTTCAGATAGAGATACCAAATTTGTTGGTTATTTTTGGAGAACATTATGGAAGAAGTTGAAGACAAATTTGAAGTTTAGTTCTGCACACCATCCACAAATTGATGGAAAAAAAAGGTGGTGAATAGGAGTTTGGGTAACTTGCTAAGATTCTTAGTAGGAGATAAGCCAAACTAATGGGATTTGATTATACCACAGGAAAAACTTTCTTATAACAATTCTCTCAATAGGAGCATTGGTAAATCACCATTTCAGATTGTGTATGGGAGTAGTCCAAGAATTGCTTCTAAACTAAGGAAGATGGATAAGGGGGAGAAGAGTAGTGTTGAGGTTGAAGATTTTGCTGAGCACCTAAAGAATTTGCATGAAGAGGTGAAGAAACATATCAATAAGATGAAATCACAATATAAGGCTAAGGAAGATCAAAATAGGAGGTATAAGGAGTTCCAGGTAGGAGATGAAGTCAAGGTTCATTTGTGAAAGTAGAGGTTTCTAGTTGGTACATACAACAAGTTAAAGATGAAGAAGTTTGGACTAGATGCAAGATCCTAAAGAAGCATGATTCAGGAAATGCATATGAGGTAGAGTTTCCTGATGAAATTCATATTTCACTTGTGTTTAAATTTAAAATTTAACAAAATATCATGAACGGGGAATTGATGAAGAAACAATAGAAGCACAATGGAATATTCCAGCACCTACTTTAGAAAAGGAAGAGATAGAAGAAATTTTGGATAGTCGTGTGGGTAGAAGCACAAGAAACCGACAATATGCAGAGTACTTGGTGAAATGGAGAGGAAGGCTTGTTGAAGATTCATCGTGGTTATCTGAGGAAAAGTTTAACCATCTTGTTTTCCCTTTAACTCTTGAGGAGTGATAGGGTCACTTTTCAAATTACCTTGGGTGTCTGATGTAGGAGCATCTAGTGGTGTAGGGAAATATTGCATCACCCAAAAAATTATTTTTCCTTATTTTATTTAGTTGTTTTGAGTCCCATGATGGAAATTAAGGAGTGTAAGATAGTTAGAAGTCAGAAAAGGCAAAAAATGATCACTTACTATTTTTAGTAAGTTAGCCTAAACAGGCTCGTATGGACCTGAAAATTTACCCCAAGGAGCAGAACTAAATTTTTTTTTCAGTCGTGAAAGAATTGTCTCAATACCTTGCATAGTTTGGGAGATATTAAAGTTTTTGTCTTGAGAAATTTCTCCAATGCAACTTCAAATTCAAATATGAAAACCTTAGAGGCCTCAAAACAACTCGAAAAGTCGATGAATCGATCTTTGATGGTTTTGGCGTTGTAGATCTCTTTGAGAGCTTGCCAACAATATGTTATAATAGCAAATCGAACACCCAGATCAAAAGTTATGGCCTCATGAATTTGTTCCACAAAAAAATGAATTTCATTAAAATTCCTTCCTAGGCAAGAAATCAAGCGGTGGGACTTTTCACGCCAAAAAAAAAGGGAAAGTTGTACTTTCTAGAACATTCTAGGGTGGTTATTAGGGTAAAATAAAAGGGTTAAGTGGGGGATTGTAGAAGGTGGATCCATTAGTGCAAATTGTGGCTTCAAATAATATATTTTGTTTTCAGAGTTGATTTTGTTTTAATGAATCAAGCCCATGAGGATGTAGCATTGTAAGTTTTGAATCTGTAATTTCATTTTCTGAAAGTAATGGAAAGTGAGTTATTTTTTGTCTCGCATCTTCTGTATTGGTATCAATTTTGTGATTTGTGTGAGTTTCGGGCGGTGTGGCCCTCATTATAACTCCACTCACTCCATACAAATATTATGAGTAGAAAAATATGAAGATTCATCTAAGAAAATAAGTGTTGTATAAAGTGAGAGTGGGTACAAAACTTGAACCACCAAGAGCCATAGAGAAGATAAATGGTTTAATAGATGTACTTCTATTTCTTCTAATTTCCTATTTCATGTTGATTTTTGTACAACACCTAATCAAATATAGACTTAATTAGATTCTTTATTTAGAAAGAAAGACACATTGAGAGCTTATTGGTTTGAATCCTATGTATATTTTGACAACATCAAAGACTTATTCACCAAAATCAAGTCTCTCAAATCCTATTTTTCACATTGTGATATTGAGAAATAAGACTCCTAATTGATGCTTTCCATCCTTTCCCAACTTGGTCAAGATTATTCAATGTTTGTTTCTACCTTCTATAGTAGTTGAGATGCACTTTGCCTACACTTGATGGTTTTTCTACTTAACTTACTAGGGAGCAAAAAAAATTAGTATAGATCATGGGCACATTGAAGTCTTCCAAACCATGGGCTCTTATTGCCACACAAGGCACAAAATATGATAATTATTCAAATAGAAAAAATAGGAAACAAAAACATAAGGATTCTAGGAAAAATGAGAAAGCAAAGAAATAAAATTCACATGATACCTTTGAGTCCTCTCCCTCTTCTAAGGGGGGATCATCTAAGAGGGAGAGACAAAAATGTGCATATTGTAAAAATTTAAGACATGATGAGCATTAATACTATGTAAAATAGACTGATAAGCCAAAACACCTTATATAAAAGAATCATATTTATTTTAATTCATCTATGTCATCAGGTACATCCTCTTCTTCCACATCATCACTTGCATAACTAGGATCAACTAGTGTGGAAAGTAGAACAAAAAATATGAAATACCATCCACTCTTTGCATCCATCAGTATTTAGTCCAACTAATGGATTCTTGATTCAAGAGCCTCACATCACATGGATTCATCTCTAGGTATGTTCTCTTCATATGAGACTTGTAGTTCACCACACATGCTAATGGGAGACAACACCTATATGTGTGTTTGTGGGAACGATCTATTGGTATTGATGATGGAACATTTCATGGTGTAATTTGTGTTCTTTCACTATCCTCTAATCTCCTTTCTATCTATAAAATTATACACAACGAGGAAAGGAAGACTATAGAGTGTAGTGTAGAAAATTATATACCTTAACAATTTCACATTATATCTTGTCCCCCTAGTTTATTGGACTTAATCGTGCTTCTAATTTTCCAAATTATGTATTCAAAAGCCTATGTTTTACTAGTTTTTGAAGGAGGACAAGAATTAAACAGATGCGTCCAATCATTAAATTGTCCCTAAATTTGAGTGTCATGGAAATTTGGGCTAGGACCCATTCGCTCATGGGCGACTGCATCCCCTTCTCAGCCAAGACCCAAATTTAAATATGTTGTTACTGGTATTTTAACATCCAAAATTCAAATATGAAGTTTTGGCTTTTAGAATCTAATTTTTGAGAAATTGGATAAACACCTATAAATACCTAGTTATTTTATCATTTAAAATCTAGCATGCATTCAAGAGAAAAAATTATTGTCAAGAGCATTATCGAGTAAGTCAAAAGCAACATTATTAGAGTTTATTACAACAATTCAAGATCCAACATCATGTCAAATTCTATGTGTGTTCATGTTCATGTTTTGTGAAGGATAACATATTTTTGTAGGTCTTCAAGCATTCAAGAAAATCTATCAAGAAGGATCCAAATCCTTGAAGTGATGTGTATGACTTCAATCCTTCAAGGAAGCCATTGAAGGGTGGTGAGTTGCAACATTGTGTTCATTCATCATTTCCTTCCTTTCCATTATTAGTTTATCATTGGCATTGACAAATTGTCGAAGTGGAAACAATTACATGGGGTTTGACTGAGGCAAGCCCCTATATGGAACATCTTCCTTCTTTGTGAATGTGCAGGTTATAGATCTGAAAATGATTGAAGAGAGTTTGAAGATCCATTTTGTATTGTTGCATTTGTTGTCATCAAAGTTGTCAAGCCACAAAAACTCAATTATAGGATTTATGGATGGTATTATGAAAACTTTACAATTGGGAATCATAAGCTCAAATCAAGCACCAGAGAACTAAAAAAATAATTTTAGGACCCCCTAACAAATGCCCATTCGCCCAAGGGTGAACCAGTCCTGCTAAAACACTCAAACTCATCTTTTGGTGACAGGTACACATCAATCTACACTTCTAAGATCCACTTGTAAATCACTATTTTATTATGTTTACTTTCAAAAAATTGCATTCATATTTGGTCATTTAGTCTAATTAGGTCAATCATTCTAAATCATTTCCAATTCATTCCTTTAAGACTAAAAAATATGCAAATCTAGGTTTGATTGACTCACCTTGGAGGTTAAAAGTCAATCTATGCACCTTTTGATTTGTATCCTAGTGAAATCATAGAAATGATGGTCCCTTTACCCTAGGTCTTGTGGTTGCTAAACTTAGGGTAACGAAATTTTTATGTTTCATTTTGGTGAACCCAACATTTGAGATTATAACTTTCTGATTTGGTAGTCTTTCAAACCCTAGATCTAGGTTTTGCATCATTGTGTTTCTCATTTAGGGTTACATATTGCATCATAAAAAGATCATAAAAATCCAAAAATATTGCATTCATATTGCATTATAGGTTGCATTACAGTGTATTTTAGTCATTTAGATCAGATTTTCATTTCAAAATTGCATACAAAAAAGTGTCATTTTGTTCCAAAATTGTCATACATTTGCATTTCCTTTACATTGATTTTTTTGGAAAAATAGTCACTGTCAAACCTATTTACAGATAGGAATAGTAACATTAAACATAACTCTCAACATTTAGATTTTGAATTTTTTAGAACCCTAAACAAAGATTCAGTCACCCTGGGTGAGCCTATCCTTGTACAGGTGCTTAAATAAGCTTTTTCACACTTTTTTGTCTACATCTGCTCAGTTTCACTGTACTTGCATATCCCTATTTTTGTTACATCCCAAATTTTGAAGTTACTATTTACTATTACTAGATAGGGTAAATGTGAATGTAATATGAATTATAGAGATGAAATAATGATGCTTGTGCCTTGTTTTCAATATGAATGTTATCTCACTTGATGTCATTTTCATTTGATGTTATCTCAATTGATATTATTCATGGTGAAATACTCATAAAGGAGAATAGATGGTTAATGAATTGTGAATATTCTAACTTTTGAAATATTTATGCATACTACTTATGTTATCAACATATGACTTCCAAAATCGTGTGTCAGTGGATGCAGGTATATGAACCATTGCTCCAGGGGGAGGGGAAGTATCACTCAGGAGAGGAGCTTGGTCAAGTAACCGGTAAAGTAAACTATCTGAGCATACACACACTTCACCTTAGATTGAGTGAATTGAGTGAATTGAGTCAGTTTGTGTGGGTTATAGGTAAGTCATCCGTAGCTTATATGTTTACAGTAGGAGTCTTGTATACTTCTGTATGCTTTTATGAGTGATGTTTATCTATGTACCTGTCTTGTGATATTACGATCATTATGATGGTAATGTAAATGGATGTAAGTGAATAGGAGGTGGACATATATACATGTATATAGTATATGCATGTATCCATATGTATACACATATCAATACATGTGTATGTTGGCAGACATATATGCTCATACAGATGCATCGATATGGTATACCTACACATACATGCACATAGAGGAATATATACAGACATATATATATGTATATATGCACACATCCTATATTATGTGGATATTAATAATATCATTATTATTGTCTCCTGAATTTTCATATATATATATATGATTATATATTAAAGATTATATATATATATATATATGTTTAATATATCTAAAACTATATATATATATAAAATAAAATATATAATTGATATTTTCTATTCTTCTATGGAAATCAAATTATTTCCAAATCAAATGGATTTAAACTTTAGAAATCAAAATATCATTAAATCAAATTATTTCCTGAAGCATTGAACATTTGAATCGGAATTAATAAAAGTAGTGCTTGAAGAAGTCGTGCCTGGTAATATGCATGTAGGAGTTAAAACATTTTTGACAAATCCCTTGGCATTGATCAAATCCAACGCAACCTGGAAAAGAGGCAAGGTGTATACATTTTAACATGGACCATTTCTCTGATATCTTCTAAATCCGCCATTTCTAAAGAACTGGCGCCACATCTGATAAATGTTCCTATAGGTGTTGATTAGCACAATTCCACCATGTGCCTTTGAAATTGTCTTTCCAATGCTAGCACAAAATGAAGGCCAACTCACCATGTTGAAACTGAGTAAGGGAGAGAAATTGTGACACATACTGGGTTGAATATTCCATATTTCTATGGTGGAAAACCACATGCCATCAGAGAAAGAAATCATTGGACTGGGCTTCTATAAATAGTCGCCCCATTCTTCATTGGTTACATTCATTCACTCTCGATTTGAGAATTCACTCATTTCTTAGCATTCACCTTCATACTGGATTTTGGTGATAATTGTTTATTTTTCTCCTTTTTCATATTCAAACTTATTCACTCATTCATATCACCAGCCTATGTTGTTTTCTATATGCGTATTTTTATTTGAGTAACATTATCAACAATTATTCATCATATTTATGAGTGCCATTATCTACAAAATTCTTCATATTTATAAGTGTCTTTAGTATTCATTAGCCTTCACATTTCAAAGAGATTGTTTACATTGAAGTGAAATGTATTCTACCAAAGGAATACACTAGTTCTATTACTGTTGTCTGAGAATAGGAACATGGAATTCTTGTGAGGAAATCATCATCATCTAGAGAAACTAGAAACTGGATTGAGCTAGAAGGAAAGGCAACTCTTTCTTCAAGTTGGGAAAAGCATTCACAAGCATGGGATATTCTTCTACTATTATTTTATTAAGACTTCTATGTTGTTTGAAAAGTATTTCTGTTTGTGCATAGGAAGAATAAATGTTGTCTTTTAGAAAAAGGAAAATGGAGAAATTCCAGTTATGTTTTACATGTTTGTAATAATGTCCATAATAGGAGAATGTTGTTTTCTTTAGATATTAATCTAATAGGCTTGATTAAGTGAAATGAGTCGTTGAAGTTCACTAGCTAAGCTATTAAGTTAACTAGGAAAGCTTGTGTTTACTCCTAGGAGAGGTCATCCAATATGGGAGATAGTTTAGTATACTTTTGTAAGTAGATTGTTTGAAGGTAGGTTATCTGGGATGATGAATTATCCAATGAAGGATATACCTAGCTTGTGTAATTTAATTAGTAGACTAGATTGTTGTAGGTTAGTCTGGGATGAAAAATTATCCAGTGAAGGACCACACCTATGCATAGTGTAAGATAGCCTTAAGTCAAATATGCCCTAAGTAGTGTTTATGATAGATGACTTCATTCAAAGTACTGAATGAGAACACTTTGTAAAAAGTAGTGCAATGTACAACATCCACTTAGACTATGTGATGCTTGAGACTACACTGTCAGTTCACCATGATCCTTTATGCATGCTAGTTCAGAATTGTGAAATAGCAAGTTCTAGTTATGTAGGACACAACACTATGCTCAGTTGGGTTGTCGTTATTAGATACTCTACCAATCTCTTCATTCAAAGGGAAGGGCCATCTACCAAATGGTAGTTGTACAGGGGACCACATTAAGAGTCCATGGTTGGTGAAAAGCACCCGAGTGATGCTTCTCCTCCACAACAGGTGATAGAAGATTCCAAGATTTGAAAGGGAAGGAACCAGGACCGTCTTACTACTATTTGTTCTAAAGCTCATTGGAGCTATGTTTGTAAAGGTATGTATTCTTGTTTCATGTACTTGTGAAGTTATTATAATGAAATGGAATCTTTATTGTAATTTGATATGGCATCTTGTTCATGTGTTATCAATAAAGAAAAGAAAAAATTATTGCAATGACTTGTTAGCACATTTATTTACTCGTATGATGTAAATTTAGAAATTTTTACTTTACCGAAGGGTTGGAACGTTATAGTTTTGGAATCAGTAGTTCTACATTTTATAAATAATTTTGCATCTAGTGCATTTAGTGAAAGAAAGTGCATTATTTAAGGTTAAAAATTTTATTCAAAATTATCATTTTCAGGTCTCTACATATTGCAATCAACTAATTAATACATTTCAGATCTAAAAATTACATTAAAATTTGTTCAAAAATCTTTAAAACTATTGCATACTTGCATTTTGTATCAAATTGGAATACATTAAGAAAATTCTGGAACTTTATTTACTGTTACAATTGTTTGCAAGTAGAATTAGAATCCTTAAACAAAGTAGTCTTAGTCCAACTTTGAACTTTCAGAACCCTTGACTAGGACTCAGACACCCTTGGGCGACCCTATCCTGTTTGTCTTGGCCAAATAATTTTTTTTTGAGACTATTGTTGTCAATGCTCTTGAGGAAAAAAATGAAACAATTAGACAAATACTTAGAGGGATTGCAAGACTATTTACGCATTGAATCCTTAGTTGGACAAATAGTGCCTATAGTGGACAACTTAAGGAAATTGATCAATGATACCCAAGGATTAGAGGTTTTGTGTATCCTAGACCATATTGTGGATGCCAACATTCGTATGATGGCTAGTTGTGCTCAAGATTTGGGAAATTCCAACAATATTTTAAATCTGGTCAATTTGAATGTCCATAATTTCTTTTATTTTATATCTTTATAAAAGTCAATTGACACAACCTTATTTTTTAGAAAAAGTCAAGAAGCATTTGTTCAACTAGACACTCACAACTTGTCCAAACAAACCAATGAAAATGATCAACGAATTCCTCATAAAGAGAAAATCTAAGAATTTAATCCAAACAAAGGAAATGGAAAGTCCTTAGGATACACAAATAAACCTTGTGTGAAGTGAATTTTTTTTATTAGAGTGTGAATTTTAGAATGCATATTTTAGATCACACTCCATGATCCATCCTGAAGATAATAAAGAATAATCTCTTAAAAATATATATTTAGAATAGTCTCTGTAGAGTCTAAGTTAATGTATTGTAAACTTTGTAGAACCTACTCAATTTAGAGGTTTAACTGCCTGAAGAGTCCACTTTACATTGCTTAAAACCACATTAAATTGTCAACCCAAGGCTTGTAAGCTTATGATGGTGCAACATTATATATACCTTCATGGACTCAAACCTACCTAAACTACCCTACTTAAGTTATCTTACTTGCTAGAAATTCACAGAACTGCAAAACAATAAAAGCATAAACTAGAACTAGTTGCTACGACTACCTACAACTTAGACTGTAACATAACTGTTACTAATAAAATAATACTGTATCAACTAAAAACTTAATAAAAACTAATGACTCAACTGAAGTATCCTCCAGTGTGCTACTAATAACCATTACATGCATATTCATAAGCATTCATTCACAATAAGCAAGAGATGAATTTCTAATTAGCTTGCATATGATTCATGAAACAATGATAAAATAATAACAAATAATTGGAAATTGAAGTGAAGAAAAATACCTTGAGTGGCCTGCTCAAGTAATTGTTCCCACCTTAACTAAACTCAAATCTAACTAATAGATTCTATGAATCCCATAAGATTAACTCCATTCATTGTATATCACAAAATATTACAAAAGATCTTTCCATAGATTGGAATCAATCATTCAAACTATTTTTCATGTCTTGAAAGTGAAAGTAACTGATAACATAAAAATGAGAAAAAAGAAACTAACTATCGTACGGATTCAACCAACAACTATATACAAACTTGAGGGAATCTTTATTGAAAACAACAACTTAACCAAAATCATTAACTCCACTCCTAGATAATAGAGGGTAGAATTAAGACTTAAATTATTCAACCTATAACTAAAAAGGAAAGAGAATCTTATCAGAACTAGAACTCTATCAAAATAGAATTGTATGTAAACATACAACCACTTGTCAAAATTCCATAAGTAAAGGAGACTTCTTGTTCAATGTTTATTGAATTGGTTATAATAACGCACATCCAACCTTCATTAAGTACCTTTGATCAACGATCACCACATTTAGCTTAAACTGTAGCTTCTCCTATTTTAGTGTCTAGTCATTCCTTTTGCTATGGGTTCATCCCATAATTGATGTGCCATGGTTCCTCTTTAGCTGCAAACAAGTTAATTCCGCAAAACATGTACATGAGGACAACTATCACAATTAACTCATAGCATTCCATCAACATTTCATACTGTAGACATCCAAATTTGACCACTCCAATATGGTCAAATCCACCTCTTTTATCCGCCTATTTCATCAATATTAATTAAATAGCTTATTTAATTAATATTTCCCTTTTCCTTAAGGTTCCTAATGTATTTAACTTTATCATTAAATACTTTACCTTTCACCCTTTCTCTAAATTAAATAAATACATTAATTTATTTAATTTGGTCATTTAGCCTTTTTGGAATTTAAATCAATTTTAAATTCCTCTTTTTATTTTTCCTTGTCACATCCTCCATAACCCTCTTCTAATTTGGATTAGTTTAATTAATCCATTATTAAGATGTGCCCACCTTTAATCAGGATTAATGCCACATCCTCCATATTTTTCCACTTGCCCCTAATCCCTCATTAATCTTCTTAATCGCCTGTTTGCACAACCTTAATCTAATCACATGCCATCTTTGGCATGTACTCCAAGTCAACATTTCATAAGTGCTTTCCTATTTAAGCACTTGACCTCTTCCCCATGTGAATTTAAAATTCACATTTATTCATTCAATGCATTTCTCTTCCCCATGTAAATTTTTTGGGAAATTCTAAATTCCCTCACTTGTCACATCAGCCATATGGGGTCAAGAACCTTCCATTATAAGGACCTTGTCTTATCCACAAGGTACTTCCAATCATGTGAATTTAAAATTCACATTTATTTCTCCAACCACTGCTCTCTTCCTCATGATGATGTGTGAGGAATTCTAAAATTCCTCACATGTCAACATCCTTCCCACATGGGGACAAGTTCCTTTTTGAGGAAATCTTCTCCCCATCCCAAGGTACTTGCAAGTACCTCCACCTCACATGTCCTTTTTCCAACTCACTTGTCCTTGTGACACTTCATCCTCTACATGGCAAGATGTGAGGGCTTCTGAGTCCTCAACTCACCACAACCCTTTGTCTTTCCCATGTTGGTAAAATCTTGACCGTCCAATTCTCTAGAGATTGTTCCCTTAAAATAGAATATTTTCTCTCAAATTCATTCATCACATTCACATTTTAAAGCTCAAACTCTCCAACTCAAGAATTCTTCAACATACTTGCATTTTCAATTCACAACCTCCATTATTGCACCTTCAAGCTCATCTTGCATCCGTTCTAGACATTTATCCAAATACCCACCTTCATCATTTGAATCTCCATTGAATCCTCATCACTTTGCATGTCATTTTAGTCCATTTGCCATCAAGGAGCACACATAACATCAACTATCAAAGGGCCAACCAAGGAGCAACTCATACAAGGTATAAATCTTGCTTTTATCTTTATTTTGTTTGAGTTTAATATAGCCCAATATTGAGGTGTTGAAGTGTTGTTTCCTTCTTTTGTATTTTGTTTTGCATCATTTAGGATAAGTAGATAACACTGATCACATTTTTGGCACGCTCGGTGGGACCCATAGATGGGTCTTTTTTGCTTTCACATTTGTTGTTTTTTGATATTTTGCAGGTTTAGGTTACACAGAGGTGACCCTGCCATGAACAAGGGAAAACTTGCCCTAAACAGGGGTGAACCTGCCCTAGGATAGGTGAACTTACCCCAAGATAGGTGACCTCAACCTGAATAGAGGCAACCCTGCCCTGTAGAGTCACCCATCTGAGAGACAACAACAAAATTTCCTCCCTGTTTTCTGCACAGGGGTGAACCTGACCTAAACAAAGGTGTCTACGAGGTAAAACAATGGTTTAAAATTCATTTTCAGACTCTGTTTTCTATTGTTTTGATTAATACTGACCCCCTAACTTGTCTTGTTGGTGATTGTGCTAGTTTTTACTAACATTTTTGTAGCTTGTTTCATGCTTGTTGAAGACTGAAGGATAAAACTTCTAACATATTTGCTACAGGATGAACGGGCCTGGTTATTAGTTAGATAGTTTTTCTTTCATTTTTCATACTACTTAGGCACATAGTGTTAAGTAGGGGGAGTCAAATATATTGTGTGATGTGTGTGTAAAGTAAGCTATTGACGTATCCAATCCCCTTGCACCATTTGGAAATCTTGGGTGAAGAGAAATCGTAGCTTAGTTAGTCCTTTGTGTTACCCAAGGGGCACTATATTGTTTAAAGCTTTCCCCTTGCACTTCGTGTGAGCCTGGGGAGTAGCCGAAAATGGTTAGTGTTCTGTTTTTAGCAGGACCTGCTTGTGGATTTCATCGGCCCAAGGGACGCTCCCAACCATGCGTACTGATAGGGTATACAAAGGGGGGAGAGCCAAAGCTATTCCCCAATCCAGTCATGTCGTGTTTGGCAGAGCGTTGAAGCTAGGGTGATACCTAGATAAGACGTGAAGAGTTGGTATGAGCCTTCAATATCTCGCTGGGGTTCCCGACTCACGCCTGTGACTGGCTGGTGTTCATGGTTGTGACTCACATACTGAGTGTATATCGAGGACTCCCTAGTTTCCTTATTCAACCTAGTTGGAGGACTGTGTTGGCCATACCCTTCATAATAATCTTAGGATTGTGCTATCTGAACTGTCTTTTTGTGTGAAACCAGTGAATTTTTGTTCAGTCAAGTCAACCTTACCTTCTACTTACTATTTGTTGTGTTTTATGGTCCTTTGCCATAACTGTTTTCACCTAAATCAAGTTCAGGTTTGTTGATAGAGGCAACCTTACCCTGAACAGGGGCAACCCTGCCTTCTGTCTCAGTCATTTGTCAGCCTATTTCTGTCAGAATTGTCTATCTTTTCACTGAACATGCGACCTTGCCCTAAGTTGGGTGACGCTGCCCTAAGTTGGGCAATTTTGCTTCTTAAACAACCAGTTTCACCTTCTGTTCAGTCATTTCAAGCCTCTGTTTCCTCGTTTCGAGCACTCGTTTGCCCGTTCCGAGCACTTGTTTGCCCATTTCGAGCATCTGTTTCCCCATTCAAACATCCGCTTCCCTGTTCCAAACATCCGTTTACTTATTCTAAGTATCTGCTTCCCTATTCCAAATGTCTGTTTTCCCATTTTGAGCATTCGTTTGCCCATCTCGAGCCTCCGTTGCCCTGTTTTGAGTGTTCGTTGGCCCATTTTGATAGTCGGTTTGCCCGTTCTGATAGTCTATTTGACCCCTTTTTCTAATTTAGACAAGCTTGAAAGTGAACTTGACCGACCCTAACCTAAATTGGGCAACCTTGACCTGAACTTGGGAAACCTTGACCTCTAGTTAGGTGAACTTGGTCTCCAGTTGGGCGAACTTGACCTCTAGGTGGGCTAACCTAACCTCCAGATAGGCGAACCTAACCTTCAGTTGGGAAAAATTGACCTCCAGTTGGGAAAACTTGACCTCTAGTTAGGCGAACCTGACCTCTAGTTGGGCGAACCTGACCTCCAGATAGGCAAACCTGACCTCTAGTTGGGAAAACCTAACCTCTAGTTGGGCGAACTTGACTTCTAGATAGGCGAACCTGACCTCCAGTTGGGCAAACTTGACCTCTAGTTGGGTGACCTTTCCCCCTAGTTGGGTGATCCTGCACCTTGGTTAGATGAGTCTGATATTTATCCAGTCATTCTGCATCTTTTGTTCACCCATAATTTGCATCTCCATCAACCGAATCATATAGGTACATCATAAAGCATCTCTAGGTTGCATACCCCTCATCATTTCTCAATCCAAATCCTTTGAACTTCGTTTGAAGTTATTATCTGAATTGACCCAAGTGTCTTAAATCGATCATCATCTTACAACATTTTCTTAGGATTGCCATCCGTCCTAAGTCAGTCATCATCATTCAGCCCTATCAATCCATTTCCATCTCAAGTTGGATTCGGTGCCGCAATCATCTACTTGTCCTTAATCCAATCAATCGACACCTTAAGTCACCTAGGGTGATCTCTAAACCTGATTTAGAATCCCTTTCATCATCTAATCTCATCCAATCATCCAATCTTATCAATTGTTTCATCAACCAACCTTATCCAGTCTAATCCAATCTAAGCCTTATCCAATCATCCAATCTATCAATCTAATCTAATCACATCCTTATCAAATCATCCAATCAGCTGATCCATCATTCAATCAATCCTTAATCATCATTTAGGTCACCTCTGCATTATATCTTAGAATTTAACTGCATCTTAACTCACCTAGTAGTTTTGCACTTTCATGCCTATTCATACTACATCACAAGCCAAGAAACAAATGGCAGAACAACAAGGCCAAGGTTCCCAGCTGAATATCCCACAAGTTCCCAATAACGTTGCAAATACCACACAAGATCCCCATAACAGTGCATCGTCATAGTCTAACATCGACGTCCAAAAAATCTCACCACCCAGAGACGAGAACATGGTTAATCAGCTCGAAGTCATGGTCGACAAATACCTAAGCAATCCCGCTAATGTTCAGATGACAAATCGCCTCCTCAATGAGCATGGGGATAAGATTCTTTCCAAGTTCTAATAATGAAAGGGGTCAAACTACCACCCAAATTTAATGTCACAATATACCGGCGCCCAGATTCTTCCCGCACCTCAAGACCCACAAACTTTGTAAAATGTTATGGGAAATTCATATGTCCCCAAAGGTGCACCTATAGAGAATTGGTATCATCCCGAGTTCATAAATGCTATGATACATCAAGTCGCTAGTTATCTTTGCCTCCAATTTTCTGCCTCTATGGCACCACCTGATCCTAATGACCCCTATGCCTATGGCATGCCATAAAACATTCTTCCCACTCCACCACTTCCACCTCAGCATCCTAGTCAACCACTCGTCAACACTGGGGGCACTCCACTTTTGGAATTGTGCCACCTCTAGGACTTGCACCTACTAGTAATCTACCACCACCACCTCAAGGTAATATCCCTACATTTTAGCAGCCTCTTGCTAATCCACATCAATCCATTGTGATGCAGGCACCACTACAACACACTGCTATCCCTTCGCAAGCACTGCCACAACATGCTCTTATTGCTACTATTTCATCTCAACCACCCCATCAACAACCTCCACAACAAAACGTCACAATCCTGCAAAAAAATGTCACTATTCCACAACAAAATGTTTCAAATCCTCAACAACACACTACCGTTCCTACACAACCCCCACATCAAGTCATGCAAACTACATTATAGCCGCCACAACCACCCCATGGTGCTTCTGCAGTAGTCCCACAATAGCAACATATCCCATCTCGCCCAGTTTATCAGTAGTTGCCACAACAACAACCACCCCATCATACACACGTTCCCACACAAACGCAATGGAATCCTCTCACACAATATCTTTACCACCCGTCTAGTATGTACACTGCTTATGTTGCTACATCCAATCCTAATCAAAACATTCATGTGACCGCTTAGAACCCCCCATAGACTCAACCACCTCCTTACACTAATCCTTTGCAACCACACAAAAACTCATACCAACAATAGTCTAATCCACAACAACCTCCATACATCACACAACAACCTGACGTTGCGTACAATTACCAGTCCAATCCCTACTACGCTCAACCGCAACCCTCATACCAACAAGGTGCTTCATCCACATCCTATATGCAACATCAATCACCTTATCAATAGGGAGATCAAACCACCTCTTACTATCAGCAACCGCCACCTTACCAGGAAGGAGCTTCCACATCAAAATACTATCAAGCTACCACACAATACCAACAGGGCACTCCATCCGCTTCATACTATCAACAACAACCACCATACCAGCAAGCAGCTTCCACCTCTTACCATCAAAATTTGTCATCCTCCTATTCGCCTTATGTCAATCCTCAATCCGCTTACGCCAATTAGTACCAACAAACACCTCCATATACACCTCATCCCTGCTTATGATCCAATTGTCTTGGCACCATCCTCATCATATCAATAGTATCCTCCATAAACTCAACCTAGTTCATCCTTTCAGACTCCTGCAGTGCCTATCAATCAATATCTGGAAGAAGTCAAAGTTGCGTTAAAGGAATTACAAGCTGGGATCGACAAACAATTGTTCAAGTTTGAGGACATTTGTTCCTACCCATTTGATCCTTCTGTTTCTTTATTTCCTTTCCCAAAGCATTTTGAAATTCTGAAATTTGATAAATATAAAGGAACCAAATACCCCAAGGCTCACCTTCAAGAGTTCTATGCCCACTATCAAGAAGTCATGCATAATGACAATTACCTCATGAGATTGTTCCCTAGGAGTTTACAGGGAATAACTCTTGACTGGTTTATAGGTCTTAAGAAAGGATCCATCAAGTCCTTTTCTTAGCTTTCATAAGAGTTTGTCTCCCACTTCTTCAATTTGGAGAAGGATATCGATACACTAGACCTCCTGAAGGAAAAACAACATGTGGGAGAAACCTTTGTGAGCTATCTTCAAAGATGGCAAGCCCTAGCTAGTCGCATGAAATCCTTGTTATAGGAAAGGGACATGGTCACCTTGTTCATCGAAAATTCCCATCCAGATATGACCCACAACTTTAGGCTCCATTATGTGATGACCTTTGCAGAAATAGTGGAGAAATGTCCTATACTTGAGAGAGCCCTCATCACCAAAGGGCTAGTGAAAATCTTTAACTTCGATAGGGAGAAATCATTTGGAGAAAAGCCTCATTATTGGAACAAAAACAAAACATCGTCAATGATGGTGTCACTAATACCAAACACGTCCAAGTGGCTAATGCTTCACAGAAACCACAATATTTCCTCAACACTCAATACCTAATGCCATATCAGTGCCACCAAGGGCACCTCGACAATCCAATCAGAATAACCAAGGGAATGGAAAACATCAATTCACTCAACTAGGAGAACCCCTAAGTGTCGTGTTTAATAGAATCCTTCAAGCTAATTACCTATCATGTGACCAAGCCACTTGACGAATCCAAGCCCAAACCAACTTGGTTTAAGGAAAATGAGTATTGTGAGTTCCACAAGATTAAAGGGCATACGTTGAATAAGTGTCAAGGTATGAAAAGATACATCCAGGATCTTATAGATCGAGGTGACATACATGTGGATGCCAACATGAAACCATCATCCAATGCTCAATTATAGATATATTAGAATGCTTTCCCGAAACATAACCAAGGTCCTAGCATGTCAAACTTGAATCCAGGGCCTAGCAATAGTAATGATCAGAATAACAACACCAACAATATCAGTTACAAAAATGTGTCGTTTAATTATCAGGTCCTTGTCATGCATATTGAACAAGTAGAACCACGTGTATCTATGATACGCATAAAAGGAAAGGATCCTCAATGTACTGTTACCACCCGTCAAACTCACATCATAGTCCCTGGAGCCTTTGCATCCACTCAGCCACGGCCTACGCCTTCTCAATACAACATTCTTGACCATTTGGGAAAGACTTCAGCACAAATATCCATTTTGGAATTGATTAAGTCTTCTGCTGCACATCAAGAAATCCTAAATAAGGCCTTACGGGACATTTAAGTCCCTAATGACATAGACCCTACCCAATTTCAAGCATTGGTAGGGTACCTCTCAGCAACCTGCCAGCTCGGTTTCAGCCAAAACGACATGCCCTACATTGACTGCAATCACAACCATCCCCTCCATCAAGAAGTCCTTGTAAACCGTCATAAAGTAAAGAGGGTCTTGATAGATAATGGTTTTTCCCTAAACCTTTGTACATTGAAATTCATAAAACAGGTTGGATACTCCCATGCTGATTTAAATAATCAAGTCATC
Source organism: Sequoia sempervirens (assembly GCA_007258455.2). NCBI lineage: Eukaryota > Viridiplantae > Streptophyta > Pinopsida > Cupressales > Cupressaceae > Sequoia > Sequoia sempervirens. Next base: position 54,254,153 of record VDFB02075321.1, on the reverse strand, counting down.
ACAATCAAGGTGTATGATAATGCAGAGCGCGATTCTGAAGGAACAATATGTCTTCCAGTCTAGGTTGGGCTAGTCGTGCAATATACTACATGCCATGTCTTTGATTTGGAACTACCCTATAACCTCCTCCTTGGCCATCCATGGATCCACGCCATGCAAGTTGTACCTTCCACATACCATCAATGTATGAAATTCCCATTGAATGGGGTAGAAGTTACCATTCACGCAAACCCTCAACCGTTTGAATATTATCGTGCATTATAAGCTTCTTTTCCTCATTCCCACTATTGTCCTGGAGTGGAAATCGGACCACCACAGACATCATCCTCCCATTCATCTACCAATGCATCAACCACCACTTCATCCGCTCCATCATCCACATCTAATTCCACCCTTAGAAAAGTCCAGATCATCGACAAAGGGTGTGGTGAATATGAAATGAACATAGCTTTGAATGTGGCAACCATGCTACCTTCACCACACACATATGGCCAACCTTCCCAAAGTACACCAAAGGAAGAAGATAAGACTATCACCTTGAGCTCCAAGAATGTGGGAACCAACACTTTCCACTCCCCTGGCCTCTGACAGGATGCACCAGAAGATGACATAAGCCAATAGGTTTACTGTGAAGAACCTGACCCTTCTCCTCCTTTGAAAGAATATTTCTAGGAGAACTATCCTTGGCCCTCTAAGTTTGCGGAGAAGTACAATTATCAAGGGAGAGGTCTTGGTGCCAAAGAACAAGGGAGGAAACACCATATTGAGGCCATAGTAAGACCAAGATACTTAGGCTTGGGTCATGACACTACACAAAAGGGACCTGTAACATCATCTAGTGCTTCTAATAATGTCAGTGAGAGTAACAGTCTCCTTGAAGACATACTAGAGAAGGAATCTATCATACACACATACGATGATGTAGATCACATTGACCTCTCTTCTATGTTTGACTGCTTATACATCTGCACCATTAGCCTATCCCTTAAACACCCTGAACTCATAGATTGGGACCTAAATGGTAGTGCACCTATTGACACCTTTCCCTCAATAGACTAGTACATACATATTATGGGATTGGGGGAAGATGAACACCCTAAGCGCAAAAGTAAAAAGAAACAAAATAAAAAAGGGCCACCTAGCGAAAACCTCCCCGAGGCGCTTCTTGACCTATAAAAAGTAAAAACAAAGGGTGTATCTGATATTGAAAACCTCGATGAGGCATTAGAAGATGGGGATGTTCATCTTCCCCTTGTAAGAACTCAATTCTCTAAATGATCATCCATCTTGATAGAAGAAACACAAGAAATAAATTTGGGAGCTGAAGAGGATCCCAAAATTACATATGTAGCCAAAGCATTGTTAGAGGAAGAATATTCTACCATCACCAAGCTTCTCAAAGAAGGCATCATCAATTTTGCATGGACATATTTAGACATGCGAGGCCTTGATCCTGCTTTAGTAGTGCATCACCTAGATGTATGTCTTGATGCCAAACCTGTCGAACAAAAGTTTCAGAAAATGCACCCCCAAGTAGCTCTACTGGTTAAGAAAGAGTTGAAGTTATTAGAAGCTAGATTCATAAGGCCCATTAATTATCCAGAATGGATCTCAAACATAGTGCCAGTAGCCAAACCAAATGACACTATCAAAGTTTTCACAAACTTCCGTGACCTCAACAAGGCTTGTCCCAAAGATAATTTTCCTTTGCCGAACATTGACATGTTGGTTGACCTCACTGCAGGCCACAAGATGCTTTCCCTCATGGATGGATTCTCTGGATACAATTAGATTATAATCACACCTGAAGACCAACATAAAACAACTTTCACTATGCCTTGGGGCACGTTCTGCTATAATGTCATGCCCTTTGGCCTTAAAAATGTGGGGGCAACCTATTGGCGAGCTATGACTGTTATCTTCCACGATCTCATTCACATAATAATGGAAGATTATGTTGATGATCTATTAGGGAAATCAAGAACAAGGGAAGAACATCCTGTGGTCCTCAAGAAGATATTTGAGCATTTAGAGTAGTATAAGCTGAGGCTCAATCATAAGAAATGTGTCTTTGGGGTCACATTAGAAAAACTATTGGGTTTCATTGTCTCCCGAAGCGGTATAGAAGTCGATCCAGTGAAAGTCAAAGCAATTATGGATATGCCTCCACCACACAATCTCAAACAGTTAAGGAGCCTTTAGGGTAAGTTACAATCCATTCAACAGTTCATTGCTCAATTAGCTGAGAAGTGTTTCTTCTATCAGGATATTACTTGCCTACATTAGAACATGATTCTTGTGAGTTCATCAAGAAGTTCTTATCCTATCAACAACACGTCGATCTGATACATGCTCTAGCACAAGATCTGCAGCCTCTTGTAGCACCATGGTGCTTCTCTCAGTGGGGTTTCAACCTAATTGGAAAGATCTATCCCCCATCCTCCAATGGCCATACCTTCATCATTACTGCAACTGAGTACTTCACCAAGTGGGTGGAAGTAATGCCACTCTCACAAATCACAAGTACTCAGATTTCCAAATTTATCCTGTTCCATATTCTTTGTAGTTATGAAATACCATCCACCATCATTTCTAACAATGGAAATCCTTTCAAGAACCAAGCTATGAAACACCTTTGCAACACCTTCCATATCCAACATCATTGGTCTACGCCTTATTACCCCCAGGGTAATGGTCAGGTGGAAGCCACCAACAAAACCCTCATTAGAATCCTTAAAAAGGTGGTCAACAGTACTGGTCAAGATTGGAACCTTCACATCCATCCCTCCCTTTGGGATTATCGCACTTCCATCTGCACCCCTACTGGCACCACTCTGTATTCTCTTGTCTATGGTGCCAAGGATATCCTACCGATTGAGGTAGAAATCCCATCATTGAGAATCTCTCTGAAGAATCTTATCAGCGATGAAGACGCTCGAGTTGCAAGTCTCAACCAGCTGGAACTCCTCGATGAAAGATGGATCAAAGCGTATGACCACCTTCAAGCCTATCAGAATCATCTAAAAAGAAGCTACAACAAGAAGGTCCGTCCTCGCCAGTTCAACATTGGTGATTTAGTCCTCAAGGAGAATCAATGCACTTAGTAGGACCGAGATAAGAGGGAAAATTTGAAGCAAATTGGCTAGGTCCTTATGTCATCACAACCAAGTACGGATTAGGGGCATACAAAATTGATACACCTGAAGGAGATCCCCTAGAAGAGCCCATTAATATCATGCATCTAAAAAGGTTCTAGACTTATATTAGTTGGGGTATCCTCTCTTGCAAAATCAAAAAATACAAAAAAGTAAAAAATTATCAAAAATACAAAAAAATTTGAAAAATCAGAAAAAAAATCCTAAAATAGTAAAGAGAAATAATTCATCCTATGGTGAAAACCACCCTTGGTGGTGCCTTGGATAAGTACAATTGGTGAAAACTTGGTCATAGGCACCATTCATAAAGGGCTTAATCATTATCTACCTTGAGTCCTAGTTACTCTATGCTTCCATCCACAAAGATCTTGTATTCTATCATCCCATCAATCACATCCTTCCATCCGCATCTTTCATTTGGTCACTTGGTACATTTTGGGTTGAGCATTGGACGAGCTTCATCCGCTATCTGTTATCCTAAGCTTTTATCCTAATCTGAGCTTGTTTCATCAGTCTTATTGTCTTGTTAGTCCTTCGTGTCCATCTAGGTTCCTTCATTGTGTCGGTCTTCATCTACATCCCATCCCGTCACATAGATCTTTTTGGTCTTTGCTGAACTACGTTGCCCCTGTGCTTTCATGTAGGCAAGGTTGATCATTTGATCTTCCCTCGAGGCATTTTTTCCAAACTATTTTGGTCATCCATTGTGGTCTCCATTGTCCCCTTTACGCTCTTATCCTTGGTCCATCTTTGGTCCTTTTCAAACTACGTTTCCCCTGTGCTTTCATGTAGGCAAGGTTGATCATTTGATCCACCCTTGGGGCTTTGCTTTCTTTTATTTTTCTTTGTCATCGTTTCCATCACTCATGTCCATCAGTCCCCTTTCCACTTTTCTCCATGGTATTTTCTTGAACTATGAGGGCTCTACGCTTTCATGTAGGCAAGGCTAATATTTGATCAACCCCCGAGCCCCTAGGTCGTTAGGGTGTGTTAGTATTGTGTCTCATGTCTCCTATTGTGTCATCAACTATGTCCTTATCTTGCTAGTTCTTCACAAATGAGATCCACTCATATCATAAGATTCAATTGGTTTCAGAATTTCCTGCGTCATTTATCAATCTTTTAGTTTAGTATCCATCTTTGGTCTCAACAGGATGCATCCTTCCTAATAGACTGCATCAACCTCATCCATCCTCTTGATCCTATGGCAAAGGACATTTTGAAATTGATTGCGATATTTTGATACTTTTGGCTTTTATTTATCATTTGAGCTCCCTATTACAACTTTTCAAGGTCACCATGATCTATCATATTATGGTGTGTTTTGATTGGTTAACAAAGGGGCATATCTTGATCTTTTTGTTTGGTTGATGTCTTCTGGGTTGTCCCACATATGCCCACCAAGATCCTTAAGGTCTTGTGTTACACTAAGGCATCCCTTTGTGCTTGTGGTTATCCCAATGCCTGGCCCGACCAAAGTCTTCACAACTTTGGGGTGTTGGGATAGCCTTCTTGTTTGTTATGTTTGTTTTGTGCATTAGACACTAACTTTCCTTGGTTTCACATACTCTAGCACCTGGTGTCTTATGCTATAGCAAAAATCAGTGCTCCAAAAATGGAAAATTGCATTAGGATTTTATTTCTTGATCAATTTCATTGCATTGCATTCATATCTAATCTATGACCTATGATTTTGGTTGTGCAAACATTCACCTTCTATCTCCCATTCTTCTCAGGATACCTACGGTTCTTGACAGGTGCAGTTTCACACCCATCTTCCCTTCATTAAACTAGAAATATGCCTACCATCTATCCTCATTACTATGCAAGTCCTTATTAAAACTCATGTTCATCATGCATTGCATTCCCTGTTAGGCCATCACACTCACATATCACACACCTTTATTTGTTATAAGCTAAAGCAAGCATGATCACAAATAAAGTTCATCTCCCATCCATGTTGCAATCCATTTATCCATTAGTGTTTGTAAGGGACTTAATTGAATTTAATCTCACATTATAGGTTCATTTCCTTTCATTTCATGTGCATTATTATCTCATATTTAACTTTCGTTTAGATTAATTATATTTGATTATTCTAAACATCTTAGATTCATTGCATTAATCATTCATTTCCATATTAGGCCATATCATTAGCACATTGCATACATCGCCACCTACATCACAAGTTGTTAGAACCATATCCATAGCATGAAAAGTCATAAATCAATCATCACATCCTGCATCATACATGTTAGTCATCATACATATCATCCATCTCATCCATATAAGCATAACCATACATATCATCATAAGCATATACATATATCACATCATAAACACATACATATGCATAAATAAAATAATCTATCACATAAACATCACATAGTGTCAATGACGGCTATCACATATAATATAAAAATGCAAATATGAATGTCCATCACATAGTCCATAATAATGTCCATCATATAACCAAAATACACATCCATCTGATATAACATCACATAAGGTACAAGTACAAAGCTCTAGATCAACTTTGATCTCTACTGCTCTGTACTGTACATCCATCATGGACCTGTCAAAAACTGGTATCCTATCACCTGTCCTCTCCCCTCTCTACTGTGAGCTGCCCACATTTGATCTCTGAGGTGAGTCTGACACTCCCCCTCTGTGTGGTGGAGTCTCTCTCCAACTACTATATCCGTGGGTATGTATCCCTCCTGACTGGGATGGGGCCGACATCTATGGCCTCACTCACATGTAGGGAGGTATCTGCCGCTCCTTTGGCACTACTGTATGGTAGGCCACCATATAATAATTGGCCTCTCGCATGTACTCATCCCGCTCCACCGCATGATATCTGACTGCGTCCTGCTCTCCCCTGTATCTATCCCGAGATCCACATATGGATCTCCGCTCCTGCACCCATGCGTCCTGTGCTAATCTCAACTTATCTATCTCTACCCCCATCTGTGAAACCTGCTATGTGGCCCTGTCCCTCTCAGCCTGCATAGCCTGTATCTATGCCTACAATCTCTACACCTTTTCCCCCATCTCACCACCCTCACCCACCCTACGTTTCCTGTGCCTGAGCCTATGCTATATCTCTCTCTCTCTACAACCTGTGCCCGTGCCACCGTCGTATCCCTCTCCCTCTACAGGGTCTGCATTTGTATCTGTGTTGCGTCCCTCTCACCCTATAGGGTCTGAACCTATGTCTGTGCTGCATCCCTCTTTGTCTACAAGGTCTGTACCTAGACTCTCATAGCCTCATCTCTCTCCTGCATCAGCCCCATGTCTCCCACTATCTGATTTGCTACCTTGACTCTGTTACGAAGCTCATCTTGATCTCGCCTTAGCTCAGTCCTCTCTCTTAGTAGCACCTCCACCTATATCCTCAAATCATCTAGGTCCTTCTCTTCCTCTACCATGGTCCTTGTGGATACCTACTCTGTCAATCCTCTAGGCTCTCACTATCCTCTCACCTGCACTATGGTCACCACTGCCTCTAGTCTGTCTCGCTCCCACTGCCTCCTCATGCTCTTTGGATACCTCTCCCTCTAGTTGTGTCACCTCTACTTGTAGCTAGCTCACCTCAGCTCGCAGACCATCCATCTCTACTCGTATCTCCTCCTCATACTGGGACACTGCATTAGCTACAAATCTAAAATCCCTCTCACCCTCTGCCCATGCCCTAGCCACCTCTACTCGCAGCATGCTCACCTCTGCCTCTAGTCTACATCTCCTAGCCTCTGCATCTCTTAGTCTCTGCTCAGTGATCTATAATCTCGCCATGGCCCCTCTCAATAGTATAGTCGGATCCTCTGCTATCGGTGGCACCATGGCCAATAGGGGAATATCATGAACGTCCATATCCATCGCCTCTACCTTGGCCTCCTCTCTCTCATCCATCATCTCCACATTTTCCTTATCTCTCCCATCCTCTTCCTCGATCTCCACCTGGGCTCTCCTCTGCGGCATCCTCCTCCTCCTCACCCTCCCCTACTGCTATGTGTCCCCAGCCGCCATTTGTTCTCTCTCTTGCTACCCTACTGCTCCAGCTGTCTCCTGCCCTCTACCATCCCTCTCCTCCATCCCTTCCCCATCTCTCCCCTCCTCTACCTTGATCCCCACTCTAGCTCTCCTCCACTATCTCCTCCTCCTCCTCCTCTCCTGCTGCCCTACGACTCTAGCCTTTCCCTGTCCTCTATCCTGTTGTCCTACAACCCTCGCATCCCCCTGCTACCCTACTGCTCCAGCTGCTTCCTGCCCTCTCCTATGGCCTACCAATTGAATCTCATCCTCTGGCGACAACCCTAGTGCCCCCACAATTGGCTCCTCTGGAGTAATCTGTGGAGGCTGGTGATCGAACTGTCACTCTTGCCTCTATTTCCTCTCGGTCCTACTTGGGTAGGGTACTAGCTGTAATGTCTCCTAGTGCTCTCTCACAAACCTCGATGAAATCGGCTCTCCCCATGGCCGCTCTTGTGTAATCCGTCGAAACTTCTTTGGTCCACGTGAAATGTCCCGTGTAATCCTAAACTCTCTGGTCACTCTATCTGGCCTATGTACCTCCACTATCTGTAGCTGCCTCCACTGTCTATCTCCCATCTACTGGGCGTAGTCGCCCATCCCCGCCTAATTTGTTTTTATAGGAGGATTTTCCTGATCCCATGGAAAATCTACCCTCCCCTATTTTTCCCCTTTCCCTTTTCAGGTATTTTTTTTCTTTTTTCTAGGTAAATTTACCCTCTAATGAGGAAAATTCACCCCCCTCTCCCTCGCCTCTAATAGGTGATTCTACCTACCCAATGGGTGAAATCCAAATTTCACCCCCGACCCATTTTCCTAAACTACCCCAATCTCAAAACCCACATTTTCAAACAAGCATTCAAATTCAAAATTATGCAAAAAAATGCTTAAAATCACAAAGAGGGTTTTGACCCTAACCTGGCGTGGAACCACACGCTCGTGGAAGAACCGCCGTACCTCGTGCCCTCGGTGGATGATGTCAAAATTGTAATCCTTTGACATTCTTGTCTCCTTCCTCTTCTCTTCACTCTCTCTCACTCAACTGCCAGGTGTGCAAATGAGGAGTGGTAATTTCTAAAATTACCTTATATAACCTTTTCCCTCATTTTTTTTAACTTTTTTAAGTGAAGGGTATTTTTCCCCTTTATTTAAAACCTCTTTTTTTCAACTAATCCTCTCCCTTCCTGGGGCCGCCATTTACAAACCGTGTTTCTGTTTGACTCTATTCAAAATCAATCTTCATGGTTTTTTGAGCTCTATACAACCGTACCTTCCATTTCCTCATATCGAGAAGTCACCCGGGGCCCCTATTTCTTCCCCAACTACCCTCTTGAGGGGGCATACCCTACCATTTTCCCCCACTCCTCTGTCATGGTCATTCCCTCACGAGATTGGGGCATCTCCTTTTATTTCCCTCCATTTGGGAAGCTCATGTAATTCCTCCTATGTTGGGGCATCATTTTCTAGTCACTTCCTTTATAGAGTCATTTGCATTTTATTTTTCTTCGAAACACTGTTATTCTAACAATATTTCAAAGAGGGGCAAAATGTAGACATCCAAATTTAACCACTCCCATATGGTCAAATCCACCTCTTTTATCTGCCTATTTCATCAATATTAATTAAATAGCTTATTTAATAAATATTTCCTCTTTCCTTAAGGTTCCTAAAGTATTTAACTCTATAATTAAATACTTTACCTTTCATCCTTTCTCTAAATTAAATAAATAAATCAATTTATTTAATTTGGTCATTTAGCCTTTTTGGAATTTAAATCAATTTTAAATTCCTCTTTTTCTCTCTCTTGTCACATCCTCCATAACCCTCTTCTAATATGGATTAGTTTAATTAATCCATGATCAGGATGTGCCCACCTTTAATTAGGATTAATGTCACATCCTTCATATTTGTCCACTTGCCCCTAATCCCTCATTAATATTCTTAATCACCTGTTTGCACAACCTTAATCTAATCACATGTCATCTTTGGCATGTACTCCAAGTCAACATTTCATAAGTGCTTTCCTATTTAAGCACTTGACCTCTTCCCCATGTGAATTTAAAATTCACATTTATTCATTCAATGCATTTCTCTTCCCCATATAAGTTGTTGGGAAATTCTAAATTCCCTCACTTGTCACATCAGTCACATGGGGTCAAGAACCTTCCATTATAAGGACCTTGTCTTATCCACAAGGTACTTCCAATCATGTGAATTTAAAATTCACATTTATTTCTCCAACCACTTCTCTCTTCCCCATGATGATGTGTGAGGAATTCTAAAATTCCTCACATGTCAACATCCCTCCCACATGGGGACAAAAAGTTCATTTTTGAGGAAATATTCTCCCCATCCCAAAGTACTTGCAAGTACCTCCACCTCACATGTCCTTTTTCCAACTCACTTGTCCTTGTGACACTTCATCCTCATGGAAAGATGTGAGGGATTGTGAGTCCTCAACTCACCATAACCCTTCATCTTTGCCATGTTGGTAAAATATTGACTGTCCAATTCTCTAGAGATTGCTCCCTTAAAATGAAAGATTTTCTCTCAAATTCATTCATCACATTCACATTTTAAAGCTCAAGCTCTCCAACTCAAGAATTCTTCAACATACTTGCATTTTCAATTCACAACCTCCATTATTGCACCTTCAAGCTCATCTTGCATCCATTCTAGACATTTATCCAAATACCCACCTTCATCATTTGAATCTCCATTGAATTCTCATCACTTTGCATGTCATTTTAGTCCATTTTCCATCAAGGAGCACACATAACATCAACTATCAAAGGGCCAACCAAGGAGCAATTCATACAAGGTATAAATCTTGCTTTTATCTTTACTTTGTTTGAGTTTAACGTAGCCCAATCTTGAGGTGTTGAAGTGTTGTTTCCTTCTTTTGCATTCTGTTTTGCATTATTTAGGATAGGTAGATAGCACTGTTCACACATACATATATTCATATAAACCATATAATACTAATATATTATAACCATAATTCCATCATCATATTTAAGGTTTAAGTTTGCATAATGGATATGAAAGGATAGTATAATGTAGGAACATTGTCTGGAGAATGTATCTAAAAGTATCTTGAAACATTTATAAAAACAACAGAAAATAAGCCATTATCTAGACCTATCATCTCCCCCCAACTAGCCTTTTGCTCTTCCCCAAGCAAAACACTAGGGATCTTGATTGTACTACAAAGCAATTTGTCTTGGGTTGATAACTGTGTTAACACCTTGAATCTGTCTCAAATAAAAACCTTGATATTCTGAAAGATGCCTCATCTTGATAGTTCCTGCTCTCTCAAATTTATCATCTTTCTCCCTAGTCCAATGTGGGATTAGATAAAGGAGAATAGGTGGATGAAAAGTGAGTGGCATCCAATGAACTCCCTTGTTGATACTAATTGCCATGTAATTCCATTCCCTCTGAAGCATGGCAATGAAGTTATGCATGGAATGTGGCTCTTTATTCTATAGTTCAGGTGTTAAACTGTTCCATCTATTTTGCACATACTTATAACACTGTTGTCCTACACCTACAACTAACATTTTCATTTTGTCATAGTCTACCTCCCTAAGCTTCATGATTTTTTTACCTACTCCCTTATGTGTAAGAAATTTTAGCCATTCATCAATGACTACATCTGGATCCTTAGCCTCTCTTCTAATTGGGAGTGCAATGGATTTTTATTTCTCTTCATACTCTTCCATAATATCACCTCTAAGCTATTCATTCCTATAGTAAGAGGCAAGTGCCCTAATATGAAGATTCCCTACAAAGATTAAAGGGTTCCATTTTTTCTCATTAGGTATTACATAGTTGTGCAAATAAAACTCACACAACTGATCCCGTTCTTCGGGTGTGGAAGCAACAAAAATTTCAAGAAACTAAAAAGTTTCACTCATGCTAATTGAATGCTTGCTAACTAATATACTGAACTAAAAGCATAAAAACCTTTCTTGTAAAAGCAATGCATAATTTCTTGGTGGAGGCCTACACTTGACAATTTGTGCAACCTTATATGCTATCTCCTCCAACTGAACTGCTATTTTATTTAGTTCCATATCTTCCTTAGATCCAATTCCTGATCATATTTTTCCTTTTCCCTTTTCCACTTCTTTTCTTGTGCAAAATAATTAGTTACCTTCCAAAATTGGTAGCCAAGTAGGCAGGTTGTATGATAATCAAGAGTTTCGAGAGGAGGGGGTTTCTCATCTGGCACTACTAGTTCTTTGTCCCCTATCTTAGTAACAACCAACTGTGCCAACACATCTAATTTAGTGTCATGACCATATAACTACAATTTTTGCTTCTCTTTCTTCATCCTTCTGCTCATAATTTTGCACCAATTCCTCTAGGTGTTTAATTCTATCCAATGCCTCTTGGAGTTCTTTTCTTACATCTCTATCTTCAATGTAAAGTTCCTCTACATTTTCAAACTGCTCATTACTTTCTTCATAATCTCCAGGAATGGGGAAGGTTTCTATCCATAATTTATTGCATTAAATATATCTTTTGATTCAAAATAAGAAGTCGTCACTACATACCTTCTCTTTTTCGTTGGTATATTCACATTACTAGGAACATTCCCTTCTAATTTAGATTCAGTTTCTACAATCATAATATTTTCCTGAGGTTGTATTTTTTGATGTTGTTCTTCTTGAGGTTCTCCCCAAGGTTGTTCTTTACCCATATCTTTTCTTTCAGGTTCCCCTATATTTTCTTTTGTGAAAATTTGTTTCCTGAGCCTACCAGAGCATCTAGGTGTGAGTACTTCTTTCTCAATTTTCCTCTTTTCCTTTTTAACACTCTTTTTATTTTTAGGAACATCCTCCTTTTTATGCTTTTGGGTATCCCTATTTTTCTTTGAAATATCTTCTTCTGGTTTAGAGGGTATAGAGGAGATAGATGCACTGCCTCTCCGACTCTTAGATTTTTGTGACTTAGAAGAAGAAGGAAATTCCTCATTTATGAGCAACTTAGATTCTAGTTCTTTAGGTTCCTCATGCTCGCTTTGGCTACAGGCAGGAGAAACCATAGGTGAAACATGAGGGTTTTCCTCTTTAGGCTCTTTTTGGGGCTCATTCTAGATTTCAGTATCCTCAGGTATTATGGGTGCATCCAAAAAACTATTAATGTCTATGCATTCCCTAAAATCTTCCCACTTAACTTGTGGGTATTGAATCCTTAAACTCCTTTTTATCAATAAGGTGACTAAGTAGTGATGAGAAAGGGAAGTATCACTCCATTTTCTCTGGTATTCTGAGGCCATTCATTTCAACAAGTTGTAAAGAAAATTTGGTACATTGACTACCCTATTATGCTTGAGATGACTCAATAATTTGAAATGGACAGTGTACAAAAGATTCTTCCTACCATCATAGGTAATATATCTAATAATATAAATGGAACATCTTTCCCAAAACCAATGGAGATAAATTCTCTTTGTACCTTGCGATGAGGAATCTAACTCTTCACCTCATATGCAGAATTCCTCTTGAGTTGCAACTGCATCGGCCTGAGCTAGAAATTTTGTCCCTATTCTCAGTAGTCCTGCGAATTGTGCAATGGTTATTTCGGATGCGTCAACTGACAATCCATTTACCATCGCCTCATCATATTGAAGAGTTTTTGCAAACCTTCTTGTTAATTCATCACTAAATTCTGTTAATTTTTCAAAAAGTAGTCGAGCCAACCAACCCTTGTAAAGATGGGCAGGATTGCTATATCCTCCAAAATTTGTTGGTGAGCTGTTGGCTCTCTTCTTATAATATCTCCTCCAATCCTTGCTTACTTCTCTGCTCAATGTACCAAATTCAGCTTTGAAAATTCAATTCAATCTTTCCTACCACCTTCAAACTTCTCTACCACATCAAAACCTATGTTTCCTCATATATCCTTACTACTATAACATACTACAACTGCAAGTTCCCTTCTAAGTTAAACTCTAGTCTAAACTAAGCTCAAATTCTCATAAGTTCTTAGGGTTTCAAGTTTAGAAATTTTAAAAATGGCAATGGAAATAGTAGCAAAAATAAAACACAACTAAGGGTTTTGCATGTCATGGTATTCATTAAATTTGATTTGGGTGGAAGATTCAAAAGGACTAGCGAAAAGACCAAGTAAGGTGTACCCTCCCCCCAACTTAATTGATGAAGTGACCTCACTTCACGTTTATGATTTGGAGGTGGCTTAAATTCGAAATGATGGTAATTAGTGATATAATATTTCACATGCATGGAGTAATATGAAAAAGTGCATGAAAGTTTAAAGAAAATTTGAATAATCATTTTAGTGTGCCTAAAGTACTACCTTGGAGAAATAACCATTCGTCACGCATGGAAACATAAAATTTGTTCGTTGATTTGATTTGATGGGTATTAAATGCAAGGTAATGAATAGTTGGTTGCGAGTGGATATGATGGGACGGGGATGACAACATGAGTTGGTGATTTGATAGCTGAAGTATTTGAAATGAGAGCTAGAAATAAAAGAATTATGTTGTGTTATTTTGCATGAAATGATGGTTAGGATATGTGAATATATTTGAAATGAATGTGCATGAACTTGTAGTAAATATGTCACCAAGTGAGCTGAATATTCTTTTTGGTTGCTAGACATTGCTACGGCTAGCATAAGTGTCAGGACCCATTTTGAACATTGATAATATGAAGTTAAGGGTCCCTACGACATCAAGACCCTTTGTAAATATTGATAACAGGTCCCTCTAAAGATAGTACGAACATTATTATAACATGTAGTGTGTTCTTGTGAGAAAAAAACATAAAAAGTTAGTGCCAAGTAAGCTCAAGGACTGAGTTGTATAACTCAATGTCTAGGCCACTAGAAGTGCTAAGTATGTCATGTATTACTGAATCATCACTCCATGTGTCTGATTTTGTGTTTGGGTCACTACAAACACCATATTGTTGAATCAGTGAAAATATGAAATCATCCTTCTGTAATGGCTTCTTGTAGAGTTTCAACCTATGACCATTTACAAGAAGCAAAAATCTGACTATATCAATGGTGTGTAATTGTATTGCCTCATCAAGGTAAAATTTTCTAATCTCATAGGGGCCTAGCCATCTGTACTAAAATTTTCCCTTGAAGTCTTTATATCGTGAATCATATAACAGGGCCCAGTCCCATAGTGAATTCCTTTATTTTAATGTACCGATCATGCCACTTCATCCTCTATTACTGTACTACCTCTATATGATGTATTTGCTTCCATTTTGATCTCATCCAACCAATTTAAAGAATGCAACCTTTCCTTCTATGTGTCTATTAAATCCATTCCCAGTTCTACTAATGTCCTCAACGTTTTATAATCCAATTCAATAGGAAGGACTGTTATCTTCCCATAGACTAGCTCATAGGGGGTGAATCCAGTGGTGGTTTTCCATGTAGTTCTATATGCCCAAAATGTTTAAGGTAACCTTGAAACCCAATCTTTCCTATGTAGCTGCATTGTCTTGGTGAGAATACTTTCAATCTCCCTATTAGTGACTTCCACCTAACCATTAGCTTGTGGGCGGTAGGGTGTTGACTTCTTGTGTGTAATTTGGTATTCCTCAACCAGCTTGGAAATTAGATCAAAAGTAAATTGGGGCCCTTGATCAGTGACTATTTCTCTAGGTACTCCATACCTAGTAAAAATATCTTCATATAAGAACTTAGCCACATTACCATCTCTGGAAAATTGTAATGCCTTGACTTCCACCCATTTTTTCAAGTAGTCAGTGCAAACAAGGATATATTCCTTTTTGTTAGATGTAGGGGAGATTGGCCTAATAATATCTAAACCCCATTTGTCAAAAGGTTCCAGTGTCAACTAAGGTTGTAAGGGCATCTAATCACTCTTGGTTTTCCTTCCCATCCTTTGACACCTATCACAACTTCTTGTGCATTTAACAACATCTTTATGCAAAGTAGGCTAATAATAGCTAGTTGTGAGGATCGTAAAGGGTGTTCTCTTTGCTACAAAATGACCTCCACATGGCTCATCATGACATGCCTTCATGATTCAAAGATATCATCTTCCCTAATACATCTTCTCATGATATTATCAGGCCTAGTATAAAACATATAACGAGATGCCCAGGAGTATAGAAAAAATTTGCGAACCAACTATCTTTTCTCCCTTGATGAAAAATGTAGTGGAATCTACCTTGTAACCAAGTAATTAGCAATATCTGCATACCAGGGTACCTGAACTTGTAAAGAAAACAAGTGTTCATCTGGGAAGGAATCATCCACCACTCCCTCAGTTGATTGTGTTGGAAATCTTGATAGGAAATCTGCCACCACATTTTCTTTACTAGGTTTGTCTACTATGGTAATGCCAAATTCTTATAAGAGAAGTAGCCATCTTACCAATCTTCCTCCAACTACTGGATTATTCATCAAATACCTAATTGATGTGTGATTTGTATGGA
This sequence comes from Sequoia sempervirens, assembly GCA_007258455.2. NCBI lineage: Eukaryota > Viridiplantae > Streptophyta > Pinopsida > Cupressales > Cupressaceae > Sequoia > Sequoia sempervirens. Next base: position 54,238,510 of record VDFB02075321.1, on the reverse strand, counting down.
AAAATACTGAATAGACAGTAATATAGTGTCTGAATTTATTAATAGCATATACTACAACAAGCATCTCTTTTTCTATTACAATAAGTTTAACTCTACCCCTTGAAGGTTATTGTTGATATAATAAATTGAATACTCCTTGTTGTCATCCTTCTGACCCAAAGCCACTCCAATGGAAAAATCTGAAGCATCTGTATGTATGTGAAATTATAGAATCCAATTAGGCCCTCTCAATGTTGGTGTTTGAGTCAGAGCTTTCTTCAGTTTTTGAAATAAGTGTTGACACTCAGAAGTCCATTCAAATTCAATGTCCTTACTCAAAAAAATAAATAATGGTGTAGCAATCTTTTTTTTTAGGCGAAAGGCATGGAAGCTTGTATATATATATATTATATAGAATAAAATATTTGCATATTTCAAAAATCCAAGTTCATAAAGTTGAAGTAGATCATGCTAATGGTGTAGCAATCTTACTAAAATATTTGATAAACCAATGTAGTAACCTACATAACTAAGGAAGCTCTTGATGTCTCTTTATTTTTGAGGAACATGTAAAGTAGATATTATCTCTATTTTGTGTGGATCAACCTGAATTCCTTCACTAGATATAAAGTGTCCCAATACAATTCCTTGTGTCATCATCATGAAACACTTTTCATTGTTGAGTGACAGGTTGTGTTCTTTACACATTTTTAACACTTTTTCTAGATTATGGAGAGCTTCCTCATAACTTTTACCATAAGTAGTGAAGGCATCCATGTATATCTCCATGTAGTCATTTGCATAATCAAAAATATGTTGAGACTACTCTTTGAAAGGTAGTTGGAGCATTGCATAAGCCAAAGGAAAAAAACAAAATAAGAATAAGTCCCCCAAGGACATGTGAATGTAGTCTTGTCTTGATCCTCTAGATAAATTTTAATCTAGTTATAACCATTGAAACTGTCAAGAAATGAGAAGTACTTCTTCCTAGCGAGAGAATCAATTACTTGATCTATGAAGGGAAAAGGGAAGTGGTCTTTCCTAGTGGTTGTATTCAATTCCTTGTAGTCTACACAAAATCTCCATTTCTCATCTTCCTTGGGAACAATTACCAAAGGTGAGACCCATTCACTATTTGATATTGGATAGATAAAACCTACATCAAGGAGCTTTTGTAGCTCAACTTTCCCTATCTCTTTAAGGGAAGGATTCATATGTCTCTGTGGTTGGAAAATGGGTATATAGCCACCATTAATATAAATCCCATGCATACATAAATCATGATCTATGCTTGTCATATCATGGTAATCCCATGCATATACAGTTGAGTGTTCCTATAGCATTGATTGTAGAGAATTATGATGTTCCTTTGTTAAAGGAATTATTGATATTTAAATTCCTTCTTGGCATGATTTCCAATTCCTTTGATGATTCTTGAACTGACGACAGATCAAGGCTTGGTATGATGGGTAGACATTGTTGAGGTAGTAATGAATGAAATAGCTGTGATATATCTTCTGCAGAATTGGTGGGTATGATACTTTGCAAGGGGTCTTGTAGGCATATGAGGTAGTCCTGTTGTTGCAGGCTTCCTACCATAGTCATTTTGGATTATGGAGCAATGATCTCGTCTTCATCTTGGTCATTCAGTAAGGGGTTGTGATCTATAGTCATCAATGTCTGCAGAGAATATTTATCCTCCTCCTCATCCAAATTGGGCCAAATGGTTTGCTCAAGGTCTGCATATGGTTGGGCTAGTGGATAAAGAACCAAGTTCTTTGTAACTATCCCATTGGATATTATCATTTTACTAGACCTACAACCTATAAATGTATCAGCTGTAGCTAACTAAGGTCTACCTAGGATGAGTGGGTAACCTGCAAGATTAAATTTGGGTTGTAGCACTATGAAGTCTATAGGGTATTCCCAAGAATCCAATGCAATGACTAGGTCTTCAATAATTGCCTCAAGCTTGATCGTGGACCTATCAGCTAGCTGCAAAATAGTTTGTGTGGGCCTGAGGTTGACCAATTGAAGCAACTACATTATTTCTTTTTTCATGACATTGATTGTGCCTCCCACGTCTATCAAAGTATTTTTAATGAAGATCTCATTAATCTTAACGTCCACAACTGGACTACCAGGTTCTGTATACTTAGGGATTGTAATGTTCCCTAACATGGTATTTGCAAGATTTCTCAAGACATGGACTGTCTAAGGATCTTTTCTTTTCCTACCTGGTTTCTTAAGACGTAGATCCCTTATAGTTTTGGTGTAGATAGGAATGTATTTGATAGCTTGGATAATTGGAATCTTGATGATTAGAGCTTTCAATTGTCCTAAAAGATTTGTCTTAGCCTGTATGTGATGCTTTTGTATAGCTAGGCATTCAGGAAAATGTGGCTTGGGACTTGAGGTGGGTTGGTGTACCTATTTTGGCTCAGGCTCCAAATATGGTTTGTTAGAATTCTCAACTGCAGGTTCCTCATCCCTCATTTCTGTAATTTGGGGGGATGAAGGTCCAACAAGTTGTTTCCCTTATCTGAGGTGGACATCACTCACCTCTACCCCATAAGTGGGGTATTGCATAGATTCGTTTGTATAAGCTTGCTAAACATGCTTAATGTTAGGGTTAGGTGCAGGTTGGGTAGGTGTGTTTTTCTTCTTGGGTGGTTGGGATGTAGGATTTGATGGAGGAATTAAGGATTTTTCTTGTGGTGGAGGAGGGAGCATAGGCTATTGGTAGTTCATATTTTGCTACTGCCATTGCTAGCCTTTTTGCCACTAAGGTTGCCACTAATTTTGCTGGGTTGGCCATTGTGGATTATAATTAGAACCCTAAATTTATTTTAATGGCCAAGGGTTTGGATATTGGTTCCAATTTGGCTAAGCTTGTGACCATTGTTGAGGGTTCTGCCACTAGTTTTGGTTTTCTTGCTAGGGTTGAGAGTTTCAAACATAAAAATTTGGATTCCCAATAGGAAAGGATGAGTTAAAGCTAAGGGGGTCTTGTGGTATACCTTATCTCTACTTCCATGGCATCATTTGTGCTATATAAAAGAGTTGTCCATCATCTCCTTCAATTGGCTGAAAGTCATGTTTCTCAACTTTATCTTGTTGGATACTTGCCACTCTTTTGCATTTACAATTTTCTTTTCTTTGCTTGGAACTTGGACAATATTCAATGAGAATATCCTCAACTTCCTCCTATTTTTTATTAATGCGGAGAGTATCCAAATGAGTTTCCAAATAACTGATGATATCCTCCTTCATGTTGGATAATAGATTTCTTAGCTCTATTTTTGAAATCCCTATAGATGATTTACCAATAACTGATGTTCTATCTCCTCTTGGACTTTTAGTAAAGGTCCTGGAATACTTCCTACAGACTTTACAAATTTCTAAAAATGGTATCTAAGAAATATCTCCTCGGCCAATGAGGTTCAAGGAATCCATGCATTCATCATTGACTCCTCTCAAAAAGAATAACTTGAGAGACTCTTTTGACAACTTGTTTTGTAGGTTTTTCTTTAGAGAAAATTAAAATAGCTCCTCATAATCTTCTAAGGGCTCACCATCATTTTGTGCCATTATAAAAATATCATCTTTCCTCCTATCAGGTCCTCTACAATAGTCTTGATACTTTTCTAGGAACATTATTTTCATAGTGTCCTAATCAGGAACAACATCCTTACCTAATCCAATGAACCATCTCAAAGTTGCATCTTTTAGGGTGGCACGGAAAATCTTTAGGCTATGTGCATCAAAAGTATAGTCATAAATTTTGCATAGGAAATAAAATTCAAAGAGGAATGTATCTGGGTCCTCAGTCATTAACCCATAGAAGACTGGTAATGCTAAAGGAGGAATGTTCTTCAACACTATAGCACTTTTCTGGTTAGTGATGGGGAACTCAAATGTTGGTTGTTCAACATCATCATTTGCTACATTACCGATGGTGCGGTATGTTCGTTCTATATGTGTGCTAGATGTTGGTGAGAAGGAAATTTCTTCTTCGGTGGTACCTTCACTCTGAGTACTATGGTCACAAATCTCTTCTATAGATTCCTGGCATGTGTGGGAAGGAACCTACCCAAGGAATCTCTCTACCTCTACATACATGAAATATGGCTTTAGATTCAACAGTCCTACAAAATTTTAGTATATCTTCGGTGTTGGAAAAGATTGTATCTAACAATCCTAATGTTGAAAATAATAGTGACTATGAAAACTGTAAAAGTAGGTCTATGAAGATAGCACCATCCTTGGCAACAATGCCAAAAATATAGAGTCTAAGCTAATGTATTGTAAACTTGGTAGAACCTACTCAATTCAGAGGTTTAACTAGCTAAACAATCCACTTTACATTGCTTTAAACCACATTAAATTGTCAACCCAAGGCTTGTAAGCTTATGATGGTACAACATTATATATGCCTTCATGGACTCAAAGCTACCTAAACTACCCTACTTAAGTTATCCTACTTGCTGGAAGTTCACAGAACTGTAAAATAGTAAAAGCATAAACTAGAACTAGTTGCTATGGGTACTTATAGCTTAGACTGTAAATGAATTGTTACTAATAAAATAATACTGTATCAACTGAAAACTTAATGCAAACTAATGACTCAATTGAAATATCCTCTGGAGTTCTAATAATAACCATGACATGCATATTCACAAGCATTCATTCACAATAAGCAAGAGATGAAATTCTAATTAACTTGCGTATGATTCATGAAACAATGATAAACTAATAACAGCTAATTAATCATAAATAAATAACTCGAAATTGAAGTGAAGAACAATACCTTGAGTGGCCTACTCAAGTAACTGTTCCCACTTTAAATGAACTCAAATATAACTAATATATTTTACGCATCCCATAAGATTAACTCCATTCATTATATATCACAAAAGATTACAAAATATCTTGCCACATATTGGACTCAATCATTCATAATATTTTTCATGTCTTGAAACTAAAAGTAACCGATAACATAAAATTGAGAAAAACCAACTATCCTACGGATTCAACCAATAGATATATACAAGCTTGAGGGAATATTTATTGAAAGCAACAACTTAACTGAAATCATTAACTCCACTCCTAGACAATAGAGGGTAGAATTAAGACTTGAATTATTCAACCTATAACTGAAAAGGAAAGAGAATCCTATTAGAACTAGAACTCTGTCAAAACAAAATTGTATGTAAACAAACAACCAATTGTCAAAATTCCATAAGTGAAGGAGACCTCTTCTTTAGTGTTTATTGAAATGGTTATAATAACACATGCGCAAACTTCATTAAGTGCCTTTAATCAATCCTCACCATGTTCAACTTAACCTAGAGCTTCCCCTATTTCGGTGTCTAGTCATTCCTTTTGCTACAGGTTCATCCCGCAACTATTGCACCATGGTTCCTCTTTAGTTGCAAACAAGTTAATTCCACAAAACATGTACACGAGGACAACTATCACATTTAACTCATAGTATTCCATCAACATTCCATACATATATTTATATAAACCATATAATACTAATATATTATAACCATAATTCTATCATCATATTTAAGGTTTAAGTTTGCATAATGGATATGGAAGGCTAGTATAATGTAGGAACATTGTCTGTAAAATGTATCTAAAAGTATCTTGAAACATGTATAAAAACAATAGAAAATAATCCATTATCTGGACCTATCAGTCTCTTTAAAATATATATTCCTAAATAATTTTTAAACCATTTAAATACACTGAATTTTTAAAATGAAACACCATATTCAATATAAACCATTAACACCACCAACCCCTATGAAGTTTATAAAAATTAAGGCCATTAAAGAGGTTACCAACAAGTGCAACAAACTAAGAGAAACCCACAATTGATGAGGGAAGCTTGTGATGTAGGTAAGTTGTGAATCTTCACAACCTAAAAAACCCACAATTGATGCAAATAAATAGTGAACCTTCATTAGGTACATAGTGAACCTTCACAAACTAAAAAACCCACAATTGATGAAAATAAATAGTGAACCTTCCTATGATGTACAAAATAAAAACCCCACTATTAATGTAAATAAGCAAAACCCGCAAATAATTAGTGAACCTTTCTCTGTATTGTGTCATTAAAAAGAGAATTGACATTTGATATTTTTACCCTAGACATTTGCAAAACCCTCATCGTTGTCAATTGTGTTAGTGTCTATCAGGGGATAAAATCTAATTTACATTCCTAAACATTGCTACTCACCTTGTGTTTCTCAAGGATTTTTCCCTGCGCAAGACCGATTATTTTGTCCTTATGCTACTTGAAGAATTTTCCCCATGTTGTATTCCCATAATTACTCTTTATGTCATGCAGGTTTTAAAACCCAAGCAACACAAACCCCAATCACCATTGTGATATCCTTCATGCACTTGTAGGAAAATTTGTCACAACAACACATCATTTACCCCACCTTATGTAGGTCGGGAAATAAAACCCGAAATACACATACCACAATCCCCCAAGTGTAGGTCAAGAAATTTTCCCTGACCTGCACTTGGTCATTTTACCCCATGTAAGGGTGGATAAATTCTCTGCCCTTTCACTTAATTATTTCCCTACTCTATGTAATTTGGGAAAAATTTCCTAAAGTACATAAAATTTTCACTACTCAGGTGTAAGTCAAGAAATTTTCCCTGACCTACACTAAGATGTTTCACTCATATGCAGCTCAGGAAATTTTCCACGAACTACATCTTATTGTTTAACTCTCATGCAAAGGTAGAGAATTTCTTTGACCCTGCATCCAATGGAGGAATATTCATGTAGTTTGGAGAATTTTCTCTGAACTGCACATGAACACATGAAATATGAATAAGTGCAAAAAAATTTTGCCATTACACATAACTTGCAAATTTCTCTAACACTGGAGGATTTTAAACTTCATGTTTGTAGCTTCATTGCCAATTTCCGATCCTTCACCAAATAAGAATAATATGTACCAATATCAAGATATGATTCCAAACACATTAGATGGATTCCAACGTGGATCAAATTTGAGAAACTAAAATTAGACATGTGGACATGTTTGAATTCTTGAAGAGGGTGAATAAGTAATCAATTGATGCAAGCATGAGGTGTATTGTTGAGAGCAATATCCACTTGGTCTCCTCATTTCCAGTATCAGCCCACAACCCATAATTTATACTTGGAACAACTACATATTTCCACAAAGAGACTAAAAGTGCCAAAGATATAGATGGGAAGGTAATCATAAGATTAGACAAAGAGTTCTTTGATAAGATCCTCATGTGTCCAAGTATTGACGAATATGCTGACCTTACTATGGAGTTATCACAAAATTTCTATGACAACAATCCCGACAAGTGAAAAAAGACTATTAACACTAGATGGCTCAAGACTTCTAGATTGACAATTGCTAGGTGGCCTAAAAATATTCATCGCAATGAGTTTGTTGAAGAGGTAAATGATTTAATAACTCTTCTCAGTAGAGTTCAGGGATTACCAACATCCACCACTTTCCAAGAATGGAAGTACCGATATATTCATGTCATAAAGAAATGAAATCAAAGAATCTTCTAGGGTAAATAGATCAGTGATTCCATTTGTGATAAGCTTTCAAAGGTTTCAAATTCTCTGAGGTTCTACATGACTTTGTATCTAGTTTACGATGCTGCCTCTATGAGGTAATTTCAAGGATTGTCTTCAAAGGGTGATAGGAGGAAATTTCTTGTTTATGAGTACTATTCAAAATTGACTTTGAGGTAGAGCCTCAAGCATTTTAGGAGGGTTAATGATGCCTTATTCTATCCATACATATGCATGTTTGTGTAGTGTAGAAAAATGTACACCTTTACATTGTCACACTTTGTTTGGGTCCCCTCAATTAAATTGGACTTAATTATGCCTTAATAAGCCCAATTAAACATGTACAAGCCTAATAAATTACATTTTACAAAAGGGAAACTTGACAATAATTAATGCCAACACATAACACTTTACCTTGAGCAATGTGTGTTCGAAGAATAGGGACCTGGGACCCATTCACCCATGGGAAAATGGGTCCTCCCTAAGCCTTTGAACCCATTTTTTAAAACATGTTTTTGGTAGTATTTTTATAATCCTAAATTAAAATTTCAATTTCGGCTTGTAATGTTTAATTTACAAGAAATTAAGGATAGATATCTATAAATACAAAGTTATTTTATCAAATCAACTAGAAGTCTTCAATTCAATTTTTGAGAGATCAATCCTAAGAGAAAATATTATTGTCAAGAGCATTGAAGAGCAGATCTATCAAGCATTTGTTGCAACCTTCAAGATCTCAAGCATCATGCCAAAGTTATGTTCATTCATGCATGTTTTTGGAGCTAACATGTGTTGGAAAATAGTGCATAACATAGTTTAATATAAATAATGTAAGTGATTATGTAATAATCACATTAGTTAGTAGAGATTAGTTATTAGTTAGTTGTTAGGTAGTTTTTCGGTTGAATGGATTTATAATTCTAATGTAGACAATGAAAAATGTCCTGAATGATATCATACACTTGAATTAGGTATAATAACATCATTTCCTCTTGAAACCCATCCTCTTTTTTCTTAATTAATTAAATTAGCCTAGCTATTTAATTAATTGCATTGTTTGCATCTACTAACCTAATTCATTTAATCAAGTTAATTCCCCCTTTCACGCTGACATTTCATCTCATTAAATTAAATAAATCAAAGTATTTAATTTAATTCCCTAAGTCTTCTTATTTAATTAAATAACCCTAAGTTATTTAATTAAATGTCATTTCACCTTTCCCCTTTCATCAAATCATTTAATTTAATGAATATCACTTTATTCTTCTAATTCCCCTAATTGCATGATTAAACCCTTGTTTAATTAGCAATTATCTAATTAATCCAATTCCTCCCACTTGCAAAGGGATATTCCTCTTTTGCACAATTTAATTTAGTTTTAATTAATTAAATATCCTTTTCCCTCACCCATGAGAATATTCTCTCTCCTCCAATCATTTAAAAAGGGAAATATTCTCACTTAGCTTCCTATGCAAGCTAACTTGTGACTTCTTGTGCAAGTTAACTTTTGACCTCTTGTATAGGTCAAAAGTGTGCTTGTTTGGAAGGAATGAGAACTCTTGATTAAATATCAACTTGCATTCTCACCCATTGATGAGAATCCATGATCCATGCCTCCAATTTCCTCCATCCTTGACCGTTGATTAGCTTTTTTGATCTCAACCCTTCATTTCTCATTTGCTTTCCTATAAATAGAACACTATTTGGAGACAAATGGATCCATCATCCATCTTTTAGAGAAAACTTATGTTGTTGAAATCACTCACACTCACACTCATATTTAGCTCACATTTAGCATATTTTAGTTTGAATTAGTTGCATAATAGCTTAGCTTCCATTAATGGCTTCCATGCATCCATTTAGCTAATTAGATAATTAGGGTTTGAATTTTTTTGGTTTAAATCTCATTTAGATTAGCTTAGCAATTGGATATCTGAATCATTTAGCATAAAATCATGGTAGATTAACTCTTGCATCATACTCATTTTAGTATAAATCATGTTTTCATCCACATATCACAACAATTTCATCAATTCTCTTCAATAGAATCGATTGAAACAAGCTCATTGATCACAGGATTGGGAACGGGTCATTGTTCCACATCAACACGACACCACTCCCAAAATGGGATAAGTTTCATATGGGTTAGAGTAAAATTTTTAATGTTTTCATATTTAGAATGCTTCATTTCAATAAATGTTTAGTTTATCTTTCATTTGAATGATCATGTTTAAGATTGAGTATTAGTGGCATGAACATGCTTCAATTCTTCATAGATCAAGTGTAATCAGCCCATACTAATATCCTCGGTCACATTATGGCACTAAAAGGAGGGAAAATCTGATCAAATTTAATCACTTTCTATTTCGAATTTCGTTCGCTTTTATTTTTATAGGATAGACCGACGCCCAAGTGAATTTCAACAACGCCTTTGCAAGGTGTCACCATATAGCGACACTATCGTCATTTCAAACAGTGACACCTATTAAATACACCAACACTGATTAAAAAATAGCTACGCTAATACTTTTTAGAGGTACCGAAGATTTACAAACTGTGACGCCTGACCAAATAATGACACTATCGTGCTCATTATTTTCTCTGCAGAGAGACTATCATAAACAACGATGCCCAACTTTGCTAAGAGATTTAACAATCATTTTTCAGCATGTGTTTTCATTTTTTCACTTTATCAGAGTACTAACATGCCTCTAACGTTGTTTTGGTTTTTAGACTAATAGGGTTTTGTAGGATAGGATGACAAAAAGTTAAAGTGAAGAAGCATTCTCATATTAAGATTTTATGATTGTAACAAGCACTTGATGCTTTGAGGAAATTATAACCCAATTTATTACGCCTTTCATTTTATGCTCTAGGACCTTACTAAATTTCATTTGGGTTTAAAATGAACACTCAAACGGGACTAAAATTAAACCCTCATCTCATCATTGTCTTTTGGGTTTTAAAATTGAACAAGGCAACTTAACATTTTCTTTGGTGCATAAAATGAATTCTTTTTAGCTAGTCAGTAAAATGAATGAGTGTTTTCTTTGTTGTGACACACTTTTTGTGCATATCCAATCCCCTTGCGCTTCGTGCAATCTTGGTTGAAGAGAAACACTCTAAGTTTACTTCGTTGTTTGTGTGCACTTATAGTACGTATCCAATCCCCTTGCGCTTCATGTGATCTTGGGTGAAGAGAAATACTTAGGTACACTTTTATGCTTTGTGTCACCCTTAAGAGAAGACTTACTATGAGACACACCCCAATAGGAAACTCATATGAAAGTTCTTGCAAGCACGTTTACCAATGGGCTATATTAAAGGTTGGGAAATCATGAGAAAGTACCTTCTATCCTAGACTGTATAACATACTGCACCTAGTACCATACCTTAAGTGGAATGGGAGTGATAGTAAGAGCCCTAAGTGCCAAAGAAGGTGTGTATATGGTTGGGTGTTCTCGGTTTGTTACTAAGAACCAAATTGTTTAGTTACCAAAAATACTTAATACTTGTTGGTGGAAGAAGATCATTCTGAAGCCACCCCACATTTGTACTATTCATTGTTGAAACAAAAAAATCCTTAGGATCTTCAAGATTTTGAGATTTGTTGGTTCCGAGAAGTGTGTGCCATGGAGGGGAGCCAGTGTCACCAAATATCTAATTGTTCACAATGTCTTAGTGCTTGGAGAAATCTGAGTGGGGAATCAACAAGTATGGACATTTCAAACCTAGAATTGTAAATGATTGTCAGCCAGTTTAATACAATGCTCGGTTCCAAAACATTGCAAACAAACATTCACTATGTTCCTCAAAATTTCAAACACTTTGGCTTAAATATGGATACCTTTTGAAATATCCTTGATAGTACTGCTTGTCCTAAGGATTTATATCCTTAGATATTTCTAAATATCTTGACTCTTATCTCAATGCATATTTTCCAAAGACAACATAGGCAATTATGGCTTCAACCTCATGATTCTCACAAAATGGACATTGTGAAAGTTATGATGTTTTTAACATAAACATTTAGTTTGAAAACTTAATCAAGACAAGTGTTTGTGGTAAAATAAATTCACTTAAGCAAGATAAATTGACAATTGAACCCCACATGACTATTTGTTGACTGATTTCTCCCATTGAACAACCCGATCTTGAAGGTGCTATCATTCAACCAAACTATTGAACTCATTAATAGAGAACAAATCGATATCATTAGTAGTTTGAGAGGCTTCACCTTTGAAACAAAAGAAACTTCTGCTCAGTGGAGAAACAAAACAAACATCTTAGATGAAGAAGAGGAACAAACCAATATTAAGGCTAGAAGGCCCATATTACCACCACCCACGTGGAAATAAATATCTCCTTTTCTTCCATACACTTAGACTTCTCTAAATGATCTCACACAAAACTAGAATCCCCAAGAGAAGGTCTATAGGTCATCACTTAAAACTTAGGAATCTTAGTTCAAAAGCAATCAAAAACCACATTTCGACACTTTACCAAAACAAAAACAAGTTGTTAATAAAATTTTATGAACATGCACTAAGGAAACATCCAAACATGTATATGTTCTTTATGAGTCAAAAACCTCATCTTTTTCAAGATCAACAACATTTCTAAATCATTGGGTCTTTAGGATTTGAAAACTTTAGAGGTATAGCATGTTTCTCACTACCTTGGTCTTGTCAAACAAAGGTTCCTTTTAGGTCAACATTGGGTCAAACATTTCATCCACCCCTTCATCAAAATTTCATCCTTCACTTCACTTTGCAAAAATTTCAAATACACTAAACACTTTTTTTACTTGAATATCTATCAATTCAAACCCTAACTTAGCTACTTTGTATATGGAATGTATCCTTTTCCATGCACTTAGTTAAGTTAGTTATCACCTTTGAACTAGTTTATCTTGAAGGTCATGATTCTACCCTAAAGATTTCTAAGTTCATCAACATCCTTTATCCTAACATCAAAACATCAAACTTAAGTCAAAAGTGTTATCCAAAAATGTTTGCAAAGATCACTCTCCACATCATCCACCTTTTCATCTTCCATTATCATTATTACTCTGAAAATACTTAGAGCATCACTTTTACCTAACTTTGAGTCAACTAGAGAGTTCAAACACTACAAATATCAACACAAATCTCTCAAAGGTGACACAAAATTTATGGTAAAGACAAGATCACAACACAAGAGAATCATGGAGAAAACCAAAGTCACATTTACCTCAAGTGATCCAAATACTCTAGAATTTGATCCAAGAAGTCAAGTCACCCCATCACAAAAACCATCATCTCCATCAGGACCATATGAGATAGAGGACATCACAAACAATTTGTTTGAACTTACTAGGGAGGAAATCATGGAACATCAAGCCTTTGAAGATGTAGCCTCAATTTCCTCATCATTTGTTGCACAAAATTTGATACAAGGCTTCACAACTGCATTGCTAGGGCTAAATCAAACATCCACTCCCAGTCTTGCAACTAGCCTTGCCAAGGAATTTTCTCTAACTCTTCCATTTGAAAGAAACACACTTGTGGGTACCCTTGACACCCATCCTCCATCCCAAACAACCTCTTGGACACCTACCTTTGGTGCTCCTCTCATTCTTGAAGATCCTAAACAAACATACAAACCCCTTGACCTTCATTACTCCACAACAACCTCAACATATCAAGGACACCCCTCTTCATCCATACTCATGAGTATAATAAGTGCACCAACATCACACAAGGTAGCACAGACCAAGTAGATCCAAAAGGGAAAGGAAATACCCTCACATAAAATTGGCCCTTAACACCATAGGGGACATCTTCATCCAATCCTCTCATAGATACCTTGAACATAGTGGTGGTTCAAAACACATCTATCCCATCCATTATCAAATCATCTCAAAACAATCCCTTGGTAATGAATCCCACCCACACGGGTAATACCTTGTCTACATCCCTAGCACAAGGAAATCCTCAAGACATAGGACAAGGAAACCTTTTTAATCAATGGAATCAAGGTCCTAGTGTGTCATTCCCATCACACAATTTAATGGCACCATCTTCATCTTTCCCCATGGTCCACTTTACCATGCAAAATCAAACAGGATTCCAAACTTACATTCCTCCACCTCAATCCACTATCTTGCAAGGAATGTTAAACCGAGGGAATTCCCAACCTCTCATCACCAATCTGATACCCACTCAAAGCATCACAACTGAAAACCCATAATAGATGTGTTAACAACCACCTGATCCTACACTACAAGTGCATGCCTTAGCTTTACAACAAGCACAACAAGCATATCAACAAGCCTTATAGCAGCAACATCAAAAACAAGCATCCCTAGCAACACAACAACACAACAACAACAACAACAACAACAACAACAACAACAACAACAAGTAGTCTTAGCAGCATAACAACAATAACAACAAGAAGAAGAATCAGCCTTAGTAGCACAACAAACCACCCAAAAACAAGCAACCTTAGCAGCACAACAAGCAGTCTTAGCACATTGACAACATCAAGCTCATCAAACAACCTTAGCAACACAACATCAACAACAATCCCAACAACAAACCTTAGTAGCACAACAACAACAAGACCTCATGGCACAACAACAACAACAAGCATAACAACAAGCCCTAGTGGCACAACAATAATAGCAAGCATTATTAGCTCAACAGTATGCCTAACAACAAATACAACAACCGAGTTCCTGCTATAATCCTCAATAGAACATCATCAATACAAACACATTAGGAGCATACATATCAATACCCCAATCACCTTCACAGAGTCTCACACCACCATACACCCCATACAACACCTTATCATATCAAAAAATATCCATCATCCCACCGTATTTTCCTCCACCAAACCTGCAAGACGATTTGGCATCATAGTTTAAGGCACTATCTCCAAAAATGCAGAACCTTCAGATGGGAAAGACAAAGAAGCCCCATACACAAAATATATGTCCTTATCCATTTGATCAAAACATAGCAATGGTACCATTCCCTCCTAGATTTGAAATCCCCAAATAATAAAAAATACAAAGGGAGAGGAAGTCCTATGGACCATTTCAAAGAGTTTAACGTCATGCATATGGAGGTAGCCTACAACAATTTGTATTTAATGCACCTCTTCCCTTGAATTTTAATAGGTCCTTCCATGGATTGGTTTTCTCATTTTCCTCCTGACATCAAAACTTTCTAGGAAATTACTGATAAATTCATCGATCACTTCTCCTTTAATCTTGACATGGATGTAATTCTAGAAGAATTGTACACTCTTAGACGAAATAAAGGAGAAACTTTCACTAAATTCTTGCAACGTTGGAGACAAAGAGCTAGTAAGAGCAAGTGGCATCTTCCTAATGAACAACATGACAAGTGCTAGACCTTGATCTTCCCTATAATATCCTTCTTGGTCAACCCTGGATCCATGCCCTAAAAGTTGTAGCCTTGACCTATCATCAATGTGTAAAGTTTCCTTTTGAGGGTAGAGAAATTACTATCCATGGAGATCTTGAGCCTTTTTACTATTACAAATATCTTGAGGCCAAGTTCTATAAAATCCCCCAGATACCCAAGAATGACAAAGGGCCTACGCCTTCCCCCATTTGTTGACCCATCATCCCTTGCATCTACCTCTGAAATGAAAGCACTCAGTGTGTAGAACATACCTGATATCAAAGAAGTGATCCAAGATGATTGTTGTGGGAACTATAAGCTAATGAAGAACACCTCTATCTTAGGAGAGCTTCCTATTTCTCCTCAAACTCATGGGAAACCCACATCTAGCAGCAAAGATCCCAAAACTATCAAGATGGCAGCTACTACCTTCACCAAGTGGGGGGATTTGAATCAAGAAGATGTCAATGAGGATGATATCTCTAAAATCCTCTATCATGATGAATGAACTATCTCCTCCCTTCCCATGGAAGATGACAAAATACTTGCAGCTGATGAAGGGAATGGGTTATAACAAGAATGAGAAGTTGGGACAAAATGATAATAGTTTTCTAGAACCCATCGTTCCTGAGAAATAACTAAAGAATCTTGGTCTAGGTTGTACTACTAGCAAGGTCACCGTTATTGGCAAAGATACTTCCATTAAAGTAGTTAAGGATTCCTCTTGGTTAATAAATCATAGTAATGTGCCTTCGATGCCATCTCATAACCATGCTTTACACCTTGAGATTTTCATTCATAAGAACAATGCCAAAAGAGTCTTAGTAGATGGAGGTACTAGTTTGAATATTTGTACCCTTCAATTGATCAAGAACCTGGGCTATTCAGAGGATACTATTGAGAAAGCAAAAAGTACCACCATAAGAGCATATGCCAACCAAGAATGGGTATCACAAGGCATTATTGCACTACCCATCCAAGTGGGACCTATCATTATAGAAACTACATGCCAAGTGCTAGACCTTGATCTTCCCTATAACATACTGCTTGGTCAACCCTGGATCCATGCCCTAAAAGCTATAGTCTTGACCTATCATCAATGTGTAAATTTTCCTTTCGAGGGCAAAGAAATTACTATCCATGGAGATCTTGAGCCTTTTTACTATTGAAAAAATCTTGAGGCCAAGTTCTATAAAATCCCCTAGATACCCAAGAATGACGAAGGGCCTACACCTTCCCCCTAATTTGTTCACCCATCATCCCTTGCATCTACCTCTGAAATGAAAGCACTCATTTTGCAAAACATACTTGATATCAAAGCAATGATCCAAGATGATGGTTGTGGGAACTATAAGCTATTGAAGAACACCTTTGTCTTAGGAGAGCTATCTATTTCTCCTGAAACTCATGGGAAACCCACATCCAACAACAAAGAGCCTAAAAATATCAAGATGGCAGCTACTACCTTCAACAAGTGGGGGGACTTGAATCAAGAAGATGTCAATGAGGATGATATCTCTAAACTCCTCTATCAAGATGAATGACCTATCCCTGCCCTTCCCATGGAAGATGATAAAAAAGGCTTGTAGCTGATGAAGGGAATATGTTATAATAAGAATGAGAAGTTGTGATAGAATGAAAATGGTTTGCTAGAACCTATCATTCCCAAGAAATGACTAAAGAATCTTGGTCTAGGTTGTACTACTAGCAAGGTCACCCTTATTGGAAAAAGTACTTCTGCTAAATAGGTTGAGGCTTCCTCTTGGTTACCTCCATCATGTGATACCACCTTAGATGAATTCCCCCTTGATTCTGCTGACCTATTTGAAAATAACTCCCTCTTCATGATATCCATTACATCCTTTTCTCTGAGCAATCAATCAATTGAAATACACCTAGTATACCCCCAACTCATTGACATGGACCAACAAAGACCACTGATTCTTGATTTATTCAAAAATGATGAAGTGATCTCAAAATTCATGGGACTCTATGACAACTTACCATGGGCAGATCACAAAGAAGGTTTTGAAATAGAACTAGACACATGGGCATACTACAAGGAGATGATTGAATCCTTCAATCGCAAAATTAATGAAATACAATTAGCATGCAGATCTTTGAGTGAAAACCACATTGTGGCACTTTCTAATCCTAAAATAGTAAAAAAAAAGGATGCATCTGATGGTGAAAACCTCTTTGAGGTGCCCAAGGATGAGGGATTCAATCTCCCCCTTAGTGAAATGCATCCAGAGAAGTCAACAGTGCTAGCAAAAAAGGCCACTCCAGTCAATGCGGGAATAGAAGAGGCACCTAAGATCACTTTCTATGCCAAATCCTTATTGGTTGAAGAAAAAAAAAACCTAGTAGAATTCCTGAAAGAACGAAGAGCTAACTTTGCATGGTCATACACAGATATGCCAGGACTCGATCTAGAAGTAGTTGTGAATCACTTAGCAGTCTATCCTGAAGCCAAGCCAGTAAAACAAAAATTAAGGAAGATGCAACCTCAGATAAAACTCTTGGTAAAACTAGAGTTACAAAAGCTTCTTGACGTTGGATTCATCCAACCGATAGAATCTTATCCTGAGTGGGTTTCAAACTTGGTAACAGTCTCAAAACCCACTGGGGGCATCAGAATGTGCATTGATTTCAGAGACTTAAACAAAGCATGCCCAAAGGATTATTTCCCTCTTCCTAACATCGACCTCATTGGGGATTTAACAGCTGGGCATGAAATGCTATCACTCATGGATAGTTTTTTAGGCTACAATCAAATCATGATCACTAAAGAGGATGAACACAAAACTGCGTTCACTTGTCCATGGGGAACCTATTGTTGGAAGGTGATGAAATTCAGGTTAAAGAATGCAGGAGCAACCTATCAAAGAGAAATGACCCTCATCTTTCATAGTTGAAGATTATGTGGATGATATTTTGGATAAATAAAAGAAAATAAGTGAGCACATACAAGTCTTAGGACTCATATTCGACAGGCTTGAAGAGTATAAGGTATGACTGAATCCAAAAAAAATGTGTCTTTAGGGTTACATTAGGGAAACTTCTTAGCTATATCATCTCGCAAAGAGGGATAGAAATTGATCTAGCAAAGGTAAAATCCATCCTAGACATGGAACCATGGCAAACACCGTAGCTTATGAGAGGGTTACAAGGAAGACTATAGTCTATCAGGAGGTTCATAGTGCAACTATCAAACAAAATCCACCTTTTTTCACATATTCTTCATAAAGGAATAACTTACAAGTGGGATGAGAAATGTGATAAATCTTTCTAGCAAATCAAAGACTATCTATTGAAACCTCCAGTGCTCATGCCGTTGATACCAAACAAATAGTTGATCTTATATATCTCAGCAACATCAATAGCACTAGGAGCTCTTCTAGAATAACATGATGAAAGCGGAAAGGAAAGGGCTATCTATTACATCAACAGGACCTTAGTGGGATATGAAATGAACTATTCACCCATTGAGAAAGCATGCCTAGCAGTAGTTTTTACTTCACAAAAATTCAAACTCTACATGTTGTCACAACAAATCTAACTTATTGCAAAGATCGACCCATTAAAATACCTACTATCCAAAGTAACTCTCACTAGGTGAATGGCTAAATGGGTAATGATCTTAACTAAATTTGACATAGATTATGTGGAGCACAAATCAATCAAAGGATAAGTTATTGTAGAACAACTAGCAGACGCACCTATCTATGCTGAGAACCTATTGATATCTGAATTCCCTGATGAATCAATATCCTTATCAATCTCACAAGTTAGTGGAAGATGTACTTTGATGGATCGTTCACCCAACACAGTTTAGGAGAAGGTATCATTTTCATCACCCCTCAAGGTGATTGCATTCCAAAGTCATAAGACTATCATTCCCATGCACTAACAACATTGTTGAGTACAAATCCCTAATAATAGGTCTAAGGATAGTGATTCAGTGGCAGATACAAGAGATGAAATTCTATGGAGACTCACAACTGGTTATCAACCAAGTCAATGATGACTATCAAACTAAGGATGATAAGCTCACTCCTTATACATAGATGGCAGAGAACCTCAAGGACCTTTTCATTGATATTACTTTTGAGTAGATTCGTCACATGAACAACCAAGCAGCAGACGCCATGGAAATAATCGAATCATTGTTAGACATGCCGAGAAATGTCCTCCAATGTGAATTCTTGGTAGAAAAAATTTTCATACCAATTTTCAAAATCCTTGAATCTAAATTCATGTGTGTCATTATTGGTCCTAGATCCCCATGGTATCATGACATATTTATCTACCTAAGTAGAGGAACCCTCCCATTCAATATCACCTCCAACCTTAAAAAGACCTTTGTCAAAAAGGCATCCCAATTTGTGATCCTAGGTGATACCCTTTACTACCAAAGCATCGAAGGCACATTACTACGATGTCTTAACCAAGAGGAAGCCTTAACCATTTTAACAAAAGTACACGATGGCATATGTGGATCCCATTCTAGTGGTATGACATTAGCTAAGAAATTGTTGAGGATGGGGTACTACTAGCCAACCATGGAAAGAGAAGCTCACCGGTATATGCAGAAATGTGTCCAGTGTCAACAACATGGAAATTTGATTCATGCTCCAGCTTAGGAATTGCAACAAAAGATCACACCTTGGCCTTTCTCGCAGTGGGGACTCAACCTCATAAGAAAAATCACTCCAACCTCATCCAATGGCCACAAGTTTATGATAATAACCACTGAGTATTTTACCAAGTGGGTCAAAGACATCCTTATGGCCTACATAATGGGGAAGAAAATTTCCATGTTTATCCTAAATGACCTAATCTACCATTATGGTGTTCCAAAAACTCTTATCTCAGAGAACGGAACACCCTTCAAGGATTAGGATGTAAAGGAGCTATGTCAAATATTCAACATCCAACACTGATTATCTACCCTGTATTATCCCCAAGGTAATAGTCAAGTTGAGTTACAAACAAGACCATTCTAAAATTCCTAAAGAAAATGGTCAATGAAGTTGGTTGTGACTGGCATCTAAAGCTAAATCCCACTCTTTGGGCTTATCAAACTAGTATCCACACACCAAAAATTGCAACCACTTTCTCCTTGGTCTATGGATCAGAAGCCATCCTACCTATTGAGGTTGATCTCCCATCATTATGAGTGTCACTATAGAACCTGGTCACTGATGAAGAATACAAAGTATCTCAGCTAAATGAGCTAGAATTCTTGGATGAGAATCGTCTTGATGCCCTCAATCATTTGCAAGTATACCAAAACTAACTAAAATAGAGTTATAACAAGAAGATCAAATGTCAGTCTTTCCAAGTAGGGAATCTTGTTCTTAAACATCATCAGAAGAATCTACTAGATCAGGATAGTAAAGGAAAGTTTAAGCCTAACTGGTTGGGTCCCTTTGTTGTCACAACAAGCTATGGATCAAGAGCATACCAATTATCAACACCTGAAGGTGAACCCTTGCAGGAACCAACTAACAACTTGCATCTTAAAAAGTTTCATGCCTAGTCCTGAAGGGTGTAAAATCTGAAAATACCAAAAAAAATCAAAAATGATCAAAATCCACAAAAAATGGAAAAAAAAATTGAAAAAGTAAAGAAAAAACAATCATCCTCTATTGAAAACCACTTTGGTGGCACTTTGGGTAAGTACCTTGGTGAAAACCTAGAAAACAGGCGCCTTATGTAAATAAAGCACCCCCATCTATTCTTTGGCTCTTTATCCTTTATCCTACCATTCTTTGCATCACCATCCATCCATCGCCTCATTCATCCTATTTATTCCATCACCCATTCGTGTCTTTATCATAGCTTGATGTTGTGAAGTATTGTATCCCCTTTAGTGCTACTTGGCATATTCCAAAGGTTAGTTTTTCCTACCTATATCGAGGTAGTCTATCATATCACACTGGGGGAAATTTGTTATGGATCATATTGGGTTCTTGTATATCCTAAGGTTATCAGAAATATCATCGAAAATACCAAAAACATTCATAAAACTTCATCAAAAAACCAAAATCATTTGGAAAATCCTATACAGCTAAAATCCCAAAAACAATCAAAAATTGTAAAGTCAAAATCCAAAACATCCAAAACATATCAAAATCCCTAAAAAGATCGAACATCAAAAATCCAAAAATATTGTCCTATTGTCTAACTACATCATCTTTGAGATTGAATGTAAGTAAGTCCATCTTTGATGTGCCCCGAGACACCCTAGGTCAGTCCTTTAGGAGTCCGTCATAATAAACTGACATTCCATCAACTGTTCATATGTCATCTTCAATAAGTCGAGTCAGTCGAACTACGTGGTCTTTGTGTGTATAACGTAGGCAAGGCTAATCTTTGATCAGCCCATGAGGCCCCTAAGATAGGTCTTTGAGGTTAGGTTCTTGGTCAAAACTCTCAAAAATTCCCTAAAATTCCAAATATTATAAAAGCCCAAAAACATACAAATACCGAAAAATAAAAAACATCCATATATCCCATAAAACTCCTAAACATCCAAATATTAGAAAACAAAAAAACATTTGAATATTAAAAACACAAAAACATTAGAAAACATTTAAAAGACCTAAACAACATCAAAAATCTTCAAAAAACCCTAAACAACCTCAAAAAAATAAAAAACCAAAACATTCACATAAACTTTCAAAAAGACCAAAAACAACCTCAAAACATTTTCAAAATACTAAAAACATTGAAATATTCTAGAAAATATAAAACCACCCAGCCCATTTCCCTTTCACCTGCAATAAAATTTCCATTCATAATATATCAATCACCATCTTCAACCTTTGGCAAAATAAATAGAAAGCAAGTATCGCAAATCGTAAAGTGAGAACCCAAGTGTCAAAATCTATAGTCTAGATCATAGGTAAATATGTCAGTGAAGTTTATATCAATGGCTTATCATAAAGCTCATCATCATCCTACATCAAACAACCCCTAATCAACATGTCCTAGGATGTATCCTTCCTACGATGGACATTAGTATAAAAAATCACCTTAGCTAAAATAAATTGGCAATGGATATAGATAACATTGACTGTTTGTCTTTGATATTTTCTTGTGATTTATCTTAATGACCCATTCTGAGGACCTCTCGATGATGTCTATCAAAATGATTTAGAGAGAAAGGAATGATGCATCGATCAGTATCTTTTGTTTGTTGTACTTGTGGATACTCTTGTAAAATAACCTTGGTGCATACTTGCTTAGTTGTGTGTAGGAAGGTTGTTTGGGGTATGTTGTTGACTATTGCATATGCTTTGGTCCAACATATTGTAAAATTCTAACTTACATTTTGACGAGGTTTTTGTATGTCAAGGTGTGAACAAGAACTATCCTATTTGTTTGGAGAGTCAAAGTCCATTACACTAGATACAACACCATCCTGGTTATCAATACCTTGATGCATCGTGTCTATGTGTTATATCAAACAATAAGGAATGACAAAAAATATCAATCCAAAGATTTGAGCAAGTCATCATGATGCATTTCTCATCACCATCTCTAATAAAGTCTTGGTGGATCATAGACTTGTTGGATCTTTTGGATCAATCATGAAAATAAGTGGTCAATCATCTTGTTTCTTCTATCTTCTCTCCGTGCTAACCTAGTATCATGATAGTCAACAAAAACATCATTAATGTATCCATCCTATGTCCACAAATCATCAACATGCACACATCATAGCATAATCATAGCATATCATAATGCATACATTCTACATCATCATTATCATTTAAGTTGTGACGAATAATATAGATTTGTTATTCTAAGCATCTTAAATCGTTGCATCACATATCATAAACATGCATCACATTATCATATCATAAGTGTAAACATCTGCATTATCTATCCATACATCCATATGCATACATCATAAAATTGAATAAAAAATACACAAAAAGAAATACATCCATAACATTTGCATATCATAACCCGAGCATAACATCTGCATATCATGAAAAGATATTGAAAAAAATATAATATTGCATCCATTCATATCATCACATCACATATATCATCGCATATCACATAAGCATAAAATAAGTCAATCCATACATGATCAAAATATAAGCATATCACATCATCATCGTATCAAGTGCATCCATACATTCAAAACATGAAATAAGATTAACACATCATATCATATTGAATCTGTATCATATATATCAAAAAAATCATGATTGTCATGGTACAATATCTGAATCAGTGTATATCGGTCATAAATACAATATCCATGAGGCTATAAAAAAGGATCCCATGAATGTATATCTGTATAAAAGAATCGAGCAATGATCAAAAAGTTTCTATGCAATCAAGCTAGCCCTGATGGTTGCTCCCCTCTCCAACCTATCTCTCTGGTTGATCCTCTGCTCTAGGGTGTGCCCCACTCCTCTGAGAATAATTTGGTTGTCAGAGTTCCTATGGGACATCCCTATGATAATGCATCCTATAGTAGGCTACCTCAGTAACAACCTCTCTATATAACCTAGCAGACATTGGCTTCCCCTAAGATGCAGTTGTCATCAACTCAAGCTATTGGCACCGCTTGACCTCCTACGCTAACTACATCTCGACAGTCTATCTGAGCTACCACTCATGGTATCACTTTATCGTGATGGACTATACCTACTGTTGTGCCTGATCCCTCTCAGTAGTAATCACCAAAATCTGCTAGTGGGCTTGATCCCACTCACCTATAAGGACCTGAACCTACTACTGCAACTACTGAATCTACAAATCTCGGGGATCTGGCCCTGGTGGTGATGGTTGCACTAGTGACTACTGTACTAACTACTATTGAATAGGAGGTTGTTGACCCACTAGTGGTGCCCCTAGAATCTACCCATCCTAACCATCATGTCCCCTGACTCTGCCCCTACCTTTTCCTACACCCCTCCCTCGTGGTCTCCCTCATGGAGGTGCACCCATTGGATCTGTCAACCTACGAGGGGTTGTGAACCATGCATCATATGCAGGTGTCATCTAAGCATTTTCCTATCCTTGGTTGTATGCTCATGGATGAGCAACCAACTACTGAAATCCCCCAACCACCTTAGGAGCTAGGATCGTAGGTCCCCATGTAGGTACCTCTCATTCTGATCTAGCAAAGATGGATGTATATTGATCATTGGGCCTATCTTGCCTCTCTCCAAACTATCGGGCCACCCTATCTAGTAGATATCTCTCAATAATCATGAGCTCCCAACCCTGCATATACTGGGTCTGTCTAGAAAAGAAGAGTTACTACACATCATCATACCATGCTGGCATCTGAAGCCAGGGTTGCCATTTGAATACTATCATATCATCAAGCACCCAGTGCTAGTATGGAATCCCAAGCTGCCTAGTGTGCTTTAAAGTAATCACGCCTCTATATCGGAAAACCACTGGATCATCTAGCTCTACATCAACCATCTAAACAATCAGTCGAAGCACTATGATATACTCCCAAGCCCATATGTGTAGCAAGGTGACTCTTGTCTCGATTGCTCTATCATCGCAGTAGAAAAAATCATGCATATCATGATACAATGAAGCCAACATCACTAGCCCCCATGCAAATAATGTCCTCTTGTAGAGCGTCATATGCCAAGCAAGGCCCCGTCTTGGGCCGAATCCTATGCTTCATCGATTAGGAGCAACAAGCTGGAGATAATAGCTGTAACTATCAATCTGAAGGTAGCGACTCAACCTCTATACATTTCAAGGTCTATCTACAAAGTGACCAAAATGATGTCCTCCAGCTCCATAACCTCATGGCAGACATCATAACCAACATCAGAGTTGTAAATCATGTACTCACCATGTATCAACAAATGTAATATCTACCATACATCATCTAATGTCATTGTCGCCTCGCTTGTGGGAAGGTGGAACGACAAAGTCTCACTATGCCATCACTCACACAATACACTCATCATAGCCAGATGTGTCTGGATGATGGGCAGATAAGTGATGTACCATAGACCAATCTCTCCCAAGTGCTCCTAATGCAACTCAGATAAATCACCAAGTCTCTCCAAAATGGTGGGTCGGTGCTCGTGGGACATCAAAGGTGGAATGACCTCCTGCATCCATGAAGCGCACGACATCAAAATTCAATTTTTTTTTACTAAGTTTGGAAATTTTAGCTCCAAATTGACAATAGCATCGTTATTTACGATAGCGTTGCTATAATTCTAATTCTAAACTGCGACGCCCGAGATATTTAAATTGCAAATTGCAAATCACGTTGCCAGAAACACATGCGTCACAATTTAAACTTTGGAAACCCTAACCCTAATTTTCAAATCATGGAAGTGTGTTACTATAAACGTATGTGTCACAATTTAAAATTGGAAACCCTAATTCCTTATTGCGAACTACGTCACAATACACATGTGCATCACTAAAATTCATTTTAGCATCGCCAATTCTAATTTTATAGTTGCTATATAGCGATGCCACCAAAGTTTAAATTTCAAAACGCAATAAATGCATCAAAAAGTCAAATTTAAATCAAGTTTTGAATCACATACTGGTGGTCCTGCACTTGGAAGCCTCTGGTACTCTCTAACTCAGTCATAAATGTGTTGTGGAAGCACACATCACACCATTTCGTTAGAGGGTCAGAGCTCCAAATGCAAGAATTCTCTAAGGTGTGAATGCACAAATGAATTGAAAGTGACCCTTCCTCAACTATTTATGCTAGTTGATTAGGGTTTTTTCCCCTAGTTTAATCTTGAAGCTAGGGTTTTTTATCATTTTCATAGATTTTTCCAAATTTAAGCTTCTTTTGCATCATTTTTTGCATTTTTCGCATGTTTTTTGCATCCCATAGCCTTTATGGACCCCTGGGGTAACTTTTCACCTTTGTCGAGAAATCAACCCTAAATTCAAAAATTTTGCCTGATTTCTCGAGAGGGCAAGGAATCAACTTTATTCTTCCACTGGGGCATCTAAAAAATATTTTTATTTATTTTTATTTAAGCAACAACTTTTATTTGAAGAGCATCAATCTTTGAACTGAAGCAGCAAGTACCTCACTTTAAAGAGGGCCAAAATGTAGACACTAAAAATTTTCCTGAATGATGTCATACACTTGAATTAGGTATACTAACACCATTTCCTCTTGAAACCCATTCTCTTTTCACTTAATTAATTAAATTATCCTAGCTATTTAATTAATTGCATCGTTTGCATCTATTAACCTAATTCATTTAATCAGGTTAATTCCTCCTTTTCATGCTAACATTTCATCTCATTAAATTAAATAAATCAAAGTATTTAATTTAATTCCCTAAGTCTTCTTATTTAATTAAATAACCCTAAGTTATTTAATTAAATGTCATTTCACCTTTCCCTTTTCCTTAAATCATTTGATTTAATGAATACCACTTTATTCTTCTAGTTCCCCTAATTGCATGATTAAACCCTTGTTTAATTAGCAATTATCTAATTAATCCAATTCCTCCCACTTGCAAAGGAATATTCCTCCTGTGCACAATTTAATTTAGTTTTAATTAACTAAATATCCTTTTCCCTCACCCATGAGAATATTCCAATGAATATTCTCTCTCCTCCAATCATTTAAAAAAGGGAATATTCTCACTTAGCTTCCTATGCAAGCTAACTTGTGACTTCTTGTACAAGTTAACTTTTGACCTCTTGTACAGGTCAAAAATGTGCTTGTTTGGAAGGAATGAGAACCCTTAGTTAAATCTCATCTTGCATTCTCACCCATTGATGAGAATCCATGATCCATGCCTCCAATTTCCTCCATCCTTGACCATTGATTAGCTTTTTTGATCTCAACCCTTCATTTCTCATTTGATTTCCTATAAATAGAAAAACTTATGTTGTTGAAATCACTCACACTCACACTCATATTTAGCTCACATTTAGCATATTTTAGTTTAAATTAGTTGCATAATAGCTTAGCTTCCATTGATGGCTTCCATGCATCCATTTAGCTAATTAGATCATCAAGGTTTGAATCTTTTTGGTTTAAATCTCATTTAGATTAGCTTAGCAATTGCATATCTCAATCATTTAGCATAAAATCATGGTATATTAACTCTTGCATCATACTCATTTTAGTATGAATCATGTTTTCATCCACATATCACAATAGTTTCATCAATTCTCTTAAATAGAATCAATTGAAACAATCATGGGATTGGGAAAGGGTCGTTGTTCCACATCAACACGACACCACTGCCAAAACGGGATAAATTTTAAATGGGTTAGAGTAAACATTTTAATGTTTTCATATTTAGAATTCTTCATTTAAATAAATATTTAGTTTATCTTTAATTTGAATGATCTTGTTTAAGATTGAGTATTAGTGGCATGGATATGCTTCGATTCTTCATGGATCAAGCATAATCGGCTCATACTAATATCCTCGATCACAACTAATACTTTGTAATAGTTTTTAGTTGAATGTGATTGACATAATCTTGATTCAACCCTCTCTCATTTCAATAACATTGTGATGTAGGTTTCAAGTTTTCAAGTCAATATTCAAGTACAAGATCAACATCATTAATCAATACATTTCATGCAAATTTTAGTCCTTCAAGGATCTCCATTCAATGGTTTTATTCAAGGGTTTGGTGAGTTGCAACATAACAATTGCTCATTCATCATTCCTTTCATGTTTTATTTCAATTCAAGGTTTAATTACCAAAATGAGGTTTCACCAAGGAAAACCACCCAAAAAAAATAATTTTTTCCTCAAGTTTTTGTGTTGCGAGTTTTAGGTTGAAGAAAAGACTATTGGAGATCTCTAAAGTGCAAAATTGTAAAAGTTACAAAAGTTGGCAAAGTTGCAAGAAAAGTTGTCAAGATCACAAAAACTCAATTCTTAGATTTATTTTTTGTTATTTTTGAGTGAAACCAGTGGGAAATTGCATCTCATATTTGTCTTTAGAGCTCCCAAAAATTTAGTTCAAAAATTTGTCTCAGGATGCATTCATCATTTCTAGACACTTAGCAATCAGTTTTTGAGGCAGGTTTTAAGTGTCTTCCACTCATCCAATTTGCACAAAATAATTTGTTTCTATTTTGGAGCTATGCTTCATCTACATGAATTAGGTCTTAGGTTACAAATTTGAGGTCATTTGCTATTTTATTTCCATCTCCCAAAAGTGATGTTTGAATTTTACCCCTTTTCCACACACACATAGAGGAAATTGCTAGATCTTCCATAGAATTGACTTACCTAAGGGCTACAAGCTAATTCTATCTTGGAGGTTCTCATTTCCTAAATGAAATAGAAGAAGGTAGGTTCATCACAACCCATTTTTCCCTTTCTATTTATAGTAAGTTTGGTGAAACATTCCAAATTTAGTATAAAACCATATGTTTTGCACCTATCACCTATTTTTCTATGTTTCATTATGGTGAACCCAACATTTTGAACACTTAAATCTCTGATTTGGAGATCATCCAAACCATAGATCTAGGATTTGTATAAGTTTGCATTACTTTGCATCTAATTTAGGGTTTTCAAAACTGCATTAGTTTGCATTGCATATAGGGTTTTAAATTTGTATTTTTGCTTTGTTTAAATCTGAAAAATTCAAAATTTTGCATGCATATTACATTAAATTTGCATAGTACTTGCATATTAGTGTATGTTCAATCATTCATATTAAAAAATTGAGTCAAAATTGCATTTCAAATAGTGTCATATAGCTCATCATTTATCATTAATTCTACTTGCATTTTGTCATCAAATTTTGGAAAAAATTGTCACATAAGTTACAGTATGAAATCATAAACAAAAATCACATATAGAATCCCATAATTTGAATTTTTCATTTTTTAAACCCTGAGCAAGGACCCATTTTTCCATGGGAGAATGAGTCCCTGTATAGAAATTTTGTCCAATTTTCTAGTTCATTTAAATCTTTGTTTTAGCTTCTTGTTTTTGCTATTCAAACTGTATTTTAAAATTCTAAAAATAGTTAGTATATGTGCAAGAAAAGGTGTGATTTTGTTTCATTTATTGTAAACTCGTAAAAAATTCTATTGCATTTCAATATTCAAAATCATCAAACCTATAGAATTGTTTACATTTTTGAAGCATTGCATAAGTTAGATAGATTAATTTTCATTTTAGGCACACACTCAAAATTCACAACGTTAGTGAAATAAAGGAAAATAGGGTTTGGGGGAAATGTATTATGAAAGGGGATTCACCACAAAGACCTATTTCCCTAATTTCATTCAAGGAAATGAGATCCAAACAATGAAGTGAATAATAACCCTTAGGTGAGTCAAATCAAGTTATGAATCGATAAATTTCCTATCTATGCAAGGATGGGGGTAAAAACTAAATAACAATTTGGAGAGGAAGATCAAAACCATCAAACAAACCCCAAAATGCAAGTTATAAGATGCAAACTAAGAACAACAATTAAATATGACAAAAACAATAGCCAAAAGGTAGATATGGAAAGGGGAAATTGATGTGTACCTTTCACCAAAAGTCACCTCTTTAAGCTTATCAAGGACTCATTCACCCTATGGTGAATGGGTCCTGGCTAAGGTTTATGAAAAATGCTTTTTGGGTTCTCTTCTGCTATGTTTGCACTCTCAAGTTTTAGGTGTTCACTGTGGACAACCGGAAATAAATTTTGTAGAGGAGTTTCCATGAATTGAAAAATTTTCTTGCAACTTTGACAACTTTGTGATGCAATGCAAGGGGATTCAACAACTCAATATGTCATGCACTTGGCATAAATACTGAAAATCTCACTCTTTCTCACATACTTTCAAGGATTTCAAACACCCAAATAGACTCAATTGAATTTTAAGGATTCAATAGACTCCAAAGAGGCTTTACACAATATATTCTCAACCCAAAAAACTCAACTTAGATTCCAAGAACTCATAGTTCCTTCAATTATTGGATTTTCACAAGTATACTACCACAGTCTAGTAGATCTTCCATTTAGGACAACCCTAAATAAATTTTGATAGAGAGAAGGTAAAAAGACTGTAAAAATAGTTTCAAACACCAATTATTGGGTTACAACACATATCAAAAATTTGGAATAGGTTCCTTTGTAAGGTTTGCTCCAAAAATATGATTTTCATGCCCAGCCTAGACCTAATTAGGCTTGTGCCAACAGGGGGTTCTATGACTTCCAAAAACCAAAACGATTTTCCAATGGCTCAAAAACATCTAATTAGACCTTCATATGCTTATTCCACCATTTTCCATTCTTTTCTTGAAGGATTTTAACAAACCCTAGCCTCAAACCCCCAAATTGCTTGAAAATACTATGATAGTCACCTAGGGCATCAAGAAATTCCACTTGAATCTACTCCAAAAAATTTAAAACCAAAAGGAAATCATTCATTACCTTAAAACAGACCTCCATGCAAGTTTTTAGCAAATTTTAATCGAAGAAGTGAAAGATATTGAATTTTTATTGCTTGTTGCCCCCTTCAAATCTAAATCTACCCGCCTGGAGTAAAATTGTCATAACTTGAGAAAATCTTAACCAATCAACATGAGACAAAATCCATTTGAAACATTTGAAAGTATATTCAATTTAATTTAACATGCAATCATATTTTAACCATTATCTTCCCGTACCAATCCGTACAAGGCATGGAAACATAAGAAAACATTCAGAAATTACAGAAATTCATGGTGATATTGTTATTTTCATTCAAATTCTCAACCACCTACTTATAAAATGATGGGATGGGTAATATATAGAATTTACAAACCATATGGGGTTAGTTACAACCAAATTTAGGACTTATGACCTTTCATCTTCCACTATATTGCATTTTTGCAATTTTGACAAGTTTACACATGACAACTTTTACAAAAATTTGCAACTTTTGCAAGATTAACCCAAATGACTGCCAACCATGCCTAATACATTTAAATGGTCTAAATAGACCTTATTGAACACAAAAGACTCAAAACTAACTAAATCCTAGCATTTGACGAAGTACACAAAAAATGACCATTTTGGAAAAATTGACTCAACAAGGTGCTCCTACACCACTTTGCAACTTTCTTCAATTTTTCTCTTCAAAGAATCTTCAACCTAAAATCTACAATCACACATAAAAGAGAGAAAAATGTTGTTTGTTAGGGAACGGGGGTTTCCTTGGTCAAACCCTGTTTTGGTAATTAAACCTTGAAATGAAATAAAAAAGAATAAAGGAATGATGAATGGATAACATAATGTAACAACTCACCAAACCTTATTTGAACCTTGGAATAAAAATCTACAAACTAGCATGAAGTGGCTTCAATGGATGTAGATCTTGATAATGAAACTTGTCTTGAAACAATGCCTTGAATATGCTTGAACACTACATCACCATATTAGCTCAAACAACATGCATGATGCAATAAGTCTTTGACATCATGATAAGAATCTTGATTTCTATAATAATATTCAATAATCTTCCCTTGAATTGCTTTAAAATTCTCTTAAATTTCTCTTGTGAAAGTACTCTTAGCTTGCTTGAAATCATCTAGGATCTTAGGTGAAAGCATAGTGAAATAACCTCTTATTTATACATATCTTAACATTAATTCCCAAAATTCAAATATCACAAGCCGACATTGAATTGTAGATTTGGAATCATTAAAATACCACCAAAAGCATATTCTAAAGGGGGGTTCTAGGTCTAAGTGAGGACCCATTCTCCCTATGGTGAATGGGTCCTAGGACACTTACCTAGGACACACATTACTCAGTGTTAAACATAGTTTAATTTAGGGTCTTAGATCTAAGTGAAGACCCATTCCCCCTATAGTGAATGGGTCCTAGGTCACTTACCTAGGACACACATCTTCCAAAGTTAAGTCTTGTGTAATGGAATTTATGAATGTTGTGTTTTATCCCTCAGAATTTGGATTTAATTAGGCTCATGAATTTGAGTTAAAGGGGCCAATTAAGGAAAACTAACCTCAATCAATTAATAAAGCCCTAGATTATTGTGAAAGTGTAAAGGTACACCATACAACATTAAAAAAAAGGAACAATTAATTCTATTTTATTTAAAAGGGCCCTAAAATTAATGTGAATATGAAAAACATATTACAACACTAAATCAAGGCATAATTAAACTCATTTTATTATCAATTATTCCCAAATTAAGTGTGAAAAAGGGATACTTTTTCCTACACCACATTTTGCCCCCACTTTAGTGAGAGGATGACCCCATATCAAACTCACACTAAAGTAGACATTCAAGACACTTATGTATGCAACAATGAAAAAGATACACAATCATACACTATCAAAGACCAGGAATATCAAGCCTAGATGGTCTAATCGATGTGAAACACATCTAATCCATCAGTTTTTATTTTGTTTTGTGTTCACTCTGAGGTAGTGTAACCTTAGGCTGTCCACTAGGTGAGTATCCCAAAAGGGTGGAAAATGAGAGAATTATATTAGGATCCCATACCATATCAAATCTATCCTCCTAACAACTTCAATAAGGTTCCACAAGAAAGCAAGGTGTGTTATGCTAGGTGGCCTTGAATTTAGAGTTCGAGCTTCATAGGGCTTAACAAGATATGTTATGTTAAACACCTACGAACAAGGAAAGAATCCACAAGAAAGCAAGGTGTGTTATGCTTGGTGGCCTTGAATTTTTAGTTTCGAGCTTCATAAGGCTAATCTAAGTTTATAGTTTTGAGCTTTATAAGGCTAATATGAATTTATAGTTTTGAGGTGTGAATTAATGAGGCAATCTAAAGCAGGATCAAATCTTGGCATACTTCATTTGTGGTACAAGGACAAAAATTAGGGGGTACAATTTATTTAATTGTAGGGTAACCACATAAATTCACTGGTCATTGGTTTCATTTATATCGACATCCTCTAGTTTATGGCATACATTGCCATCAACCAAGCTCTTGGATCTCCATCGACAACTCTCATCACATCATCGCGATCACTATGTACTGGTCTGCAAGCGTCGACGTTCATTGGAGGTCACATCACACTGTCAACCATAGGCTGGCCTCATATTGAATACCTTGGCATCATCAAAGGTTGAATATTCCTTTCACCACCAATTAGGTACTTGGTAGTAGGTACCTGTCATTGGCAAGTAACGATCGTTGGGTTTCATTTTTGGTACACATTATATAGCCATAGATCTTTTTATATAAATACATTATTTTCAAATTTTGTCGATGCCATTGTTTGGTGGTCGACATACTTTATGTTAGGTTGTTAAATCATTTAATCCATCAACATGTTTATAAATAAAATATGCCAACTGTCATAGTTGTAATTTTTTTGTTTTTTTCCCTATCTTAGCCATCGGTCATATGACCGACCAAGAGCCAATGACTGGGTGCTAAAAATTTGCACCTAATTAGTGTTCATAGAACTTGTATTTTCCCCCCAAGTGCCTTTTTATAGGCCTTTTTTCTTTTTTTCATAACTTTCACATATGGAGGAATTTTTTTTGAAATGAAATATCGCTAGAAATTTGAGAAGCTCAATTTTCTATTGGTGAAGTTATTTTTTTAGAAATTTTGTAGTTTAATGCCAATTTTTTCTGATTGAAGTTAGATCTTACTTTTTGGATCTCGAGCCCATAACTTCTTGCCACGATCTCTGATTTTCATAATTCTTACGACGTTGGAAAGGTATTGAGGAGCTCTATACAACCGTCCATGTACTTTTTCCTATTTTTGTTCCAATTATATTGTGATTTCAGATTTTTCCCAATGGGACTATTGAATCATACTTGGATATTTTGGCAGTTGGGAAAGTGTTATTTTGATCATTATACTTCATTTCAGCTATATTGTATATGTTGATCTTAGATCATATCATTCGAGAAGTGTATCATCATTGTAATCATGGGTTATTCAACTCATCCTTCTGTAATAGTTTTGACTAGGGATAATTATGAGTCATGGAAAAAATGCATAACTACACATTGTAAGTGGCTAAACATTTTTCCACATTTTTTTGGAATTATTCCTGACCCAAAAACAACATATAGGAAATTAGTTTGGGGTAATAAGAATGATCATATCATAGATTGATTGGTTCTAGTTTCAGTGCAAGCGTCCTCAGAGAAAGTTGTCATAAGATCTTCTCTAACATCTCATGCCCACACATAGTTTGGACCAAAGTTTGGGAGATATTTGGAGATCCACATAAGCCTCCATCCCAAATGATCTTGCTTCATATTGCCTCATTCCACTTGATGATGTTGAAAACATACCCTATGATGATGACACCTTAGAGGAGTTTAAATATGATGCAAAACTTGAGCGTCTTGATGATCCAGAGATTTCTCCTGCAACTCCTACTTCTCTAGTTGAGATCACATCTTCATCTTTTGTTGATGAGTCATTGAGTAATTCTAGTGATTCAGTGCAATAGGTATCTGATAGTCTTCCTTATTGGGATTCCTATTTGACAGGTATTTCTAACTTGTTTGTGGAGTCTCATACTGTAGATTTGGAGGACACACTTGAGGGGATTTCTCTCCTATTTGATGACAATTTCAACACAACTGTTATACCATCTACTTTTTCTTTGGAGATTGACATTCATGATTCTCCTCCTTCACTCGATTTGTCATGTTTCTTGGTTGAGTTTGACCATGATTATGTTGTGACTTATTCAATCTTGGAGATTCCTAATAAATTTTAGAGGCATTCATTCTTCCTCCTTTCAGATTGACATGGAGTAGCTTCTTCATCATCTTATGGATATGTTTCTTCCTAAGGGAAGATGTGTTGCTTGTAGAAATTGGATCATCTTTTGTTTTCAAGCATTCTTCATCGATATTGGAGCTTCTTCATCATGGGGGGGATATCTTATCTCTCTTCTTCCCTCTTATGTGGGGGTCATTGATTGTATATACATGATGGATTTAGTCCTTGGTGGGTATCATTGAGTCCTCCATACATCATGTTTTTTTTTTCTCTTTTGGAGAGGAGTTTTTTCACACATGGTTTTCTCCTTTTCTCTGCTTGTGAGAGATTGATTGCATTGTAAATGGGTACTTAACATGGCCTAGTAGTCGGGACCTATCATCAAACTAGCATGAAGTGGATTCAATGGATGTAGATCTTGATCATGAAACTTGTCTTGAAACAATTCCTTGAATATGCTTGAACACTACATCACCATATTAGCTCAAACAACATGCATGATGCAATAAATCTTTGACATTATGATAAGAATCTTGATTGTTTCAATTATCTTCAATAATCTTCCCTTGAATGCCTTCAAAATGCTCTTGAATTTATCTTGTGAAAGTACTCTTAGCTTGCTTGAAATCTTCTAGGATCTTAGGTGAAAACATAGTGAAATAACCTCTTATTTATACATATTTTAACATTAATTCCTAAAACTCAAATATCACAAGATGACATTTAATTGTGGATTTGAAATAATTAAAATACCACCAAAAACATATTTTAAATGGGGGTCCTAGGTCTAAGTGAGGACCCATTCGCCCTATGGCGAATGGGTCCTAGGCCACTTACCTAGGACACACATCGTTTAGTGTTAAACATAGTTTAATTTAGGGTCTTAGATCTAAGTGAGGACCCATTTGGGTCCTAGGTCACTTACCGAGGACACACATCTTCCAAAGTTAAGTCTTGTGTAATGGAATTTATGAATGTCAGCTTTTATCCCTCAAAATTTGCATTTAATTAGACTTGGATTTGAATTAAAGGGTCCAATTAAGGAAAATTAACCTCAATCAATTAATAAATCCCTAGATTAATGTGAAAGTGTAAAGGTACACCTTACAACATAAAAAAAAGGCACAATTAAGTCCATTTTATTTAAAATGGCCCTAAACTTAATGTGAATATGAAAAACCTATTACAACACTAAATCAAGGGATAATTAAGCTCATTTTATTATCAATTATTCCCAAATTAAGTGTGAAAAAGGGATACTTTTTTCTACACTATAGTTATTATCTTTCCTCTCCAAGTATGCCAAGAAGAATCTCATTAACAAGCATGTTAGTCATTCTTCCAATATCTTTCCTAGTTAAGAGAGTCTCTTAGTGCAAGAGAGTGAAATTATTGACAAATTCCTTAATTCCACATCCCCTAATATCTCTCCTATTTGTGAGAATGTTTTGGTGAAAGAGGATGTAAGCATAGAAAATCATGACAATCATAGTTTCTCTTCTCCCAGTACCTCTTCTACTTGTGATGAAGGTATCTTGGTGTTAGAAGATACATCCATTTAGAGTCATGAAAATCTTGAAAGATCCTCTCCTAAAAAATATCCTACTTGGGAAGATATTATGGCACAGGAGAATGAGATCATTGATACATTTCTTAACATCAATTTACCTAGCCTCCATTCATCTCCCAATCATGAGAATGTTTTAGTGAAAGAGGATGAAATCATGGACAATCATGACAATCACATTTGCTCTTCTCCTAATATCTCTCCTAGTTGTGAAGAAGATAGTTTGGTGTTAGAAGATACACTCATTGAGAGTAATGAGAATCTCATTTCTCCCTCTCCTAATTCTTCTCTCACTTGGAAGATATAATTGAACAAAATGATGCAATCATTGGTAAGCAAGAAAACCATAGTTATTCTTCTCTTGACGCCTCCCCTACATGTGATGGAGTTATCTTACAAAATCTAATCATGGAATGTGATCAACATCTTGTTTGCTCCTCTCCTAAAATATCTCCTACTAGGGAAGATATCATGGTGCAAGAGGATGATAGCATTGATAGTAATATGGCTTCCTTAGATGAAGATGATGACGTGACGTTAGACCCTCCTTCGGTATAATATTATCACAATGAGGATAAATATTTTGAGGTTATGAACATTAGATATCCCTTGAGTCCTCCTACAAGTCCTCTAATTATTAGGCCTCCTAAGTCATCTCCTAAGCCACTTCTTACCTTCTACCCACCCTCACATCAACCTCAAGTTCAAAACAAAATCATTCTTATCATAAGACCACCTAAAAAGAAACCATTATCCCTAGGAGGTATCTTTAAATTTACAATGCAACTTGATAGTAACAATGTTTCACAACAACCAAGTTATAATATTGTTGCTCACACATATAATACAAGGAACAATAGGAAACCAAAAACCACTCCCACTTGATTACCATTGCCTCAATTTATCTTTCCTAGTGCTCCTCATTTTCCTTTACATAGTGGGAAGGAGTATGACCTTGTTGAACAACTTTAAGATACTCCTGCTAAGATATCCTTTTGGGATATTATTCAAGAATCACCTAATTATCATAGTACTTCCTTGCAACAAGTGATGGTCCCTCCTAGTGTGCAACCAAATGATGTAATAGCTCTAATTCAAGGTATGAACTCGGTCAACTTAGACATTACTTTCCATCAAGATGAGTTACCTCCATTAGAAGTGAAAAAATAAAATGAGGCTTTCATAATAAAATTTATCATTAATAGGGTTGGCATAAAGTGAACCCTTGTTGACAATGGCTCAAACCTTAACGTGTGTAGTATAAGTTACCTTTTTGATAATCTTGGAGTGGATAAGACTAAGATTGAACTTGATTATTTATTCATTCGAGGATTTGACAATGTAGGAAAACAACCACTTGGTGTGATCACATTACCTATACAATTTGGAAAGGCCACATTGCAGGATCCTATCCATGTTATGCCTCAAGATCTTTCATGCAATCTTCTTTTGGTTAGACCATGGATTCATGAAATGCATGTAGTTCCTTCAACTCTTCATCATATAATGAAGTATGTGTACAACAACAAAGTGTATACAATCAAGGCCGACCCTAAACCAAAAATTTGTTTGCACACTACGAAAGACAAGGAAAGTCCTTTGAAAATATTGATACCAACTTCAAAAGTATAACCCGTGCAAGAGGAACAAAAAGAGAACAATATTGACAAGGTCACAAAGTTATTGGAGGATGATTGGGGTTCCTTATATTTTACACCTACATTCATGGGAGAATACAATATCATAACAAAAGAGTTTGAAAAGAGAAAAGAACCAGTGGTAATGTCAACAAAAAATTAGGAAGACCCTTAAAAATAATTCACTTCAACCGCTTTAGAAGAAGAAAAAAATTACACAAATTTTTTTTATGAAGTTGAATATGAAAAACCACCAAATCCAAAAGAAATGGAAAAGCTTTATGGAAGAGGTTAAGAACTTTTGAAACAACTTGGTTATAATGGAAAAGGATGTGATGCTAGAGAACAAGGTATCTGTGTCCCTATAGAGCCTAACACACAAGAAACCACTAGTGGTCTTGGTTATTGTCCCTCAAAAGAAACAAAAGCATCAAAAAATCCTTCACTCAATACCAACACTATTACATAGATTCTTCTAAGAAAAATTTAACCTTGGTGCATCTTGAATTGATAGGAACAACTAGTGGTCTTGGTTATTTCCCTAAAAAGAAACAAAGCAAACAAGGAAATATTCACTTAATATAAATTTCATTGCATGCAAAACACTCCTAGGACATCTTCAAACAAATGTCTTAGTAATGATTGGGGTTCACTAGATTTACCACCTTCCTTTAAGGGAGAGTACAAAATCTCACAATATAAAGAGTCTTGTGTATGTATGACACCTTATACTAAGCAAGAGATATCTTTGTCACAAAAGGAACATATTCTACTATTAACAAGAGAGTACCTTGTCGAGGCTTCTCCAAGCCCACTTGATATCTCTCCCTCCAAGAAGATGAAAGAAATTTTACAAAAATAGTTCATTTTGTGCATATCATCGAATTCATGGTCATTCTACTAATGTATGTAAGGCTTTGAGTGATAAAATTCAACATATTAAGGTTTTGATGCTCTTCCTTGTGTTGATGCACCTATTTCCTCTAATTGATACTAATTTTTATCCTATCATTTTTCTCATCACTATGTGGCATTGGTAGCTTTATGCATCTTGCTCATTGTCATTCATGGTGGTACAATGTTAGGTGCAACCATATTTCTCTTGGAAACAACATGATAGCTCTTGGTGGTTGTTTTTGTCTCTATGATTGGGGGAAAGGATAACTAGTCTTTGGGAGGTGTGTATTCTTTCCAAGGATCCTCTCATTCTCTCTTTCTACTTAAAATACCAACATAGAAAGTATGTTGGCATTTTAAGTGGGGGGCATAGTGTCCCCCATTTATTGTTTGCATTTTACCTTCTTGGTAATGGTAGAATACATCTCCTAGGAAGTATGAACTTTTTATTCAAAGTTTGGTTTTCTAAATTCACGTGATGTGTCTTCTTGGTGGTGTCATTGGATTTGATATCCTTCAAGATTGTGACCTTTCTAGGCATATGAAATTCCTCTTATTGGTGATGCTATGGTTTTCATTCCCTAAGTTGTGAATATTTTATCCTCGACTAGTCCTTTCTTAGAGACATTAATCATGATGTTCCCTAAGGTGAGACCTTTCATGAACTAAGAAAAACTTCTTTGAATATCCTATTGCATGTATCAAGGCTACCAAGCATAACACAACTTGCTTTCCAGTGGAGCCTTTTTCTTGAATGCCTAGCATAATGCATCTTGCTATCCTTGTGACCATCTCATTGGTTCCTTATCAAAGTTATTAGGAGGTATAACTTTGGCATGGTTAGCTACACACTCCCTGGGGCTCACCTAGTGTATATTGGACTACACTAGCCCTAGTGAGCATATTGTTGTTTGAGTAGTGAACAATGGGTTTCACTTGTAAACATTTTTGGACAAACAACTAAGGCTTAATCCACATTGAGTTAGAAAAATAGTCGAGGCTTGATCTGCCCCTTTTCCTTTTTTTAATTTATTTTCTTTCTTTTATTCTTTGACATTGTATGTTTGTGTATCTTATCTTTTTGCTTCATATCATACATCTTGTGTGTATTCCTTTGTGCTTATGTCGGTTTGACATGGGATCTTGGATTCAGAGAGCTTGTGCAACCTCCTTGTCCTTTTCATCCTATCCCATCCACATTTATACACTTGGACCCCTCTTGACGTATATTTATCTACTTTAGTGTGAGTTTGCGCTTGTGGTCATCCTCTCACTAAAGTGGGGGCTAAATGTAGTGTATTAAAATGTACTCCTTTACATTTTCACACTTTTTTTAGGTCCCCTCAATTAAATAGTACTTAATTATGCCTTAATAATCCCTCTTTTACATCTACAAACCTAATAAATTACATTCTCTGAAAGGGAAACCCAACAACAATTAATGCCAACACATAACACTTTATCTTGAGCAATGTGTGTTCTAGGAATAGGGACATGGGACACATTTGACCATGGGTGAAAGGGTCCTCCCTAAGCCTTTGAAACCATTTTTAAAACCTTTTTTTGGTGGTATTTTTATAATCCTAAATTCAAATTTCGATGTCGACTTGTAATGTTTAATTTTTAGGAAATTAAGGATAGATATCTATAAATACAAGGTTATTTTATCAAATCAACTAAAAGTCTTCAATTAGATTTTTGAGAGATCAATCCTAAGAGAAAATATTATTGTCAAGAGCATTGAAGAGTAGATTTATCAAGCATTTGTTGCAACATTTGAGATCTCAAGCATTATGTCAAATTTATGTTCATTCATGCATGTTTTTGGAGCTAACATTGTGATGTAGGTTTCAAGTTTTCAAGTCAATATTCAAGTACAATATCAACATCCTCAATCAAGCCATTTCATGAAAGTTTCATTCCTTCAAGGATCTCCATTCAAGTTTTTTATTCAAGGGTTTGGTGAGTTGCAACATCACAATTGTTTAGTCATCATTCCTTTCATGTTTTATTTCAATTCAAGGTTTAATTACGAAAATGGGGTTTGACCAAGGCAAACCCCCATCCACCAAAAACAAAAACAAAAATTCATTTTTTGTTTGTGTTTCAAGTTTTAGGTTGAAGAAAATTTGAAGATTGGAGATCTCTAAAGTGCAAAATTGTAAAAGTTCTAAAAGTTGTCAAAGTTGCAAGAAAAGTTGTCAAGATCACAGAAACTCAAATCCTAGATTGATTTTTCATCATTTTTGAGTGAAACTAATGGGAAATTTCACCTCAGATCTGTCTTCAGAGGCTCCCAAAAATTTAGTTCAAAAAGATGTCTCAGGACCCATTCGTCATTTCTAGACACTTAGCAACCAGTTTTTGAGGCAAGTTTTAAGTGTCTTCCACTCATCCAATTTACACTAAATTGACTGTTTCTGTTAGAGTTATGCTTCATCTATATGAATTAGGTATTAGGTTACAGATTTGAGGTCATTTCTATTTTATTTCCATCTCCCAAAATTGTTGTTTGAACTTTACCCCCCATCCACACACACATAGAGGAAATTGCTAGATCTTCCATAGAATTGACTCACCTAAGGGATAAAAGTTAATTCTATCTTGGAGGATCTCATTTCCTGAATGAAATAGAAGATGGTAGGTTAATCAAACCCAATTTTTCCCTTTCTATTTATAGTAAGTTTGGTGAAACATTCCAAATTTAGTATAAAACCATATGTTTTGGACCTATCACCTATTTTTATGTGTTTCGGTTTGATAGGGAACTTGAGAAGAAAAGGGTATTATAGGCTTGAGAATATGTTAAGAAGTTTGATTGCATGTTATTACAGTTTCTCACTTTTACATATATTAGAGTTGGATGTTTTGATGGATATCCATATATGCTCCCTAGATATTCCAGTGACAAGATTGTGTTGATAGAGCTATGGAGACAAATCATGGTTGTACATAGCAAACAAGCTAAGTCACACAAGGCTAGATTCAAGTTTCCTTTGACCATTGGTAAATACTCCATCACTACTTCTCCTAGAGCCAAGGCCATGGAGACGTATATGCAATGGGTGACAATGAAAAAATACAAAATGAGGCTTGACTTTGATTACAGGGGGATGAAGGAAAAACTCAAGAAAATCTACACTCATGTGCATAAGGTTGAAGACATATAGGTTGAGTGTAGAGCTGATGAATATGTAAGGAAGATTAACTATAGTCGACTTACCTTAAAACAAATTAGAAATCTTGATCTTGCTGACATCCCCGAGATATGGAAGATGAAGATGATATCTTGGACCCTTCATATGAAGAGAATAATATTGTTGACACTCCTTTGTCACCGATCTAATGGTCGCAAAAGGATATGATTTCCATAAGAGAGAGATTTTAGAATATTCTTGCAAACACTAATGTTTGGTTGCAAGAGAATGGGATCAAATTGAAATATTTGAATATAGGATCAGAAGAGGAGGAAACTAAAGGGCCTACAGGTAAAAAGAAAGGAGAAATAAGGAAAAAGAAAAAAGATGATGCTCCAAGTACCAGCAAGGTACCTAAGTTTATTTTCACAACAAAAGGATACAAGAGTAAAGAATAGGAAGGGACATCCACTCAGGGTGAAGAACAAGGAGAGGAAAATCTATTTGAAGAAACACAAGAATCTGCAGTCACTTCACAGCTTGAGTTTGCACCAAAATATTCCCCCATCTATTCCTCTTCTATAGCTACCATGTTACCAAGTCCCACTCCTCCTACTGTTACAAGTGAACAATCTTTTCCTATTATTTCCACCATTTATATTACTCCTACTATGTCAATTCAATCAATTCATTCATCACCTGTTGGACCATGTTTGTTGTTGTGTCAAAAGATTGATCTATCAATGCCTGATACAAATGGTAGAGACATGGATGACATGTGAGGTAGTTAGTCTTTTCTCACAAATCCTGAGGGGAGCGTTAACCATCTACCAAAAATCTCCCCAACATTACCCAAGGGGATTCAAACCTATGACCCAATGCTCTAATACCAATTGTTGGCCCACTTTTATCGTTGCATCAAAAGATCGATCTATCAATGCCTGATAAAAATGGTAGAGACATGGATCACATGGGGGGCGATTAGCCCCTTGTCATGAATCTCGAGGGGAGCATTGACCATCTCCCAACATCACCCACTAGTGGGTCAATTTTTGAGAGTCCTCATGATATTGAATTTTTTTTTGGCCCTTTATTTTCTTTGCCTAGTTTTTCTTCACCTATTTTTGATGTGTCCACACAATCTCATTTTGAAAAATTCATGTCTAAATCCTTACATAATGTGTCAATTGTGAAAATCCTAGCTGCAATGTTAACCCATACTCAACCAATTATAACCACCACTGTTGTAGGTGAAAATCTATCAACACAAACCATGGTGGTAGGTACTGAAGGAGATTCTTCCACTCTTCCTCCTTGGTTAACATCACAAACACCTAAGAGGAAGAAGCAAGTCGTCTCTCCAAATGACTTCAATTTTGGCCAACTGGTTCTTGTGAAGACCAAGTCTACGAAGAAGGAAAAAACTCTTTCAAGGATGATGGTTGACAAGTCAGGTTATAAGTATGCTGAGGTAGCACAACCTCCCCCAAATAATACTGTTGAAGAATTTTAAGTGTCAGATTATGTGATCACCAAATCAGAATTAGGAAACTAAACACATGAAGGTTCAAAGGAAGATTTGAGAGAAGCAATGTCATCTTTGCTTGAAAATTATGACAAGGATAAAATCATTAAAGACCAACTGAAGGCAAAGGTGGAACATCTCACATCTATACTCTGGAAGATAACTCAATCTTTTGAGTCTATTGAACCTGTTACCACAAGTGTGAATGATCTTGCAATTCAAAAGACCAAAAGGACTCATGCACAAGGCAAGGATCTCAATGAATGGATAGATTATATAATGGCCCAAGGAACACGGTTTTTTAAGTCTTCTATTGAATTGATCAACAATATGGAGAATGTGAAATCAAAATTGAACCAAATAATTGATGCATTATCTCAGAATATGCAATTGATAGAGAAAGTTCTTGATGCTTGGACCAAAATGAGGGATCTCAAGTTAGATGTGTTGGTAGAAAATGGGGTGATCCCCACCAGAAAAATGTTCATCGAATTTTGAGAAACAATGAAACATAAAAGAGATGTCATCAATGAACTAATCAAAGATATGCAAGAAGTTTAAGAGATAGGTAATGATAGAGTGTCAGATCTCATCACTAATATTGGTGAGCTTCCTTGGAAAGTACTTCATGACAATTAAAAATTCCTTCCCATGGAGACAGTTATTTAAGAGTTCACGTCCCTAATTCAGACAAAGATTGAATCAAAAGCTTTTTCATTGGCTTCTATTGATAAGCTAGTGGATTTTCAATTAAATTTGGATAACCTAAAAGTAATACTGGGCAAGCATAGAAAAGTACACTTTAGTATTGAGGAATCCATCACATGAGTGCTTGCCATCTCCAACCATACATCAAGGCCAAATGACTCTGAATCCCAAGATGCATTGAAAATATATGATGATTTCTTGGAGAAGAATGTCGAAGAATAAAAGATCGTGCTTGTCTTGAGACTTAGTTTATTTTCAAGTTTTTCCTTTATTCAATTTGTAAATTATAGATGACATTTTACATGTCTTTTGTAATAGAAAAATTACATGTAAGAGGATTGAGGTCCCAAATCAAATTGGACTCTTCCTTTGAATAATTCAAATCAGTTGTAGATTTCCTTTTTTCACTCTTGGCTCTCTATAAATAAGAGGGAGCTCTTTTGTAAATATTATCTTTTAGCTTATGAAGTGAAATGTTGCCAAATTGAAGAGCACATTGAAACTTTGTTTTTGAAGTGTAAATCAAGATTCAATCAATAAAAGAAGCAAGTTGACATCCAATCTTTTCCTTGGATCAAGCTTGTTGTGTATTGGGAATATTATTACGTCTTTCCTATTATATTATCTTGTACATGATTGAATCATAGTGTAGAATT
This sequence comes from Sequoia sempervirens, assembly GCA_007258455.2. Lineage (NCBI taxonomy): Eukaryota > Viridiplantae > Streptophyta > Pinopsida > Cupressales > Cupressaceae > Sequoia > Sequoia sempervirens. Next base: position 54,193,678 of record VDFB02075321.1, on the reverse strand, counting down.
GAGTATGTTCTAAATTTGATTTTGAAGTGTCTGAGCTGCGATATTATATTTGGCAATTGTGTTTATGTGTATAACTTGGAGATAATTCAAAGAATTTTGGTTATGAGTTGTTATCTACGTTAGTTGATCCTTTTGTGGAATATATTGGAGACTTTGGGCTGCAACAAATACCATTCTAGTTATTGTTTCATCTAACTGAATTAGATATTGGTTATTATTGCACTCCAAATAGTATTTTTTTCTTAATTACATGTAATTATCATGAGATTATCATTATAATTTTGTAAGAAAAAACATCTATTCTAAAAAAATAGAATAAGATGAATGGAAACACCCCATGGATAATTGTAGTGTACATAATCTTAGTTAATTACTAGTTGTTTTTAGTTAGCAATAAGAAGGGACCCTCCCCTTTCTAAGAGGAGAGATTTAATCTCACTATACTGTGACTAATATCACCATTTTGTAATCAGTTAGTTGATTACAAAATATTCACCCAATAGTATAAAATAAAAATAAAAAAATAAGGCATAACTACATGGTGTTAGCTAAATTTTCATCAAAGTGATTTTTAAAATACTCAAATAAAGTTAAATTTTTAAGGGGTCACACAAGATGTTATGTTATGATTTTTGATAAAAATAGGATTACTTTGTGTGGCCCCGCTATTTGAACCCCTTAATCTCCACCATTTAAAAATAATAATAGTTTAGAAAGTAGATTCAGAACACTACAACTCTTATTTTTGTTGCATCTTCAAATTTTGAGTGTAAATATCTTTAATTTCTCATCCAAGATCATTTTTTCTTGATTTCATTGAAAAAAATGGCCACTTAAAACCCCCTTTTCATCCCCCATTTCTTTACACTTACCCTTCCATTCTTCTAGAATTTTTTTTATTCTACTCATTCTCTTTGGTTGCATATTTCCTTGGTTCTAATGCAACTACCTTAGGTCGGCGATTTGGCTACAAGGTTGCAATTGCCTTCGAATAGGCACTCTATTGAATACACTTGAAAGCTCCCTCAATTCACAGACTATTCACCTTTGGATCTTTTAGGAGTGCCCCCATGATGGATAAAAAGCTCACTTTGATACCACTTGATACAATCATGGATGAAGAGTCTAAATCTAAAGGACTATCCAACTATGCAAGTGTGAGTTGACACAACCGAATTAGCATAGAACAACAAAATAGCTTCTCATTGATTCAGTAACATGGGATTCCTATCACATATAAATTAAAAAAATAGATTGGTGCACAAACTTTTTACAATCTTATATGTAAATATATGAAATAAGAACTATTATCACTCTATAACACTATTACTATCATTGGTTGAATCACTAACTACTGTCCTCATAAGATCATTTTTTTATTCTCATATCCTCCAAATGAATTCTACATATGATTATATATCAACTCCAAGCTTTAGGAATGATTTGTGTCGACTTCAAGGGTTTCCAAGTCATACCTAGTATAATGTGTAGGTCGACCAAGATCCACTAATGAAACATTGGGTGTGAATGAAACTTGATGCGATTGTAACAAACCTAGTGTTCTACTTATAAAAAAATATAATGTTTTCACCACAAGTGAATAAAATATGATGCCATGACATAGCAATAAAAAAATTATTTCCATAATGTAAATAACATGCACATTGAAATAATAATGTTTCCAAACTTCCATTGCATTCCATTGTAATTACTCAAATATTTCCATAACATAGAAGTCATATTGAATGAACTCAAGTATATAATTCATGATTACATCCTTCCATATAAATGGGTACATGATACATACATAGATCTTTTGAGCTTCATCTGGCAATAGATATACAAATTGGTCCTGATGTTTCTGCATCGGTGCATACATTCTGAATGTCCTTGCTCAATGGTGCAAACACTCTAGTTGTCCCCGATACTGGTTCAAACATCCGCAAACCTTGGTTGTCGACTGATGAGGAGAAGCATCACTCAAGTGCTTTTCCACCAACCACGGACTTAAATGTAATCCTCTGCACATCTATCATATGATAGATGGACCTACCCTTTGACAAAGAGATTGGTTGGGAAACCTCATAATAAATTCCTATATGAGCTTAGTGTTGTGTCCTACAAACCAAAACCTAATCACAAAGTAGCTACTCCTATGAGTATGAAAACTCTTGAACTAGAATGCATAAAAGGAACACAGTGAAATGACTTTGTAAACAGTGGCAACTTACACTACTTTGGCCAAAGTATTCTCACTCAATACTTTGAGTGACAGTCCTCACATTCACATACACTACTATGGCTTAGTTTGGATTATGATTTTTCTTATACTATGCCTAGGTAATTTCCTCCAATAGGTAATCTTTAACCCCAAAAATAACCTACTCCCCTTTTTCCCAAAATACAATGGTGTCTCTACCAATCAAAGCCTAAGAATTAGTTACCCCTTCAATGGACATTCCTATCCTAGGTATATAACTTATGAGCTTATCTTTGCATAAAAAAGCTATTCGCCTTAAAGACAATCTAGTCCCAAGTTTTAACTTTATAATCTAGAGTATAGCTACATAAGCCTCATCGTAATAGATTAAATAACTGACTCCATTCAGTAAAACAACCCATAATAAGTGATACTCATTAAGAGTATAACCTTATCAATGAATGACCTCAGTTGAAGAATCATCATAACAATAGATGATTCCATTCGACAGTATAATCTCCTTAACTAAAAGGGTTTAAGCAATGAGTCTACTCTTGTCAATTCTATAACTTTGTATTTAAGAGTGTGATGCCACTAATCAAGTAGCAACTCTAACTCGCTAGGTTTCCATATACTTCTCAACCCAGGAGTAACCCACTAGCTATCTAGTACAATCAAATAACTTTAGCTATGAGAAACCCTTAAGCTACATTTTTTTATTCATATCTAGCATATTAATACCTATGACAAACAATTCCCCTTATTACGGAATAATTACAAGCACTTCACAAACACAACATAAACAACTTCTATTTTCCCTTCAAAGCAAATGCTATGTTTCCCTAATGCAAGTAATCTCAATAGATCAAATAAAGCACTCTAGAATCAATCTTTCATAAACAAAGACACATAAAGGAAGATGTATCCTCATGCCTATAATATGCTTATCCAATTGTTTGATTTATTGCACAACTTTCCAATAGCAGCCTACTAGCTTTGCTTTGACCTCACAAGCAATACCTCAACAAAACCTCTCTCACAAGTTGATAATATGCTTTTCTCAAGTATAACTCAAATATTAAAGCTCCTCACAAAACTCTCAAGGCTCTCACAAAAGGAAGTAGAATAAGATTGCATGAAAGTGCATAATAGAAGTGTGTACTAGTATGGAATAGAATGGCTCAAATGAGAGAGCATGCCTCTCTATTTATACAACAGAAAGGAGTCTTCACAGCCTACAAAAAATGCATGTAAATTGACAGCAACATCCATGCAGTCGAATCACTCCATTTAGCTCAAAAGGTTATAGAAAATAAAGAGTTTACTCAATACAACAAGCTATAGTTTGACCTCTAAGTTTGATAGTAGCTTAAAGACTATTTCAATCTGCACATGATCAAATGGTGACATTCGAATTGTTCCCGGAATGGACTTCTACAACATATAGAACTTCATATTATGGCGCCAAGCAAGCAACCATCTCTCTATAATTCAGGCACAACTTAACTCTTTTGAATCAATCTATATTTAAAATATAACACATTGCACAAGTCAACTAAGTCTATGCACAACAGAAATAAAGGAATGATGAGTCGCTTTATCTCATAAATCAGCTTTGACCAATTCCTTACTTGGCTGTAATCTTTTCCTATTAACATGCATTTACATTTACTTTGTTGTTGTTATAAATTCATCACCATATGATAGGGTGTTCCAAGAGTAATTGTTGTTTACTAACTCAAACGTATTCTACCTCAAGCATTGACTAACTCATATGACAATAATGTATGTATACAATCGGTATATAAATGAATAAAAACAAGTTAACATTCTCATAGTACATATGTTTTGTACGTTTCTTCAAATGTACAATATACGCTCATACCAATATATATATATCGTTCATCTTACTTATCAAACTCAAACATATATATATTCACGTACATAAGTATATACAAAATACGTAGTAACTTATGTTTTCGTTGACCAATTTATATATCGAATATATGTATATACATACACATGTGTATGGTATAAGTCCATTTGATTTCCTTATGCAATGGCGTACTCGTGCATGGGTTATTGTTTATACTTGCACACGTGTATATATTTATATATTCAATATATATCTAATCATTGATTAAAACATGCAAGGAAGAATCCACACATATCAAGCATAGTAACATAAGGAAGAACTCATAAGCTCCAAGCATATAAACATCATCCAAGAATGCACTCAACAGTATTCAAGACCCTTACTAATGCAAACACGTCACGCTAAGGATGACTTATTGATTCCCAACACAATGACTAGACTCAACCAATCTACTATGAGTGTGTGTAGATATAAGCCCAAATAGGTATCATTAAGGGTTATATAGCCAATCACTTCTCTTGAGTGATACTTCCCCTCCACCTGGAGGAATGAACCTGTCCTTGCAACTAGCTCAACACACTTGCAATGGTAGTTAGATGTTCACAATAAATCCATATGTATCATAAACTTTAGCATATTCATATAGAAATCAATGTAAACATATTTACTCTTTCAAATCCATATTAAGAATTTATCAATACTTTCACATAATACCTGTTTTAGTATCCCATTAATCACATCAAAATCATGATTGCATTTACCATCCTATTTACCTATAAAGGTAAAAGTAAATTAATAAAAACAAGATGGGGTGTAAAAACGATTCCAATTGAAAGTCCCTTTGGTCCCATACTACCTCGAGATATGTTAGACTAAATATTGCAAGGCATGGAAAGGCTCTACAAACCTCGCCTAATGAACTATGAGCGTTTTGAATTGTGATCTTCTGACAATGATCACTTTCTATAATTTGATCCAAAACTCCTAAGATTTGGATATGGTTTATGTGAGATATTATGGAACTTTGATTCTTTGTCATGACTTGGAAATAAGACTATATAGTGAAATGTGATAAGCTATACTACAATACTTCTACATCAATTTTAAATTTGAGAGAATTCTAAAACTAGCATTAAGAAAATAAAGGCATTTAATATGATATTTGGCCCTCATGGACATCCAACCTTGCCTCTAACAAGGAGGTTTGACATGTATATTATATCTATACATATAAATTTTGAATTTGGCTTATTCACATCCATGTCTTCTTAAGTTCTGGATGTTCTTCATACATCTGACCACTACTATTTTTTCTGAAAAAATGTTTCAAAATTAATTCTCTATTGTTTGTGCAATGCTGATAAAACTTGGTTTGTACTTGATGTTTTCTTTCAAGCCACCTACAGATTAAACAACAGTAGATTTCAAGTTATTTCTAAATTATTTTGAAATCTAAAATGTCAAGGAAAAATTTCTATGTTAAATTAGTAGGCTTATTCAACATGCATGGGTCACGTATAAATTTCAAGGAATTGTTCTAGATTCTTAGAAGGCGTCCACATCATCCACCAGGTCATCACTTGTCAGATAGCTAAGGAAATCATAAATCATTCTCATTGCAAGCTAAATATACATTAAAATCCATGAAAATCTATGAAAATCATGTTGTGTAGACGTTGTCATAGGGCAAGTAGAGTATGTATCAGATGTGTGGCAATTGTTGTAGAGTATGTACTAGAAGAACTATCATGGGATACATGTTGTGTAGACGTTGTCATAGGGCAAGAAGAGTATGTATCAGATGTGTGGCAATGTACCATCACACTGGAAGTTCATAGTAAATTAGGTTTTATTCACATGAATGGATATGAAGACAATTCGAATGCAAGTAAAATTGGCTTTATGAAAATTTTGTGTCCACAAAAGAGAGAAAGGACATGTCCAAGACTCTTAAAGCAGATGACATACTGGTGAGAAAGGACTCATGGCACTGAGTGACTAAGCACATAGTGTCAAGAGGATGACATGTGGCATTGTAGCCATATTTGAAATATTTAGTAAACTAAAATAGAGTCACATGAATGGTTCCATAGGATAGTCTAGCAGATATCTATTTGGAATCTAGATACCAAATGTGGAGCATGTTTTGAGTTTACCATTATCTTGAAGTCTAGGGCTATGCGAGGATATCTAGAGTTGAGTTGACATGTGATGAAGATTGATGGTCATAGGGTCACATGGTGTCACATGGTGGATTATAGGTTTGAGGCTAAAGTAGATGAGAAAACACCACTAAAAGAAAAATATATGTAATAATTCAAGTTCATAAAAGTTTAGGTGTGAAACATGAAGTCAAATTAAGGAGTCTAGGTTGAAGAAAAAGGCCCTAAAGAAAATTGGGTGTGTTGCACAAGCAACAATAATTATCATCTAAATATCATTTAAAAGATGATTGTCAATAATACTTAAATATAGTAAATTGTATATTGGTTTTTGGAGTATCACAAAGTCTTTTACCAGTTTATGAATTACTAATCTTGCAGAGGTAGGTTTCTCTAGTATTTAAATGTTAGGTGTCGTAGTTGATGGAAAACTACTAGAATATTTTCTAAAGGCTTCTTATTCTAGTTCATGTTTCACACTTCATTCTACTAATGATGTATTGATAACTTTTGTACACGAATCATTATATCAAGAAACTTTTTTAATCATTAATAATTTGAAGTTTCAAGAAATGGATGAATTTAGTGAAGTGATAAATGAGATGGTAAGGACATATGCCTAAGATTATATCTTTGATGACATCATCAAATCAATTTTTCTCTTTGCTAGAATTTTTGTAAGTATAATTGTTGGTGAATAGATCAAACTAAAGAAATAGTGCTAATACTCTATAGAAATCAAGCAATAGTATATGTTTAGAATTGGAAAGGTTTTAGCAAGTTGAGAAAAAAATCTAAAAAAGTTGGTGACATTAAAAAAATACATGTTAAAACATATTTTAGAAAAGGTATGGCAAGGTAGATTCTTTCCTACCATCTCAATGCTATTGAAGATTTTAAATTTGTTCTTATGTTTGAACCAACTAACAAAATAATAAGCATTATTATAGAGATATTAAACAAATGGAACTTGTTTTGATTGTAAAAAATATTAACAAACTTCATTCCATCTGAATTTAAATTTTTTAAAAATTATCATTTTCTTTTGAATGAAGAGAAGTTTCTACATGTTTAGGTAATTATAAAGAGGAAGTGCAACAAACAATAATTATAATTGATCTACATGTTACAAAAGATATCATTGTTAATACAAATAAACTAATATATATATATAAACTAATATAATTGAATTGTAAAGAAGAACTAAATTATTTATTTTTAAAAAAAAATTAGAAAGAATGTACTATCAATAAGCATGCATTAGTGAAGTCAAATGCAAGACTTAATAAAAATTATGGAGGTTCTAGGGAAGAGGGGCCCATAGTGGAGCACCCTAACTTGGCGTTTCTCAAAATTCTACGTGGAAATTTCAAATCACTCCCAATTTTGTACAATAGTTTATTTGACAACTCATGTGCTTCTATATTTTGTTTTAGGGCCACATCAACATGTTTTTTGTTTAGGTATCCAAAAGAGGCCCCAAAAAAAGTGAGACTGATAGTGGTGCACTAAGTCATGTTTTATTGGTGTGCTAATGTGACATCACATGATTTGTCAGTTTGTGTACTCTGTGGATAAAAAGATTTCTCCAATTGGATATTAAGGTGCTTCACTATGGAACCCACTGAAGACTACTTCTATCCCCACTATTGGACCCCACTCTACTATGGATCCCTCTCCCCTAAATGACAAATAAAAACTTATTCTAGAAGTGGAGGAGGATGTAGTGATAAATATAAAATACATTGAAAAAAAAGAAATGAAACTACATGTACCAAATAAAATAAAGGAGGACAAATGGTGGTTTATTTTTCGCTGCAAGGAATCAAAATGGTTGCTTACTTCAAATTTCCCACAAGATGATCATTCATTGATTATTTTGTTTTTCCCAAAAGTAATATTTACCATTAATTTTTCTTTAGGTAGAATTGCAATAAGGAAGTCAAGATTATGGTGGGCCATGGTTCAGGCTTAGATAAGTATTTGCTTTACAGCAAGCATGAAATCCATATGGTATTTTTAAGCAACTATTGTTTATCAGTTTTACACTTAGGAAAATTTGTTATGTTTATTGGAAAACATTAGAGCCCAAGGTCTATGTGGTATATCAAAGTATTTTATTTGTAAAGGAAAATAAGTCTTGTTTTTTTTATGATCAACTTTTCTTTGTAGTTTATGAATGCATTCTATTCTATCTAATTTGCATTTATTCAATATAAAAAAAAATGAGAATATGTAAAAGGATTAAAGAAATACATGAGATCCACATATTTACCCAAGCAAAAGTTTTATTTGTTTCTTTGTCAGACGAATAAACTTATTTCTTTGAAGTTATATTTTATAGATATGAGAATTTTTATTTTCTTGGTAATGGATACGTTTGTGCAGTTTGTGCAAGAAAGTGAAGTAGCATGCTAGTAGTATTGGTATTGGACAAATCAAATATTCACTTTTGTTACTTAGTCGAGGCAAAATTAGATATTTTTGGAGTCTCATATCAAATATTTATTAAATGTAAAATTGAATAGAATGAGAAGTAGGAAATAAAAGTAGTTAGCAAATTTAATTATCTTTTTCTTTACAAAGTAGATCAATGGTACAATTTAAGATAAATGTCAACTATGCATGTAATTCAAGAAAATGTATTCAATATATGTAGGATTTTTCTTAGGAGAAAGGACTAATCTCTAAGACAAACATAGGTCACTTGGCTAAATTTGTTTAATGTCCTCATTTTTTTAGGGTATCAAATTTTAAGCTCAAGTTCTTAAATAGTGTTTAATTCTTTGGTTTCTAAATCATGAGAAGCTATTTGTAAATAGAATCATCATCATGATCTAAATGTTTCCATAGGTGTTTGATGATTTCAAGGAATTTGACAAATCTTTAGGGTTAAATTTACTATTTTTTGGCATTTCTACTTAATCTATTATTGTAATAGTTGATTAAAACATTTTCATTTTAATATAATATGGTATTTTTTATCCATCTTTAGATTTCTAAAAAAAATTCATGTGAAGTTGGAGTCTTTGAATTATATTAAGTGAAAGTGTAGCAAAATTGGTGGAATCTCTTATGTATTTCAGTTCACAATTTTAGATTTACTTATATGCATCCTAATTATTTTATGGGTTGACTATTTTTCTCATTGATCAAAACACCAATCCTAATCATATATATTTGATCAACCTTTAAAATGATAAAAAAAAATCCAATATTTTGATAAATTATTCATAACTTATGATTACTAGTTTGTAATAACTCAAACTACATACCATGTTTATGTCCATTAAGAGCCTACGTTTGTGAATTATTTTGAGAGATTTATGCATGTTTTAAGTTATAAGTGAAGTAATAAATCATAATAATTCTAATATGGGAATATTAACTATGTTTTATATTTGATTTGCATCATAACCTATTCATTAAGCTTCTTTTTTGAGAGATTTATGGTCTAAAGGACCCATATGCCAAGTATTAAGGATTGTTAGTGACAAACTTTTTGAAGTGTCCTTAGCTAGAGGGTTTGACTAAGTCATGTGGCCAATTTGTTTATTTATCCTATAAAAATCTCTAAGAATACCCTCCTAGGCCTAACTAGAGCTAGAAAGGTAGAAGATTTTCCCAATCTTGCTAGTTGGATACATCCTCTGATAATTTAATCAAGATTCTAGCATAACTTCATTTCATATGGTTAGTGATCAATATTTATCTTATAGAGTTGTAGAATGTAATTTTGAGCACCAATAGAATGACACTACTACTAAGAACTATTATTGAGGGGTTTAGATGGTTGATGCTTTATTTGATTGCCCTAGTTCATTTTAGTACTATTTAATTTTTCAAGATTGAGATGTTCCCTATAGTTTTTATCAAATATTTATATTTTGTATATAATTCAATTAAGAAACATTAAATGAATAAAACGAATCAATATGCAAGTTAAAAATGCACTTGAGACATTAATTCACCTAAGAGACCCTTGAGAGAAAAAACCACTGCTAAAAGGACATGTTCATAATTGTATTTTTTAGGGAAACTACATCCAACCAATTGGTTTATTTACACAGTCTAAATTTATAAAATAAAACATATAACATCAAAATATGATTTTTCTCCTACAGAATTCAATCACATACAATAACATATATCAACCCATCCATACGAAAAAAAATAGATACAACCACAAAACCATCCAACAAGGGATTCCAATTGTTTAGCTACCTAACTCCCACATGGAATATTAGTAGTCACACAACAATATCATTACCCTATCATGATTTCAAAATGACATGTTATGTACATCATAAATTCTCAACATGAGTAACCACTACATGTAATAATCTATTATTGGTCACAACTAGCCAAAGGTTATTGAACCACTTTACTTGGTTACATACATACCTTCCTATACAACCAAATATTTCCTATGGATTATAGTAGCAAATAAAAAATTATAATGAAATGTAGCTACTTGTGGTATCTATAGGTGTCTCCCAAAACATCACCATGCTCCTAATTATCACCACATGTCTTGGAAGTGAACCTACATTGTCAAACACACTTATAGGTACATACTTATAATTATGCAATTATGAGTTCTCCAAACTACTCATGGATGGGAATATAGAAATAATAGACATACACAATTCTCCATGATAAATGCCTAAAAATTATTGTGACCTATCACATCTCACTAAAACTATTTATGATGTACCATATAACGATTGCTTGAACTTACAACAAAGTCCATTGACTACTACCAAAAACCTCACTAAGAACATTTTTCAGGTGAATAAAACATAAAATTTCCAATAAAATATGTATCTTTCCTCTATTCCTTGTACATTATATGAGAAAGGTGAATGAATAAATAGTCCTACAAAGTTATCATATTATATTTTTTTCATCTTAGGAAAAACTATGAGTGGTCCCCTTAGATATTTATCCATAAGACCTCACAGATCCCTATGTTTTCTTATCCCTCTATCTCGCTTGAGATATATAATTAACATATTTATTCATCCTAACTAGAATTATTCCAAGGTTGCTAGTAGGTTTTAAAAATGGATATCCATTCCTTAGATGTCACTTGGGTTACATCATCTTAACAATGAGCCTCGTCTACCTTAATATCCAGAAAGGGTAAAATCACATAAAATATTTTTATCTAGAGGAAATAATTTTCATCAAGTAAACCATGGTTGGTTGCTTGTAAAATTTGGCCATTGTAGGAATTTCCTTTATGTTTTATTTTGTCTCCCCTTTTTTGTGCAATTCTTGTCCTCACAAATAAGTACCCATGTTGCTATTGAGATTGAAATGTTATTATATGACACCTTTCAAAATATAGCTTTAGATTGGTGGGTAAGTGCACAAAGTTGTGACACAAAAAGGGGTCTTAAGATGCCACTTTTTTTCTAAAATTAGTAAAGTATGATGTTCAACGAGAAAATTTGAAGATGCAACAAGAACAAGAGTTGTAGTGCTTCAAATCTACATTCTAAACTACTATTTTTTTTTAAATAATGAAGATTAAGGGTTTGAAAAATGGGGAGCACAAAAAGTGGTCCTATTTTTATAAAAAAAAATAGCACAGCGTCTGTTGTGCTCCCCCTAAAATGTTAAATTTTTATAGAATTTCAAAACTCGCTTCGATGAGAAATTAGCTAACACCATGTAGTTTATGCTAATTTTTAATGAATATATAATATTTTACTAATTTTTGAAGTGGACACATCCTGAAAAGCAAAAATTTGAGCATGCTCCCCCCTAATTTTTTTTAAATAATCAAAAATCATTTTTTCAATACATGTAGAATGGAGTCTAGTTTCTAAAAATTTAATTATTTCAAAATTTGATGAATAATTAAAAAACTATACCCAAACTAGCACATGTTGGTTTTTGACAAAATATAGAAGCACTAACAAAAGAAGTTAAAGATGAAACCTTAACATAATCAAAACATAAAAAAAATAATTAGTTAGATAGCTAAGAGAGAGCTTAACATCATCATGGTATTTTTATAAATTTGCATTGAAACGCATGCAAACCTGCAAAAAATATGTGAAATTTTGTTACCCTTTCAAAAATCATGTATTTGGCATGAAATGGTCATCCAACCCTCTCTCTCCCTCTCTCTCTCTTTCTTTCTATCTCAGCTCTCTCTCACCCCTCTCCCTCTATCTCTCCTTCCCTCTCTACTTCTCTCTATGTCCCCTCGCTCTCTCTACCTACCTCTCTCTCCATCCCTATATATCCCTCCATCTATCGTTCTCTACTTCTCTTTATGCCCCCTCTCCATCTCCCTACCTACTTATCCCTTTATAACTCCCCACCACTTTCTCTCTGTCTAACTACCTCTCTACCTATATCTCCCATCTTCCTTTCTCTATCTACCTCTCTATCTCACCTATACCTCTCCCTCCCTTCCCTCTCTCTTTCTCACCCTCCCTCCTCTCTCTCTCTTTGATGTGCACCAAGATGTGATACAAAAATTATATGAAGGTGGGGATATTGAGAGTGAGAGGGAAGGAGGGAGGGAGAGGTAGATATGGAGAGAGATAGAGAGAGAGGGAAGAGTGAGAGAGAAAAAAGGGAGAGAGGGAGAGAGGGAGAGAGGGAGAGAGAAAGATGGGGGAGGGAGGGAGAGAGAGAGGAGGGAGGGAGAGGTAGGGAGAGAGATAGAGGGAGGGAGGAAGAAGTGAGAAGGAGAGGTGATAAAGAGATGTGATAGAGAGAAGGAGGAAGGTGGAGAGGATGAGAGAGGGGAGGGAGGGAGAGAAAAATAGGTATAGAGAGAAGGAGAGATGGATGGAGAGCTAGGGGTGGAGAGAGAGGTAGGTAGAGAGAGGGAGGGAGAGGAAGGGAGGGAGGGAGAGAGAGGTGAGATAGAGAGAGAGCTGGGAAGGAGGGAGGGATACATAGGGAGAGAGAGGTGAGAGAGAGAGAGTAGAGAGAGAGAGAGAGAGAGAGAGAGAGAGAGAGAGAGAGAGAGATGGAAGATGGAGAGAGGGAAGGAAGAAGGGAGAGAGAGAAAGAGGTATAGAGGGACAAGTTAGATAGAGTCGAGTAGAGAGCGAAGGGTGGGTGGAAGGAAGAGATGAAGATAAATAAAGAGAGATAGAAAAATAAATAGAGAGATAAAGAGAGAGGGAGGGAGGGAGAGTTAGGGAGAGAAAGAGAGAGGTGAGATAGAGAGAGAGTAGAGAGGAAAGGAGAGAGATAGAGAGGGAGAGGGAGAGGGAGAGGGAGAGGGAGAGGGAGAGGGAGAGGGAGGGAGATATGATATAGATATGTGATAGAGAGAGAAGTAGAGAGGGAAGGTGGGAGAGAGGAAGAGAGAAAGAGGTATAGAGGGATAGGATAGATAGAGACAAGTAGAGAGGGAAGGTGGGAGAGAGGAAGAGAGAGAGGGGGGAGAGAAAAAATTAGAGAGGGAAGGAGATAGAGAGGTGAGAGAGAGAGAGAGAGTATGCTGAGATAGAGAGAAGTGGAGAGGGAAGGAAAGAGTGAGAAAGAAAGAAGGGAGAGATTAAGGAAGATAGAGAAAGAGGGAAAGAAGGGAGAGAGATAAGTAGAATGGTGAGATAGCGAGAAGTAGAGAGGGAAGGAGAGAGAGTGAGAGAAAGATATGAGAGAGAGAGAGAGGGAGATAGAGAGAGAGTGAGAGAAAGATAAGGGGAGAGAGATAATGGCGAGATAGAGAGAATTACAGAGGGAAGGAGAAAGAAAGAGGGGAGAGAGTGAGGGCTTAGATAGGGAAAGAGGGAAAGAGGGGAGAGAGAGTAGAATGGTGAGATAACGAGAAGTAGAGAGAGAGAGATAGACAAATAGGCAGACAATAAATAGAAAAGGAGAGACAAAGAGACAGAGAGAGACATAGAGATAGAGAGAGGGAGGGAAGGAGGGAGAGGTAGGGAGGGAGAGAAGTAAGATAGATAGTAGAGGGAGGGAGAGAGAGAGAGAGACTAAGGTTGAGACTAATACTAAGAGACTGGGAGAGACAAAGATAGAGTCTGATATATTTATTCATCCTAACTAGCATTATTCCAAGGTTGCTAGTAGGTTTTAAAAATGGTTATACACTCCTTATATGTCAATTGGGTTGCATCATCTTAACAATGAGCTTCACCTACCTTAATATCCAAAAAAGGTAAAATCACATAAAATATTTTTATCTAGAGGAAATAATTTTCATCAAGTAAACAATGGTTGGTTGCTTGTAAAATTTGGTCATTGTAGTAATTTCCTTTATGTTTTATTTTGTCTCCCCTTTTTTTGTGATTCTTGTCCTAACAGATTATTACCCATGATACTATTGAGATTGAAACATTATGACATGACACCTTTCAAAACATAGCTTCAAAGTGGCAGGTAAGTTCACAAAGTTGTGACACAAAAGGGGTCTTAAGATGCCACTTTTTTTTTAAATCAGTAAAGTCTGATGTTTGAAAACAAAATTAAGATATTTGCACTCAAAATTTGAAGATGCAACAAGAACAAGAGTTGCAGTGCTCCGAATCTACTTTCTAAACTACTATTTAAAAAAATAAATAGTGAAGATTAAGGGTTTGAAAAAGGGGGAGAACACAAAGTGGTCCTATTTTTATCAAAAAAATAGCATAGTGTATGTTGTGCTCCCCCTAAAATGTTAACTTCTTTAAGGATTTCAAAAATCACTTCGGTGATAAATTAGCTAACATCATGTAGTTTATGTTAGTTTTTTTGGCTAATTTTTTAATGATTATATAATATTTTACTAATTTTCAAAGTGGACACATCCTGAAAAGTAGAAATTTGAGCATGCTCCCCCTTAAATTTTCTTAAAACTAATCAAAAATCTTTTTTTCTTCAATTATAAATGTAGAATGGAGTCTAGTTTCTTTCTTTTTTTTTGAAATTTGATGAGTGAGTAAAAAACTATACCCAAACTAGCACATGTTGGTTTTTGACAAAAAATGGAGACACTAACAAAAGAAGTTAAAGATGAAAACGTTAACATAATCAAAATGTACAAAAAAAAAAAATGGTTAGATAGCTAAGAGAGAGTTTAACATCATCATAGCATTTTTTATAATTTTGTATTGAAAAACATGCAAACTTGATAGAGAGAACAACCAAAAAAGTGTGAAATTATTTTACCCTTTCAAACAATCACATCTTTGGCATGAAATGGCCATCCAACCCTTTGGAGAGAGAGAGAGAGAGATAAATAGAGAGCGAGGGGGGAGATAGAGAAAATTAGAGAGGGAAGGAAGGAGGGAGAGAGAAACAAATAGAGAGAGAGGGGGGAGATAGAGAAAATTAGAGAGGGAAGGAGGGAGGGAGAGAGAGATGAGACAAAAGTAGTTCTTGAGCTCAAGGGAGAGAGAGAATGGAAGATGGAGAGAAGGAGAGAGAAGGAGAGGAGATAGAAATGGAAGGAGAGGAGAGAGAGAGAGAGGAAGGAATGGACAAGGAGAGAATTAAGGATAGAGAGAGAGGGGGGGGTGAAGGATAGAGGGGGGAGATAAAAGAAAATAGAGGGGAGGGAGGGAGGGAGGGAGAAGATAGACAAGGAGAGGGGGAGGGAAGGAGAGAGAGATAGAGGGAGAAGTGACGAAGAAGTGAGAGAGAGTTGTTGAATGCACAAGACAACTAAGAGGGGGGTGAATCAGTTGTACATTAAAACATTAAGACCCTATTTAACATTCAGTCCTTAAACCCTTAACATCCATTAAACCTTTATCATGCATTAGCAAAATGTAAACATGAGAAATAGTAATGCAAATACATCCAAACACATGATAACACCAAATTTATGTGGAAAACCCAAGAAGGGAAAATCCACGGCGAGGATTATCTCACAATATAAATTAATTGCAACACCAAATATAATAGGCTCGCTATCAGAGGGCTCACTACTCAAAAGAAGGGCTCACTACCAGATTAGAAAGAAGAAAAAAGAAGATTGTTACAATGATAAATCCATCTCAAAGCAACAGAAAAATCCACCACTTCTTCATCAACACATTTGCACTCTCTCTATAGAATGTAGACACCTTCTGCTCACTGCTTCCATTAGTCTTAGGCATTAAAGCTCACACTACATTTCACATTTATGCACTTCACACTTCTGCACTTTGTATCACACACACCATTACCCAATTCTCCATCAACTCAACACTTATTTATACCATCCTCAACCTTGAAAAAAATACCCAAGATTGGTTATGCACCTCAATTGTGTAATTTTAAATTAGGTCTATTGCACAAACAACTATCATTGCACCAAAATATCAACATGTTAATGCCTACAACAACTACCAAAGTTAATGAATCTATGAGAGATGGTTAAGCCATGTCACGAACTCGAGCATTGCACTCCATAGCATGAGGAGACCAAGAGTGCACATCTTGCAACAATCCCCCAGCACAAGCGAGGGGTTTGAACCCATGACCTAGGATCTAATACTAATTGTTGTAATATGGTTGTTGTTGTACCAAAATATTGACCTATTAATACCTAAAACAATTGCTAGAATTAATGAATCCATGGGAGGTGGTTAAGCCATGTCATGAACTTGAGCATTGCGCTGCATAGCACAAGGTTACCAAGGGTGCACACCTTGCAACATCTTCAACACTAAGCATTCCCATGGTGGAAAGGAATGAAAGCGGACCACAACACACATTAACTTGGACCCAAATACACACATATAGACCATACCACTCTTCCACAAACACCGAAGCATATCCATAATTACTATAAAAACCCATGATCAATCGAACCTATGTAAACACCATTAAAAAATTAAGTGCATGCTTCCTTAGATCCAAAGACAACTCAATAACCACTCACAACACTTTAACACAATTTGGAATATTCCATAATCACCCTATAATCCAACAACTCCTTTGCAACATCATACACCAGATGAACATTTTCATTCTGCACACCCAGTTAACTTTCCTCATACTATAACACATGAATCCAACCTTGTGGAGCACCAAACTTTGAACAACTCAAATTGAAGATAGATATTATAAATAGAAGCACACTCTCATATCCACAAGACCAAAAACCATACTATGAAGAAATGCGGATCAAAACCATTTCTCCCAGACACCACTATAATACACTATTCACATACTAGTGAACACAACATTCTCTACACATTGATCCAAAACTAGAAACTCGGATATGACACCTCCCAAGAGTTATAACTTCAACCATGAAGAAATGCAGAGAAAAACTGGTGCAGGAGCACCTAGGAGGCATTTGGAAACACTAGGCAATATGTTGGAAGCCTAGGAAGAATTTTGTAATTTTGTGATTTTGATGTTTTAGGGTCATGTTGACCATCTTTTCTTGTGTTAGAAGTGTTAGAATATGTTAGAAGGAAGGTTGTTATGTAGTTCAGGGTAGAATGGATGTGGTTCACAACTTGTTCAAATAGGATTCTCTAGGAGCTAGAAATAAAGCCCAAAATGTTGCATTTATGCAATTTTGACCTTTAGTAGTGGTTAAGCCCGACCAAGGGGAGAAATAACCACCTTATGAACCTTTAAAAGGTGAACCTCAAGATGGTGAGAGGGTTGGAAAACATTGGAATTGTAATAGTTTGAAAATTGGAAAAATAGTGATAGTTTAGAGTGCATTTTTTTCTGTTCTTGTTCTTGTTCATGAAACAGTAGTAAATGGATTGAACAAGGTTTTTTTGGTTAGATTAGAATGAAGTGAAATTCTCTTTGAATCACTATTTGGTACAGTAGTTAGTTGGTTACTCGCTTTCAAGTGTTCTTGTAAATTCTTTGTTCTTCTTTTAACTGCAGTTTTGACTGGTAAACAGTGAAAAGATGGGGTTTTAGTTTGCATTCCCACTGTACTTAGAGTACGGCCTTGTGGGAAATGTGGCTAGGCCCCATGCATGTACATAGATTAGTCTTAGGAGTCTGTAGGATTCCAAGAAGCATGGTGAAAGTCTCTTCCTAAGCGAGCTTGGCTATGCCCGGTTAGGAAAGACAATGTAAAATAGACACTAACATTGCAGGGGTGTCTACTTTCTGGAAACTCAGGGTGTGTGGTGGTTGCAGGAGGCCTTACAAAGGCTTGGCAAGAAGAAAGAGTCTTCACCAATCCATTTGGTGGCTGAAAGAATCAAACAGTTCATAGTGAGGTCAAGAAATGGCCTAAAAAGCCCTAATTCTCACAAAATCAGGGTTATGCCTGTGTACGGACTGAGAAAGCCTAAAACCTCAAAAATCCTTGAGAGGTTTGAAAATGAACTAGGGTCTCAAAAGGAAGTTTGTGAAGTTCTTTAGAAAATTTGGAAGTTTAAGCCTACTTTCTCGGGTTAGGAGGCCTAATTGGGGCTCAAGGGCTACTAGCCCTTTTTAAACCCTAGAATAGGGTTGGGTGAGAGCGATGGAGAAATGAAGTATGGTGGATGATCAGGAACCCTAGGTGGATAGTTTTGAAGCTATGGAAGTCAACACACACCCCTGCAACAAGTTAGTAAAGCTTGGAGGTTTAGTGGCCTTTAGGGAAGAGTAAGGGCCAAGGTGAGATAGTGGCAAGGCACCAAGATTGGCTTGGTGGAATGAAAGAATGATGATAGTGGGGTTGGCTAGAAGAACCAGGGGTTTCTATACTTGAAATAGGACCTAAAGGTTAAGGTGAGAGAGTCACCTAAAATTTCTTGAGAGTAAGGACCCAGAGCATGGGACAGTGAGTGTCTCATCCAATCCTACCCTATCAAAAACTAGAACACTACTCTGCTACACTGAACACCTCTCCAACACATTATTTTCTCTTGTCTTCAAATTTTCTCAAAATCACTTGGAAACAAAGCACCACAAACACATTCTCATTACTAGCAACACTTCCTCATCATAACCAAACCAACTACAATATAGCAACTCAACCATACACATGCTTATCAAAGCAACACTAGAGGTTGAAACTAGTGATACTACTAATGACAACATAATGCAATTAATCAAAGCATCACCAAAGTTTACATCAATGCAACAAAAACATAGATTTGTTGACTTAAATGATAACACAAACTACAAATACTAGCAAAAATACCCCCCTTTGTCATTTATGGCAACACATGATGTGAAAAACCACTAACAACAACAACAACAACAAATTTGATTACCAAAACAAATATTGCACCATAGTGCACACTGCTCCCCCTTACACAAGCATCAACTATGTGTAAAACTTTCTCTTTCTCATGACTTAACTCTCTCCCCCCTTTTAGTTTTCTCTCTCCTTTTTCACTTTCATCTCTCCCCCTTTGACATAAATGGAAAAGGGAAAAACACTTGTGTCTCTCCCCCTTAAACATGCATATATTTTTTCTTTCATTGTTCTTACTTCTTATGGCTTTGCAACTTCCTTTTTTTTTTATTGCACTCTGGTTTCTTCACATCTTCTATGCACACCTACGCATTCCGCTTCTTTGCACCAACCAAAATCTACTACACGTATCCTTTGAAATAGCTAACAAAGTAAAGACACCTTCATGAAAACACTTACTCCCCTTGACTGCAACCAATAATGTCACTACCTACTTCCCCTGAGAGGTAGCCACCAACATCAGTCCAGAACAAGTAATGAATCTTGAGATCCACTGGACTAATGCATACTCATATGCTTCTAGTTCAAATAAGGAGAGGAAATAACCCCTAACATCTCCCAGAGATACTAAAAAGTATCTTTAGGAAGAGCCTTTTTGAAGATATCTACAACTTGATCCTTAGTAGGCACATACTCCAACTTCACCTCATTATTTGCAACCTTCTCTCTCAAAAAGTGATACCAAATTGAAAAGTGTTTTGTCCTTGAATGCATTACTAGATTATTTGAAATATTAATATCACTTGTATTATCACATAAGATAGAAATTGGTTCATCATATACCACTCTAATATCCTTCAAGGTTTGCTTCATCCATAACACTTGTGTGAAGCATGATGCTGCAACAATGTATTCTACCTCTATAGTAGATAATGACACTAAACCCTTTTTCTTGCTTAGCCAAGCCACTAACCTATTTCCAAGAAAGAATGCACCACCACTTGTACTTTTTCTATCATCCACATAACTTATCCAATCTACATTTGTATGATCACTAGGAGAGAAATTAGTATCCTTTGGATACCACAAACCATGTTTTAGAGTGCCCTTCAAATATCCAAAAATTATCTTTATTTCTGCCACATGTGGCTCTTTGGGATCTTCTTGAAATCTAGCCACAAGACAAACTGTATGCATGATATCCAGTCTAGTAGCAGTTAGATATAGTAGTCCTCTAATCATTGATTTGTACTTTCTTTGATCAACCTTAGGAGATTCATCATCCTTGCTCAACTTGTAACCAATAACCATAAGGGTACATACCAGTTTAGAGTCTTCCATTCCAAACTTCTTCAACATTTCCTTAACATACTTATATTGTGAAATAAATATTCCTTTATATGTATGATTTATTTGAAGTCCAAGGAAGAAATTCATCTCCCAAAACATAGACATCTCAAAATATTTCTACATATCTTTTGCAAATCTCTTGCACATTGCTTCATTACCTCCAAAGATTATGTCATCAACATACACAACCACAATCAAATTTTGATCTTTTTCCAACTTAAAGTAAATATTACTATCTGCAGTGCCTTTATTGAATCCTTGAATCCTTGTTGCAACAAGTACCTATCCAATCTTGCATACCAAGCTCTAGGAGCTTTTTGGATTCCATATAATGCCTTCTTCAATTTGCAAACCATATTAGGATTATCTGATAATTGAAAGCCTTCCGATTGTTCAATGTAAACCTCTTCTTCCAACTCACCATTCAAGAATGCAGACTTCACATCCATTTGATGGACTTTAAAATCCTTATGTGTTGCAAAATCCAAAATAATTCTAATAGCTTTCATCCTTGCCATCGAGGAAAAGTCTCTTCAAAATCAATTCCTTCTACTTGTGAGTAACCTTTACACACAAGCCTTTCCTTATTCCTAAAAAATTCTCCACTCTCATTCAATTTATTTCGGAACACCCACTTAGTTCCAATCACATTCTTGTTTGCTAGTCTTGGGACAAGACTACAAGTCTATTTTTTCTCAATTTGTATTAGTTCTTCCTCCATAGCCTTGATCCAATACTCATCTTTCCATGCCTCAATCATTGTTTTGGGTTCAATTTTGGAAAGTAAACACAAGTTTATTTGTTCTTCTATCATAACAACCTTTCTTCTTGGAAATACACCTTTTCTTTTGTCACTAATGATCTGATATTGAGAATGATTCTTTTGCACATACTTAGGAGTCTTAGGGATCCTTTCCAGAGTTTCTTCCTCTACAATATATACTCCATTTTCCTTACCTTTATCATTTTCTTCTTCTCTACAAGAAAACTCATCTAATTCATATCCTTCTATCATTACTAAACTTTTATGTATATCTTCATCAACTTTGACACTTGCACTTTCAACAATCCTTCTCAACCTCTTATTGTAGCACCAGTAAGCTTTTCTTTTTGTAGAATATCTAAGGAAGATTCCTTCATCAAATATTGCATCAAACATTCCTAATCTCTCTTCATCACTTTTGATATAGCATTTTCTTCCAAACACTCTAAAAATTGACAGTAGGAGTCCTTCCATACCATAACTTAGGGATTATTTGAACTATTTGTCCTTGCTTGTGCTATGTTAAGTATGTAGAATGCAGTATGAATTGCTTCTCCAATATAAATCCAATAGATTTTCTTCCTTCATCACTATCCTTGCTACTTCTTGAGCATTCCTATTCTTTATTTCCATAACTCCATTCTGTTGAGGAGTCTTACGGGCTCAAAAATGCCTCTTTATTCCATGATCTTCACAAAAAGTGTTAAACTCATTGGAGTTGAACTCTCCACCTCTGTCAAATCTCAAACATTTGAATTCATATCCATTTCATTCTCAACCTTAGATTTGAATGTCTTAAACTTATCTAAACATTTTGATTTTTCCTTGAGAAAAGTAACCCAAGTCATTCTAGAATAATCATCAATTAATAGCATGAAATACATGTCACCTTGAAAACTTCTTGTTCTTGTAGGTCCACAAAGGTTTGTATGCACCAACTCCAAAGAATCAGTAGAAGATTGTTCAACTTTGAAACTCTTTCTAGCTTGCTTCCCAATTTGACATTCCTTATAAAAAACATTAATAGGCTTTATAATCTTTGGCAGATCTCTCACAGCTTGAATTGAACTTATCCTTACTAGGCTATCAAAATTGATGTGACACATTCTTCTATGTCATAGCCAACTCTCATTAATTTGATTCATAAAACACATACCATTGGCACCTCTAAGCTAATAAACATTTCCATCTATCCTTCTTCCTATGGCAACCATAGTATCAAAGCCTTTTCTATTCCCACAACCATTGTCCTAAAACACAAGATTAAATCATTTGCTACACATTTTCCCAACACTCAAGATATTATGATGCAAACCCTTAACATAAAGAACATCATTTGTATTATGCTTGCCATCAAAACGGATTGAACATTTTCCACATATCTTAGCAGATGTATCATCACCAAACTTAACTAAATTGCCTTCAATATTTTCAAGCTTAAAAAACTTACTCTTATCACCTGTCATGTAATTTGAGCATCCACTATCAATGATCCAGTTGTTCTTCTCTTCTCTATCCTAAAGAGAAGTCACAATGCTCTTGTTCCCAAAGTACTTCCCTTCATACATCTCTCAAAGTTAGTTGAATTAGTTCTAGCAATTAGAACCATGAAAAAGCATTCATCATCTTCATCATCAAGGTAATCAAATTCATCATTAGATATACTGGCATCTTGTCAAACATTATAGTATCTTTTCTTAATTGGTTTACCTTTATTCTCCTTAGGTCTATCTTTTGAAGTTTTAACAAGACATATTGAAGCATAATGACGAATCTTTCCATAGTTGAAGCATTTGAAAGGTAACTTACCTCTATATTTTCCAATGTCCTTTTTCAATTTCCTCACAAATTTTGCTTCCAACTAATCAAATTCATCTGGATCAAATTCCTCATTCTTCTCTATTTTTCCAACTTTGAAAGCAGTCTCTTTCTTTGGATCACTTGAACCAAACTCTCTTAATTCAAAGGCAATTAAAGTACCAAGAAACTAGTCTCTAGAATAATTATGTAGAATCTGAAATTATTCAATAGCAAAAACCTTATGACTATAGGATTTAGGTAGAGTTCTCAATACCTTCTTTACCATCTCATCATCATCAATAGTTCCACCAAGACCTCTGATAGAATTGACAACTTCATCCACTTTTTGCATGTAGCTAGTATTATCTTCATCCTTTGACATCCACAGGGTTTCAAACCCGATCTTTAGATTCTGCATCTTAGCTTTCTTTAATTTATCATGTCCTTCATAAATACTTTCCAACTTTTTCCAGATCTCATTAGCAGTTTTAAGATTACCATTTCTTTCATAGGCCTTGATCTCATCATCAGTGCTTAGACCATTTGTAGGCATAGTATATTTAGATTCAATAGAATTCTAAGCTCCAAACCCTAGTGAAATAAGGAATCCTTCCATCCTAGTTTTCTAGAATGCATAATCAAATCCATCAAATAGAGGAGCCTCCTTCTTTTGCACCATCTAATATCTACCTCAAGCAGTTAAGCTTTATTCCAAGGAACCTTTCTCTAATACCAATTGTTGAATGCACAAGACAATTGAGAGGGGGGCCTGAATCAATTGGACATTAAAACATTAAAACCCTCTTTAACATCCAGTCCTTAAACCCTTAACAACCATTAAACCTTTATCATGCATTAGAAAAATGTAAACATGAGAAACAGTAATGCAAACACATCCAAACACATGAGAACACCATATTTACATGGAAAACCCAAGAAGGGACAAACCACAGTGAGTATTAGCTCACAATATAAATTAATTACAACATTGAATATAATAGGCTCACTATCGGAGGGCTCACTACCAGAGGACTCACTACCCAAAAGAAAAGAAGGGCTCACTTCCAATGGCCCACTATCAGATTAGAAGAAGAAGAAAGAAGATTGTTACAATGATAAATCCATCTTAGAGCAAAAAAAATACACTTCTTCATCAACACATTTGCACTCTCTTTGTAGAATGTAGACACCTTCTACTCATTTCATTTCACATATTCACACTTCACATTTTTGCACTTCGCATCACACACACCATTACCCAATTCTCCATCAACTCAACACTTATTTATACCATCCTCAACCTTTAAAACAATCTCCAAGGTTGGCTATACACCACAACCGTGCAAGTTTGAATTAGGTTGGCACTAAGCATTCCCACAGTGGACAGGAATAAAAGTGGACCACAACACACCTTAACTTGGACCCAAATACACACATACATGTCATACCACTCTTCCACAAACACCGAAGCATATTCATAATTAGTGTAAACACCCAAGGTTAGTCAAACTTGTGTAAACACCATTAAACAATTAAGTGCATGATTCCTTAGATCCAAAGACAACTTATGGACCACTCACAACACTAACACAATCTGGAATATTCCATAAACACCCTATAATCCAATAACTCCTTTGCAACATTATACACCAGAAGAACATATTCATTTTGCACACCCAGTTAACTTTCCTCATACTAACACATGAATCCAACCTTGCAAAGCACCAAAATTCCAACATCTCAAATTGAAGATAGATATGATCAATACAAGCACACTCTAATATCTGGAAGACTAGAAACGACACTGTGGAGCAATATGAAGGAAAACCATTTCTCCCAAACACCACTGTAATACAGTGCTCACATATTGGTGAACACAACTTTCTCTACATAATGATCTAGAATCGAAAACTCTAGATATGACACCTCTGAACACCTTTGATCAACATATATAAAATACACAAGCATAACTTCAACCATGAAGAAATGTAGAGAAAATCCACAACACTACTCTACTACATGAAACACCTCTCCAATACACTATTTTCTCTTTTCTTCAAATTTCTCAAAAACACTTGGAAACCAAGCACCACAAACACTTTCTCATCACAACCAAACCAACCACAATATAGCAACTCAACCATACAAATGCTTATCAAAGTAACACTATAGGTTGACACTAGTGATACTACTAATGGAAAAATAATGCAACTAATCAAAGCATCACCAAAGTTGACATCAATGAAACAACAACATAGATCTGTTGACGTCAATGACAACACAAACTACAAATACTTCCAACAAGATTTGATAGAGAGATGTGATAGAAAGATAAGTACAAAGGGATGGAGGAAGGTGGAGAGATTGAGAGAGGGAAGGAGGGAGGGAGGGATGGAGAGAGAAAGAGGTATAGAGGGAGAGGTTAGATAAAGAGTAGAGGGAATAAGGTGGATGGAAATGAAAGAGGACAAATGGACAGAATAAAATGAAGAGAAAGAGATAGGAGACAAGAGAGAGAGATGGAAGGAGAGAGAAAGAGGAAGGGAAGGAGAGGAAAGGAGAGGAAGGAAGGGAAATAGACTCCTATGGATCTTGGATCTTGTATAAATCTAGTGGTTGTATTGGGCATTAACAAGTTGATCTTTTGGTGAATGGCAACCACCTATGCAATAATTGGTATCAGAGTCAAGGTCACAAGTTTGAACCCCTCACTTGCATTGGGGGGATATTATTGCAAGAGTTTCACCCTTGGTCTCCTTGTGTTTTGCAATGTAACACTTGGGTTCGTGACATGGCTTAACCGCCTCCTGTGGATCTTATATTTTGTATAAATCTAGTGGTTGTATCAGGCATTAATAAGTCGATCTTTCGATGAAATGACAACCGCTTGTGCAATAAGAGAGAGAGAGAGAGAGAGAGAGAGAGAGAAGTAGAGAGGCAAGGAGGAAGGTGGAGAGATTGAGAGAGGAATTAGGGAGGGAGGGAGAGAGAAAGAGGTATAGAGGGTTAGGTTAGTGTAGTATCATAAATTGTCACCCTTGATAATTTCACACTATGTTTTGCTCCCCCTAATTTATTGAGCTTAATTGAGTCCCTAATTTCCTAAAATTATGCATTCTATAGCCCATTTGTACCACTTTCTAATAAATTGCAAGCATTGAATAAATGCAAGCAATTAATGTTTTACCACCGTGGTGATCCTACAATAGTGGGTTACACTTTTTGGCCAAACTTGACATTGAATTGAACTTTTTTAACTAAATCCGAACTCTCAGACACCTATAGCTACTAAACCATTAGGAATCTGAAGATGATGTAAGCTAGTGATTTGTGACATTTTGTCTCTAAATTCTAAATATATATTTATTTTTTAATTTTGGAATCAAATTGCATTTCTTTTTCCATCTCCTTTGATAACTAGTTTTTAACAGTAAACAACATTTTTAAAGAGTGATGTTTACTATATAACACATAAAAAAATTTCTATGAAGGATAAAATTATATTTTTTTCTAATTTATATTTGTAACTATGATATCTAGCTCCTTCATTTAGTTTCATAGTGTTTTATTGAATTTTTTTTCTTAATTAAGTTTTGAAGTCAAACCAAAGACATAGGTTTACTGTATAACACATAATTTTTTTGTATGTATCATTTTTTTATTTATTTTTGTTGGATCAAGGACATCAATACCAAGAGAATAGATATTATAAAAAAAATGGTAATCTACTATTTTTCCACATGTGCAAAATAGAGAGCTTGATTTTCAGTGAAAACCTACATTCACAAGAAATAAAAAATAAATATAATAATCCACTTAAATATATTTAAAATTATACTTTTTGGGAAGCTTATAATAAGGACTACATACTTACAAAACATAAATTTTAAATGAATTTGTTTGATCCCCCAAAAGGTAAATCAAAAGTAGCTTTTTATCAACATTTTGATAAGTGTAGAGGAGAATCCATTATAGGTATGGTTTAAAACTAGCAGGGTTCTATCCAAGGGGGTTTGATCTAAGGGGTTTTTATCAAGCCCTATTCAATTAAAATCCATTAAATGGAACCTTTCAACACTTAAATCATTATATTTCTAAAAATATGTGATTTTAGCAAATATTAGGATGACCCATAAAGTGTAACCCATTATTGTGGCAGCACCCACCAATACATTGTCTTGGAAAATAGGGCCAAAATCCATACACCCACGGGAATATGGGTCCCCCTATTTTGTCAAGGACCAATTTTTAATATGTTAGAGTGACCATTTTAACATTCAAAATTCAAATCTCAAAAATCAACTATCAAGATTTAACTCTCAAGAAATTAGAGAAATGCCTAGATAAATACATAGTTATTCCATCATTTAAAATCTAACAAGATAGAGGTGAATATTAAGAGCATTCAAGAGCAAGTCAAGAGCAACATTTCAAAGCATATTTCAGAAATTCAAGATCCAATCATCATGTCAAAGTGTATTCATGTTGTCATTATTTTGTGAAGGATAACACTATTGTAGGTATCCAAAGCATTCAAGCAAATCAAGCAAATCAAGCAAAGCAAGATCAAGACCTTGAGGTGATGTGCATGAATTCAGTCCTTCAAGGAAGCCATTGAATGGTGGTGAGTTGTAGCACTTTTTTATTTCATCATTCCTTCCTTTCAACTATCCATTCATCATTGGCATTGTCATTATGGAATTAGAAACACTTACACGAGGTTTGACTAAGGCAAACCCCTAAATGGCCCAACATTTTCTCTCTTTGAATGTGCAAGTTATAGGTTTGAAGAGTATTGAATAAATACTAAAGAAAAGTTATTCATTGTTGTATTCAAAGACCTAAATCTTTTCAATCCATGAAAACTCACCTACAGAATTGTCCAACAACATTCTGACAACTTTACAGATTGAAATTAGAAGTTTGGATCTGTTATCAGAGGACCCCAAAAGTAGATTAGGACACCCTATGAGATACCCATACACCCCTAGGCATCCCAGTCCTCCTATTCAGCTCAGAACCAACTTTTTAGGACAAGTACACAATCTCTTACACTTTCAAGATCTGCTTGCAAACTATTGTTTCAATCTATTATTTGTTAGGATCTTGCATTTTATATATTAGGTCACATAGTCTAATTATTTTAATCAAGGAATTTCAATTCCAATCCATTTATAGTCCCTAAAAGGAGGAGATCCAGGTTTGATTGGCTCACCTTCACAGTTGATAGTCAATCTACTCACCTTGTTGATCTCCCTCTTTAATGAAATATCTGAAAGGGCCCCTTCTAATCCTAGGTTCTTTACATTTAGGACATAGGACACATCCACCCCTTTTTCCACCATTTCATTTTGATGAACCTAACATGTTAACATCATAAACTTTCTAAAATTGGAAGTCTTCAAAACCTTAGATCTTGGTTTTTCTTTACATTGTCTTACATTTCTCATTTAGGGTTTCATATTTACATCATAAAAGGTCCTAAAATTTTAAAAATATTGAATCATATCTTGCATTAGGGTGTGTTTCACTCATTTAGACTAATTTTTTATCCAAAATTACACTCATAATTTTCACTTTTAGTTTACACATTTTCACACATTTGCATCTCATTTACATTAAAAAATTCTTGAAAAAAGTCACTATCAAACCTGTTTGTAGATAGAAATAACAACCTTAAACAACAAATTAAGCATTTAGTTTTTTCATTTTCAAACCCTCTATCAAGGACTCAGATGCCCCTAGGAAACTCTATCCTTATACAGTTAAAACAAAACAAAATTCATAGTTGTATGTCTTTGTCTACTTAGTTTGCATGATCTTGTAGATCTCTGTTTTGGAATCCATAATTGCATTTTTTAGGTATTTTGCATATAATTAGTAAATTTGAAAGAAAGAAAATTGTTATGTTTCAAAAATTGCATCAAAATCATCATTTCTAGGTCTTTACATTTTATAATTAGTCAATTATTGCATTTCAAATCTAAAATTTGCATTCAAATTTGTTCAAACATCTTCAATATTGTTGCATACTTGCATTTTACATCAAAACTGGCATAAAATAATCAAATTCTAGAAAATTATTTATTGTTATAACTATTTGAAAGTAGAATCATAATCCTTAAACAGTGTAATACACAGTCAGGTTTTGAATTTTTCAGAATCCTCATCCAAGAATCAGACACCCCTAGGCACCTTTGTCCTGTTATCTATTCATAGTCCAACTTCCTATGAAAAAAAACTCTCAATAGCCTCTTTTCAGATTTGATGTCTAATTCCTAGTCACCTGTTGAATAACAGTCTGAAACACATTAAAAAATATCATACCATCATGGCTTGGTGCTTTGGTAAAGTGTGGATTTCCTTGAAATCCTTGGTTGAAATTTCAAGTTATGTGTTTGGTAATAACTAATTCTGATAATGACATTCATGTGAATTCATCTCTCGATACAATTCTTATTGATATCCTCAATCAAGATGAAGAGAGCATGCGTGAATTCATACAAAATTCCTTGCACAACCTTGAGAATAATTCAACCTTTTATCCCTTAATGCAATGGCCTATTCCCCCATACCAACAATCTCCTACCATACCACCACTTGAAACATTCACTTTGTTACATCCATAAACTGAATCACAAGGCATACCTCAACCAACATGCATGAAAAATCCTATTGATAATGACCATAAGGAATACATACCACCTAATGCTCCTCCATATTATGAGAGTAAAATCTTAAGCAAACAAGGAGGTGGCATAAAGAATGAACATGAGATCCACTCCCTTTTGGAACAAGTAACATTTGAAGACACTAAAGGAGTATGGTACCAAGAGCCTCCACCTTTGAGTCAAAAATTCATTCCATCAACCAAGAAATAAAAATTCCATGTTCCTCTTAAGAAATTACCATTCCTCCATCCTATAACCAAGACTGAATGGGCCTTAGACACACTTCTCAAATAGGGATATATTACATTGTTGTCCATCCGTGACAGAGAAGATAAGAAAGAAAAGAGTACAAATATGTTTTACTGTGCATATCATAGAACACTTGGACATATTACTAATGAATGTCATGCTTTAAAGAAGAAATTAAGATAATTTTGTCCTTATGGGGATCAAATTGAACATATAATTTACATTAACATTTATTTGCTATGCTCCTTGCCATGTGATATTTGTAGTATTACAACATGCTCACTACCATCCATGGTGGTGTAAACATAGCTTTATGTGATCATCTTTTATTTTGCAAGGAGTAGCATATCATAATTCATTTGGCTCACCTTTTTCCTTACACTTGGGAAAGGGGTTAGATAGCCTTGTATTGGGTGCATTCCTTCTTGGGATCCCTTTTCTATCTCCTTAAAATGTTAGTGTAGCAAGTACACTAAGATTTTAAGTGGGGGCCATATAGTCCCCCAATTATTGTTTGCATAAGAATAGTCCCTTCTTAGTGTTGATAGCATGCATCTCCTAGGAAGTGTGACCTTGTTAATCAAAGTGTGGCCTTCTTTATCTATGTGAGTGTATCTTTGGTGGTGATATTGGGCTTGATATCCCTCAAGAATGTGACCTTTCTTGGCATATAGTTTTCCCCTTAGTGGTAATGCTACGGTTAGTATTCCCTAAGGTTTAGTCTTCTATTCTATGACTAGTCCTCTTTTGGTGGTGATGTCATGTGTGATATTCCCCAAGGTGTGACCTTTCATATATTAAGAAAATCCCCTTTGTTATTTTTGTAAATAATCTCTTGTGGTGGTGTTGCTCTAACATCCTTGGAGTTTTTGGCCTTATTTTATTGTGATTTGTGCACGCCCTGAGATGAGCTTTGTTCATCCCTCGAGACGTTAAACTTTATGCACCCCTGAGGTGAGTTTGGAATTTTTTCTCCACTTTGTTCATGGGGGTTGAACTAAGTGTGGCATTGACATAACATTTTGACCATTTTTGTAGCACCTTATTAGGGTTATCAGGGAGTATAACTCTTGGTATGGTTATGGGTACACACCTAGTGAAAAGCGATCCTCACTAAACCTAGTATGTTTCTCATTTTACTACCTTGTCTTGGGGGCTCACCTAGTGAAAATTGGTCCTCACTAGCCCATGTTCCTTCTAGTTTGTGATTCACCTAAAAAATATTAGACTTTTCTATTGTGTGAGTCGTGAACACCTTTGGTTTGGATCCTAGCATAACACAACTTGCTAGCCTATGCCCTCCTTTTTGCACTTCATTTTGACATTGCATGTTTGTGTATGTAATCTTGCTACATTTTATGCGTGTGTTCCTTTTGTGCTTATGTTGTCTTTCCATAGGATCTTAGATCCTAGGGGCTTGATCACCTCCCTAGATCCTTAGTCATCCTATCTCTTCAACATTTGGACAATTGAACACTTCTTGACATATATTTCTCTACTTTAGTGTGAGTTTGAGTGTAAGATCATACTCTCACTAAAGTGGGGGCTAAATGTAGCATCGTAAATTATCACCCTTGACAATTTTACACTATGTTTTTCTCCCCCTAAATTATTGAGCTTAATTGAGTCCCTAATTTCCTAAGATTATGCATTTTATAGCCCATTTGTACCACTTTCTGATAAATTGTAAGCATTGAATAAATGCAAAAAAATTAATGTTTTTCCCTTGATATATTATGTCCTAGAAAATAGGGCCATGGGCATATGGGTCCCCCTATTCTGTTGGGGACCAATTTTTAATATGTTAGAGTGGTTATTTTAACATTCAAAATTCAAATCTCAAATGTCAGCTATCAGGATTTAATTCTTGGGAAATTAGAGAAATTCCTATAAATACCCAGTTATTGTATCGTTTGAAATCTAACAAGCTATAAGTGAACATTAAGAGAATTCAAGAGCAAGTCAAGAGCCACATTTTAGAGCATTATTGTAGCAATTCAAGATCCAAGCATCATGTCAAAGAATATTCATGTTTCCATTGTTTTGTGAAGGCTAACACTTTTGTAGGTCTCCAATGCATTCAATAAAATTGAGGAAAGCAAGATCAAGACCTTGAGGTGATGTGCATGACTTCAATCCTTCAAGGGATATTTTGAAGGGTGGCGAGTTGTATTACTTTGTGATTATATCATTCCTTCCTTTCACTTATCCATTTATCATTGGCATTTCCATTATGTAAGTGGAAACACTTACATTGGATTTGACTAAGGAAAGCTCGTAAATGGCCCAACATTTTCTCTCTTTTAATGTGCAAGTTATAGGTTTGAAGAGTTTTGAAGAAAAATTAAATAAAAGTTGTTCATTGTTGCATTCAAAGCCCTAAATCTTTCAAGCCACGGGAACTCACATACAAAATTGTCCAACAATATTCTGACAACTTTGCAAATGGAAATCAAAAGCTCAGATTTGTCATTAGAGGACCCCAAAGGCATACCAAGACACTCTATTAGAGACCCCACACTCCTAGGCATCACAGTCCTCCTATTCGGCTCAGAAATAACTTTTCAAGATAGGTAGACAATCTCTTGCACTTTCCACATCTACTTGTAAATTATTGTTTCAATCTATTATTTATTGAGATCTTACATTTTATGTATTAGGTCACATAGTATGATTAGGTTAATCAAGTCAAATCAATTCCAATCCATTTCCAATCCCTCAAAGAAGGAGATCCAGATCTAATTGGCTCAACTTCATGGTTGATAGTCAATCTACTCGCCTTGTTGATCTCCTTCTTTAATGAAATATTGGAAAAGGGGCCCTTGCAATCCAAGGTTCTTTGCATTTAGGACATAGGAAACATCCACCCCTTTTTCCACTATTCCAATTAGATAGAGAGAAGTTGAGAGGGAAGGTGGGTGGGAGGAAGAAAGAGAGAGAGAGAGGGGGGGAGAAAGAGAAAGTTAGAGAGGGAAGGAGGGAAGGAGGAGGAGAGAGAGAGAGGGGTGAGATAAAGAGAAAAAAGAGAGATAGAGAGACAAAGACAAATAGAGACATATAGAGATAGAGACAGAGATAGAGGCAAAGAGAGATATAGACAGAGACATAGAGACAAAGAGAGACAGAGAGAGATAGAGATAGAGAGATAGAGAGAGGGGGGAGATAGAGAAAATTAAATTGGGAAGGAAGGAGGGAGGAAGGGAGAGAGGGAGAGAGGTGAGATAGAGAGTAGAGAGAGAGATAGGAAGATAGAAAGACAAGAAAAGACAGACAGACAAAGATAGATAGAGACAGAAAAACAAACAGACAGACAAACAAACAAACAAATAGAGGGGGAGATAGAGAAAATTAAAGTGGGAAGGAGGGAGGGAGGGAGGGAGATAGGTGAGAGAGAGAAGTAGAGAGAGAGAGAGAGAGAGAATGGTGAGATAGAGAGAATTAGAGAGGGAAGGAGAGAGAGAGATAGAATTAGAGAGGGGGGAGGAAGGGAGGGAGGGAGGGAGGGAGGGAGAGAGAGAGAGGTGAGATAGAAAAAATTAGAGAGGGAATGGGAGAGAGGGGGAGAGAGAGCAAGAGAATTAGAGAGGGGATGAGGGAGGGAGGGAGGGGGCAAGAGAGAGGTGAGATAGAGAAAATTAGAGAGAGAGAGAGAGTGGCAAGATAAAGAGAAGTGGAGAGCGAAGGAGAGAGGGAGAGAGAAAGAGGGGAAAGGAGAGAGAGAAGGGGAAGGAGCGAGAATGGTGATATAAAGAGAAAAAGAGAGGGAAGGAAAGAGTGAGAAAGAAAGAGGGGGGAGAGAGAGGGAGAGGAGGGAGAGGGAGAAGAGAAATAGATAGAGGGAGAGGGAGGGAGACAGAGGGAGGGAGACAGAGAAGAGAGAGATAGAGAGAGGGGGAAAGGTAGGCATGGAGAGAAGTGAGATAGAGAGTAGAGAAAGAGAAGGATGGGTAAGTAGA
This sequence comes from Sequoia sempervirens, assembly GCA_007258455.2. Taxonomy (NCBI): domain Eukaryota; kingdom Viridiplantae; phylum Streptophyta; class Pinopsida; order Cupressales; family Cupressaceae; genus Sequoia; species Sequoia sempervirens. Next base: position 54,159,579 of record VDFB02075321.1, on the reverse strand, counting down.
GAGGTAGTTCTTGAGCTCAAAGGAGAGAGATTTAGATAAAGGGATAGAGATAGAGAGAAAGAGAGGTATAGACCATAAGAGATGAACAATGAGTGAGATAGAGAGAGAGAGAGAGAGAGAGAAAGATGATACAACTTGTTGATTACTAAAATTTGACCTCATGATTAGTGAAATTTTACATGTTGATTACTAAAATTTGACTAAGTCTAAAAATTTATAAGATATTCCAAAAACTAGAATTTGCATTATAACTTCAAGAGATTTGAAACCACTCTCAAAAATATTGAAACTATATACATGAAATATAACTCAGTATAAGAAAGTAAATTTCCATATGTAAATTTCAACTTATAAATGTTTATTTCATGTATATAGCTTCACTGGCAGAGAAAGACAGAAAAAAAGAAAGAGTTCAAGAAAATGCATTCTAAAAAGTCATCATCCAAACTTGATGATCACCAAATGGTCATTTTGGGTAAAAAAACAAAAGTGACATATTTTTTTGTGTCACATCTTTTTGCACTTGCCCTGGATAAAGCTTGTTATTACTTGAAAGGGCCATTAAATGTCAAATTTCTTAAAATAATGGAACAAAAAATAGGGGTTACTCATGAAAATATTTCTCATAGTCCCTATCCACCTATGTTGATTAAATGAAGAAGAAACATTTTTCACTATTTATTCAAGGGTGTGACTTTTAGCTTAATGGATAAGATTTCTACGTTATCCATGTTTCAAGTAAGATGCCTTTTTGAGTCACCGTAAATGTTGTGTGTTTCCCATGTACATGCTCCCTTAAATAATCCATGCTAACATAAATGGTTTCTTCAAATACCTTATATTTGTTATCTTTAAACCTTGATTCCTCTAGTTCTTAGACCATTTATGTGATAAATATGGCATAATGTTTGAATTAATGGTTTCACAATGCCTACAAAGCCTTCTTGGTTTTTGGTATATTGGTGCCACTTGTAACCCCTTGTTAATGATTTCAATTGTATTTAGCCTCTCTCTAGAAGATGTTATATGATACAATTAGTAGTTAAAATATTTTTTTATCTAAAATTATCCTACCTTCATGGGTTATACTCATTTTTTAGATTGGCTTCAAAATATCCTTCATCCTTTTGTAGAATTAGAAAGTTAAAATCCTTGCAAGAAATTCATTACATTAATCTAATGTCATGGATGTTTCCTTTTGAAGCCACTATCATGATGGATCCCATCTCTTCTCTATCTCTTTTCTCTCTTTGGGGATTAATCCTAACCAAACCCATAATGGTATCTCCAAAGATGTGGCAATCATTTATCTTTGGTAGCATTTGATAGAGTGGTATTATCTATATTATCTTCTCCATGTGCTACCAGGCTTAACCTTGTAGTGAACTCCACTCTAATATATCTCCTCTCTTTGAGAATTTTGAGACTCTTATCATGCTAGAAACTCTCCATTCATTTCAAGTGTTGATCTAAAAGATGATCCAATAGTTTAAAGATTATCAAACTCCCCTTTATTACATATAGTTCAGCCTCAATGATATTCATATGAAATTTGTCTCCTCTCCAAGTGATCTTAGCACTACTCTTCCTTTCACCTAGTGAGTATTTGACCCCCTATTCAAATGATTCAACACTAATGTGGCTTCTCTCACCTCATTCTTAGCACATGCCTCCACTAATTTAATGGTCAGTTATTACTAGTTACCACCTAATATTCATTATGGTCAAATGAGAATTACTCTCACCTAGACTTTTGGGAACTATATAATAAAACATAATAACTCACATATGCATTTAGCTAAGGCCATTGTGGGTCTGATTATCTATGGATGAGATTTCTAGCCATTTGTATATTACTCCTTTCAATTATTGATTTGAAATTGTTGGCTAAGAAAAATGGCATAGTCACGATGTCCACCAACTTAAGAGATAAAAACAAAATCCTCTCTTGAAAGGAGACTAAATTCCCCCAAGGTTTCAATACCATCAAGTAATAATATTACTAGATAACTCATTGATTAAATGAGATTTTTAAGCAAGGAGCCTACTAGCATTTGGAATGCTTAGTGTTTCTAGGAGAAACTACATATAAGATAGTTTTAACTTATGAAAGATAAACACAAAAGAATGTCTTGAATTTGACTATTAAATATAGTGTTCCATATTATCTAATTGTGACAATGAAGTGTTGGATATTGAAGCCCAATGGTTACATCCATTTCCCTCCCAATTTCACAAGTCTTTTCACATTCTTTTTCGAAGACTTATCCAAAATGGATAATGCATTTGTTGTTGTATTATTGATATGGTTATGTTGTCATAACTTGTATTAAAAACAAAGATAAATAAAATATTTCCCTTGCTTCAAAGTGGATGTAGCCAAATTGATGAACAACTATAAATCTCTGTATTTTTCATGTTTATGTATTGTCTTATTTTTTGAGTTTAGTTTCTACAATCTTTCTTCATTTAGTTTGCAACAAAGTAATCAACAATTTGTATCAGAGATTGGTGAATTAGTTGTTCAAGAATTGTGATCATTTCTGAGAAATGGAGGAAGCAAATAAATAGAAGATAGAGAAAATATCTAAGCAAAATTTTGGATTATGGAAAGTGCAGATGGAGTCTTTGTTGATTAGAGGAGATCTCTCACTCGCATTGGAAGGAAAAGCGAAAAAGACAACTACGATGTCTAATGAGGATTGTGAGAGATTAGATAAGAAAGTGAGAGCTATGATAATTTTATCATTATCCATCAATGTCCTCTTTAATGTCACAACATAAAATATCTCAAAAGAGTTGTGGGACAAATTATCTAAAATGTACAAGATGGCTTTAGCTTCGAACAAGGTTTATCTCATGAAAAAACTATATAATTTTAAAAATGAAGGGGAGCATCGTGTCAAACCACTTGAATGAATTCAACACTCTTATCACCCAATTGGTTTCGGTAAATATCATTTTGGATGATGAAATAAAATCCATCTTATTGTTGTGTTCTCTTCTGAATAGTTGGAAAGGAGTTGTGATGGTGATCAACACCTTTGTATCCAGGAAAAAAAAACTCAAGTTTGATAGCATTATTGCAATTCATCTCAGTGAAGATATGTGAAGGAAAAATCAAGGAACCACATCCGATGATGTCTTGTTTTTTGGTAATAGAGGTAGACACCAAGAAAGGGGTAGAAATAACCATAGAAGAAGATCAAAATCAGCGAGGAGATCAATTTCAAAAGGAAGAAATGGAGGTTGTTGGTTTTGTGGAAAAGAAGGGAATATGAAAAATAACCATTGGTCATACAAAAGGGTTTAGAACCAATCTAAGGATAGAAAGTGAACACCACGTACGAAAAAGATGAAGGTGTTCTAGTCTTGTCAATGGGTGAAACTACAATGGATTCATGGGTATTGGATTCCGACACATCATTTCACGCAACCTCATGTCGGGAAGCTTTCCAAAATTATCAAGAAGGAAAATTTGACAAAGTATATCTTGGTGATAACATGGCATGTGAGATTATTGGCAAAGGTGGTGTGATGTTGAGGTTGAAGAATGGAAATAAGTGGTTATTGTGAGATGTAAGGCATGTTTCAGAATTAAAAAGAAATTTATTTTTTGTGGGATAGCTTGATGCTTTAGGATGTAGCATCATATTTTCTTACAATTCATGGAAGGTGACCAAAGGGGTGTTAGTGGTTTCAAGGGGAAACAAATTGGGTACATTATATGTGCTAGATATTATCGCTAAAGTGGGAGCAGCGATGGCACTTGTGGACAACGAATCAATTCTACTATGGCATAGAAGGCTTAGGCACATGAGGAAGAAGGGGCTTGAAATCTTGCTCAAAGGGATCATCTTTCGAGATTAAAATATGTGGATTTGGACCTATGTGAGCATTATTTATATGGACATGACAAAAAGACAAGACCTTTGGAGCTTGTGCACTTCAACATCTTCGGTCCTATAGAGGTAACCTTGTATGGATGAGCCAATTATTTTGTTACATTTATTGATTATTGCACTTGAAAGGTACGGGTTTATATGCTCAATAGGAAATCTGAAGTTTTACCAAATTCAAGATTTTTAAAGCTATTGTTGAATACCAAATGGGGAACAAGATTAAATGTTTAAAAATGGATAATGAGGGTGATTTTTTTTCTTCTAAATTCGATTGTTATTGTGTAGATAATGGTAGACAGTGTATTAAAGTTGTACCATTCACACCTCAAGAGAATGGTGTAGCTAAGAGATTGAATCAGATAATTCTAGAGAGGGCTTGTAGCATGCTCTCTAAGGCATGTTTGGGCAAAGAGCTTTCAGCGTTAGCAATTAACACAATAGTGTATTTGATCAACCACAACCCCTCTTCCAGATTGGATTTTGATACTCTAGAGGAGAGATGGCTTGGAAGGAAAATTTCCTACAATCATTAATGAGTTTTTTATTGTGAAGCTTTCATTCACATTCCAAAAGAAAAGTGAATGAAATTGGATTTCAAATCTGAGCGGTGTATATTTGTCAAGTATGGAGAAGATCAGTATGAATTCAGATTGTGGAATCGGGTCACGAATAAATTGGTTTGTAGTTGGGATGTTGTCTTCAATGAAAAGGAATTTTGGGTTTGCACAAATAGGGTTCATCAACGAATGAGTATGTGTTTATTGATATTGACAGTGGGAGAAATTTGTAGTTTTCACATCAAAAATTTGTACCAATTCTACCTCAACGACCTTCAATCTCATCCTCTACACCCACACAAGTTAGCACTCTACCTCTTGTAAGAAGAATTGTGGGAGAAATTCCTCCCTCGACTACTTCAATTTTGTAAATCCCTATGAAATTTGAAATTGGTGAAGAGGAAATTAACATGGGAAATGTTCATCCCACACATCTATGGCCCCCACTACTCTTTGACTCAACACATACTCTTGGCACAAGAATTGTTTATCATTCTTTTAAAGCTCATTTTCCATCACATGAAGCTTATTTTCCAGTGTAGGAGTTTACTTTTCCATCATGTGAGGATTAAATTAGCATTCTCAAATATCCACATAAGAGGTTTATATGGAAATGACAATGCCAGGTTTTATTCATATGTCGATTTCACATGCTAGCACCCCTATTTTAGTAAAAATGCAACCAGCTATGAATTCTCCTACCAATTGTGATGTTTATTTAGGTTCAAGTATGCAAAAAAATAGTCCATTGCTACCTTTTACAAATTTCACTCAGCCAATTTTTGAAACCTCCATGCAAGCTTCACAGGAATGTTTAAAGGGAAATTTAAATCCCACGTAGCCCTTAAAAAATCCCACCCCTTCTCATTCCTTGCAGTCTCATTTGTAATTTTCACCATTATGTGATGTTTTTCCTTCATCGCAATCCACATTTAATTATTCTTCAAGTTGTTCGTAGACTTCCTGTATGTCAAAACCTGCTCATGAATTTGTTTCCATGCAACAATTAAATGGTCCCGCAAATTTCTTTAATTCAACTGCCCTTGTTCATTCTACGTAGCCAATTAATATTCAAACAAAGGCCTGTGATAGGAATACACCTTCATCGCATGTTGGCAACATTGAAGTTGTTGATTACAATGTTTTTACACAAAATAATGCATTGTAGAGGCAAAACATTGGAGGTAATTTGTAGGATCAAAGGAATTTGTAGGTAGTAGTTCCTCAAGTGTGAAGGTCTACTGGAGAGCACCGACCTCTGAAAAAATTTGATGATTATCAGTTGTTGATTTATGATCATTTAGAGTTAACCTCATTCAAAGAAGCCTGCAATGGTGTTAATCGTGAGAAATGGTTGGATGCAATGCAAGAGGAAATGGATTTGTTGATGGAAAATCGCACTTGGGATTTGGTGAAGCTTCCACCCAATCGAAGAGCATTGAAGAATTGATGGGTGTACAGATTGAAAGAGGAAGGAGGTAGGAAATGGTATAGGGAAAGATTGGTAGTCAAGGGTTATGATCAACAAAAGGGGATTGAATTCAATGAGATCTTCTCACCAGTTGTGAAGATGGCAACTATTCGAGTGGTTTTGTGCCTTGTTACATTTTATGATCTTGAACTTGAGCAATTTGATGTGAAGATTGTATTTCTACATGGTGATATAGAAGAGGAGTTGTATATGCATTAGCCTAAAGGTTTTGAGCAACAAGGTAAAGAAGATTTATATTGCAAGTTGAGGAGGAGTTTGTATGGGCTCAAGCAAGCCCCACAATAGTGGTATCTTAAGTTTGATTCTTTCAAGGCTAAGAAACACTTCACACATTATGAATCTAATTTGTGTGTTTATTACAAGGCATTGGATAATGGTGAATTTTTTTTATTGTTGCTTTATGTTGATGATATGCTTGTAACTGGCACTAGCATGAGAGTTGTTCGTGATTTGAAACAACATTTAGCTCAAAATTTTGTAATGAAATATTTAGGAGTAGCAAAGAGGATACTTGGTATGACCATAATGTAGGATAGATGTAAGAGGGAAATCAAATTGTCACAAGAAAAATACATTGACAAAGTTTTGGACAAATGTAACATGAAGGGTGCTAAGCCTGTGAGCACTCCACTTGCTAATCATTTTTGTTTGTCATGTGAAATGTGCCCCAAAACACCTCAAGATTAGGAAAACATGAAGGGTATTCATTACTCATCAATAGTTGGGAGTCTTATGTATGCAATGGTATGCACTCATCTAGACATTTCCCATGCAATGGGAGTAGTGAGCAGATTTATGAGCAATCTAGGCAAGACTCACTGGGAAGAAATGAAGTGGATATTAAGGTACTTCGGATTATATGTTTTATGTTTTGGAGGAAAATATGTGTAATTGCGAGGTTATGTTGACTCCAATATGACTGGTGATTTGGACAGATGAAGGTCAACAATAGGTTATGTGTTCACATTTGTCGGGGCAGTGATCATTTGGGTTTCATAGTTATAACAGGTGGTTGTACTCTCCACTACCGAGGCTGAATATATTGCACTCATTGAAGGTGTGAAGGAGATGATTTGGTTGCAGCGACTATTAGGTGAGTTGGGTTTCAAACAAAAAAAAATCACTCTCTTTTGTGATAGCAACAACACTATTCACTTGGCTAAGAACTCATCTTTTCATAATTGGACCAAGCACATTGAGTTGTGTTATCACTTCATCTAGAATGTACTTGAAGAAGGCAAGCTGAAAGTGGAGTAAATGGACACAAAGGTGAATTTGGTGGATGCATTGACAAAGACAGTACCACAGGAGAAGTTCAAGTTTTGTAGGACTTCTCTCAACATTATCAAGATGAGACAATAGGGGTGAAGCAGGGGAATATCTCTAAGTTTCAAAGCAGACATTGGACTTCAAATGGGAGATTGTTGGATATTGAAGCCCAACTGTCACATCTATTTCCCTCTAAATTGCACAAGTCTCTTCACATTCTTTTTTGAAGACTTGTCCAAAATTGATAATGTGTGTGTTGTTGTATTATTGATATGGTTATGTTGTTGTAACTTGTATTAAAAACAAAGACAAATAAAATATCTCCCCTACTTCAGAGTGGATGTAACCAAATTGGTGAACCACTATAAATCTCTGTATTTTTTCGTGTTTGTGTATTGTCTAATTTTCTGAGTTTAATTTCTACAATCTTTCTTCATTTAGTCTGCAATAAATTAATCAACATGAAGATCAGAGAAAAATAATCTAGATATAGCTCATTTTAATCTAGTCTAAGAAAAAGAAAAAGAAAAAAAGGAAAAGCATGAAGGAAAAGAGAGGAAAAATGGGGAAATAATAGAAGAGAAGAAGGTGAAGAATGAGAAAAGAAAGAAAACCAACTTGTCTAACAAAGAAGAAAACAGCATTAACTTTCTGAATTTTACCTATAAACACATGAAAAACTACCAAATAAATCATCATTCATAGCTCAACATGAATTATTTGTTGATGCAAGAATCTAAAGAAACTTGTAGAACATGTGATTTTATCTATTAACTAAAGTCACAAAAGAAATAATTATAACCTACAAACCTATAATTAGACATATATTGAATTATATAATATTGTTTACAAGTGAGAAATCTGACACATTATAATAATTATGTTCAAATGAACCAAACTTAGAGACTATCCACCAAATTACTCATATAGAAAAAACCAAACTATTTAATTTATATATATATATATATATATATATATATATATATATATTAAATCAACTCTCTTATAATGAGCAATTGCATATTTTCATCAAGATACTTGATACACGATGCCACCAATAATAATGTAATAAATAAATTACATACCTTTCAGTAATTGATGGCATCATTAAATTTTAACTTATAGAGAATTATAAAACCAGCACTAATAAAATAAAAGCATTTAAAATGATATTGGTCCTCCTGTACATTCAAACCTGCCTCTAAGAAAGTGGTTTGACTTATATGTTAAATCCTAGATTTGATTTATTCACATCAACGCCTCCATAAATTCTAGATACTCATCAATTATCTACTAATGTCTCAAGCCACCTATAGATAAAACAACAACATGTGATTTCAAGCTATTTCTAAATTAATTTGAAATCTAAAATCTCAAGAAAATTTATTCTATGTTAAATTTATGCTGTCCACGTTAACATCATTCACCAGAAATCATGCTCCTCGCAAGCTAAATCTACATTGAAATCCATGAAAAATTGTGAAAATCTGTGTAAAATAGTGTGTAGAGTATGTACCAGATATTAGATTTGAGAACATGTGAATTTACCAGAAGAACTAACATGGGATACACACAGTACTGAAAAGTGTGTAGAGTATGTACCAGATATGTGTGTGTATGAAGATTGATGGTCAAGGTGTCACATGGTGGAATCTGGGCTTGATGCTAAAGGTAGATATGAAAACACCACTCAAAGTAAAATATATGTAATAAATCAAGTCCATAAAAGTTTAGGTGTGAAACATGAAGTCAAATCAAATGCAAGAAGTCTAAGTTGAATAAAAAGGTCCTAAAGAAAATTGGGTGTGTTGCATTAGCAGCAATAATTATCATCTCAAAGATGATTCCCACTAACACTTAAATATAGTGAATTGTCAATTGGTTTTTGGAGCATCACAAAGCTTTTTACTATTTTATGTATTACTAGTCTTGTAGAGGTAGGTTATTCTGTATTTAAAAGTTAGGTGTTGTAGTTTATTAGAATATTTTTCAAAGGCTTCATATTCTAGTTTATATTTCACACTTCATTTTATCAATGATGTATTGATAATTTTTGTAAATTAATCATTCTATCAAATAACCTATTTAATCATTAATAATTTGAAGTTTTAAGAAATGGATGAATTTAGTGAAGTGATAAATGAGATGGTAAAGGCATATATCCAAGATTATATCTTTGATGACATCAATTCAATTGTTCTCTTTGCTATAATTCTTCGAAGAACATTTGTTGGTGAAAAGGTTCAATTAAGGAAATTGTACTAGCATTCTATAGAAATAGAGCAATAGTATATGTTTGAATTAGAAAGGTTTTAGAAAGTTGAAAAAATCTAATAAAGTTAGTGACATTAAAAAAATAGCATTAAAACATATTTTAGAAAAGGCAAGGCAAGGGAGATGTTTTCCTACCATATCAATGTTATTGAAGATTTTCAATTTATTCGTATGTTTCAACCAACTAACAAAATAATAAGCATTAACAAGAATTATTGTAGAGAGATTAAATAAATGGAACTTGTTTTGATTGTAAAAAATATTAACAAACTTCATTCCATCTATATTCAAAAAAAATTAAAATTGACATTTTCTTTCAAATGAAGAGAAGTTTCTACAATATGTCTAGGTAATTATAGAAGAGAAGGTGCAACAAACTATAATTATAATTGATCCATGTGTTACAAAAGATATCATTGGTAACACAAATAAATTTCAAAAATATATAAAGACTAATGTAATTGAATTGTAGAGAAGGCCTAATTTATCTTTAAAAAACGATATAATTAGAAACAATACTATCAATAAACATGCATTAACCAAGTCAAATGCAACACTTCGATAAAAACCGTGAAGGTTATAAATGAGAAATAAATATTGAAACAAGGTGAAACAAAGCTGCAATAATAAATTATGTATGTGAATTCAAATCTAAAAATAAGATTAGCAAATAAGATTATATGTATATGATTGCACATTCATCACAATTTAGAAAAAATAGTAAACAAAATATGACACAAAATTTGCATGGAGAAACCATTTTGGGGAAAAACTACGCATGAGAAAAGAGGGCAAGTATATTATTAATCTTCACAAGAGAGATACACCATAATACACTTCACTATTGATCTTTGATCAACCCAGATGCACCCATATACTTGCAAATAAATCAATATGAAACTATCATCCAATGGCTTCAGTCTACAGAACTTGTGGGAGGTAAAACCACAAATAGTAAACCAAAATAAGAGGTACCAAAACCACTTGCAAAAACCCATGCTCCCTTCTTAGAAGACCAAAATTTGTGATAAAATATTAAATAAAATTCACAAGGCTCCAACATGGGCACCTAGCCCATATCCTTTTCAACTTCTACCTTTCAAGATGTTCCTGATGGAACTCCTAAAATTTGCATGTTTCATCTCAAAATCTTGTTAAATTATGGGTTAGGTTTGTATCTGAGGGCTTAGGGTTTTGATTACTATCACTGTTTAAGGGTTTTAGTTTACCTCGCTCGATCCTTCTTGAAAAACCTTTGAGTTTATCTCCTTTCCAAGGTTTTAATTCTCTGTTGACTCCTTTTTACCATCAAAATATATGAAGTGATCGGCCCTTTGGTCTAGTCTTATTGATTGTTATATGTTAGCCCATTGTTTTAATTCTTCCAAAGTCGAGCTAAATATTTCCTGCTAAAATCGTTGGAGCCTTAAGTTTTTAATCCTATGGCTTATAGTCTCGTCAACCTAGTTGGTCCCTCTTTTAAGACTAACAATTTTGGCGTGTGTAGATATGAAAATATTTGATGACTGTTTGATTGTCACAAGAAAATTTTGGCCATTCCCTGCGTGCCCATTCCATTTCATTGCTTACTATTTTATCCTCATGGGCTAGTGGGCATAAGCCACCTATTTTATGTATTGGTGGGACCGATGTCTGAGTTGAAGATAGTGGGTGGTATTCAAAGAAGATCGACAACAGTTGTTGAGTAACGTGGTTGCATCTCGACCGTTCCCCGCGTGCCCGCTCCTTTTAATTCTTCATTAAAATATTCAAGTGGGTTGGCGAGCAACTGCCGCATGGTGAGTCTAACTGTGGGCCCAATGTTTCCAAGCATTCAATGTGCAAAGCTTTGAAGTGAATCAACGGTCGATAGCGGGTGACGTGGGTCAATCCTGATCGCTCCCTGCTATCTTGTGTGAGCCCCACATTTACTGACTGATTCCCAATAGGGTAGCGAGCAATTGCCATGTGGAATAACCCAGAGGACGTGGAAGCATTGGAGCAATGGAAAATATTAATCAAATATTTCAACACGAGGCATAGAGAATAAAATATGTGCTACCAAAAGAAGATATAATGCACGTGTTTGAGATCTTTTAATCTGGGCTATTGATGGTATAAAAATAATAATTCTACAAGCAATTGGTCTTGGATTAAGATGTGAGGATGAAGAGGCCGTGGGACTTAATCTCAGCCCTTCCCTGTCTCTCCGCTGATGAAAGTTGCACACGAGTTAAGACTCATAGGGGCGAGGGGAAGAAGACACATGGATTTTGGTTGCAACGAAAAAGGAATGGTGGAGCCCGTAGATCACTAACAAGTGGTTCCATGTGGATTTATGTCATTTGATAAGTATTGTGGTTGTGTACAGTTAGGATTTTCAAATCAAGCTAACTAAATTTGGATCATCCGTTAGTTAACACGCCCGCGTGATAAATGTCTGGCATTCAAAACTCAATTTGAGGGCAAGTGATTCATTCAGGTTCGCATGAGCAAGCCTTAATAACGGAAAGGGCGTTGAGCTACCGAAGTAGAAGTTTGTGTAGCTATTAAAACCTGTCTTGAAAGCACAATTGATCATTGTAAAGGATATTCTACACACTTGGAAAGCTCATGCTATGGTTTTCATGTGCATCCGACGTCGAGGCTAGGGTTATCAACTTGTGAAAGAACCAGTAAGTGAATTACTGATTTCCCCTCAAAATTATTGATAGAATTATGGTTTCCCAAACCTTCGAGTCTGTTAGGATTTTTTCTTGGTTCTACATTTTAAGGTTTGACATTCATAAAGGATAATTGGTTGGTCCTACATTGTCATAATTAGTGTAAAAACCTTATATGAATTGTAAGTCGTGTTCAAGAAACCAAAAACCCTTTCTTGTAATACCTTTTGTGTCATGGCTCCTAAAGCACAATCAAAAGTGTATTTGTCTAAAGGGGAAGCTTTTGCTCCCAAAAGACCTTTGAATAAAGACCTTACTAACCAGTTACCTCCCTCGACTAGTGAAAAACCTAAGGGTCAGCTACTTTTCTAAGGTTCGCAAGTAGTAGAGGGTTTGATTGACAAGAACAATTCTATTAAGGACACAAAATTACCTTATACTGGATGGGAATTGTTCTATAGTTGGTTCAAGAATAGAAACATGGGTATTCCAGTAGGTAACCCTTGGAATTGTGACCTAGGGAATTTTATTGTTCCCAATGTCTACATGTACATTGATTTGCTCAAAGCAGTGGCCACCAATTATGACCCAATTACAAGAACTATAAGAACATATGATGGGAAGGAAATGGTCAAAATTACCAAGGAGGAATTTTCCCATGTTTTCAAACTCACTAGAAGGAGTGATGAAATGCCTAAGATCAATGAAAACACTCTCAAGGAGGAATATGATAAGACTAAGATTGCATTCAGAGTCCACATTCTGCCAAGATATCTAGTAGAAATTGCAAAACGAAGGATTACAATAGGGAAATATGATAAGGATCATTTCCTTGTTAATTATTTTGTTTCCTACTTCCAAAAAACCTTTTACTCTATTTGCTAGATAATTGGTTATGATCTTGTCATGAGAATGCCTATGGCATGGATGTATATGGCAGCCCATATTCAACACCCCCAATATTGCACAGTGTATGACTATGCGGGGTTTCTTGCAGAAAAGATTCATGAGGGCTTGATAAGGTTGAAGAAAGGTGTAGATGGAGTAAGGCTTAACTGGTATTCATTGTTGATGCATATGTTTTTGTTCAAAGGTGCACCTTACTTCGGGCATAATATGAATTTGGATAGGAAAGAGGGTAACTTGGATTTTCCCATGCAATGTTGGACTACTGTCCTGAACAAGGATGATAGGACATATGATTATGTGACATTTCAAAACTTGTTTGCTTCAAAATTAATGAGATTTTTGGTTGTAAGTATACCTAGAATTTGAATAGCCCTGCATGACTTCTTAAGACCCAAGGAAAGAAAGCCTGAGTTGGGAGTTGATCACAATTGGGGAGATGTTATCCCATACTCTGATTACACTATTTTAAGAGTGTATGGTTCCATTGTTGCACCTTACTTGCTACCAAGATATGTGCTAGAGAGAATTGGTTTCCTTGAGGTGATATGGTGATTGGGAAGTGTGGAAAATGAACATCTGTTGAATCAAGGAAAAGGAACATTATTTCCTTTGTATACATTTTATTTTTATTTTATGATGAAAAAAGGAGGTTGGAATAAGATATTTGATATACTCAAGACCTACTGCATGCATAGATTAGTTGAGAGGATCAGATATGATCTCAAAGGTTTTATGGAATGTTTGAAGGAAAGGAACAAGAGCTACAAATTTGTGCACATTTTCCAATATCTGGAGGATGTGATAAGAAATGTGTTTGACCTTTTGGAACAAGAAAAAATAAAATAAAGGTGGATTTCCTTCAATAAGATGCAGAGAAATATAAAGAAAGAAGAAGCTAACTTCAAGGTTCTTTCAGAGATTGAAAATGTAATACAAAAGGTGGAACATGTATCCAAGAATTTTGAGACAATAGTGGGCCACCTTAATACTAAAGGGGTGATAAGTAAGGATAAGGGGAAAGCCCCCATTTTAGAAGAATAGGGTGGGGGAGAAGTCCCTGCCATGGAAGAGCAATATACATCTCAAGCCCCTAAAGAACCAAGAATAAAGTTCTTTGTAAGGAGAAAGAGTAAGGCAAATAAAAATGATGCAACTCCTGCTCCTTCCCAACAAGTGGGGAAAAAGCCTCCTTAACCTATGCCACAAGTACCACCACCATCTCCTCCAAGGCCAACAAAGCTTGAAATTGTGGAACTTGATGCTCCACCACTTAATGCATCACCACCAAAAGAGCCACCATTGAAAAAGAAATTTTTTGAAGTGACTGGTTTGGTGGACTATGCCAATGAAGAGTCTGATGATGAAATTTGGGTATCAGAGCAGGAAATGCAAGAAGGGGTGCCCACTTCACCATCAATGAGGATGACATAGTAATTGGATATGAGATTGAGTAAATTTGATCTCATTGGGCTCAATGACAAAGATGATATGCGGGTAGAAGCATGCACAAAGTTTTTAAATGATGACTCATTTGTAAAGTCTTGGGCTTTTATGAAATTTGCATACAGAGCTAAAAGAGATGAATATGTAAACATCCTGGATATAGAAAGAAGTCTTCATCCAAAATTGCCTGATGCCACCATCTAGACAAAGGCCTTGAATGAAATGAGAGCTAAATTCCAAAAGATGACTGCAAAGAAGGGTTGAGAATTGGTAAGAAATAGTGGTATTTTGTTGCTTCCAAAATGGGATTTAGCTTATGCCATAGCCTTTGATACAATAAAGAGATGTGATAGACCTCTCTACAATTCAGAAGAAGAGGTTGCAATTGCATTACAAGGGTCTACTTTCAATGAGCAATGGGATCCATTAGCTATCTGGTCTCTAGCCCCGAGTACAAGGAAGCCTGACATTGTTGAGGCTACACCTAACTATAGTGGAGGCCTAATAATAAAGAGGGTGTCAAAAACATTGACTCTAGAGGAAGCAAACATGTAAGTACATGTTGCACAATTCACAAGGGCCACTGTAGAATCTGTAACTACAAAAAAGGAGAAGCTCAAGATAGAACACAATGATTTGTTAGTTAAATATGGGAAGCTTGAACAACACAATATTTAGTTACAAAAAAGGTAGCATTATTGGAGGATAAGTTGTAAAGTTTGCAACCAGGAAAGCATAAGCAGACCGATATTGACTCACCTATCGCTTCACCAAAAGCTACACCCCCCGAATTTACAACTAAAGTGAGTTCCTCATGGGAAATCGTGCCATACAACATGGGAAGTGTGCCCATTTCAATAATAGAGCCTAGTACATCAAAAATGACATAGATTGAGGAAGATATCAGTAGTGAAGATTTGCTCAAGCAGCTAAATGAATATAAAGAGAAAAGTGACAATCATGATAAGGAGGTTTTCAATAGCAATATGGAGATTGTCATTTTAGTGTTGGAGCATTTGAAGAGAGGAGTGAATAATAGATTGAATAGTATTCATTATAGCTATTCATCCATAGTGGTTGCTATAAATAATTTTGACAATGACAGAGAGATAGCTATTCCACTTATGGAAGCATGGATCCCTAGGATGAAGGAATTGATATTGATGTCAATTGGAGCTAAGCAAGATGTCAACCCTCTTGAAAATTTTAAGCCTGATGTTACTCTTGTAGGTAAAATTGAGGGGTACAAGGGAAATATTGAACCTTTAGAGATCAAAATGTTGATGAAGTCATGAATTTCGATTAGCCTACTGAAGAGGAATTCCTAGCATGGAGAGGTAGATACTTGGAGGGGATGGTGGATTAATAAGAAATGGTGGGATGCTGATTTGAAATTTTTTATTATAAATTATGCAATCATGATGAATAATGGATAGGTGAAAATGCACTGCATAGCCTACATTTAGTACAAATTACACTTTTGCTAAAGTATAGAAAATATAGTGCATCTTCTTCAAATTGAATTGATGACAGGGTTGTAGACATGGACTTATCATTTGTCCTTTCTTTTCTATTTCTTTCATGCTTTCTTTCTTTCCACTTGGTGTGTGTGGGCACAAATTTTGAGGTAATTGTTTGAGGATACTTTTTGAAAATGGGACCAGATCTCCAACAACAAATGAAGACTACTTTATTTCACACATGTTTCCCACCTCTTGGGAGTGTAGAGTAACTAAAAATGGAATCTTTATTATAGCGGTCTAATAGGGTATTGACATATGTACTTTATGGCCTGAGGCTATTTTGGTCTTTTGTTTCTATAAGAAGGAATTCAAGGCCAAAAATTAGGGGTTCATTTTTTTTGCAATCAACACTGTGAATTGTAAAAGGAATATCAAGCATGTTTTAAGTTTTGTCTTAAGTTCAGAATCTGTTGTTATGTATGTAATTTTTATAACAATATATCAAATACAATACAAAATGATACCAATTTCATGGCTATTGTCTCTCCTTTGTACTCGTTTTATGAGTTATGAATGAAAGTAATCAAGGATTCTTTTGTTCATCTATGTTGTTTCTCAACGGATGTTTAATTTTAATTCCTGCTTATTAGTTCAATGAATTAATGTAAATGCTTCGATGAGATTGTTAACTCATAAGAATTAGGTGTTAGGATATTTGTAAGCAGTGATGATCATGAATGTAATATAGGAGTGTTGTAATGCAGTGTTCATTGAGATTGTATGTTGCTATTGTTGAGTTGTTGTTTGGTTACATAGGTTGAGATTGACTCTGTATTTGGGATAAGGCACTGGTTTGTGCAAAGTATTCATAAATCAATTTATGGGTTTATTCATTAGCTAATCACTTTTTATTCACAAACTTTCAAATGAGTATTATTGTATTTTTTTTGTGTTGAGTTTCGTTATTCTCACGCTCCAAGTGTAGGATATCAATAAATGAGCTGCCAACTTGTTTGATATACTACATTGTTGAGTAACTGTATGAGAATTTTTTTTTTTGTACAATGTATTAAAATAGTGGTCATACAAATTCTTGAGCATACATTGTGGGATCACCCTTCGAGGTTTCACAAAGCCCAAATTATAGGAGTAGAAGTCTTGCAACTTTTACTCATTCGTTGGCCAATCCCTTTAGAGTACTAAGTATTAGAAATGGAAAATTCCATAGGTATTTTTGAAGATCATTTTGGTTCTTAAAAAATAACCAACAGTTTCGATGACTTTTCTACTTCTTGATCGAACACCAATGGACACCTCTTTCCCTTCAAACTTGGGTGCCCCACTCATGACCTTTCATAATCCCAAAGTGTATGCCTATTAGAGAAATTTTGTCCATAATGATGTGTAACCTCCACTAACATTAAATCCTCTCTTGAAAATATAATTATAATATGCCAATATTTAATGAATTCCTCTCATGTCCATTAGAACACGTTCCAAGAAACACAGAGACATATGGATGACATCCAAGATATACAAATAATTGTTAGTGTAAAAGGGGTAGTTTATCTAACTAGTTCATTTCCTAGCTAGTTATTTACTTAGGTCCTATTCACACTAGTTTAAGTTTACATAGGGTTAAGGTCATTCAGCTTTAATAACATTGAGTTGTCACACCTCATAGGATGACAACACTTGTCATAATCTTGTTACATCATATCTCTCCCTTTAGCCTATATAACCAAGGCATTCCTTCGTAATCTCAATTCTCAAGCTCATTGTAAGTTTTTCATTCTCTTGAGTAGAATATAATGTATTCTTGTTCATCTCTAATTTCTATATTTTCTTTCATTCATTCATTTGTATCTTGGGTAGGCTATTCATCCAAATCTTACATGGTATCAGAGAAATTGTGAGTTGTGGGTTAAAAATATTTTAGGAAATATGGGAGTGTAGAGCTATTAGTTTTCAAAGCATATGAGTATTCTCTTATTTTGCATCCTTGGATGATCTGGAGAATTAGAAAGTTGTGAAGAAAATACCAATTTCTGGGGTTCAAATATTGACTTGTCATTTACAGGTTTTTTTAAGCTTCATAGAGAAATTTTGAGCTCACCATTGAGTTCGTAGCAACTAAGAAAGTCATATCTGCCATTTTATTTTGTTTGAATTAGACACTAGAGGCCAGATCTGTAAGAATTGGAAGCAAGAGATTCATTTCCAAATCATAAGGACATGTCTTTTCTGAGCATTTTGGGTCAAATTCAACCCTGCCATTGTGCTCAGAAGGGCTGAAAACCATAAAATTGTCTATCAAAACATCAATTTTGGACAAAGATGCCAGGTGAAGCAAAAAAAATTGTCAAGGGAGTCGTATGGCCCCCATGGACATATAGTTTAATATATATATATATTTTTTTTTTTTCTTTAAATAACAAGCATTTTTTTGTTTTAAACCATAAAAAATTGAAAATAAAATAGCATTAAACATATTGTTAAAATAAAATTTAAAA
The DNA here is from genome assembly GCA_007258455.2 of Sequoia sempervirens. Lineage (NCBI taxonomy): Eukaryota > Viridiplantae > Streptophyta > Pinopsida > Cupressales > Cupressaceae > Sequoia > Sequoia sempervirens. The sequence goes on along the minus strand of VDFB02075321.1, from coordinate 54,141,094 downwards.
CAAAAAAAAACAAGATTTGTATTTGTTGTAGGTACCTGCACAAACTTTGCAAAAGGGGTACCGCAAGCTACCCAAAGGTACATGTGGTTCCCTTCGAGCCTCACACCCCATACAAGGTCACGACCCTTATAAGGGTCCATGGACCCCTGTAACAGGGGTTGGGCTACGACTTCAACCCCCAATCCTCTGATCTTTGGCCTTTGAGCCTTTTATTAAAAATTTATTTATTTTTAATAATTTTATATCTTAAAAAATATAAATTTTAAATATGCCAACACCACTAAATTTGGTGGATTGCTAAATTTGGAGAATTGCTAAATTTGGTGGTTGGAAAATTTTATCTGGGATCAGCTAGCTTTGGTGGAGGTATAATTTAGCTAGAGAATATCTAAATTTGGGAGACAACTAACTTTGGTGGAAGTTGTGCTAATTTTGGCAGAAGGAATTTTTTTAAAAATCATACCCCCTCTCCATTGATAGGTTGGTTTTTGAAGACCAACTTTTACAACTCATAACGTAGGTTCCAAAACTTTGTTTTCAATGCAATTTTGTTTATTTGGGCTAACTTTTCACTCTCTACGCATTGGCGAAGATGGTTTCTAATTCTCAAAGAGGACACCACATAGTTTTCATTTTGAGAACTTCAAAGCTGCATAACTTTTGCATACAACATTGGATCAAGCTGATTCTTTTTTTGAAAGTGCACAATTTTTTGTGTACTTTGTAATGATGTTATTTATTTCATATGGTATTATACAAAAAAAATTCTTTCAAGATATGTTCATTTCTTCAGAATTTGTAAAAGCATTGAAGTCCAAAAATTTGTAACTGCATGAAATATACAGTGTCAAATATTTGGGGGACTCTTTGTTTAAGTGAATCAGTGGGGTCTCTTATTGTATTTTTTCTTGTACATCTCTTCTACTTTGTGCTCTATTTTTCCTTCACAATGGGTACATTTAAGTTTCCATTATGATATCATACAACTACAATACATGGAATCAAAATACATGGAATTCCTTAATGCAACTAGGATATATACACCTTATTGATGGGTTCATTTATTAGACTATTTTCTATTGTTTTTATGCATGATTTCATACAATTCAGACAATCCTTTTAGACAATACTCCTATGCTATGCTATCTTTTCATGCTTATTATACAATCTTGAACTTGAATTATAGTAATCAAAATATAATGATGATATAGTAGCATTGCATGGTTTATATGTGAGTATGTATGAAATGTGGATGGAATTCTATGTTTATTCATGGTAGTTAGCTTTGTGTATATGTTTTGTGGATTAACCTTTTTCAGACCAAGAAGACATTGTAGCCCATAGCAACTGGAAGTTGTAGCTTGCAACAAAAGGAGGACTTGGATCAATCAAGTTGAAAATTCTCTCTTTAGATTTTTGTTTTCCTTGAGTTTGTAGATACAATGACGCTTTTGGAGGCTAACGGGTTTTACAGGTTTGAACAACAAAATTTGAAGTGAAGAAGCATATCATCATTTCATTTTATAATTGTAACAAGTGTTTTGACACTTATGGGGTAATTATAACCCATTTATGATGCTTTTATTTCACGTTTTACAACCAAACTAGATTTATTTTTGGGCTTTAAAATGAATGTTCAAATTGGTTCAAACTGAACCCTCACATCATTATGCTTGTTGGTTTAAAATTGAATAACACAACTTCCACACTTCAAATTGGTGCTTAAAACAAACTCATTTTGCTATGATGGATTAAAATGAACGTGTCTGAATTTCTTAAGTATGCTTGTTGTGTGTATCCAATCCCATTGCACTTCATGCAATCTTGGGTGAAGAGAAACATGCAAGTATACATTTTCTTCTTGTAAGCGCTTATCCTCTCCCTTTATGCCTATTGGAAATCTTAGGTGACAAAAAGCATTTTACACTTTAAACATGTGTTACCTTTAGAAGGGCATGTCGCCTCCCAACTTGTGAGAGGGAACAACCCAAGCGGTGCTTTCACTTCAGTCCACTATATAAATACTTGGTGTGATGAAAGTCATTAACCAACTAGCATAGTTACACTATACCGAAGATCGTATCCTCTAGTATCTGTGTGATACGCCAAAACCCTTAGATGTTTCTAAGGGTTGGGAGGCCTCTTAATTGAGAATTTTTTTTGCATGTATAGCACTAGTTTACCACAAAATTTTGAATTATGAACCTTGTTATTAGTGGCTCGACATTCCCCCGAAGTTTATTTTGAGGTAGTGCATTGGAATAGCACTGTTCCAAGAAATTTATTTTGAGGTAGTGCATTGGAATAGCACTGTTCCAATAAGTTACTTACCATGTCTAATTTTTTATTGAGGAAATAAAGAAAATGGGGAAGGGAATCCTTTGCTTGGTGTGTCAAGACGTTACATTTCCTTGACATATCCTATTTGTCCATTTCATCTTCACGAATTAATCATCTCCTAGGGGATAATGGTTAGCCTACTAAGAAATACACACCTATCTAGGATTGTTCATGCTTGTGAGTCAGTTTAACAATTGCTTGGTTCCAAAAAAATTGAAAACAAACATCAACAAGTCTTTTCAAAATTTCAAACCCTTTGGTCTAAGTAGGGATACCCTTTGAAAAATCCTTTTTATTGATGCTTGTCCTAAGGATTTATTCTTAGAGACTTCTAAATATTTTGGTTTACATCTCAATCCATACTTCCCAAAGTTAACCAACTAGGTAACTATGCCCCTAACTTCATCTTTTTCACAAAATGGACTTTGTAAAATGAATGATGTTTTTGACATAGACATTTAGTTTGAACTTAAGAAAGACAAAGTGATTGTGGTAAAACGAAACTCATTTAAGCAAGATAAATTGACAAATTGAACCTCACATGACTGTTTGGCATCTGATCGCTCTGGTTAAACAACCTAACCTTGCGCTCACTATCATTCAATCAAACTTTGAACTAGGGAGAACAAACATATATAATTAGTAGTTTGAGAAGCTTCACTTTTGAAACAAAGGAAACACCATCTAGTGGAGAAATGCAACAAACATCTTAGACGAACAAGAGGAACAAGTCGATATTGTGGCCGAAAGGCCCATATTACCACCTCCCACATGGTAATAAATATCCTCTTTTCCACAATCTTGTGCTTCTCTAAATGATCTCTCACAAAATCAAAATCCCCAAAAAAATGACTATATTCCATCACTTCAAACTTAGGCATCATAGCCAAAAATCCATCAAGAATCACCTTGTGAATCTCTACTGCAACAAGAACATTTTGGCAAGGAATTTTTATAGACATGCTTTGATGAATAATTTAGACTTGTATGTCCAATATGAATCTCTCATTTAAACTCAAACATTGGTCTTAGGCTTGTCTTGAATGATCTCTTGCAAAATCAAAATCCCCAAGAGAAGGTCTACATGTCGCTATTTCAAGCTTAGACATGATAGTTCAAAATATATTAGAAGACGTATCTTAAGGAATTACCACAACCGAGATAAATCACTAAGGAGACATTTTCTATACTATTTCATGAAAGAACCAAATCTACACATTTCACAAGAACTTCTCCTTGATCATTAAGTCTTTAGGGTTTGAACACTTTAGAGGTCTAGCATGTTTCTCACCACCTTGGTCTTGGAAAACAAAGGTTCACTCTAGGTCAACATTGGGTCAAACATTTCATCCACCCCTTTTCAAAATAAAAACTTCACTTCACCAAAATTTGCAAAAAAATTGAACACGCCAACACTTTTTGACTTAGACATCTTTCAACCCAAACCCTAACTTAACCACTTTGTAAGTGAAATGAATCCTTTTCCATGCACTTAGTTAAGTTAGTTATCACTTTTGGACTAGTTTATCTTGAAGGTCACAATTCCACCTTAAAGATTCACAAGTTCATTAAACATCCTTTATCCAAACATCAAACATCAAACCTATAAGTCAAAAATGTTGTCCCAAAACATTTGCAAATACCACTCTCCACATCATTCACCTTTTTCACTTCCCATTATCACCATTTTTCCAAAATGACTTAGAGTGTCCCTTTTACCAATATTTGAGTCAACTAGAGAGTTTAAACATTACAAATCTCAACACAAATCTCCCATAGGTGACCCAAAATTTATGGTAAATACAAGATCACAATATAAGAGAATCATGGAGAAAACCAAAGTCACATTCACCTCAAGTGATCCCAATCCTCAAGAATTTGATCTAAGGAGTCAAGTTACCCCCATCACAACAACCTTCGTCTCCATCAGGACCATATGAGATAGAAGACATTACGAACAACCCATTTGAACTTACTAAGGAGGAAATCATGGAGTACAAACAAGAACATCAAGCCTTAAAATTTTTGGCTTAACTCCACCTACGATTCAACCAACTCCATCCCTTGTGCCAAGTCAACCTCGAACATCTAGTCTTGCAACTAGGCTAGGAACCAACCTTGGTCTCACTTCATGTCTAGGAACAAACACAACTTTGGGTATTCACAACATGAATATTCCATTAATTAGGTCAACCTTCCCCAAAACACAAGTTGGACACCAACATTTGGAAAACCACTTACATTCCATGATGCCACAATGACCTCAACATTTCGAGTGCAACCATCTTCATCCATCATCACAAATACCCCAAGTGTGCCTAACGTTACACAAGGTAATGTGAACCAAGTGTCTCAAATAGGAAAACAAGGGCAAGTTAACACCCTCACGCAAGGGAAACCCTTAACAAGTGGTTCCAACAACACCATTGACACATCAAAACAAGTGGTTACCCAAGCTACTCAAATCAATCCACCATCCACATCAAACCTAGCTATCATCAACCCAAATAAAAAAAAATCCTTCGTTACAAATCCCATCAACCAAGGTAATACCTTTATCCCACCTCAAATACAGCAAGGGAACCCCCTACCCATTGGTCAAGGGAACCCTTTCAATCAATTGCAAGGTCTGAATGCATCATCACCATCGCAATACCAAATGGCACCAACGTCATCTTCCCCCTTGGTCCCCCACGTCATGCAAAATCAAATGGGGCCCCAAACTTACATTCTTCCATCCCCACCCACCTTTTATAAGGAATTATAAACCAAGGGAACCCCCAACCTCTCATCAAAAAACCACAACTCGCGTAAAACATCAACACCAAAAACCTGTTGCAGATGGCTTAGCAATCAAACAATCCTACATTGCAAGCACATGCATTGGATTTATAGTAAGCACAATAGGCTTATTTGCAATCCATCCAACAAAAACAACAATAGCAAGTAGTCCTAATATCACAACAACAACCACAATCAACCTTAGCAGCACAACAACAAAAAATAGCCTCAGTAGCATAACAACAATAGCAAGCCCAACAAGCGGCCCTCGTGGCCCAACAATATCAACAAGCATTGTTAACCCAACAGTATGCCCAACAACAACAACGACAGGGTTTGTACTATAACCCTCAACAAAACATCACTAGTACAAACACATTAGGAATATATATGCCTCCACCATTATCACCTTCGCAATATCCCACACCACCATACTCACCATACAACACCCCATCATATCAAAATCCCATGTACAACCCATTCGCCACCCCACAATACGCAACATATGTTCCTCCACCAAACCCACAAGATGATGTAGCATCACAACTTAAGGTGTTAACACAAGAAATGTGGGATATCTGAATGGGAAAAATGAAGAAGCCCCATACACAACAAAACCTATGTCCATATCCATTTGATCAAAACATCACAATGGTACCTTTCCCTCCTGGTTTTGAGGTCCCCAAATTTGATAAATACAAGGGGAGAGGAAATCTTGTGGATCACGTCAAGAAATTCAATGTCATGTGCATGGAGGTGGCCTATAATGATTCCTACTCAATGTGCCTCTTCCCACAAAGTTTAACAAGTCCTGCCATGTATTGGTTTTCATAGTTACCTCCAAGCATCAAAACCTTCCAAGAAATCATCGATAGATTCATAGATCACTTCTCCTTCAATCTTGACATGGATGTGAGCTTAGAATATTTATACACACTCAATCAAAACAAAGGAGAATCCTTCACCAATTTCTTGCAATGATGGAGGAAAAAAGCTAGTAAGAGCAAGTGGACCATTCCCAATGAACAAGTGGGGATTATCATAGAAAATGTTGATCCAGATCTATCCTTCCACTTGAAAATGTAATGTATCACCACTTATGATGACCTTGTCCCTAGGGCCCTCAACATCGAGTGAGCTCTAAACTCACATGGAAACACACAAGTGGATAGAGACAACCGCCCATCGACTAGTTCTAACAACAAACCCCACTTTTGGGCCAAGAACAAGAATGTTACTAGTGATGGTGTTGTTGATGCAAAGGTGGTCTTAACTGCTTCTAGGCAAGAAAACACCCAAACCATAAACACACAACATGCACCACAAAGAACAAATAGTGCTCCTAAGCGATAATTCACTCCCTTAGGGGAACCTATGGGGGATGTGATGAAAAGGTTGATACGATCTAATCTTATCACACTCCCAAATTTCTCAAACTATCAAGAGCCACAATTCAAACCTCATAGCTATAGAGATGATCATTTTTGTGAATTTCATCACTACAAAGGTCATAACACACAAAAAAAAATTAGACTCAAACATCTAATAGAAGATCTTATTGAATGAGGAGACATTAATGTCGATACAAAATTTGGGAATAAAAACCTAAAAATTTACACAAACCCTATGCATGATCATACAAAAGCAAAAGATTCAGGAAAGGCATCAACCTCAAAAAACATAAACCATACCCATGATACCACGATCGAACATATTTATTTATCACAACATGAGGAATCAGATACGCATCAAGATACTATTTTAAAACAAAGTCCAAACCCATCAACAATGTTTAGAAATATTTTATACCGTAATGAAATCAAGTGGGCATCATATTGTGATATCTCTCCCACATATGAATCAATGATTGGGCATGTTGAATTTCCAAACGAGCAAGAAATATCTCTTATTTCACCTATACTCACAAATTGTTGTGAAGTGTCTTTTATCAATAATGTATCATCAACCCAAGGATCATGTCAAGAAGAGGCTCTTGAGGATAATGAAAGATACTTTTAATTCATTCAAGATCAAGAACCCCTATCCCTAGAGTTTCATAGAGAGCTAAGGGACATCTTCCAAACCATTTTAAACTCCCAAGATATTTCTTTTTGGTAGACATATAGGAATTCTTCATCCAAAACAAGAGTCTCCCACTCTTGGTATTCCTACACAAGAGCAAGCAACGGTCGAGACTCTTGATTCTTGCAATGATTGTGCATCATCGACATCTTTTGAGTCAGCATCAACATCTTTTGAAGCGATATCAATAGATAACAATGTCATATAATCAGAGCAAATAGTTCATATTCCTAAATAGCAAGAACCCATAACAATATCATGTGTTCATTAAAATACATCCATGTGTTCATGACATTATCAGGGAAAAGGATTGGGTATTGATAATACATTCACAACACTCAGGGAAATCTTGTCTACAACTAACATCAACATTTGGGGCACAAAAAATCCTTATGATGAAAGTACTATCAACACTATAACTACATATCATGAATCATTATCCACCCATCATCTCATACTCAAATTGGGACTAACATAAAAAGAAAGATTCCTATCAAAGCAAGGAGAAGATCATCAAAGAAAATGAAGCAGTAAAGAAAAAGGGACACGTCAAGTACAAATGGATACCAAAGAAAAATAAACAAAATCATCCCTCCAAAACTTCATCAGTTACAAAAACTATGGGGAAAAATCAAAAGAGAAAAGGTATCCATCAAAAGCATCCTCAAATACAAAATCAGGCTTCTCAAGCAAGGGATGAAGCATATCTAGTGGTTGGTCCTAATTCCATGAAAACCTTTGTTCCCACCCATCATTTCTTATCTTCCCAAGTTTGGAGAGTCAAAGGTTCCAAACTATCAACCAATACATCTCATATTCCTTCATGCATATCACCATCCATTCCATTCATGATATCCAATTCTTGCATTGACCATGTGTTGGCAGCTACCCTTCATCATAAGGATTCCAAAGGCACTTTATCGCGATGTGTGCACATAGACAAGGTTAATTCCAGTATCCACAAGGCAAATCAAAGTTCTTCAGGGTTGCACCCAAGTGCCTGTATCTTAGCAAAGCAACTTCTTCAAGCAAGGTATCGTTGGAATGTTATGAAAGTTGTCTCTACATTAGTACCATCAAGTGGTTCAACATGAGGGTAAAATTTCAAAAAAATTAAGAAAATAGTAAAAATAAAATTGTCCTCCAGTGAAAACCACAACGATGGCACTTTGGGCAAGTACTATGATGAAAACCTGGAAAACAGGAAACATGGGTAGAATCGAGCATCTATATGATCCTTCTCAGAAGCATCTCATCCTTGTCATGATAAATCTAATGTTCCCTCCATCCATCCAATCCAAATTTATCCAAATATTCCCATTTATCTTGATCTTGACAAAGATTCAACATATACTTCAACTCTACTCAAGGAAAACTCTTGATAGGCTCCTTACCATTTTGTCTCATGAATTCCAATAGACCATATCTAGCATGATAAAACTCTATTGAAACTTGTCACGTATACATTACCTATCTTGGTTTTTCTATTAAACTATGAAGCATTGCTAGACACTGGGGGTAGGTTATTGCACTCTTGTTTTCAAATAACTCTTGATCCATGTCTTATATCTTACAACGTGACATCAACATCATGATCTAGGTATCGTTTACGTCAAAATCTCTCAAAAATCCCAAAAAAATCATAAAACATTCATCAAAATCCAAAAACACTTGAAAAAATAAAAAATAAAAAAACATTCAAAATCATGTACAGCTAAAATCCAAAAACATTTGGAAAATTGTAAAGTCAAAATCCAAACCACATCAAAATACCTAAAAAGGTCAAAACATCAAAAATTCAAAAATAGAACCTTATCGAACTACAAGTCTCTGAGCTTGAACGTAGGCAAGGCCATCATTGATGTGCCCCTGAGACACCCTAGGTCAGTCCTTTAGGAGTCTGTCATAAAAAACTGGCAATCCATCAAGTGTTCATATCTCATCATCAATAAGTCAAGTCAATAGAGCTACATGGTCTCTATGTGTATTACATAGGCAAGGCTCATCTTTGATAGGCCCCTGAGGCCCCTAGGATAGTCTTTTAGGTTAGGTTCTTGGTCGAAACTTAGAAAATCCTTAAACATTCAAATATCAAAAAATCCTTAAAAATTCAAAATCTCAAAAAACCCCAAAACATTTGGAAAACTCAAAAAATCCCAAAACATTTGAAAATCAAAAAAACACAAAAAACATTAGAAAACCTTGGAAAAGCCTAAACCGCCTCAAAATAATTGAAAACCAAAACATCCACATAAACTTTCAAAATGATCAAAAACAACCTCAAAAACATTATAAAATGTCAAAAACATTGAAATATTCCAAAAAATCCAAAACCATCCATCCCATTTCACTTTCACCCGCAATAAACGTTCACCCATAATAAATCGATTGTAATCTTCAACCTTTGGTAACACAAATAGAAAGCAAGTATCGCAAGTGGTAAAGTGAGAACCTAAGTGTCAAAATCTAAAGTCTAGGTCATACGTAAACAATTCAGTGGAGTTTGTATCAATGGCCTATCACACACCTAATCCTAAATAAAATCATCTAATAACATGTCCTAGGATGTATCCTTCCCACAATGGGCATCAACATCAAAAATCACCTTAGCTATCTTAAACTAGAAAGAGATATAGATAACATGGATTGTTTTTCTTTAATATTTTCTTATGATTTATCATATTGACCCATTATGAGGACCTCTCAATGATGTCTTAATGATTTAGAGAGAAAGGAATGGCGAATCGATCATTATCTTTCATTTGTTGTGCTTGTGGATATTCTTGTAAAATAACCTTGGCGCATCCTTGCTTAGTTGTGTGTAGGGAGGTTGTTTGGAGTAGATTGTTGACTATTGTGTATGCTTTGGTTCGATATATTCTAAACTTCTAAGCTACATTCCAATGAGTTTTTTGTATGCCAAGGTGTGAACAAGAACTATCCTATCTGTTTGCAGAGTCAAAGTCCATTACACTAGATACAACGTCATCATGGTTATCAATACCATGATGCATCATGTCTATGTGTTATATCAAAAATAAGGAATGAAAGAAAATCCCAATCCTGAATATGAGAAAATCATCTATCTCATCACCATATCTAATAAAGTCTCGATGCATCATGGACTTGTTGGACTTTTGAATTAATCTCAAAATCAATGGTCAAATCCATTCTTCTTATTCTTCTATCTTTACTAACATTTCTATCCAAGTATCGAATTTATGTGATATATCAAAATGTACATGAGGCTACTGTGATGTCCCTATTTTAATAAGGCTTTAAAAAGATCTGATTAATTATTTAAATATTAAATTTTCTTTATTCTTTAAAAGAATTTTTATTATTTAATTAATTAATTATAAAATATGTCTTTATTAAATATTATTGACTAAACTATTGCTTTTATAAAGTCAAGAGCTCCACAAAATATTTGAAGAATTATAGCTTTCCAAAGTCCGTAATAATGAATCAGTTACGAAAACTGAATACGGCGAAGTTATATGGGCTTGAGAGCCAACAAAAGATTATCATGGAGATTTGTATTATGTATGGTTTTTGAATTGGGGAAATCTGAGAATGAAAACTCTCGGATTCAGGGCCTGGCTTGGACGAAAACCCATTCAAGGCATAATTCGTTGAATTTCTTATTCTATGTGAATGACAGATTACTTATGAGAGGTGGCACAGAGGTTGGATTGTTATCAAGGCTCAAACATTAATGGTGTTGGCTTCACATCTTATACATATATATTGTGCTGATGAATATTCTTTCTTCTTGTGTATTGGTTGTGGGAGAATACGCAACATTGGAGTTCCTCAATACAGTTTACTAAGCAATGTCATGAACATAATTATGTGCAATTCATTGAAGACTGGACAAACATCCTATTGATGCCGCTATTGGTGGAACGATCTATCTAGGCATAATAGAATATAGACGCTGGAGTATACATTCAATACAACATTCATTGGTATGGGAATATACACGTCTGATGGTAATGGTCTTTGTTGTCGCTTCCATGACTGGACATAGAAGCATTTCAAAGGTATCTATTATTGGGTTCATGTCTGGTGTGTGGGGTGAGACGACTGGAGATGACCCGATGTCTTGGGTGTCCTATTGTGTGCAATGTTGAATCACCTCGATTTTCTTTACCGCTGGTGATATGAGGATGGTGATTGCTCGATGGCACTATTGCTAAAGAAAAGCATGGATAAGAGATGCTAAGGGCGGTGGAGTCGAGACACCTGTTTGTGGCAAAGCATTGCCATTCTGAGATTTAGGAAGGTATTTATCGGGATTGTGCAGGTATGTTTATGCATCTAGGAAGCTTATTCATTGCCATGGAAGTTCAAGGTGGACAAAGGTACATTAACAAGGAAGAATCTGTCATGTATGAAGTCAGTCACATTGTCTTATGATGAAGTCGTATCAAGGTGGATTATTATATTATCTACCATTTATATATCCTTGGCGAAGATATGTTGTTACGGAATACCATCCAGGGCATGTGGCAGAAGTTAATATATCATCACTATGGGCTGAATATTATATGCAATCAAACACCTGTATTTTCTCAAACTATTGCCTCAGTTGCAAGTAATCTGAAGGTGGTCAGAATGCTCTCTACATTCACTGCGTATTTCCAGGTGCATGATTAATCTATGTTATCTACATGAAGGATGAATAATATATATTGCTTCCTTTTCTTGAATATGCGTAATCTGTTCAGACAATTAAAATATATGATTTTGCAACATAATTCCCTTCCAACTGAGAACTTGAATGCTCTGTTGTTGTTCTATTGATTGTTTGTATTGAAGCAATAATATTGGAATAGTATTGAATTATGGTTATGTTAATAAAAGCCAATTCCAAGAAATACTGGGACTGTATCTTTCTGAGTCTTTAATCTGAATGTGTCATCAGAAGTTAAACCCAAGGGGTTTATCATAGTTTGATGAGAACTTATAATGTTTTGTCTGTGCTGTAATTCCAACTGTTGGTATCTGAATTTCATCAGTCTGGAGGTATTATATTTTTACTGTGCATATACAAGGAGTTTAGTTATTTCAGTCCAGATGGTTAAATTAGTTTGACAAATAACATTGTCAAACTTGGGAAACCTATAATAATCCTGGCTCTAGGGAGTTTCGCTCATTACAGCTACCCATGGCCGATGATTGTATATACATCATCAAATCTATCTACATCAGACATCTACACTTTCTAGTCCTCTCGAAGCTAAACTTATCTTGAACCTCTACTTTACCTTTATCCATAAATCAACCCAAAATTCAAAAATTTTGCCCGATTTCTCGAGGGGGCAGGAAACTAGCTTATTCCTTCCACTGGGGCAATAGTGGGGCATCCAAAAATCAGAAAAAAAAAATTATTTTTTGATTTGAATAGCATTTTAATCTGAAAAAGTGTTAGTCTTTGAACTAATGTAACAGGTACCTTGCTTCAAAGAGGGGGAAAATGTAGACACTTAAAATTTTCCTAAATGATATACACACTTGAATCTAATATATTAAGATTGCTTCATCCTAAATCCATCTTATTTTCGCTTGTTTAATTAAATAAGCCTAATTATTTAATTAAATGCCTCATTTTCACCTATTAATCCAATTGACCTAATTGGGTTAATTTACCCCCTCTCACACTGACATTTCATCTAGTTTAATTAAATAATGCAAATTATTTAATTTTAACCCTAATTCCTCTTATTTAATTAAATAACCTAAACTATTTAATTAAATATCATATTTGCATCACCTTTCATTAAATAAGTCAATAATTTAATGAATATCCTCACATTCCTCATCTTGTGCATTCAAATTTAGTTTTAATTAACTAAATTGTTAATTTCCCTCTCATCCACTTGCATAGGGAATATTCCAAAGGAATATTCTCCTATTTTCCTCCAAAAAAAAGGTAATGATTATTCCAAACAAACTTTGAAACAACTTTTTAAAGTTGTTGCAAAGTGTTTTTGTTTGCATGACTGTCAGCCCTTGATCTTTTCTTGATCCATGTGATCTTTGATTCTCATCCATTGATGAGAATCCTTGATCCATGTTTCATCCTCCTTTCATTTGTGACCATTGATAGATCAAATCAATCTCATCCATTGCTTTTTCATTTGATCTCCATTAAATCAATTATTTAATGTTCAAATATCATATAATTCCCCTAATTTGCATAATTCAAACTTTGTTTTAATTATCAAATTACTAATTAAATCAAATTATCCGACTTACAATGGAATATTCCTTGGGAATATTCCTCCAATGCACATTCCTCCAAAAGGAATATTCCCATGGAATATTCCTTCCCCTTTGCACAATTTAATTTGGTTCTAATTAACTAAATATCTAATTTTCCTCTCCCATTAGAATATTCTTTGAGAATATTCTATTTCTTCACTCATTTGAAAAAAAGAATATTCCTCCTTACAACAAACTTTCAACAAAATTTCTTGTGCAAGTTTTGAAAATGTGTTTGTTTGGAAGAATATGAACCCTTGATTCTTTTCTTGATCCATGTGATCATTGATTCCCATCCATTGATGAGAATCCTTGATCCACGTTTCATCTTTCCCCAATTTTGACCATTGATTAACTTTTCTAGTCTTAACCCTTCATTTCTCATTTGTCCTATAAATAGGTCACTATTTGGAGACAAATGGATCCATATTTTAACAACAAACTTATGTTGTTAAAATCACTTTCACTTGCACTCATATTTAGCACTTATTTATCATCCTTTTAGCTTAATTTACTTGCATCATTAGCTTAAAGCATCCATTAATGACTTCCATGATAACATAGGTACATACATTTAGCATATTTTGTAATTAAGGTTTTAATCATTTGAAGCTTGCATACATTTAGAGTAGATTTTCATACACCCATATCGATCATCTTAGCATTCATCATGGTAATTTAGCATTTAAATCATGTTTTATCACACATCTTTCATCAGTTTTGTCGATTCTCTTCAATAGAATCAATCAAAACAAGCTCATTATCCAAGGGATTGGGAAAGGGTCACCATTCCACATCAATGTGACACCACTCTCCCAATAGGATAAGTTTCAATGGATTAGAATAGGTGCTTTTGAAGCTTTCATGATTTAATATGTTAGTTTTAATGGATTCTTAGTTTAGTTTATATTGGATGATCCTATTGAGATTGATATATAGTGGATTAAATATGCCTTGAATTCGTATGGATGGGGTGTAGTTAACCTATACTATGTCATTGGTCACACAACCTATAAATCTGCAACACACAAAGAGAGGGGGAAAAAAAAAATTGTGAATGGGGGTTTGCCTTGGTCAAACCTCGTTTTGGTAATCAAACCTTGAAATGAGTAAAAACATGAAAGAGGAAATGAAGAATGGACAAAGCAATGTTACCTGTCAACAAACCCTTGAATAAACCTTGGAATGTACATCTGCAACTTGCATGAAATGGCTTCAATAGATGTGGATCTTGAACCTTGAATATTGACTAGAAATAGTACCTTGAATGCTTGAATGGATCATGAAACCTACATCACCATATTATCTCCAAAAACATGTATGATGCAAGAAGAATTTGACATGACAATTGGATCTTGATTGCTCCAATAAATCATCAATAAACCTACCTTTGAATGCCTTGAATTTCTCTTGAAAATTCTCTTGAAATCTCATCAACTTTCTCATAAATTTCTAGGTGAAACATAGTGAAATAACCTTATATTTATAGATATGTATCCTTGACTTCTCAAAATTCAAATATCACAAGCCGACATTGAATCACATATTTGAATATGTCAAAATAACGCCAAAAACATAATTTAAATTTAATTCTTGGGTGTAAGGGATGGCGAATGGGTCCTCCCTTAGACCTAGGACCTAAATTTAAATGGCGAATGGATCCTAGGTCCCTAAACCTAGGACGCACATTGCTCAAAGTAAAGTCTTATGTTAAGGCATTAATGAATGTCAAGTTTCATCTTTAGAAAATGCAATTATATAGGCTTGGAAAATGAATTAAGGGGCAAATTAAGGAAAATTAAGCTCAATTAATTAAGAGATCCCTAAATAAGTGTGAAAGTGTAAAGGGGTACACTTTACAACACTAAGATAAGGCACAATTAATTCCAAATTAACTAGGAGGGCCCAAACAAGTGTGAAAATGTAAAAGGGATACATTTTTCTACACTACAACACTACATACATTTGACACCTTTTTCATCAACTAAAAACTGCACACCACAAAAGACGGTAATGTCCTAGTTGAAGTCCCTTAAGGGTATCCTTTATTTTTTGCACATATTGGGCCAAAGTACTTGTGAATTTGAAGGGTGGTTATTGATTGATAATTGGATATGGGAGGTTGTGAGGATGATATGTATTGGTATTAATAAGAGGGAGAAATGTGATCAGGAGATTAGAGGTGTTGATGGGTATATGAGATGGGACTAGAAGTTTGGAGATGATATGATGGGTTAAATGGGATAGATGTTGAGATATGAGGATATAATGGTTGGGAATCTTGGGAGGCCATAATTTGATTTCATGCTTGGGACCTTGTGATAGGCATCCAAGAGAGAGAGACCTATGAATAATGAAATGGAATGGGGATGATTAAGGATGATTGGGTAGACCTTGGATTTGAGAAATAATCCTATAAAACATTGTTAGTATGTACATATAAACATATAGATCGATAAACATCAAAATGTTTAGAAAATTCAATATGTACTCTACAACAAAAATTAGTGTGTGTGATTTTTTTTGACATAGAAAGGTTTTAGAATTTCAAAATATCTTTGACAAATTTTAACTTGATACATCTCTAGAAATTTACCAAAAAAAAATGTTTTAGTCATATCCAAAAAATGCTTTGGATGTGGCTCACGGTTTTGACTACTGATTCTCCTTCTTACCACATCCCTTTGATTTAGAGATACCCTTTTTTAATTCTTCCAAAAGTCTCCAATTAGTGATCTCAATGGTTCAACAATTGGTTTATCATTTTGTGGCAATCTCCCCAAGAATTCCCATAATTCATTGTCATCGGTGTCCTCGATTCTTTGGTGCCTTCCAACAACTCTTGATAAAAAATTTAGATATTTATTCTCAATGCTTGACTTGTCTTTCTAATGAGACAATCTTTCTTCATTTGATTACTTACTATTATTGACATAATGACATGTTGTATGACATTACTATCTTTATGCACTAATTAGATTCTTCACAATAGATTTTTCACCTGAATCATCCAATGTTCTCAACCCAAGAATCTTCATGATGGACCTAAACTTTATACTTCACATCATTTCAACAAATATTTGACATCTTCTGATCTCATTTAATTTCTCAAAGAACACTCTCCAAATATTATGAGAATATCTTCTATAGGTGCATTTTTGAATCTTATCTTCCATTGGCTACAAAATATTCTCATCAATGTCAATCAAATACTTGGGCTTTCTATGCAAAATTCTAGGTGGTGCTCTCAAAGGTAAATTTTTCTCAACATTAGGAATTTCATCAATATCTAAATGAGATGGGATAGATGGCATACCTTTGATTGAAGATGTAATAGATGGCGTACCTTGAGATTGGCATGGGAACGATCACATACCTCCTTCCTCCAATGTATGATGATGTAATCTCAACTTGAGATGTGGTAGATGGTGTCCCTCCATCTTCACTTGTGATAGAGGATGTGTCTCCAACTACAATATTCAAATCTCTCATAGCATGAAAGCTTTGCATTGGTTCCCTTTGTACTGCCAACACCATATCTCTTGTTGATGGTTTAGGTTCCTCTTCAATTGAAATGTCTTCGGAAATCATGTCCAATTTCCTCTTCTAATGAAGTTCCCTCATATTTGTTGCTTTCTTTTCATTCTTAGCTTCTTGCTCTTTATGTGTTGGTTTAATCCTTGATCATAGCATGATAAAGAGATAAATATCAGTTCCTAAAAAATGAATCCATACAAATAAATGAAACATATGTCATTCAACCCTTCATACAAAATACATACAATCATCATGTAGAAGAGTAAATTCCACTCAACCATGATGAATAAATAAGTGCACTAAGAATGCATGGTAGGAGTTTGATGCAACCTTCAAAAAAAACCAATACAACCTCAATGAAATTAAAATAAAACCTATACAAATCAATGACATATACACCATTAAAACTAAAAATAAAACTCATGTACAATCAAAACACACTATCATAAATATTGTTAACCATGATGCATGGTTAAGCACACTAGACACATAATGTAGGAGTTTGATGCACATAATTCATGATGGAAGGTTCACTCAAAAGGCATGAAAATCAAAAGATACTATGTCATTCAACCTTAATGCACACCATATATGACATATTCAATTAGATACATTACACACTAGACATATGCATGCACTAGGACACACCATAAGACTAAATATCATGCATGGTATTGGATGATTGACACAAAATCCTTATAATCAATTACACATAGCTAATGTCATCAACCCTAATGCATAAGAACACTATTAACATTATGTAGCCTTCATGGAATATTTTCATTCACGTGTAGCCACCAAAATTACAAGATATTCACCATATGAGATTCCTACAACATATGGTAGCTATACATTCATTGTTTCCAGACATATGGCAACTATACATTTCTTGTTTCCAAACATATGGCAGCTATACATTTTTTGTTTCCAAACAAAACTTGAATATTGTAGGTCTGAAAATGTGCATATTAGTCAACTTAAGCTGCTACAAATTTCATATCAAACCATTTCAAAGGGTCTTAACTTGGTTGCACTTTTTATATCAGACTTTAACCAGTATTTTAATTTGGAATCTTTGTCATATATAAGCGATTTTTTCTAGTTTGGGGTGAAGGTGAAGTTGTTTCTGAGACATAGAGAGTTTGACAACAAGTTTGCAGTGATTAATTTAGAGAGTGTGAGGAAGATGAGGGAAATGTTGCAATAAAAGGAGCCTTCAAGGAGATTAAAAAGAGTTTTTTGTGGCTTTTGTGGATATATACTCAATTCAAACCATGGTATCAAAACTCCCTAAAGACATACCTTCCACTAGTTATAGAGAACAATATAATGACAATAGATCCTACTGTAATGAGTTTAGTGGAGGAAATTATAGAGGAAGAGTATATGTTAGAGAAGGGAAGAAAGGAAGAAACTATGCAGATATTGTAGCAATGCAAACCATGATTTGTTTGGTTGCCCAAGAGTTGTATGATACTATAAGATCAGCCACACCAATAGAAAGAGTGTAGAATTGTCTAGGTTAAAAAGTGCCAAGAGGGGCTAAGGTTATAATGAAAATTTTCAAAGGAACCCCCCTTGAATACTCATATATTTCAAAAAGTAAAATGAAACAATGATGAACATGGAATATGCATTTTAACAAAATCTAATCTAATCCCTTAGCAAAATCTAATGCATTTTATTAAGGTTGTGTATGTTGAGCACTAATAATTTGGAATACTTAGAAAAATATAATCCCAAAATCAACATGATAACAGAACCAAAGCATTGTATTAAGCATGTGTGAATGGTGGATCTAGACCTGCACAAACATGGACAATAAACACAATATTAGTCAATTATACAAATCTAAACCATCATTCCCCATAAGATTCATTCCAATGTCAAGACCAAGAAACAAAGCAAATAAACCAAATGAAAATTATCTAATCTTGCTCAAAACATTCAAACTCTCAATCCTATGGGGGAATTGGTGCTATTTTGATGTGGAAAATAGCCCTTCCCCAATTTATTGCAAGCTTGATTATGATCAATGGTGCTCCTTAATGAAATTTTCCATAACCTAGCTATGGTGGATGAAAATTATGAAAACCTTGATGAACAATGGATGAACCTACATAAAATGTGTAGATAATGACTTTTCATAAGTTGTGGATCCCAAATTAGTAAAAGATCTCTCCATTTATAGAAGAGAAGGATGGAAGAATGAGCAAAAGAGATGAATATGGGACTAAAGATCAACCAATAACACAATGCCACTTGTCAACATGATATTGAAGAGAGGTGGAGCACATTTTGATGGATGTGCACATAAATGCCATTAGGTGGAGATTTGAAATTCAAAAGTTAGCTTGTGGAGGAAGATGCGGAAGAGGAGTTATTGCCACTTGGCTCAAGAAAAGGACTTGTAAGAGTCATAAATGCCAAGTTGGAGGATAAGAAATTTGGGAGGGAGAATTCAAATTTGAAGAATATTCCAACTTGATGCCCTTTTTGAATGAAATAGAAGAACTCATAAATCAATTAAATTGATTTACTTGTGCAAGTTGCAAAATCTAGAGGATTTGATGGATTAGTGTTAGGATTAATCATGATTTGATTAACTTGGATGTAGATTAGTTGATTTGACATTTTGACTTAGATTTTTGGATTTAAATAAATCAAAATGAGAGGAATCATGAATATTAGCTTTAATTAAATAGAGTTTGATTTATTTAATTAAAAAGGGATGGTGTTAGATTTAAATCAAATAAAGGTTAGTTTATTTAATTTAAAGGAGATGAATTTAGAACTTAATTAAATAAAATGAATTATTTAATTAAAAGAGGGACATTAGGATTAATTAAACAAAATGATTTATTTAATTAATATAAGATAATGATTTAATTAGATAAAATTGATTTATTTAATTAAAAGATGAAATGTGATGAATTTAATCAAATAAAGATTATTCGATTAAATGGTTAGTAAAGGAGATTATTTAGGATGAACTGGTGTTAGTAAATCAGGATCAGGTGCATGAGATCAATCAGTATATTTTACGTGTCTACATTTTTCCCCTCTTTGAAGCAATGTACCTACTGCATTGGTTCAAAGAATAAACCTGCCAAGATCAAAAAAAAAAAAATTGGATGCCCCACTGCTACCTCAGTGAAAGAATTATGCTGGTATATTGCCCCCTTAAGAGATCAAACGAAAATTTGGCTTTTTGGGTGATTTCTCGAAAAAAGAGGACAAAATTCCCTACGGGTCCAGAAAGGCTCCAAGGTGTTGAAAACATGTCAAAACACGAGCAAAATACCTGAAACAAGCTTCAGTTGGGTAAAAAAGGGTTTGGGGGCACAAAACCCTAGTTTGACAGCTAAATAGGGTCAAAAACCCCTAATTTTCATGCTTAAATAGCCCTCGAGGGGTCACTTTCAATTCATTTGCACACTCAAGCCTTTAGAATTTCCTGTTTTTGAGCTCTAAACCTCGTGCAAGATGGCGCAAAGAGTGCTTCCCCGAAACATTTCTGAGCGAGTGTGAGTCTACCAGAGGCTTCCAGGAGCAGGACCACCGGTATGTGACCCTAACCCGATTTGTAATTTCAATTTTTTGTGCACATTTACTACACTTAGAAAGTAAAACTTGTCCAGCCTTGTTGTTTAGCGCCACTGAAAGGGTAGAATCAGTGATGCTAGGCCTCAAACTATGTTGCTATTGTGACCTATGACGTTGCATTGTAGTTTAGGATTTAGGGTTTAAAATCTAAAGGTCGATGCATATGCAAATGGTGTCATCGTGATCTAGTTAGGTCATTAAGGTTTTTAGGTCAAATAGGCCCATGATCAAATAGGGATGTCGCGACTTAGTTTGCAGTTTAGGGGATTCCAGCAGCGTAGTTTGGAGTTTCCAAACAGTGATGCCTTTCTTGTTTCAATTGCGAAAACTTCAAACGGGATTCAGTCTTTTTACAAAACTTGACACTGTGACTTACTAGTGCAGGAGGACAAAGAGCATGTACATTCACGCGAGCACCAATCCCCAGTGCTTAGCAGATTGACCGGATTACATGAGTTGCTACAGGAGCACCTTGGAGCAATTGGTCTAAGGTACATTGTGTATGCGCTTGCCAGCAGGACTCACTTAGCCATGATGATTGCACTAGCCGAGCGATGGCACAATGAGACGTCCTCCTTTCATCTTCTCACTGGCAAGGTGACCGTCACACTGGAGGACGTCTGACGGATTTTACAATTGCCCATCAACAGTGAGGGTTATATATGACATGGACGCCAGCACGGATGCATCTTGTGAGATCATGGGGATGGATGAGATTGTCTTCACCGAGGGTCAAATTGATATTGAGCGCTACAGAGGTCGGATGTTGAAATTTTGACTAATTGTGGCAGCCATTATTTTAGGACTTGTAGCTCTAGATCGGCAGGGCAGGTATTTCAGTCCACGATGGGGTCTGGCTTGGGAGAGGATGCTCTTTAGGAGGTGTTGCATTGCTTGGGGACTAGTGATGTTGGCCTTGCTATATCATGATTACACAAGTTCACATATTGTGACAGCAGAGCTATTGGCGTTGGAGTCATACTTCTACATATCTGGGCGTGGGAGCACATAGTTATGCTTTGACCAAGAGTTGTAGTGGTCAACATGGAGCCCGATGACCCAGTAGTTTGGCGATATAGGGGTGGCCTTACATTCACACACACAAGATAGGCTAACATTCCTCACTGGTGAAGGGTTATCGATGAGATGACCACATTTACTTGGAGACCTTGGCTAGGGATGCTCGCATGGTATGATGATGTACAATATCTTTACTATTCGAGGCAGGATCGACTCATGCAGGGATGTGAGCACATGATGATTGAGTGCTACTTGCCTGATCGAGTAGCCAGACAGTTCAGAGACATCCAGGATATGCCAGATGATCAGTATGTGGCCATTTTTTCTCAAACTACCAGGGAGATGACATGGGGTTAGAAAATCATAGCAACAAATGTGATGGACTCCTTTAGATAACTAGTAGTGAGGCCTTGGGCCTATGATTAGGGGCAGGCAAACCCAGGTACCACATAGGCCTACGATGACTGGTTCAGGCCTCCAATCTGATTGACTATTTCAGTGATAGTTCTTCCACGTCAGAGGCCTCAAGGCAAGATGGCCAGGAGAGTACAGGTCCCAGTAGGGGGAGGAGGAGGACCACCTCCACACCAACCAGAGCAGAGAGATCAGGGGGATGGACACCAGCAAAGGGATTCCCCTAGGGACCAATAGTCGCATGTGAGGGACGAGCAGCCACCCCAAAGGGATCAATAGCCACCCCAAAGAGATCGGCCACTGCCACCACCTCAGCTTAATCAAAGGTATGTTTTGATATAGTAGCTCCAAGCCCAGGTGCAAACATTGATAGCAGAGAGGGACTAGGCTAGGCAGCAGGTCCAGGCCCTCATGGCAAAGCGAGATCAGAAGAGGAAAAAGAGACAGACTACAGAGCTACAACTAGCATAGGAGGTGGGAAAATGTCAGCAGCTAGAGAGTATGACAGCTACAGCACAGGGTAGGACATTCCCCACATGGATGTACCATGAGGCCATGTGGGAGGCAGAGTATTATCGGTTTCACTATCAGCAGGCAATGCCTCCAGCGGCTCGGGTGGCAGAGTTTTCTCAGCAGACAGGGTACAGACAAAAATGATAGAACTGAGAGGCAGGCGAGTGAGGGGAGCAACCACCAGGGCTAGCTACCACACATTTTTTATCGATACTATTCTTTTTGAGATCCAGAGGCTTCATTTTTTTATAGCCCCATGGATATTTGTATACATTGATTAATACACCTGACATTTGATCCTGATTTGTACCATGACAGTTACATTATTGATATATATGATATGATCGATTTGATTATGAGATGTGTCCTATTTTATCTATGCTTGATGGATGGATGTATTCACTTTCTATATGCGATGTGACTTTATATTATGTGAGGTGATGTATGTATGATTCTATATTATGTGACGTATGTTTATGCAAATGCTTATGGATGTATTTCTTTTTCAGTACCTTTTCTATGCACTTTTTATGATGATGTATAGATGATATGGATGCAAATGTTATGATATATAAATGATTTTAAAATTCTTAGACTAATAGATCTATATTATGCCCCTAATGGATGATGATTATGAGATGTATGAGATTTTATGACATGCTCTTTTCCTTTTCAGTATATGTATGATATGGTAATGCATGCATGGATGATATGATGATGCACATGATATAATATGATGATACTTTTATGATGACATGATGATTCCTATGTGATTATACAAATGGATAATATGATGATGCATATGTGGATGATATGATAATGCTTCTCTGATAATGCTTTTATGATTATGCAAATGGATGCAAATGTATGGTTTACGAGATGCTTAGAATAACCAAGCTATATTATGCAATGAAATGCAATGAAATGCAATGCATGTGAGATAATCAATGTTTCCTATATGATATGATATGTAGTGTGTTGATGGTTTGTGGATACAGGGTGGATGCATTAGTGATATTTTTGGTTAACTGTCGCGGTACCATGTTAGCACAGAGAGAAGAAAGAAGAAATGAGATGAAGATAAGAGGATCTAACAAGCCCATGATCTATGAGACTTTATTAGAGATGATGATAATGATGATGATGATTTGCTTATCAGGAATTGGGATTTTAAAAGGGTTACTTACCTTATGTTTGATAACACACATAGGCATGATGCATCAAGGTATAAAGAACCAGGATGTGTTGCACCTATTGTGATGGACTTTGACTCGACAATCAGATAGGAGTACTCATGTTCAAACCTGGCATACAAAACCTCATTCAGAATGCAATTTGGATATTCTGAACATCTTGGACCAAAACATATAAAGGAAAGCCTTTCTATGTGGTCAACAAGACACCTAAAACACCCTCCCTACAAACCAAACAAATTAGGCATGACCAAGGTTATATTACAAGAGTATCCAACACTTGCACAGTAAATAAAAGATAATGATCATTGTCCCATTCCTTTCTCTCTAAATCCCTTTGT
Source organism: Sequoia sempervirens (assembly GCA_007258455.2). Taxonomy (NCBI): domain Eukaryota; kingdom Viridiplantae; phylum Streptophyta; class Pinopsida; order Cupressales; family Cupressaceae; genus Sequoia; species Sequoia sempervirens. Next base: position 54,116,997 of record VDFB02075321.1, on the reverse strand, counting down.
TCGGACATCATCGAGAGGTCATCGAAATGAGCGCAATAAGATAAGTCAAAAAGACAAAGATCAAACAAACAAACAAGCTAATGTTCTTCATACCATTAGCCAAGACTAAACTACGGTGATGCCTGATGTTGATTTCCATTGTAGGAAGGATGCATCCTAGGACATGATGTTATTAGATGATTTGGGACAAATTGGATGATGAGCTATTAGTACCAAGAGTTTACCAACTTGTTTACCTACTGACCTAGACTTGAGACTTTGGCGCTTGAGTTTTCACTTTTAACCTGCTAGACTTATTTCTGATTGTTTCACCAAAGGTTGAGGATGATGACTGATTTATTGTGAGTGGATGTTTATTGCGGGTGAAAGCAAGCTGGGACAAATGGATTTTTTTAAATATTTGGATTTTTTGATGTTTTGAAATGTTTTGAGGCTATTTTTTTTAATTTTCAAGATTTTGCAACTATTTTTATTTTTGAATTTTCCAATGTTTTGGGTTTTTCTGAGATTTTGACCACAAGACTAACCTAAAGACCTATCCTAGGAGCCTTAGGGGTTGATCAAAGATTAGCCTTGCCTACATTATACACATAGAGACCACGTAGTTTGATTGACATAGACTCGATTGTTGATGAGACATGAACAAATGGATTGCCAGTTTATTATGACAGACTCCTAAAGGACTGACCTAAGTGTCGAGGGATGATCAAAGATCAACCTTGCCTACGTTCAGAGCTCAGAGACCCATAGTTCGACAAAACGACTCTATTTTTTTACTTTTTCTGACTTTTGACCTGTTTTTGGAATTTTGATATCATTTGAATGTTTATGGATTTTTTCGATTTTACGAATATTTTTGGATTTTTGATTTTATGAATTTTTTGGATTTTTTGATTTTCCAATGTTTTTGGATTTTTGGATTTTATGAATGTTTTTTAGATTTTTTGATTTTCGAATATTTTTGGAATTTTGATTTTATGATTTTTTGGATTTTCGATTTTCTGAATGTTTTTGGATTTTTTGATTTTATGAATGTTTTTTGGATTTTTTGATTTTTTCAATGTTTTTGGATTTTTTGATTTTATGATTATTTTTTGGATTTTTTGATTTTTGGGAAGACTTCAAGAATATACACGAATCCAATCCGATGAGAACATTCCCCTAGCATGATGCAATAGACTACTATGATACAGGAAGGACTAACTGACCTTAGAAATAGGTTGAGTAGTTCTAGGAGGGATCATGATGCGAACACAAGATCAAGCTATGATGCAAATGCAGATGAGTGATGGATCAATGCAATGGAAGTGTAATGGATGCATGATGCAGAACAAGTTGTGGAGATCCTCATGGATGGAAAGTGCTTATTTACACAAGGCGCTTGTTTGCTAGGTTTTCACCAATGTACTTGCCCAAAGTGCCACCGAAGTGGTTTTCACTAGAGGACGATTTTTCTCTTTAATGTTTTCAATTCTTTTTTTGATTTTTTTGGATTTTTGTATTTTTGTATTTTTTTGTATTTTTTGGATTTATACCTTGCAAGATTAGGCATAATTTTTTTTGAGATGGGAGCTATTCATGGGCTCTTGTAGAGGCTTTCCTTCTAGTGTTGATAACTGATATGCTCCTAATTTGTAGCTCGTGGTGATGATGAAGGGTCCCAACCAATTGGGCTCAAACTTTCCTTTGCTATCTAAATTTGGTACATTTTTATAATTCTCCTTTAGTACAAGCTCTCCGACTTGAAAGGTCTGACTCCTGATCTTCTTGTTGTAGCTTCGCTTGAGATTATTTTGGTAGACTTGAAAATTGTTTAAGGCATCCATGCGTTGCTCATCCAATAGTTCCAACTCGTTCAATCATGATACCCGATATTCTTCATCTATGATGAGATTTTGCAATGATATTCTCAGGGATGGGAGCTCGATCTCAATAGGGAGAATGGATTATGATCCATAGACCAAGGAGAATGGGGTAGCACTTGTTGGTGTGCAGATACTTGTTTGGTAGGCCCATAAGGCGGGATTCAGCTACAAATGTGAATCACGACTTGCATCATTGACTATTTTCTTGAGGATTTTTAGGATGGTCTTAGATTATTTTCTACTTGGTCATTTCCTTGGGGGTAGTATGGAGTGGAAAAGCGATGTTGGACATTGAACTTTTGGCATAGGTCTTGAACATCCTGGTTTTTGAAAGGTGTCTCGTTATCTGAGATAATGGCTTGAGGGACACCATAGTGGAAAATTAGGTAGTTCAGGATGAACTTAGATATCTTCTTTCATGTGATATAGGTCATGGGAATGGCTTCCACCCACTTCATGAAGTATTTTGTGGCAGTGATGATGAACTTGTGTCCACTGGATGAGGCGGAGGTAATTTTTCCAACGAGATTGAAACCCCATAGTGAAAAGGGACAAGGTGTTATGATCCGGTGGAGCTCCTAAGCTGGTGCATGGATGAGATCCCCATGTTGTTGACATTGCAAACACCTTTAGATAGTCGTGAGCTTCCTTTCCATTGTAGGCCAATAGTACCCAGTCCTTAGCAATTTCTTAGCCAAGGTCATACCACTCAAATGTGAACCACAAATGTTGGTGTGTAACTCGGTTAAAGCAGTCAAACCCTCCTCAGCGTTTAGGCATTTTAAAAGGGTTCCTTCAATGCTCCTACGGTATAGGGTGTCTCCTACAATGAAAAAATGGGATGACTTCTTAACAAATGCTCTTTTAAGGTTTGGGGTTATATCACGGGGAGGACTCCTATTCTCAAGTAGGTATATATATCATGATACCAGGGATCACCGAGACCAACGATTTCACACACAAATTTAGACTCTGGTACCTCGAATGCTAGTATGAGAAGCTTCTACGAGGAATTCTTGCTTTGGGATGTTGTGTGGGATATCCAGTAGTGATTCAATTGTAGCCATAGCATCTGCTACTCTTTTATTGCTCTAGGTATATGCTCAAATGTGATATCAATGAAGAACTCCTTTAGGCTTTCCACTAGTTTCTTCTATGGAATCAGCTTGTTGTCCTTTGTTTGGTACTCATTGTTTACCTGGTTGATTATGAGTTGTGAATCCCCATAGACTTTGAGTGCCATCATCTACCACTGTACCACAATTCTTAGCCCTATGACAAGAGCCTCATATTTTGCAATGTTATTTGTGCAAGGAAATGACAGCTTGTATGATTTAGGTATGCAATCCCCTTGTGGTGTAATAAAGAAGACCCCAACTCCTGACCTTTATTGTGTGTAGGATCCATCAAAGTACATTTTCTAGTGATTTTACACACTTAGGTTAAAGATGGATTCGTCAGGGAATTTTGATACAAGTGGATTTTCTAAATATATCGGTGCCTCTGCCAATTGATCTGCAATTGATTGTCCTTTAATGGCCTTGCATTCCACATACTCAATGTCATGCTCTGTCAGGATCATAACCCATTTATTCGTTTGCCCTATGAGCATTGCTTTAGAAAGTAGATACTTGTGAGGGTCTATCTTTGCAATGAGTTTTATCTGATGTGCTAGCATGTAATGTCTAAATTTTTGTGTGGTGAACATGACTGCTAAGCAAGCCTTCTCAAGGATGTATAATTTAGCTCATGTCCTACCATAGTTCTGTTGATGTAGTAAATAGCTCTATCTTTCCCATTTTCATCATGTTGTGCTAAGAGAGCGCCAATGGCTATTGTTGTTGATATATGCAGGATCAAGGGTTTGCCTAGAATTAGCGGCATGAGAACTGGTGGTGTGAGAAAATACTCCTTGATTTTGTTGAAGCCTGGTCACATTTCTCATCCCATTTTTATGCTACCCCCTTGTAGAGTAGATGATAATATGGGATAGCCTTGTCTACTAGTTGCGTTATGAATTAGCGAATGGACTAGAGTCTTCCTTGTAAACCCCTTAGCTACTTCAATGTTTTTGGTGCCTCCATTTCAAGGATTGCTTTGACTTTGGCAGGGTCTACCTTGATTCCTCTCATGGAAATAATGTACCCTAGGATCTTTCCTAATTGTACCCTGAAGACACACTTTTTTGGATTTAGTCAGACTTTGTACTTTTCTAGCTTGTGAAAGATGGAGCTTAGAGCTGTTATGTGATCTCGACGTTTCTTTGACTTAGCCAATATGTCATCCACATAATCTTCCACAATTTTTTGAATCATATCATGGAAGATTAGTGTCATGGCCCTTTGATAGATAGCTCTTGCATTTTCAACCTAAATGGCATCATATTCCAGCAATATGTCCCCAATGGACAAGTGAAGGTTGTTTTGTGTTGGTCATCCTTAGCTATCACGATCTGATTGTAACCTGAGAATTTGTCCATTAATGATAGCATCTCATGTCCCGCCATCAATCCATAATCATGTCAATGTTTGGGAGAGGGAAATCATCCTTGGGACATGCTTTATTAAGGTCTTTGAAGTCCATGTAGATGCGGATTCCCCTAGTGGGATTTGAAACAATACAAGATTTGAGACCCACTCTAGATAATCAATCAGCCTTATGAACCCTGCATCTAGGAGCTTCTATAATTCCATTTTGACCAATAATGCTATTTGGGGATGCATTTTCCTTAGCTTTTGTCTGACTGGCTTTGCTTCGGGATATACAGCTAGGTGGTGAACCACAACTTCTAGATCAAGTCCAGCCATGTCAAAATAAGTCCATGCAAATTTTACCTTCCTTTCCCTTAAGAATGCAGCTAGAGTTCTTGCTCTTTTGTCAGAAGTGATTCTGCATAGAAGGTTATATGTGGTGTTTCCTTTGTTCCTAGGTTGACAGGATTGCACTTCTCTACTAAGACCATTGACTTCTCCTAATGAATAGCACTAAGAGGAAGATTGAATCCCTCATCCTTCAGCACCTCAGAGTTTTTACCATTGGAAGTGTCCTTTATTTTTACTATTTTTGGCTCAGAGAGTGCCATCATGTGGTTTTCACTCAAATACCTAGAGATTATTCTCAAATTTTCACTTTTGCGACTAGGGGATTCAATTGTTTCCCCATAATAGGCATGTGTGTTCAACACGATGTTGAACCCAGCTTTGTGATATCCACATGGTATATTATCCCACAATCCCATGAATTTTGAGAGTGCCTCATCATTTTTGAATGTTTCCAAAATTGGTGGTCCTCGGTCATAATCGATGAGTTAGGGATAGACTAAGTTTATCTTATGGATTTGATAGTTTGACTCAAAAGTCAAGGTACTAATCATGAGAAGGGAGGAATCCTTGAATAGCATTGGTAAGTCAGTTATGGGATCCTCATCATTGCATACATCGGTTATGTCAAAGGTAAATTTATCTATGACTCGACCTGTGGATACTGGTAACTGAAGAGCGAATGCTAATAACTGAGGGGGAGTTTTGACCTTTCTAACCAAGGCACCTTTTCCAAGTATGGTTACCTTTATAGGGGTACATCCGAGGCCAATATTTCTCATACGCTTCTCTAGAATGAGAGGTACTAGAAGACCATTATCATTCTGCCCAAGTTTCTTGTTTTTATTATAGCCCATACCAAGCATCATTTGTAATCCTTTGCTGCTCTCATCCATGGGAAGATCAAGCACGGGCCTTTCGTCTTGGTACAACAAGCTTGATATGTCTTTATCATCTACCACTTCTCGACTTAAGTCTCCCCAACATCTGAATCTAGAGGGGTTTTCTTTGAAGATTTGGGATGATGTTTCAGCCGATTGGGGTTTCCCGTGAGACCTAGCAGATTGAGGTAACTCTCCAATTATGAAAGCACTTTTCTTCATTTTATAATCCCCACACCCATTGTCTTGGATAATGACCTTGATTTTAGAGATATCAGGAATGGAGGGTGTCTATGTCTCAAAAGTGGAGGCTAAATTAGTTTGGTCTACATATGGAGTTGTAGGGCCTTCATCATTCTTTGGGACTTGGGCAATTTTATAGTGTTTTTCTTCCAAATTCTTGCAGTAATAAAAGGGCTCGGGATCGCCATGGACCATGACCTCTTGATTTTGATATGGTAATTTGACGCACTAATGGAATGTGGATGTGACAACTTGCATCCCATGGATCCATGGATGCCCTAGGAGGATATTATAAGGTAAATCAAGGTCAAGGACTTGGCATGTGGTTTCCATGATGGTTGGCCCTACTTGAATAGGGAGTTGAATAGTGCCTTGAGACACTCTTTCCTAATCATCATATGCTCTTATTGTGATGCCCTTACCCTTTTCAATGGAATCCTTGGAGAATCCCAGATTCTTTATTAGTGTGAGTGAACATATATTTAGACATGCACCCCCATCCACCAAGACCCTTTTGACTTTGTTTTTATGAACCAAGACTTTAAGATGGAGTGCACGATTATGAGATGGTTGTGTGGGAAATTCCTGATCAGAAAATGTTAGGAGATTTGGGGTGGTGATGTGTCTGACCATAGCTTGGAACTGGTCAGCATCAAGATCCATGAAAATGGTGGATGAAGCCAATGCTTCCTCTAGGATTTTTCTATGTGTGGGCGAGATCTTTAGGAACTCCATGATGGAGATCTAAGCGGGGGTTCTTTTTAGTTGGTCTAGGACATTGTAGCCATTAGGAATGGATTTCAGATTGGAGGTGGATTCCCTAGGTGGTTGTGATGACCCAGCAATGGTAACTTTTCTGCCACATGTGGTGACTCCACAATCATCTTTGGCTCCCTTGATGTTAACAACAATGACCCATTTGTCTAGGGATGTGACAACATGATTGTACACATGGTTAAAATTGTCATACTTTGTCTTTCCATTGTTGTTCCCTTTGTTATGATCTGACATTGGATTCATGTATATTTTAAGGTCTTGATTTCCAGCTGATTGTTCAACGTTTATGACCTTGTCGTCAATGAGGTCTTGGATCAAATTTTTTAGCCTCATGCAACTGGTCGTTGTGTGCCCCTTGATTTTATGAAAATCACAAAGGTGATTTTCATTGTACCATGGTGGTTTCACTTGGGGTTCTTGGTAATTCTAATAGATTGGGATTTTGATGAGATTCTCATTTACCAACTTCTTCATGACCGATTCAATTGATTCCCCAAGGGCTGTGTATTTTTTCTTGGGGGGATATTTGTTTTGTGGGGGTAGTCCCCCTTGATTATTCTGATTGTTGACTTGATTATTGGGTGGTTGATGTGATACCACATTAGCTTGTGTGTTGTTTCAATTGTTTCCTTGCATTTGTTGGTATGATTACGTGTTTTATTTTGGAGCACTGATTATGACCTTAGCATCCACCACACCATCATTAGTGATGTTTTTGTTCTTCGCCCATGTGCGAGGTTTCTCGTTATAACTAGTGGAAGGGTGGTTATCTTGATATTCTTGATATGTGGGTGTCCCCCCTTGTGCAATAAGGGCTCTTTTGATATTGAGCGCTTTGGGGATCAAATGGTCATATGTGGTGATACATTGCATCTTTAGGTGGAATGACAAGGTTTTCTCCAGATTGGCAATGATGGTGCAATTTTTTTGTTCTTTTGGCATGGTCCATTTTCTCATGTTGGCCTTGGATCTCCATCATTGTAAGAAGGAAACAAATGTTTCCCCCTTAGCCTGTTTAAGCGCAGATAGTTCATCTAGACTCACACCCATGCCTATGTTGAATGCATAGTTCTTTATGAATGTGTCCACGATTTTTTGGAACCTTTTGATTCTAGGAGGAAGGTGAGAGAACCATTCCATGGCAGGGCCATCCAAACTTCAAGGGAATAGTTACATTAGATATGTATCATCGTATGCAACCTCCATGCAATGTACCTGGAATTCCCTGATGTGATCTTCAGAGTTTCCCATTCCACGATATTTGTCAAATTTAGGGATTTCAAACCCCTTTGGGAATGGTACCACTGAAAGGCTTTTGTCGAATGGATAGGGACACAAATTGCTTGGTGTTTTCATTGTTTTCCCAGATTGGAGATCTATCACTTATTGTGAGAGAAACTTGATTTGTGTCATCACATCATTTTGCGGATCAGGAGGTGGACTGAACATGTTTTGAGGTGGTTTGATCATTCGTGTGATGGGTGGAGTGTTGGGTACATTAGTGGGAGTTTGTTTCAAGTTATATTATACAATCAAGGCTTGTTGATATGCCTACAATTGTTATTGTACCAACAACACTTGTTGTTGGTCTTGTTGTTGTGCCAACAACACTTGTTGTTGGTCTTGCTACTGTTGTGCCAACAATGCTTGTTGTTGGGCTAGTAATTGGGTTGCTTCTTGTTGCACTTGGTACTATTGTAGGGCTTGCTGATATGCTTGTTGTTGAGTAGCTTTATAATGTGCTTGTTGAGCTTGATATTTGGCTTGTGTCTGACCTTGAGCCTATTGGGCAGCTTGTGCAGCCTAGGCAGCCTGTGCGGCTTGTGCGGCTTGTGCAACTTGAGCTGCTTAGGTAGCTTGAGCGGCTTGTTGTTTTTGCAACAAAGCTTGAGCTTGAGCAGCCTATTGTGCTTGTTGTGTTTGTTGTGTGGCTTGAGCTACTTGTGATTGCATGTTTTTTGCTTGTTGATCTTGGAACTATTGAAGTTCCTTTTGATAGCCTTGTTGAGTTGCTTGCAATGTGGTACTATATTGGTTGGCCATGATTGGTCTTGGTGGTAGTGGTGGCAGATTCAAAATGGTGTTTGTTGTGATGAGAGGTTTCATTGAATTGATGATAGGAATTTGTGTGGTAGATGGTGTGATTGATATGCTTGGTCCTTGAGAGACCATGTTTATGGATGGTGCAGTGATCGCTTGTGTGGTTTGGATTGTTGTCACCTATTTTTGTGATATCAATGGCATGATCAGAGGATTTGGTATGATGTTTTGATTTACGATTGGGGGGTTGTTTGGATTTTTTGGGTTGAGTGGTAAAGGGGATTTCCCTAAACTAAGGAGTGGTGTGGATGTTAATGGTAGAGGTGGAAGTGGTGGAAAAATGGGTGGTGTGTTCCCTTGACGAAATGATGATGATGAGGGGTCAAAGATTCCCCCTTGTCCAAATATCCCACCTTCTCCTTGCAAAGTCATGGGGAGAGAGATTTGTGTGTTAAGAGGATATGTCGGTGTTGCGTGAAAAGAGGATGGGTAGTTGGGGTCATGAAAGGTGAGCGGAATGTATGGGTGTTTCGAATTTTGAGGAATGGATCGACCCAAGATGGTGTTTGCATCCAAGTCTTGGTTGTTCACAAGGGGGTGTGTCTGAAGAGAATTAATTAATGAGATCCCCTTGTTGACAATTGGTTGAGTTGGAGCAATGGATGATGTGATTTGTGGGATGGTTTGAGTAATGCTTTGAAATGAAGGTGCGAATGAGACTGGGGGCATAATCCCAAGAGGCTTCTCCATAATGGTGCTTACATCATAGTTGGAATGTAGTTTAGCCCCTTCTTTTGCCAATTCTAGCATGTATTGTGAAGGATTAAGCCTCATCATGGCATTGACAATTTTGTGGTTTTTGGGATTTTGGACCATTTCAATAATTTCATCTTGAGTCATCCCTAGAACATTGTTGGTGATGTCCTCCACTTGGCCACCTTCTTCTTGAGGATCTTGTGGAAGTGGAGGAAGATCGAGCATAGGATTACTAGACCTATGGGATTGATTTTGGGTGCGGTTTGACTCAATTCACTCGAAGTGGATGTTTCTTTGTTCGTTTCCATGTTCTTCTTGTGTTGAGATCTAGTTTGGACCATAAAATAAGGATCAATTTTTAGGAATGGGAGGTGAACCTTTAATTCCTTGGATTGATCTAAACTTTAGGTACAAAAAAGAAACTCTAAGATTTAAGGATCAAGGATGGTGACGAGATAGTGAAAGATGGATGATTGTGAATGATTTGAGCTCTTAGGAAACCTTGAAGGAGATACTAAACTTTAGGACTTTTTGATTGATGTTGGATTTGATTTTGGATCTTGATTTTGATTTGGTTTGATTTTATTTTGATTTTATTTTGATTTTATTTGGTTTGGATAATGAACTCATAAACTCTAAGAGGTGTGATGTTGTCCTAGAGTAAAATTTTCCACAAGATGATAATTTAACTAAGTGTGTGAAGAAGGATTCATCTACACACACCTAGTCAAACAAGATGATTTTGATTTGTTTCAAGAGGATTTTCCCAAAGTCTAGTATGAAGGATTTTTTACAAGATTTACAAGAGTTGTTTGTGAGGTTGATTTTTATTTTGATGTTTGAGGGATGGTGAGAGTTTTGATTTTGATCCTAAGATACTTAGAAAGACTTTTGTTTACTAGACCTAGGTGTTGAAGAACATGCTAAACTTCCTATGTGAGATACTCAAACCTTTGAAAATTTCTTGGATTTTGACAATAGTAAAATGAATAAAAATTTGGATTGTTCTTTGATGCACATTTGTAAAAGTTGAAGGTCAATCTTTCTCTAAATTCGTAAAGCATAGACAAACGTTTCTTGTGAGCTTTTTGACTAGGACCTTCGGACTTTGGTTTTTGGATTTTGATCTTTCAGGAAATCATTTGGAAGAGCACATGTGTGGGGTTCAATTGTTTCTTATCTTTTCTTAATGATTCCTTTTTACCACAAACACTTTCTTGATTAGGTTTTCAAACTAAATGTCTAATGTCCCAATTTCCTCTCATCCCATAAAGTCCATTATGTGGAAATCAAGGAAATTAAGGCAATAGTTCCCTAATGTTGACTTTAGTGAGAGAAAATTGAGATATAAATTCAAATGCTTAGAAGCCTCTAAGGATAGTGTCCCTAGGGAAAGCAATAGCACTTAGATTTTGTCAAAGGTATTTTCTTCCTCTAAAGGGTTTGAAATTTGATGATCATGGTTAAATGTTCGTTTTCCAATTTTTTAGATCCAAGCAAAGTGTTTTGATTCCAAAATTATGCACAACCCTATAGATAGAAAGAGACAATATTTATTAAATCCTCACTTGGATAAATCCAGTTGTGCTTATTTAGAGTGGATGACTAGAAGCTTGACCACATTGGCTCCCCTCCATGGTACACACTTCTCAGGTCAGCCAAGCTTCAGTTCTCATGAATCTCCCATGATGAACTTCTCATCTCTACAAAGAACTGCAAAAATATGTGTGGCTTCAGAGGTTCGACCTCTTGCACCAACAAATAGAAAGGATTTTGGCTTCTACACAAATTGGTTCTTAATCAAGGTGATCTAAGACATGGCACCTTGTGAGTGTCTAGCAAGCCACTAAAGGCTTTAATTGATCCTAATAGGGGTGCTTATACTTTTTAAGGTAGTACCCCATTCTGAAAGACACTATACAACTAAGGCCTACATACCATGAGGACTTGATAGTTTAGTCTTATCCATTTGTATACCGGCCTGAGTGAAAAACCGATTGGAGTCACCTTTGAGTTCTCCTTTTGGATGTATCTCTTAGGCAAGCCCCTCTAAAGGTAAAAAATAACGAGCAAGCACATTAATAGTTCGATCAATCCTTGTTTGCGTGAACAAAGAGAGAACACACGCGATATACTCAACTCACACTAGCAAGCTTTGTTCAATTTTAAGAATCCAAATTGAAGTGTGGAAGCAATATTTTATACAACTCAATATCACCAAAAGACTTTTGATTCTCAAGATCGTCGTGAAGCACGAGAGAAGTGCATACGCCTTTTAAATGATATTACTTTGTAAAAGAGATTACAAAACACAAAATACACATGTTCATTGTAACCTCAAAAGCAAGAATGGGTTCTTTTTAAGCACCAAGATGAAGTGTGAAATTTGTTTGTTCAATTTTTATCTAGATCCAAAACCAAATCTAGTAAGTTCCTAAAGTTATTTTTAATTCCTTTGATTTGTTCTTTTTAAGCCCAAATGAAATTTATTTTGAGTCCTAAAAACTTTAAAGAGAACAAAGCCTTAAGAATGGGATTATAATTATTCCCAAAAGTGTTTAAAAACACTAGTTAAAATAGAGAGAAAATGCCATAAGAAACCTTTGTCCTCATTTCCTCATTCCCTTTTGATCACTCCAACCTACAAAAATTGATTAATCCACAGAAAACATAGCCACAAAATAGATTAGAAGTTCGAATTGACCAAAGACAAAAAGCATGTGTTGAAAATAAGCTTCAAGGTTGACTTTAACCCCACCCCAACGGCACAATCTACAAAGGCGTCGCATTTTGGAGCAAGTCAGCGGGGCTTTATGGAGAAACACATACCATGATTGCATTGTTGTTTCAATGAGTGGTGCACTTTAGAGTTTTATTTGATCCGGGCTGAGGAAAATGACTTAAGCATTACAGTTTGGAGTGTTGTCAGCGTCGCTAAATAGCGCTACTGGACTGATACCGGTGTTGTTTGACCTTTGCAGCGTCGTATTTTCCTATAGACACACAAAATTTTGAAAAACAGTTGAATTTTGGTCAAAAAATTTGTTAATTCTTCAAGATTTCCCTCCTTCTAGCACCAAAATGTGAAGGGTGGATCTAGACCTGCACAAACATGGACAATAAACACAATATTAGTCAATTATACAAATCTAAACCATCATTCCCCATAATATTTATTCCAATGTCAAGACCAAGAAACAAAGCAAATAAACCAAATGAAAATTATCTAATCTTGCTCAAAACATTCAAACTCTCAATCCTATGGGGGAATTGGTGCTATTTTGATGTGGAAAATAGCCCTTTCCCAATTTATTGCAAGCTTGATGATGATCAATGGTGCTCCCTAATGAAATTTTCCATAACCTAGCTATGGTGGATGAAAATTATGAAAACCTTGATGCACAATGGATGAACCTACATAAAATGTGTAGATAATGAATTTGCATAAGTTGTGGATCCCAAATTAGTAAAAGATCTCTCCATTTATAGAAGAGAAGGATGGAAGAATGAGCAAAAGAGATGAATGTGGGACTAAAGATCAACCAATAACACAATGCCACTTGTCAACATGATATTGAAGAGAGGTGGAGCACATTTTGATGGATGTGCACATAAATGCCATTAGGTGGAGATTTGAAATTCAAAAGTTAGCTTTGGAGGAAGATGTGGAAGAGGAGTTATTGCCACTTGGCTCAAGAAAAGGACTTGTAAGAGTCATAAATGCCAAGTTGGAGGATAAGACATTTGGGAGGGAGAATTCAAATTTGAAGAAGATTCCAACTTGATGCCCTTTTTGTATGAAATAGAAGAATTCATAAATCAATTAAATTGATTTACTTGTGCAAGTTGCAAAATCTAGAGGATTTGATGGATTAGTGTTAGGATTAATCATGATTTGATTAACTTAGATGAAGATTAGTTGATTTTACATTTTGACTTAGATTTTTGGATTTAAATAAATCAAAATGAGAGGAATAATGAATATTAGTTAATTAAATAGATTTTTATTTATTTAATTAAAAAGGGATGGTGTTAGATTTAAATCAAATAAAGGTTAGTTTATTTAATTTAAAGGAGATGACTTTAGAACTTAATTAAATAAAATGAATTATTTAATTAAAAGAGGGACATTAGGATTAACTAAACAAAATGATTTATTTAATTAATATAAGATAATGATTTAATCAGATAAAATTGATTTATTTAATTAAAAGATGAAATGTGATGAATTTAATCAAATAAATATTATTCGATTAAATGGTTATTAAAGGAGATGATTTAGGATGAACTGGTGTTAGTAAATCAAGATCAGGTGCACGAGATCAATCAATATATTTTAAGTGTCCACAGCATGTATGATAAGGGATGATAAAAAAACACAATAGAATGAAGGAAAATGTAAAAAACATGTATAAAGACTTGACATACCTTAAAAACGGAGATTCGAATGGAGAAACTACCCAATTATGTGTAGTCTTTTTTCTTCTTGTATCAAACTCCTCAAAAATTTGAGCTTTTCAAAACCTTTCTTCCTTTTCAACGTTCAATTGTATATAACTCTAATAGAATTACTAAAAAACTATACAATTAACCAATGTATAATGTTAAATTATAACAATTCAATCATAATTAACATTGAAACAGTACAAATATTGAAACTTGAGAGTATATAATCAAATTTGATGTAAAAACTATGTTATTTCCTGCTTCTTAAGTTGGAAAACCAGAAAAAAGTGGTGGAAAGTTGATGCAAAGGTGGTGCAATGTGTAAAATTTACATGTGCTCTTCCCAATAGCATCAAAAAGCATATTTTTGTCAAATCACATGCAAAATTAGGAGAATAACAGAGCATGTGGGACTAGATCATAAGTTTCCTAGATATTTTACCATTTTTAGAGCAAGACAAAATGTGCTCATGTTATAACACGAGCATGTTTTAGCTTGCTCTAAAAACGGCCATATTTTAACTTTTCCAAAATGTGCTCGCATTTTGAAAAAGTTGATTTTGTAAAGGTTTCTTAACTATTATCATGTGCCAATAGGGGCTTGGGTTAAGGTACATCAATGAGACCTATCTTTAACCAATTATTTTATCTTCTAAGTGCTATGTATGTCTCAATTTTTCTGTGATATGAAGTTTCACCACAATTCCCTATACGATCAAGCTTCTACATTAACCCTCAACCCTATATCTTAAATCCTAAACCCTAAACACTTTACCCTATGCCATATAACCTCAACCATCAACCCTAAACCTTAAACCCTTAAACCCTAATCTCTCTCTCTCTCCTTAAACCCTTAAACCCTCAACCCTAAACCCTCAACCCTAATCTCTCAACCCTCAATCCTTAAACCATAATCCCTTAAACCCTAAACCCTTAAACCCTCAACCCTCAACCTTAAACCCTAATCCTTTAACCCTCAACCCTAAGCCCTATCCATAAAGCCTCAACCCTCAAACCTTAAACCTTAAATCCTAAACCCTATCCCTAAACCCTCAACCCTCGAACACTTATACCCTCAACCCTTAAACCCTAATCCCTCAATCCTTAAACCCTTAAACCCTAAACCCACAACCCCTAATCCCTCAACCCTTAACCCTCAACCCTCAACCCTTAAAGCCTTATCCCTTAAACCATCAACCCTAAACCCTCAACCCCCAACCCTTAAACCCTCAACCCTCAACCCTAATGCCTAAACCCTCAACCCTTAAACCCTAAACCCTGCAACCTACAACCACAACCCTCATCCCTATACTTAAGCCCTAATCCATCAACCCAATATCTTAAACCCTAATGGACCTATACCCTATACACTTATCCTTAGACATGCAACCCTGAACATTATCCCTCAACCCTCAAACCTCCACCCTATACCCTATACCCTCAACCCTATTCATATTCCCTAAACCCTCAAGCCTCATCCATATGCCTTATACCCTCAACCTTGAACATTATCCCTCAACTATAAACTCTCAACCCTCAACCCTATACTCTCAACCATGTACTTAATCCCTAATCCCTCAATCCTCAACCCTATACCTTAAACCCTAAACCCTACACCCACAAACCCTCATCCCTATACCCTATAACCTCACCCTTATACCCTAAAGCTTGAATATTGTCCCTCAACCCTATACTTCAAACCTAAACTATATGTACTCTCAACCCAAGTCACCCTATGCCTTATACCCTCAATCCATATCATAAACCCTAAACCCAATATCCTAAACCCTACCTAATCCCTATACCTTACACACTTAATCTTATACACTCAATAAGCTAAATAGTATCCCTCAACTATAACCATCAACCCTCTACCTTGTATGCTCAACCTATTATTTAAGCCCTAATCCCTTGATCCTCAACCCTATACCTTAAACCCTAAACCCATAAACCTCAACTCTATACCTTAAACCTATACCCTCACCCATATTTACCCTAAACCCAAAACTCGTACATACATACATATAACCATACATACATACAAGCATACATACAAACATACATACTTACATACAAGCATGCATATATACGTACATACATACATGCATGCATATATGCATACAAGCATACATACATACATACAGGCATACATACATACATACATACATACATACATACATACATACAAATATATATACAAACATGCATACACCAAACATACTTAACAAAATTACACAAAAATAATTTGAAGCAAGACATAACAAGACCATTATAATGCACTTGCGTTATGTCAAGCTTGAGAAACATGCAGCAACATTTTGCAAAAAAGGAGCAAAATACAAAACAAAACATAACACAAGCATGTTATAACGCACTTGCATTATATCTTTCTTTGGGAATCCCCAAGCCTTACGCTTTGGATTTTCTTTGGATTGCCAACCCAAAGGCTTGGAGTGCCTTCCCAACATACAAAGATGTATTTTTGCATATTCTACAAGATTTCACATAATTTCATTTGTGCTAGCCATCAGGTTTGCACATGTTTCAAGGTCGAGTAAATCAAACATCTAGGTAATGTTAGACTCTCTCTCAGCCATTTAACGATGTAATTGTTTTCACATTTTGATAATGTTAAAGTTTTCATCTTTAATTTCTTTTGTTTGTGTGTTCATTTTTTGTCAAAATCAAGTGTTTGGTATTTTTTGCTTTATTTTTTAACTATTCATTCAAATTTCAAATAAATTGTACACTTTTATAAACTAGACTCCATTTTACACATTAAAAAAAAAAAAATTGATTAGTTTTCAAAAATTATAGGGGTAGCACAGCCAAAATTTTGTTTTTCAAGATGTGTCCACTTTCAAAATTAGTAAAAAATCAAATATTCATTTAAAAATTATCAGAAAAATCGGGCATAAACTACATGTTGTTAGCTAATTTCTCACCAAAGTGATTTTAAAAATACCAAAAAAAAAGTTAACCTTTTGAGGGAGCCACAAAAGACACTATGTTATGTTTTTAGGACAAAAACAACACCAATTTTTGTGGCTCCCTTTTTTTAACCCCTTAATATCTACCATTTTCAAAAAGAATTATTAGTTTAGAAAGTAGACTCAAGCACTCCAAACATTGTTTTTGTTGCATCTTAAAATTTTGAGTGTAACTATCCCAATTTCTCATCCAAGGTCAATATTTCTTGATTTCAGGAAAAAAAAAAAAAGTGGCCACTAAAGACCCCTTTTGGCCCCCATCTTTTTGCACTTACCCCAGCATAGCTTAAAGGGACATCTTTCTTTATAAAAGGAATTCTTTAAATACTTTCAATTATTCTAACCTAGGTATAGTTGTTGATTTTTCCTGAGTTAGGGACATTTCTAGGTAAGAAGTAGGGAGTTGTATACTACGACTAAGCAAGCTATGAATTACTCATTGTTAAGTGACCATAGAGAATGAGAATTGATTGATAACATAAGAGCACACACCATGGACATTTTTGAGGAACAAAATGTTGCATAAAATATTTATAAGCATTTTAATGACACCCAAATTAAACTTTATATGGGAAATGGACATTTTACCTCCCTTTTAAATACCAAAAATGTTTAAATGCTCTCATAAGGTAAAAAACCATTATTTTTGTGGGATTTCGACCCCCAACTAGATATTTCATTATTTGAAGTTCTAGTGACTATTTAAAACATGAATAACTATTTTTAATTGATGGAAGCATTAATATTTTCATAAAATCTCAATATGAAGTTGCAAATTGTTTATTTTGCTTTCTAGATTTATTTTATAAATTTTGTGATATTTGATAAATTTAATTGCTTTATTTTGCACGTAATGTAAATTTGTAGCGTGTTGGAGCTCTCAATTGCTAGAATGCAACCTATCAAAGAGGGAAATACGCTAGAATATGTCAAGAACCTATTGAAAAATAAAATGTGCTACTATTTTAAATCTAATCTATTGATTGTGAATTAATTTGAAATAATTGATTTGTAAATGATTTTTTAGTGCATGTGTCTATAAAAGGCCATGTGATTAATCATTTTGAAGACTTGGGAGGAAATTATTGATAACTATGGGAAAGATAGTGAAGAATTGTCACTGTCTTCTTTCCTTCATTGTTTCCTTTCAACTAGATCAGTAAATCTTATTTCTCTATACTTGCAAGATTGTAATTTTGATATCAAATGAGCCATGAACTTTGTAAATCTCAAATGACTTATAAATTTCTTGTGAATATTTTGGAATATCAAAAAATTACATCATTGTTTGGGTTTATTTTGGTCTCTTTCTTAAATTGATAAGTTCCCTTTGAAGTCTGCACTATTTATGTGTAATTGTGCTAGGGTTAGGTGAAGCATAAATCGGTAATGATATATTTTATAATTTTGGAGTATATTTGTGCAAGATTGTTATGAAATTTAGGATTTATAGCCTTTCTTTCTCACCCTATTTTTTAATTTTATTTCCATCAAAAGCTAAAATTCAAAGAAACGAAGAACCAACATAGTGTAGATCTAATGACATAAAGTGTTCCAAAATGCATAAATTTAATCAGATTATAGATCAAGGAGCATTTATTTAGGGTGAAATATGTTAATTAAGTTGTTATTTTCATAAACATAACTCTATTTTGTAGTCTCCAGGAACGTAAGTCCCTTTATTGAAATAGTATCCACATTGAACTACTAAGTTACCCTATAAGTCAAGACTTGACATTTGAAGCCTTGGGATAATCAAAGTCTATTCCACAATTTGGTTTTCTTTCAAGAGAGGTAAATTTCATTGTGAATTTTATTTAAGTTGATAGTGACTAGAAAACATGTCAACACTACCAAGATTGACCTTATAGTGAACCCAACTTCAATCTACCTCCTCTCTTTGAGAACTTTGGAGGTTGTTTTCATGCTAGAAACTCTTCATTTGTGATAAGTGTTGATGTAAAAGATGATCTAATAGTTTAAATATTCTCAAGCTCCCCTTTATTACATGAAGTTCAACCTCCTCAATGATATTAATACAAGTTGTCTCCTCTCCTAATAACCTTAGCACTATTCTTCCTTTCACCAAGTGAGTATTTGACCCCCTATTCAAATGATTCAAATGAATTTTTTTGACTAGTTGTCACCTAACATTCATTTTGGTCAAGTGAGAATTACTCTCAACTAGAATTTTGGGAAATATGCACTAACTTGCATAATATAAGTCACATGTGCATTTAGCAAAGGCCATTATGGATCTAATTGTCTATGGTTTATATTTCTAACCATTCATGTGTGTCTCCTTTCAACCATTGATTTGGTATTGTTGGCTTAGAGGAAAAATGACATAGTCATGGTGTCTACTTACCTTAAGACTCCTAATTCTCATAAGCAACAAAAATGGTGAGAATAATCAAGCAAGTGATCTTCATTAAATAGAGCAACTGGTGTGCATTTGCATTAATTTTTTGGGAAAGCTTGTGCAAGAGCACTAGCAATTAATTACCCTGATTTTGAATCTTAGCCATCGCTCAAACTTTGAAGTGAATCACCGGTTTATATAATTAGAATTATCAATTATGATAACATTAAATACATGCATTTGATAATTTTCCCTAATCAAGAAACTTGAGTGAGATAAGCATCCGCTTAACTTGCACATTAACCATACGCTTAGTGTTTAACCAAACCTGTCATGTCAAATTTACCCGCTTGCCCATGGGAATTAATTTTCTTGCAATTAATCACAGTAAGACAATGGGGAGCAATCATGATTTATCTTCAGAATATCATCTCGTACCCTTCCTTACTTCAATTTCACCTTCCCACATGTACTAGCTCCTGACAGATTTGACAGACACAAAAATATTTCCAAACTTCACATGCGTGCTCAAGAATTAGTTCTAATTTAGCATCGTTTTTATCTTAGAACGGTCTTTTCCAATATCTCTAGTAGCCTCTATCTTTACTATAAACCTTCTAAGTCCTTTACAACAGTCCACGTGGCACATGCCCGTGTGCTTGCTGAAGAATACGAGACATAAGTGGGTCCCTCACTAGATGGCAGGGAGTGGTCAAGATTTACCCACGTCACGTGCCATTGGCCATTGATTTCCTTACAAAGCAATCATCATCATCAAATCTTGGCGGGTTTCTCAATAAGTGATAGGTGTCACCCTACTTGCTAGCCCATGTAACTATCCTTCCTTACTATTTTAGATGGCCAAGCATGCAAGGAATGGTCCCAATGAGAACACGTGTTGCATGTTTGTCACTGATCCTTCTATGAACCATGTCTACCAACCTTGTGGAGACACTGGTCCCACCATCTAATAGTAACAAGTGGACATTGCCTGCTAGCTCGTGTATTTAAAATAACATGAAATAAACCAACATGGGCACACGGGGAGTGGTCAAGATGCGGCCACATCTTCAAATCTGCAATCGTTGATCTTCTATAAATAGCACCAACTATCTTCACCAAGGAGATAGGGCCTACCAATATGCCAGACATGCGGTTGAAGCCCATATTCCCATGTGAATAAAATAAGAAGGAATAAATCAGGGCGATCGCACGGGGAATGACTGGGATCAACTTCTGACAATCGAATAGCCAACATGAAATCCTGATTTTGCACATGCCACAAAAGTTAATATTAAAAGAAGGCCACCTCTAGGAAAACGGGGACATGACCCATAAGCACTAAGGCTAAAGATTTAAGTTAATAAAATCAAGCCTTGACTATAGGAAATTTTGTCGCAAAAGGACTAAGGTGACCGACAAACCTAAACTCTAGGGCCCAGTTAAAACAACGACTTGGATGGCATAAGAGGTTACTTAAACAACCGGCTACCGGGAACATTAGGTCAATGCAAATTTAAAATGACCAAGGGTTTTTTAGAGCTTGTAGGCCAATTTTGAAGGTTTTTAACAACATAAAGACCCTCAAACATTTATAAGTAATACAACCCTAAACCAGAAATGAGGGTCCAAGCCAAATTTTACACAATTGTAAAAATGGAACCAAGAACTTTTTGAGGGGTTCCATCAGTGGCTCCTGTTGGGGACACATGCCTCTTGTAGGCATGGTGAGATCCCAGAATCATGGGAGAGCAGACCAAGTGTTTTATCGATTGGGCAATGGAGTCTTTTTTGAATTTTCAAACCATAGTTGATGGCACCAGGCCACCAAATGAAAAATAAAAACCCATGTTTACCTTTGTCAAACACCAATTTGTTGAAGGAACTGATCTCCCTCAATCCAAACTTGCCTCTATAATACCACAGCAACTTGAGTGACTGTATTCCTATGAACACAAGTGCCAAGCTGCCTTCAAACAAGTGAGAATTTTCTCCCTATTTAGCTTTATTGTCACATGGTAACTAGATGACATAGGCCATATCACTGTCATTCTTTTTTTTTTTTTTGTGGCAAGTGAGAATATAATGATAATAGTCAAGACTATATGAAAAGATAGTCTTTTCACATTCACTAAACCCTTCATAATGATCAGGCTCAGAGAAGACATCATGCCTCAGGAACAATGTGCAATCCTCCTGTATGTTGAGAAAAGAGTGCTCACATATTTGAAACTCCTTCAATTGAATTGCATTGTAGGTAAGTTTACTGAAACAACACATCTCAGTCACATCATCAAATGCTTCAAGGTTCTGAAAATCATATTTACCAACATCTGAGTCACTTTGAATGTCATCACTTTCAGGATTAATAGGATCAGCAAAAACACTTTCATGTGCATTGCTAACTTCATGTGCACTATCAGTTGATAGGCATATAGAGCTATGTGCTAATAACTTACCGTTATTTGAAATTTTCTCATTAGCACTTGAACAAGCATCTTTTTTTTCCTTCACATAAATGCTTTCCTCATTGGATGAAAACATGTCCATAATCATACTATGAAGATAAGGAACGTCAACAAAGAACTCCATTTCACATTCACTATCATGATATCCACCATTGTTTGTGTCATTTGGTTGCTCTACACATAGACCAAAAAGTTTTGCAATATCACCACAATTTGAAAATTCATCAAATTGTTTCACATTATCAATGTGTAATAATGTTGACTTGAGATCCATGTTCTTATCATGATGTATATTCTAATCATTTAATAATGAAACCCTTTTTTCATTTATGAGTGCATCATAATCCTCTTCATGCATAGCTGACACCTCCATATCTACTTCATATAAACAGTCATAAGCACGTTCATCAACATCTTCATCATTTTTAGCATTGTGTTCAAGATCAACATACTGAAGGAATTGAGGAAACAATTAATTTATGGGTTGAGAAAGAACTCGACTCTGCTCTGCTATGCTCTTCCCACGCTAGTTGTTTTTTTGAATTTTCGGTACCGTTTTTTGTTGTCAATTTCATGGGTGGCTCGGGGGGGTCGAGAAGGCTCCCCATTCTAAGGATGTTGTCCCCGCTTTTGTTGTTGTGCTTGTGGTGGCAGTATCCAGCCTGCCTAATTTTGAAAAGACATTTTCACCTCGTACTGTTGTCCTTTCCCCTAGGGAAAAGACTACTGGAATCTCTAGGAAGTTTCCCTTCTCTCTGACGCTTGGTCTTAATTCCTTTTTTTTGGAGGAATCTCTTGCTTCCTACATGGACAAGTTGGTGGGGTCTGACTCGCCAGCCCAGAATAAAAAACTTGTTGAATCTGCTTCTTGCTCGGTTACTAGCTGGGAAGTTATGTCCCTGAGGCCCTTATGTTGAAGGCAATGGATAGCCTCAAAATAGATTTGGTTGGAAGTTCTTGGTGTTTAGGCCAAATATTGAACTAGTGTGTTAGTGGGTTGCTTCCACCTGGAACCTCAAAGGTAGTGTCACCATTAATGTCATGCCTACAGGTATTTTTCTCTTCTCTTTTGTGGTCTATGAGGATATGCTAAAAGTTTTAACTGGAGGTCCATAGGCCTTTGACCTGGGCTTTAAAAACTTTCTCTCTCTTTGTAAATGTAAACTTGGCTTTGACCCATCGGCTGACTTGGGGGCATATGCGCCTACTTGGGTTCGCCTTCCGGGGCTTCCCTTGGAGTTCTGGGAGAAAGGAATTTTTCAAGGTATTGCTAACTCTTTTGGGAGTCTTTTGGCCATTGATAAAATCACCCATGAGAGATTGAGACTTGTGTATGCTCGTATCTGTTAGTGTAATTAATATTTAATTACACTTGCATAACTTTACTTAGGTAATATTTAATTCCTAGGTTAATTAATTCTCATCATTATCTTATTGAGCTATCTTGTTGCTCAAGATAAGATTAGGGTTATGCATCTTTGCTTTTATAAAGCAAATCATATCTTGTAATTAAGCATTCCTGAATAATATTATATTGCACATTTTTTTGCAATATCTCTATTTTTTTTGTTTTTCTCTTCTGTGGAAGGCTTTTCTAGTTTGCATTTCAGATCTTAGTTTCTAACATGGTATCAGAGCTTTGATTTGCAGCCCCTTCTTAGATTTTTGAGAAAATCATTGCAGAGTTCGTTTGGGATTCCTCGAGGGTATCATGCCTTGAGTTCATCTATGAGGCGTTTTGGATCAGCTCGGGCTTCACCATTGGATTCAAAGCACTGGAAAAAGTCAGGTTTGGCTTTTATTTTGCATATTTTGGTCATTGTTTTCCAGATCTGTGAGGGTTTCAAGCTCGGAGATTTTTTGCAAGCTCTGGGGGTAGCCAAATTTTTGGAGCATTTTGGGCACAAACGGAGGTCACCATCATGTTCGCAACGGCTAAAAACCCTAAGATTGCCTTTCGTTTCATCGATTTTAGAGAAATTTGTTTCTAAGGGAAAAAAATTTGTCAGGGAGGCCGTATGGCCTCCCCAGCACGCACTCTGAGGCACGAAAAGCAAAAAAAAAATTAAAATGGGTTTTTTGAAATATGCATCGGCATCTGTAGTTTTGTAGAAATGTGCCACCCAGTGGCCACCGGGTGGCCGCCAACCCACCACCGCCGCCCTCCTCTTCCACTCGGCCTCCAGCCCCCGCGGGCCCATCTACAGCGCCCCCTGGTCACATGGAGGACTGGGGGCCCGACACTCAACCCCCGTGGGCCAGACAACACCAGCAGTCGGTCCCATGGGGGACCAGGCACTATGCGCCCAGCCCCCGACCGGTCTCCCAGCTCCCTGCCGGTCATATGTATGACCAGGGGCACTGCCTAAACCCCCAATCTGCCAGCACAGGACCAAGGGCTTATTTTTTTTAGCCCCCTAGGCGCCCTACAGCCCTTATTGGGCATTCTGGAGCAGCTTTTACAAAATCGGGCGTAACTTTTGCGTACGGTGTCCTTTTTTCACAAACAAGATACTATTGGAAAGATGACTTTGACGCCAATCTAGTGGTGAAGGTGGATTCTTCTGATTTTTCTCCAGATTTATTTTTCAGGTCCTTGAACTCAGATGTTGTTATTTTCACTCTAGAGGGCATATCTTTTGACTCGGTGATCCTTTTTTCGCCACTCTTGCAGCATTGGAAAGTTGGTTTAGTCCTCTACACAGATCTGAGGTCTATTTTTATTTCATATTTATGCATGTTTTAATTCTCTCCTTTTACAATTGTTGGGTTATTGTAATAAATGAACTGAGATAAAGTTCCATCAAGGGGTGTTTCTTGCATAATAATTTGATAGGAGTGTGCATGCACTTTGATCTCCATATCCATCTTGTTTTGATGGCAACTTGCATGGGTTTTCTAGTTTCCTAGTTTCTTTTGGCCACATTTTTTCTCTAGCTTGACACATATTGGATTCATCGGTTCACACTTCAGTTGAGAGATTATATTTCTTGATCCGCATTGGTTCAGATCCTTCTCAGTTTGAGGTCCATGTTTTTATGGTTAATGTTCCAGAGTCTTTTTGGTACTCCTTCCCATGGAAGAGTTTTAGTCACAGTTTGGCATCGACATTGAGATACATGGTTTCCATATTATGTCATCATCTCATCTACTATTGCTTCACAGATTCCAAGGTTGTTCCAGTTTGTGAGTTTTCGAGCGTTCCGTGGCATCGGGTCTGCTGTCGCATTATTATGATTTTTTTTTTGGTTTCCATTGTAGATAGAAGTATCTTTCTTTTCTTTTCAGATTGCGGTTCTAGTGTTCTTCTAGTGCTTCTTTATAAAAATCATCTCATTGTAGGGGGGTTTTGTCCCACTGGGTTTTCCTTCTCTACTTCATTATTGCATTTGTACTTGGGTACCTGATCAGGCCTTGTTGCCAGGACCCATTCATTCATGCTTTCCTACATTCATCTTAGTTTTAGGTGCATGCTTTTTTAGTCTCCCTAAGTTGCACTTATGGGGGGGTGTTAGTGTAATTAATATTTAATTACACTTGCATAACTTTACTTAGGTAATATTTAATTCCTAGGTTAAATAATTCTCATCATTATCTTATTGAGCTATCTTGTTGCTCAAGATAAGATTAGGGTTATGCATATTTTCTTTTATAAAGAAAATCATATCTTGTAATTAAGCATTCCTGAATAATATTATGTTGCACATATTTTTGCAATATCTTTTCTTTTTCTATTTTTCTCTTATGTGGAAGGCTTTTCTGGTTTACATTTCATATCTTGGTTTCTAACAGTATCTATGTCAATGTGGTAGTTAACACAGTTCTTCCTTCTTCTATTTTGCTTAATTCAATGTTTGGTAACTGGACCCAGCCCCTGGAGTGTGAAAATTCTCGCCTCTTCTGCCAGCATTGCAAGAGGTTTGTTCATCTTATTGACTCTTGTGCAGCTTTAGGTGAAAGCTCAAAAGCCAAAGGTAAGATGTGTAAAGAAGACTCTTCGCCTAAAGCCATGGACTCTAGAGTGCAACCTTCTCTTGTGTCACCCCAAAAGGTGTTCACTCCCCTTCTGAAGGATAATGATTCTGGACCATTCCCCCTCTAAAGGATAAGGTTTCTGAGGTGTTGGTTGGTCCTATTGTTAAAGATCAAGAGGTTAAGATCCAAGCTAAGGACCCCTTGAATGTCTTGGGTCTGAAGGTTAACAAGTCAATAAATGGTACTATGGAAGTCCTGGAAGAGGGTGAGTATGTTCTTCAAGAGATATCTTCATCCCTGGAGGAGTTGAATCATGTCTCTTAATTTGGTGCTCAAAATTTGAATGAGTCGATGGCCCTTCTTGGCTTCCCTCGAGGTTCAAGTGATAAGGAGGATGATGAGGGATGGTCACAAACCACCACAAACAGCAAAAAGAAAAAGAAACTAGATGTTGGAGGGGGAAATAAAGTGGGAAGACCCTCCCAGAAGGAATCAAGATTGAAAGATATAGTAAGGGATGTGGCTGCAGGCAAACAGAAAACCTTGGATTTGATCACGGGATCGAAGTCCAAGAAAATTGGATGTTGGCTATGTTGGGGGGTGTGGATGCTTATGGTTTTAATGAAGTGTGTATCTTGGAATATTAGGGGCCTTAACAGTCCCTATAAACAGTTTTTGGTTAAGACTTGCATCATGGATAACAAAATTGATGTCCTCCTTTACAAGAAACGAAGATGAAGAAAGAAACTTTTGAAAAAGTTATTGCTAGTATTTGGCCTGGAGCTAGTTTTTGTGTTTGTGAAGATGAAGGAGCATCTGGAGGTATTGCTACCCTTTGGAACCCCTCTAAATTGAAAGGTTCCTTTTGTTCTGATATCAAGAATCACCTTGAGATTACTCTGGAAGATCCTGGCTCTCACGAGTCTTGGAATCTTGTAAATATCTATGCCCCCAATTCTAGTAGAGATAGAGTTTCGCTATGGGAACAGCTTAGTGAAACTATTTCTGAAAGGTGTGATGAACAATGGATGCTGGGAGGGGACTTCAATTCTCCCCTCCTTCCTTCTGAGAAGTTGGGTGGTTTGGATGAGTACTCAGATAGTATGATGGAGCTTGTTGAATTCTTTAACTCAGCTAGGCTGATTAATATTCCTCTCCAATGCACTAAATTCACCTGGTCAAATAGGAGGAATGGAAACCATTTAATTCAAGTTAAATTGGATAGATTCTTGATATCTACTAATTGGGATATTTCCCAATTCCTTTCTCTCTTTTCTCTTCCTAGGTCTGGTTCGGATCATAATGCTTTAGATCTGAAAAAACATGTTGTTCATAATAAGGGCCCCTTCCCTTTCAGATTTGAAGCCATGTGGTGCACTCATCCAAATTTTTCTGCCTTAGTTCAATCGTGGTGGCAGGAATCCATCCTTGGAACTCCTATGTTCTGTTTGGTTGAAAAAATTCGTCGTGTTAAGCAAAGGGTGAAGGGGTGGAATAAGTTAACCTTTGGCAACATTTTTGAGTTAAAAAACACTATGGGAAAAAGTTTAAAAGAAATACAGGATAGAATGGAGTCTAGTTTGGCACATGAAGAGACTTGTGCGAAGGAAAGAAAGTTGAGATTCCAATGGTATAAATGCAATAAAAAGGAGGAAATATTTTGGAAACAAAATTCAAGAGTTCAATGGTTGATGGAAGGGGACAGGAACACCAAATTTTTCCACCAATCTACTCTCAAACACAAAAGCAGAAATAGAATTAGATCATTGGTTAAAGAGGATGGCTCTATTGTTACTAATGAAAGAGAGATTGCTAGGGAAGCTATAATTTTTTTCTCCTCCTACCTTTTAAACCCTATCAATGATCCCCAGGTTAATGCTGATTTTCTTAATGTTATTCCTAATGTTGTCTCTAAGTTAGATCTTAAGTTGATGACTAATATTGTTTCTTTGGAAGTCAAAAAGGCTATTTTTTTTCTTTTGGAGCCCTCAAAGCCCCTGGTCCTTATGGATTCCCCCCTGTCATTTTTCAAACTTACTGGGAAATTGTTAAAGATATTCTCTTTAATGCTGCAAGAGATTTCTTTAGGTCAGGAAGGTTGTTAAGTAATTTGAATGCTACTTTTATAGCTCTCATCCTGCTCTCATCCCTCAATTTTTTGATGCCTCCACAATGAAATTATAGGCCTATTAGCCTTTGTAATATTGTTTATAAAATTTTCTCTAAAATTTTGGTGTTTAGACTTAAACTAGTGCTGGAAAAAATGATAGCTCCTAATCAAAAAGATTTTGTTGAAGGAAGAAACATTTTTGATGTTGTTATTTCGACCCATGAGATTATCCACTCCATGGAGCATTCAAAAAAGCCTGGAATGGCCTTTAAAATTGACATCTCAAAATCCTATGATAGGGTTTCCTGACCTTTCCTCTTTGTTGTCCTTAAGAAGTTTGAGATAGATGGTAGATTCTTAAAGATGATTTTGGCTTGTGTTACTTCTTTGATGTACTCTGTTTTACTAAATGGTGTTCCCCAAGGCTTCTTCTCTTGTGGGCATGGTCTCAGGCAAGGGGGCCCCCTTTCTCCCTACTTATTTATTATTGTTGTTGAAGCCCTAGGAAGAAATATTCAAAGGTTGGTGGATGTGCAAGCTCTTAAAGGTATTAAGGTTGCTTCTTCTCTCAAGCCTGAGTCCCATCAAAAATTTATTGATGATACCCTATTGTTTGGGGATGCTTTGGTGGGGGAAGCTGGAGTTTGGAAAAAAATTCTTAACGATTATGTTGTTGTTTCTAGTCAATGCATTAATTATGAGAAAATAAAAGTTTACTTTTTCAACACTAATTAGCATATAAGGGACAGAGTGAAAATAATTCTGGGGTGTCAAGAAGTTGAGTTTCTTGATACATATCTGGGGATTCCATTTTTTTCCAAGAGATTAGAAAATAATTATTGGAACAAGTTATTAGAAAGGATTCAGCATAAATTGGCTAGATGGAAGGGGAAGCTATTAAGTTTAGCTGGTAAGACCCAACTCCTTAAAGACTCTCTTCATAATATTCTTGTGTATTAACTTTCCTTGTTTAAAATTCCTACTCATATAGGGGAGAAGATAGAACAGATTCAGAGGAAATTTATGTGGTCAGGAACAGAGGAAAAAAAATACTTTCTCTTGTTAGCTAGGAAAAAGTATGCAGGCCTAAAAGGTGTGGGGGTTTAGGGATGCAAAGAATTCATATGCTAAATAAAGCCTTAACTGCTAAAATTGGTTGGAACCTTCTGGAAAGCTCAAAAGACTGGGTCAAAATTTTCCAAGCCAAGTACTTAAGAAACAGAAACTCTGGATGTTTTCTATCTCAAATGGATCTCCCTTCTAGTTCTGCCCTATGGAATCACCTAATCAGGCTAAGGAATGTGCTAAAGTTGGGGGCAAGGAAGAGAATAGGGAATGGATTTAACACAGATTTTGGAAGGACCCTTGGATAGAGAATGTCACCCTGTCTGCTAATGAGGATTTGAATCCCCTAAAGTGTAGCCTCAATAGAATTTGTGGCAAAAAGGTGAGTGATTACATAAATTGGGAAGAGGAGGAACCAAAATGGAGGATTTTGATGCCTTGTTAAGGAGAAATAATCCGAGGGGTCAAAGACAGGTGAACTAAGATCTTCTCCTCATCAATTTGCATAATTTGATCGGGGAGGCGAAATGGTTTGATAAGGGAAGGGAGGATGAATGGCTCTAGAAAAGAATCTCCTCTGGCTATTTCTCAGTTAGAAAGACCTATGAAGACTTGGTGAGGGCCCAAGATGTTGTTCCTAGTTCCTTCTGGAAAGTGGTGTGGCTTAAGAATTTGATTCCTAAAATAAACTGTTTCTGGTGGTCAGTCACCCATGGCAACATTCTCACCATTCAAAACCTGGTAAAGAGAGGTTTATGTATGGTTAATTGGTGTTCTCTATGTAAGCAAGAGGAAGAATCGATAACTCATTTGTTCTTCCATTACAATTATGCAAGGGAAGTGTGGTCCAATGTGTTGCAGTTGCTGTCATCAGATTGGGTTTTTCCTAACTCAATGAAGCTATTTATTGAAGGTTGGTCTAACTGTCCTTTCTCTCACAATGTTATAATGGATCTGTGGAATCAAGTTCCCCCCTTTGTTACTTAGGGGATTTGAAAGGAGAGAAACAACAAAAATTTTAGAGAGGTGGAGAGAAGTAGTGGGGAGGTGTTTCAAATAGTTAGAACTCAAATTAAGGAAAATATTGAGGCAAGCAAACTCAGCTTCTCCAACTCCTAGCCGAACTATAAGGAGATGAGAATAAAACAAAATTGGGGGATAAGTAGAGACTTAACCAATCTGAACTGGTCTAAGATGCTTAATAGGATGGGTACTATCTAGTGTCCTCCTCTGAAAGATTGGGTGAAATGCAATTTTTACGGTTGCTCAAAAGGCAATCCCGGTCAAGCTGGAGCTAGTGGCCTGGTGAGAAACTAGAATGGTGACTGCATAATGGTGTTTGGTGTGAACCTAGGGATTTGTTCGAACAACAAAGCAAAAGTTATGGCTGCTTTTGGAGCTTTCAAATTCTTAAAGGAGTTGGGGTTCAAAAATGTTATCATTGAAGGGGACTCAAAATTAATTGTGGATATTTTAAATGATGTCACTACTCCCCCATGGGAAATAAAAAATATTATAGACAGATGTAAAGTTATTAAAAATTATTTTACTATCTGTCGATTTCTACATGTGTACAGTGAAGGGAATTGTGCAGCTGACTATGCGGCCAATGTGGCACTGGAGTGTAGGGGTTGGACAAGGTGGACCAATGGGAACATGTCGTAGCCTCTTAGAGATATCATCCTCAATGAAAAGTTTGAAAATGCATACCAAACGAATATCTAAGAAGTTGGTTGTTGGCGGGATGGAAGAGTACATTGTGGAGTTGTCAAGCTTTCCTAGTAATGATGGCTTAGGTGGTATGTGTGTACATAGGAGGATCCTTGAGGGAGATTTTTTCATTAATTTCCCGTTAAAGAATATGATCAAAAATCACATGCTAATTATAGTTTTCTTAAAGGTTATCTTTTCAATGTGTGTCGATATGCCCTCTATCAGTTATTCACTTATTTCTATAGAGGGAAATGGCAAGAATTTAATTATGGTTGTTATTGCTTGCAAAAATCATAATACCTTTTGGGCTCCAAGAATTGTGAGGCTATCATCCCTAAGAAGAAACTTCCTGAATTGCAACTCTTTTGTGAGTCAGTTTTTAGCTTGGGTTTTGAATATTGGTTTCTATCCGGGAAGAAAGTAGGTTGTCGGGGGGAGTATGAAGTCTAGCCAGTCTCTGCAAAATAATTTATAGACGAGCAAGATGGGAGGTCTGAGAAAAAGAACTGAACCACCTAACTGCTAGGCGCTGAAGCAAAATGTCAACCTCTGTAGAATGTTTAAAAATGCAAGAATGGATTCCTTCTTCCAATCCCTCAAAGGCTATAATGAAAATTTAACGATGAAGCTTACAAACTCTTAGAGGAGAGGTTGTGTTTCTATTGGTGTTGTGAAATTTGAGGTGACTTCTCATTTCATAGCAGAGGCCATGAGGCTGCAAAATTCTAGTCTAAAGGTTGCAAAAAGAGTGGAGTTGATTACCAACGATTTGTGGATAATTTTCTGCATCATGGAGAAAATATCAAGTGGTTTCAAAATGGGTATGCCAGACTCGAACTTCCTCCTTTTTCCCTTGTGAGTCTATTTTTTATATGATATTTCACTCTAGAAGGTTGCTATATGTCTATTCATGCCTATAATTTTCCTATTTTAAACCACATTAGACATGGGGAATGCATAAACCTGTTGTTTTACCTTTTGTCTGCAATGCAGTTGAATATTGAGAAAGGTGCTAACCCGCCGCTTCACCAGGGCTTAATGCTTACTTTGTTCCCAAAATCCCCACGGTTATCCTCTTAATGCTAGAGTGATGAACCTTGACCTTTCTGATGAGGAAAATGTTGAGTTTCGGAGGGTGGAAAACCCTGAAGCTGATGAACCTCTGGTTGTTGAACATTCTCCCCGCAACCCCCTTGTGGTTGTTGCGAGACGTTTGCTTCTCCCTGCTAAGAGTTCCTCTCTAATGGCTAATGTTTCAAACCCTTCTACCCCTTGGTCCCAGAAAAGTGAGGACTCAAAAAATGTTGACTTGCTGCTTACCAGAGCTACCCCTAAAAAGAGAAAGCACTCTCCACTGCTGCTTGAACTCCATAAAGCCAAGAAACCTAGAAAAGATGTCAATCCTAGTGAAGCTATTCATATTTTTGAGGATGTGAATCAAAAGGAGGTGGTCAAGGAGAATTTATAGGGTTAGGGGAGTGGTGGGAGTGGTGAAGGGAGGTATGCCCAGCTGGTGAAGGCAACCTCAAAAGAGAAAAAGGGGAAAGAAAAAGTGTCTATTGATGTGGAGGATATCCCGGGTTATGAGGAATTTGAGGCTCAGGAAGATGATGATTCTGAGGATTTTGAATTTGAGGAAACTACCTACAATATGGGGGAAGATGAATTGGAGAAGGAAGAAAAATATGAGGAAGAGGAGGAGCAAGTGGAGTCATCTGGAGAAAAGAATGAAACTGGGAATGAACAGGATGCAGGGCTTTCTGGTCGGGAGAATAATTCTGAAGATTTGAGTATTGATTTTCTTAAAAGTAGATTAACCTTTTTGCAGGTCCAATTTGAGGATATGGAAAAGGCTCTGGTTACCCTGATGAGATTCTCCAATAGGCTGATGAGACACGCGATGCTGGGAGCAACCTCGGGAGAAGCAAAGATTAGCAGAAGACTGAAGTAGGGAAAGGCTGACTCCCTCAAACTGTTGGATGATACAGAGGGACCTAATTGGCATGAGTATGTGGCTCTCTTAGGGGAGTATGGGGACCTGTTAAGGAAGGCCAACTAATGGCTTGGGTTGTTTTTCCTGCTTTTGATGGGTTAT
This sequence comes from Sequoia sempervirens, assembly GCA_007258455.2. NCBI lineage: Eukaryota > Viridiplantae > Streptophyta > Pinopsida > Cupressales > Cupressaceae > Sequoia > Sequoia sempervirens. Next base: position 54,084,392 of record VDFB02075321.1, on the reverse strand, counting down.
TTTTTTAACATCATTATCTAGGATTGTTTGTATTTTATCTTTAAGATCTAGTGGAATACCACCTGGTATACTGTGGACTTAATCAATGGTCTTTGTAGCTTAAATCTTGCTAGAAGTAACCTTTTTTTTTTTATAAACATGGGCTGGACTATAGCGATGGTTTAAAATCTGGGCCTGCGAACCATTATCATGTTGTTTTTTGGTTTGGATGGTGGTGTTGTTTCCCACCTTGGTATTTTTTTTTGATCTGCTATTGTTCCACGGGATCAGGGCCCTTCCCTGCTTATATTATCAAAAACATACTGAACACATATTCTTATCTTCAAAGTGATTTTCATCCATTGAATCATTATGCTCAAATGATAGCAAACCCGAGCTATACTTCAAGTATTCATCATATGAAACTTGTTCATTTTCTTGTGAACAAGTGACTTCATCATCATTTACATCACTGCATCCTTCATATGAAGAAAACACTTCTAGCTCCTCCTCATAGGAGCATTCATAATCCTCAAAGGAATAATCAGGTTTACTATCATCATGATCTTCTTCACAAGAAAACTCATCACTACATAAACTATGCTCAGATTTTTCAGAGTGAATGCATAGATTTTCATCTTCAATATCTTGAGCACTGATTTTTGATGAGAAATCAGCAACACTTGCAAGTGTATCTTTATCTTCATTACTATTATATAGATCTATATGTATGTTGCTTGTGGGTTGATTACAGTCACTATCCTAATCCATACAACAAGATGGATGTTCATTTTATGATATACCCTTTTCACTTTTGTGTATCATGTTCTGATTTTCCTCAATGGGACAACTGTTATCTTCACATTGAGACATCATGTTTTGTGCATAATTAAGTTGGGCTCCTTCAGCACTCTTCGTCCAATCAAGTATCTGGTCAAAACTATGAGGTTTCAATTCTTTTGGCAAGGTACTAAGCCCTGACTCACATATTTCACAAAAATATTCAATGCATGTTGAATCCTCAGGTCTGAAATTTTTGGGGACCTCCAACAAGGCATCCAAAAATATTGAGAACAAATCATAGGGTGATTCTCCACTGTGCCTCTTCATGTTAGACATTTTTTTAACAAAAGATATCTGATCAAATTTTCTCTCAATTTGTTGATGTTCAACTTGGAGCTCACTATGATCTGTTTGTTGTAGTGATGGAAAAAATGGAATAGCAAAAGCATCATCATCTTGACAATCATTTCTATTGTCTGATCCATGAATTCTATTTGCATGAGGTGTGCTAGGACAACCAACACATGCAGCCATGTATCCTTTCATCATTGAATATTTCATATTGTTCTCAATATCCATGGTAGTTTGATATGTCTGATGTAATGTTGCAGGCTCTTTATCGCTTAGTAGATAGCTCATTTCTTCATCAAATGCATCAAAGTATACAATCATACATACTGCATCATTTGGTCTCATGCTTTTAGGGATATCACCTAATGTTTTTGAAAATATGAGATTGAAAGCTGGGACTAACTCATCCTCTCCTTTCTAGATGTTATTTAATTTTTGTCTCACTGCATGAGGATTAATCCTTTCTCCAAATTGTTCTATGAATAATTCCATGAACTCATTCCATGAAGAGATAGAACACACTGTAAAATATGAAAACCAATCTCTAGCATCTTTCTTCATAGATTGAACAAAAAATTTCATGAAAACGTCTTCATGACTTATCTCAAAATCTCCCATCAAATCAGAAAATTATTGCAGATGTTGAGATGTTGATTCTAATATTTCCCCTTTGAAATTTGGCAAATGATCCCTAACCTCATTAGGAACACGGTTTTGGGAAACCTTGAATACCATTAAAATTCAATGGTCTATATCTTTCCACAGAGAAACTTCCTTGATGACATGACAGGGGTTGCACACTCTTCATGTTTACATCATGCACCCCATAGGGATGTACAAGTGAATGATACATTTTCTTACACCCCTTTACAAACTTCAAACATCAACTCTTCAGTTGATCACTTCCCTATTTCTTGCTTTTATCATGACCTTAGAATATTACAATGCATAACTCAAATACAATTACATCTAAGATATCTCTAATGGTAAGATTTCAAGAACAAGCATACTTCTTCCATCCTATTTAGATATTACAAATTTCAATTCAAAAGTATGAAGAACAATTGCTACTATTCCCTTCCTTAGTGCTTTAACTCACATAATTGGGACCATAGTATTTCTTTCATATCTCTTAAAATAGATTTCTTACAAACTTATTTCTTCTTGCAAATTGAAACAGGGGAAAATACCTGGATATATTAGTAGATATCACATTTTATCAATTTCTTTGCATAGAATCACCACCTCTTTTGTAGAGGAACAAACTTCAATAACATGAAGTTTCTTTCACTGGTTAATTTCACTTTAAGCTTCCTTTTCTTGCAACATTTTTCACCGGTACAGACTTCTTCGAAGTCACCACCCACTCTTAGTGAGAACTTTACTTTAGAACCTCCATGACTCTATTAAGGGAAGATGATCTATTGCAGATACTTTCTCAAATAAGTTCCCCAACAGAGTTGCCATTTCTGTTGATTATTTTTTTAGAACCAAACTTATTCTTACCACATACCTATGAACTTGCCAACAAAAATTATCAATAAGGGTAAGGAATGGCCAACACATAAGTAAAGGCTTTTAAGTCTTCATTTCTTCACTTCGATATTTGTAAAACCTAGGAGGGTAATCCTAATCAATGTGTTTGTAGATACTAGTGTGTATTAATATCAAACACAGGATGAACAGATAATTCTCCTTTAATGTTTGATAGACATAATATCCTAAAGATTTGGCTAACCTTCAAAGCGGTGACTAACCTAAACAAGAGAAGATATAATTCATTAATTCCCACACACCTAGAAAGAGATTTTATAAGTAATTTGATTATATTTTGTGATCAGTAGTTGAATTGGTCACCACAATTAGAGTATGATTACTTTGCTAAACCAGTGCCATATTCTTGTAATGGAGTCAAACCAAATACCCATATAACTAGATAACAATCTTGTACTTTAACAATACCCAAAGATTCGAAAATATTGCATTACAATACTCCCACCAGTCATCTCCATAATTTACTTCTGACTAGCATCCTCACACAAGATTTATTTCAAACCCACTATTATGTTCAAGCATTTATATACATTCATTGAATGGATAAGAAAGAATAAAACAGCACATCTATTGGAAACCAATGTAGACAAATAAGATAACCATTGATTATATTATTCATAGTTTTTGTAACCTATACATAGGAGAGTAATATATAGAAATTTTATGCTATTCTGCTATATGCATTGTCATTGTTACTATCAACACCATATGCACATTGACTAACTTTTCCTAGAACACCTTACTGGAAATTTTAGTATCTATTTTGTTTCTGTGTGTAATTTCTTCAAAAGAGAACTACCTACAGACTTCTTTGTGTAACTAGCCTTGAAATCCCTTTTATAAGACAAGAGAGAAACAAGCATCGGGATGAATTACACTTACATTTCACTTTCATTCCAAAATGAATTTCACCGAAAAGTGAGAGAATATTCCCAAATTGGTTGCAAGCAATCATGTATATGTCAAGAGAGAGCAAAACAAAACCCCAAAAATCATTAACAAGAGCAAACCCACCATTCTTCAAAAAATGTCATTGTCGCAGCATCAAAAACATGTAAGTTTATTCCAACCCGAGAAACATCACCATCAGCAGTAATGGGAAAAGTAAATAAAGACCCATATCACAATAGACTAGCCAAAGAGAGCAAGATAACACAAAGGACAAAAAATCGAGCACCCACCAAGAGCGAGAACGGGGTGCTACTTTTCCTTGTTATCAACAAAGTAGGTCTGTCTACTCGATGTCCTTATTAAAAGCAGGGTATCCATCACCACCTCATCCTTAGAATCAACCAAATCAATCATAGCCATGAGATATTGATGATAACCAGAATCAGTCTGATCTCCATTGTCATAGGAATAATCTGAGACTTCAATAGGAGAATGATGGCGTCCCATGTAAGCTCGGTGATACCTATTCCTTCTTGCAGCTTCCCTCTCTGGCCTATCAATTTTCTTCTCCTTGCCTTTGGCTAATTCCTCCAAGGCAATTCGGCCTCTCGGGTGATAAGCACGTTTGAGCACACCCCATACAAAATTTTTGGCAGCTCTTGCTTTCTTCTTTGGTGTCACAAGGATTTCTGGCATATCTCATTCACCTTGGGGAGAATTTTCATGAGATTCAAGAGGGTTGAGCCTCTTTGACCTGTGGACCGGGCTAATGTTCACACTCATCTTTCCCATTTCCTCACTTAGCAACTTATCAAATTTTCCTAGAACAAGGGCACCACCTTACTCAGAAATAACAAGCTCAAAATCACACTTACTTTTAGACTCCTAATTCTCATAAGCAATCAAAATCGTGAGAATAATCAAGCAGGTGATCTTCATTAAATAGAGCAACTGGTGTGTGTCTGCATTAATTTTTTGAGAAATCTTGTGCGAGAGCACTAGTAATCAATTACCCTAATTTTGAATCTCAATCGTCGATCAAAATTTGAAACGAATCAACGGTTTAGATGATCAGGATTATTAATTATGACAACATTAAATGCATGCATTTGATACTTGTCCCTAATCAAGAAACTTGAGTGAGATAAGCATCCGCTTAACTTGCACATTAACCATACACTTAGTGTTTAACCAAACTTGTCGTGTCACATTTACCCACTTGCCCATGGGAATTAATTTTCTTGCAATTAATCACAGTAAGATAGCAGGGAGCGATCATGATTTATCTTCAGAATATCGACCCGTACCCTACCTTACTTCAATTTTACCTTCCCATGTGTACTAGCTCCTGATAGATTTGATAGCAACAAAAATATTTCAAAACTTCACATGCATTCTCAAGAATTAGTTCTAATTTAGCATTGTTTTTATCTTGGAATGGTCTTGGCCAATATCTCCAGTAGCCTCTATCTTTACCAAAAACCTTCTAAGTCCTTTGCAATAGTCCATGTGGCACTTTCCTACGTGCCTACTGTAGCATACAGGACACAAGTGGGTCCCTCACAGGATGGCGGGGAGTGGTCAAGATTTACCCACATCGCTCGCCATCGACCATCAATTTCCTTCCTTACAAATCAATAGTCATCATCAGAGCTCGGTAGGTTTCTCAATAAGTGACAGGTGTCACCCCGCCCGCTATCCCATGTAACTATCCTTCCTTACTATTTTACACGGGTGGGCACACGGGGAGCAGTCCTGATGAGAACACATCTTATAGTGTTCATCGCTGATCCTTCTCTGAACCATGTCCACCAGCCTTGTGGAGACATCGGTCCAACCATCTAATAGTAACAAGTGGCCATTGCCCGCTAGCCCATGTATTTAAATTAATATGAAATAAACCAACACGGGCGCATGGGGAGTGGTCAAGATGTGGCCACATCTTCAAATCTGCAACCGTTGATCTTCTTTGAATAGCGCCAGCTATATTCACCAAGGAGACAGGGCCTACCAATATGTCAGACACATGGTTGAAGCCTGTCTACCTGTTTGAATAAAATAAGAAGGAATAAATTAGTGTGGGTGCACAAGGAACGACTGGGATCAACTTCTAACAATCGAATGGCCAGCACAAAATCCTAATTTTGCACATGCCACAAAAGTTAATCTTAAAAGGGAGCCAACTCTAGGCAGACGGGGACATGACCCATAAGCACTAAGGCTTGTTGGAAATATGTGTCTCAATCCCATAGGATGAAACCTCTATTGGAGCAAATTCGGTGTGACATATTCTATGTCTGGCCAACGAGCAAATTTGTAGCCTTATGTTTTGTACAGGTCGCTATGACCTTGCTTCAGTCTCACCGAAGGAGCCTATCGCTGTGACATTTGGTTCGGGATAACCTCTCACCGCCCATGGAGATCTCTGGCCGACAGGCCATTCTATCATATATCGGGGAGAGTCTTGGATGTTCACTATGAGCTCTCAGTGATATGGATGTTTTACCGACAGTGTTTTATGTTGAAGCCTTCGGGGAAAGTCTTGGGTGTTCAGTAAGAAGTCTTACCAATAGGAATGTCTCACCGACAGTATTCACTCGGGGTTAACCCAAAGGTCTCGAGGAGAAGTCTCAGTGAGAATGGAATATCATGCCGACGGGGATACAACTCTAGTCATCGGAGTAGCTCAAGGCGATCGATATGAACTCTTGGCGAGCGGTAAGTCTTGCCGATAGTAGTATGGATTTGGAGTAGCATAAGAGATCTCAGTGAAACCTCTTGGTGACAGTTGAATGTCTTAGCGATAGATGGATGCCGATGGAAATGCTAATGTTTCAGTATGACTTAGGACCTTAGTATGAAGTCCTGGCAAAAGCAATGAGTCTCGCCGACTGGTGGATGCACTCGGATTTAACATAAAGTATTCACTGTGATGTCTTGGCGATAGCAGTATGTCTTGCCGATTGTTGGATGCTTCGGTGTAACTTAAGATGTCTCGGTGTAACCTCTTGGCGAGCGGTAAGTCTTGTCGATAAAAATGTTGAGGTCGGTGTGACTTGTGAATAGCGATATGAGTCTTGCCAATGAGAAAAATCTTGGCGATATCGGATGCTAAGTTGTGTGGCATCGGGGAGACACAGTCAGTGTCTCACTGACATGCCAACACAGACTGAAGCTTTTTGATTGAGTGGAGACCATCCTATGTGGCGTCACGTGGACCAATCAGAGAAGCTGAATGGGAACCGTTGGAAGACAGTTTGTTGTGGCAGTTCTGAGAGGAAGCTCGACAGATAGGGGCGACATGGTTATACTCTGGGATTGCAGATTGTGACTGGTTCGATAGTTAGAAGATGATTCAAAGAATCAACGGATTGCTATGTGATTGTATAATCAGAGTGATTTCTATTCTGTAAAGATTGTAACTTGAAGGTTCCTGTACAAGATTGATCATTGTGAAAGTTGTTGTAATCTGGCATCAGAAAGATAAGTCAGAACTCTGTATGTACTTATTTGTTATTGTAATACAAAGTGACTTCTCTTGGTGTGGTGGGTTTTTCTCCCGTAAGGGTTTTCCCATGTAAATCTGGTGTCCATATGTGTGTGTCAAATACTTTGTTTCTATTATCTCTTTCATGTGCATCTTAATTGGACTGTAATTGTAATTTTAAAAGGTATCTCTACATTCTTCCCTGAGGTTTTGACATTAGGAGAGTTGTTTCCATATCTAATTTTCCTTACAAGGCTAAAGATTTAAGTCAATAAAAATCAAGCCTTGACTATAGGAAAATTTGTCGCTAAAGGACTAAGGTGACTGACAAACCCAAACTTTGGGGGTCGGTGAAAACAATGACTTGGATGGCATAAGAGGTTGCTTAAACAACCGACTACTAAGAACATCAGGTCAATGCAAATTTAAAACGACCAAGGGTTTTTCAGAGCTTGTAGGCCAATTTTGAAGGGTTTTAACAACATAAAGACCCTCAAACATTTATAAGTAATACAACCCTAAACCAGAAATGAGGGTCCAAGCCAAATTTTACACAATTGTAAAAATGGAACAAAGAAATTTTTGAGGGGTTCCATCAGTGGCTCCTGTTGGGGACACATGCCACTTGCAGGCATGGTAATAATGTTGATTTGAGATCCATGTTCTTGTCATGATGTATATTTTGATCATTCAATAATGAAACCCTTTTTTCATTTATGAGTGGATCATCATCATCTTCATGCATAGCTGACACCTCCATATCTGCTTCATATAAATAGTCATAAGCACATTCATCAGCATCTTCATCATTTTTAGTACTGTGTTTAGGATCAACATACTGAATACACATATTCATATCTTCAAAGTGATTGTCATCCATTGAATCAGTATGCTCAAATGATAGCAAACCCAAGCTATACTTCAAGTATTCATTATGTGAAACTTGTTCATTTTCTTGTGAACAAGTGACTTCATCATTATTTACATCACTGCATCCTTCATATGAAGAAAACACTTCTAGCTCCTCCTCATAGGAGCATTCATAATCCTCAAAAGAATAATAAGGTTTACTGTCATCATGATCTTCTTCACAAGAAAACTCATCATTACATAAACTATGCTCATAGTTTTCATAGTGAATGCTTAGATTTTCATCTTCAATATTGTTGGTTCTCCAAATCAACAGATGCAATGAGTCCTAAAGAATAACCACTTTCTTATGTTTAGACTCAAAGATGGATTTGGCCAACTAACAAGATTTAGTGGAAGATTGAAATCTCCTACACTTCTGGCTCTGCAGGACCAAGGTGGGTTTCCTTTCACAATGCCTAAAGACTTACTTTAATTGTGCACTATCATTGCATTTTATAGCAGATAATTTCCGATGAAAATATACCAAGGAAAGTATTGACAACTTCAAATCTGGTTGTATTCTTGGTATTTCAACACTCACTCAGCAATTGGAAAGCAAAATCCTATACCAAACCTAAACCCAACAACATAAATTGAAATGATTTTGAATTTAAATTTGTTTTTGAGATGCATTAAGTTGAATGACAAATCAGTGCCTAATTATGGGCCATGGAGTCAAATACATAATCATAAAGATAATTTCATCAACAAATAGACCTCAACCAATGGATTCAAATTGCTAATGCATTACACCAACAAGTCCACTCCCGTTGTCAATCAAATTCTTCTTATAGATCCACCTTGCACACTTGAAATCACAATTATCTACTCAAAGTAATTTAACCATTTCCCATGAACAAATAATACAATCTCAGGGAAATTTAGATGACAAATTTTAAATACTTTGTATTATTGAATTCATATGACTTAAAATGTACAAATCTGGAGACAATTTGATGGCATTCATGCTTTGCTTGCACAAACTTATTGATGTTCACTCATGAAACCAAAATATTACAATTACATGCTCAATTGATGGCTCATTCTCAGCATTTCTCTATCTAACAAACCCATACAGAAATTCAAAACCCTTTACAATGAGAGAAGAAGAGAATAAGAAGAAAACAGAAGAATCCCTAAAGTTAATCTGATGATGACACATGGTAGCTTCCTTCTTCAATTCAAAATCTGGAATCTCCATTTGTTTTCCCTCCTTATTTGCAACAGAAAACTCTTCTTCTCGTGTAAATTTGCACCATTTTTACCCTGCAATTGAAAAATAGCTCCTCTCATGAAAATGCTTTTACTCTACCCTTGTTTTGCATTTTTATCTCTTCTCCTATTTTGCTGCATATTTCACATTCAGCAAAATAAAATATTCCCATTCTACTCTTGCATTTCACCATTTACTTTCAGTTCAAATATTTTCCCTATGCCCTTTCACTTTTCACTTGTAACATTCCAAAAGGTAAATAATTTTAAAAGAACACTTACGGGGCAAAAATAATTTTACCCATGCCTTTTAAAATACTTTCCCAGCAATAGTTTAAGTTGTATTCGGGCAATAAAGATATTTTACCTTTAACCCATGAAGTTTCACCTTAATAATTTCTTCCCAACTGAAACTTTTAATGTCATATTGTGAAAATTTTAAAATCATGCATCGGGCTATCAATACTTACCCGTGCTAAATAAAGTGAAAAGCCCATAAAATATTTACTAGGAAATATTTAGAAGCTTTCATTTTGAAAATGATGGAGGCATTTTAAATTTTATCGGGCACATTTAATTTTCTAAATATTTCGTCCTTTAGAATGTGATGGCCTTTGAATATTTTATCGAGCTCTTTTAAAACCATTACCTGTGCAATCAATTCTTTCACGAGCCCCAGTTTTTCCTTTCAGCACATCGCGCATCGCTAGTCCATTTCGGAAATGGAAAAACCAACTAACGGTGCCTGATGAGAATGAAGTAGCATCGCCCATCGCTAATTGCAAAGGAAATAAGCAATCCAAACCTGTGATGAGCGATCAACGGTGGGGATTTAGTTGCATCTCATGTTCATTGTCCACCTTTGATCATTTCCTTCTTTTCCCTACCTCGAATCTACAACTCCTCCATCAATCATGGTGGCTATTGTAGCAGTACTAAAACTCCACTTGCAGCATCAAATCACCCATGAGCACCATTAAAAACATTTCACATATTGTTTGGTTGTGAAAAAAGATTTTTGGGCATTTTCACCTTCACATGCAATAAAAATGCTCAAAATACAATGGAAAATGTTATCCAGGCATTGAAAACACTTGTTGGGTCAATACTATCAATTGTTGGGAACCAAAGTTGCTCAAAATAGCACTGAAATAGCCATTACAGCATGAGAAATTACTGCTGCAAACTTTTAGGCGTGAATACCATTATCCTCTACTCCTCAAGGCTTTTTTTTTACCGTTAAGGCTTTTATTCATTTATCTAGTTGTGTAAAAACACTTTACCTATGCATTTTCATTCAATTTACCTTCACATACCTTTTCTCACCGTTAAAATATCCCTTCAAATAAAAATATCAAACCATCCGTACAAACATCGGGCATCACGGGAGAAAAAGAAAAAGGAAACATCAACTGGTGATGACGATTGAAAACAAGTTCATCTCTCATGGCCGGTTGTTTATTGGAATGGAGAAGCCTTCCCACTACAGGCGATGGATCATTGTTGATTGTTTATTGGAATGCAAAAGCCTTCCCGCATAGGCGATGGAGACTTGTCGTACCTTGGAAACTCTGCCAATAAACATTAAATGAATTTGCCAAATGAAGAATGTATGGCTGGAAACATTGCATTGCCCAAAATGTTTCTCCATTTGCATTTCAAATTGGCGATGGGCGATGAATTTGTTGTGCAATTGTGAAAGTTGTGAAAGCCGTATTTGAGCCAATCAAAAGCAAGAATTAAACTTGCTTGTCCTCCAAAACATTTGAAGATTTATTTTATGCTTGCCCTAAATTCCTCTTTATAGTCTTTGTTTGTTGTTCAACAGCTATTTGTCAGTTGTTTCTGGCATGGCTTGTTTGGCCTATTTTGTCCAGCCCTTGTGGCTCCTATTTGTTTTTCTCCTAGTTCATGTTCTGGTTTGAACTAGCTTCCTTTTCGCCCTATGGACTTTTTGTGTGAAGGGTATAGCACCCTGTAAATGCTGCTTTATCAAAAACATTTGAACTTTAGAAAAATTTGTGACTTTTAATTACGTCTGTCGATTATTTGAAGAAAATTCACTGTGGGAAAACCAGGACACCTGGAGTCATAAAAACTTGTGTAGGATCATAATCAATTATTTGGAGAAAACCCATTTCCTAAAAAATTTTCCATCCCTTAAAATTCAGATACCTCCTTTGCAAACTGGCCCCCGGGACGTGTTTACCACACCCAAAATGCATTAAAATAATGCATCAAATGACCTATGTTCTTGATGAAAATGGAGCTATAGAGGTTTTAGACCAAAAAAAAAAATGGGTTGTCATTAGAGTTGCAAACTTTGACACTTTCTGGAACACCATTTTTGGCCATGTCACGATTAGAAAGTAATTAAATAACCCATTAGAACTTATCCTGGAGGGGCAAAATTGAACAGGCGTGTAGAAATTTGACCCAAGAATGCAGTGTAACAAACAACTTGGAAAAAGGGATCTTGAGGTGAAATATATTAATTGACAAATTTTCCCAATCAGACATTTTTGTAACTGCACCTATTCAAAACCAATCAGGGCTCACCAAGTCACTGCTTCAAAGAAATATCAAATCACCTTCTGAGAGGCTGCCACTGGAAACATAAGCTCATTTAGGTACACTAAACACGTGTGCAAGAGGGATTTCCTTGAATCATCAATCTTCACGAGATATTAGGGGTCAAAGTTGACCACCTTGAAACATGTCAGAAATGCAGATGTAAAATCAGAACAAACTACATTTGCTTTTGATCTCAAAAAAATATCAAATTTGATCATGAAGCTTTGAAATTGGACTAGGAAGCACATGAATGTAGGAAGAATGGAGAACAACAATCCATTTGTCTTGACAATCATCCAGTTGTGAAATATTAGCTCGAATAGGTCACTTCGCAGAATAGAGAGTTTGCAAATAGCAAAAAAGTGCCAAAACCCTCTAGCTTTGCTTTTCAAAACCCTATCAAAACTCATCATAGGGAGCTGAAAATTGACATGCATGTTCACATATGTCACATGAGAGTTTTGACCAACGAGTTTTGCATGAAAATCAACTGGCTCTGAATTATGACCCTCCAAAGTAGGTCACTTGGGCAGATTTTTCAGGTGCACTTCTAAGTGTGCAAAGGCAAAATTTTCAAGATGGGCACTTCAAATTTGCAAAATTTGAAGGTTCCACTAGTGGCTCCGATTGGGGATGTATGCCCCCTACGGGCATAGCAAGATTCCAGATCTCTGGAGAGTAGACCAAGTGTTGAGTCCATTGGGTGCTCTCAAACTACTCCTTTATTCAACCTCCTTTTTTCAACTTCACTTGGTGACCCCAGGCCACCAAATGAAAAAGGGGAGTCAATTTTTACCTCTATCAAACACCAATATGTTAAAAGAGTTGATCTCCCTCAACCTATGCTTGTCTTTGACACCATAACAACATGAGTGACTGTATTTCTACAAACACAAGTGGAAACTTGCTCTCTGTTTGGCTTCGTTGTCACATGGCAACCAAATAACATAAACCACATCACTTCCATTCTTTTCATTTTCTAAGTTTGTAGCAAGTGACAACATTTGAGGATAGCGATCAAGACCACTCAAAAATATGATCACATTTCACCGAAGCCAATCTGAAAATATCACTGCAATATGCTTGATTAAACATGTTGGCATCTCCCAATAGTCCATCACATACAATATTATCAACATTATCATGCATCTAGAAATCATACATACTCTTAAAATACTATCATGTGGCAATAACTTATCATGTTCATCAAATAAATCACTCTCAAGCTGAAAACAACATGCTTCAATGTTTTGCACATTGCCACACTTTGTGAAAACTTCTCCCAACTGACAAAAGTAGCACTCACATTCTGCCACATGGCTTGTACTATTAAGCTCATTCTAATTACTAGTTTGAATATCTAAGGTAAAACTATCACAAGAACTTACCAAAAGATCTTGTACATCATGCAAACTATCTTCGAGTGTATTTAAAGAGATACACTCATACATTGGCACACTTTGTACTCGTTCTCCATCATGCTGATATATAGAATCATCAAGGATTCTTGAATCGTCTTCATCTTCACTCACTTTGTTATCCTCTAAACATAACATATCAACATCTTCAGCATCCCAAGCTTGAAGCAATTTGGGTTCAAAAAAATAACTTGATTTTACCTTCAAATCAACATTCACATCCACATGAAAAGACTCATGACTGGGCTCATCTGAATCAGCAAACATACACTTGTCTAAATCTGCATTAAGATTCTCGAGGCTTGGCTCATTGGATACACAAAACTCATAGTCATCTATTGTTTCTAATTCATCCAAACATATTTCTAAACTTGTATCAGTATCATACTTTCATACTCATCATACAATGCATCATTACAATTAAATTGTTGCTTGTCTTCACCCACATCATCGTCATCTTGACCAACTGGTTCATAACTAGGAGGCAAATCAAAAACACATGCATCATACCTTGAATCTTGAAGACCATCATCACTATCAAAATCAATATAGGTAACACACAACAACTGAGGATTATTCTCATATGTACTTTTCTCATGTTCAGTGGTCAACAAATTTGAAATTTGTTCACTGCTCAATAGATCATTGTTCTGATCCATTCTCTCAACCACTTCCTCTCCTTGAACTTCACTAGAATTGCATGCATTATCAAATTGCAAATTAGGATATATCATGGTGTCATCATCATCAAAATCTAAAAACTCAATGGACTGATCATAATCAAGATCTCCCCAATCATAAGAAATTTAATTAGCAACAACCTTGTCAATAGTATGGTCACAATTCATCAAAGAGAAAGATTTGTACACTTGCTCATTCTTATTTATGGGTTGTCATGGAAGCAATCTACATCTTTTTGTATTTGATTGGGTCTCATCATTGAGTTTGTCATTCACATCCTCTTGAGGGTAGACACAAACATTTTTACTGTCATGAACATCAATATTAGACATTGCAGCACTCTTAACTTCTTCCTTCTCAAGTGTGCACTTGGTTGTGTTCAAAACTAAAGACATCTGATCATTTGCATTCACGCAGTTGCTAGTTTCATCAGCATGTTTACTCACAATTGAAGACAGCAGACTTTGCACATATTCATTCCTCATTTTTTCCAAATTATCTACAACTATGTAAGCCATCTACATCCTCAATATTCTATAATCCTTTAACAATGCACTAGACCCCTCCTCATTTAAAGCTTCAAAATACATATGAATACAATTTGGAGTACTAGGTCTGAAATTTTTAGGGATTAGTGAATGAACAACAGAAAATATGTGACTGAAATCAATGCTTGACTCTTCATCTTATCTTTTAATCTCTCTTAACCTTATGACAAGGTTGGAAGGTTCTTTTTCAAATTCTTCTCTATAAGCATCCATTAACTTATCCCAGCAAGGAAAGGATTTCTCAGGAAAGCTCAAGTACCAATCCCTAGCTCTAGCTTCAAGAGATCTGACAAAAAATATCATCCACATATCCTAATCTCTAAATGAAAGTTTCTCCATGAAGCTAGAAAAACTTTGGACATGTGCATCTCCTTCATTTACATTGTATCCCTCAAATCTAGGCATTTGTTTATAGACTTGGGTTGGCATACTTTCAACCTTGTAATCAACCCATGACAAGTCTAATTGGTTATACAATGGATCAAAAGAGTTGACAAAAGGTACATTAACTTGACAAGTAGATGTAGTATGGTTATCTTTTAACTAGGGTCGTAGAGACCTCATCCTTTCATCCATCTTTTAATTTTCCTCTCAAACACAACTTTCCATTCCCGACTTATCTTAGGTTTGTGCACTCTTGGGTTCATGCACTTTGTAGTATCAAATGTTTGAGGATTATCAAACTTTTGAAGCTTCTTGACAATTTGTATTAAGGTGTCTAATGGTATGGCTATTTTATCTTGATGATCCATAGATATTTGCAAATTTGGGTTTAACTAATTGTGCATAATCTTAACCATAACCAAATGAAGGATTACTAGGATAACTGCCAATATGATGGTAACCTGGGCTTGAAACATATGATAATACAAATGGAAGGAAAGCCCTAGGATATACAAATTCATTCTAACCATCCATAATAGAAAATTCGTGGACAATTAGACAAATACTTTAAATGCAACAGCAATTGCATTCAATACAATAGATCCAACAAATGAGAGTATGCAAAGAACCATGTACCTTCACATCTCCAACTGCTGCAACTTTGAATAGAGAATTTTCAAGTCATAATAATAAACAGCAGCCCTTCACGAGCATAAATTGTAGAGCAAAGTCACCACCTCTTCAACAAGAGGAAAACCTTTGAAGCAATGATATCTTCATCAATGAAAATAAAATCCTTGAGTTCTTCCAGTAGAGTCACCTCAATGTTTTGAATTTGGGCTGCTACACATCAATTTGCAGATCTGGAACTTCTTCAACATCTGAACCAGTCATTCATTCTTTTGACTCTTTCCAAATGGATTTCAACAAATTTGCACCAAAGATTCTAGGACAGAATTAACAAAATAATTCACTTCTCCCCAACGAAATCGCCATTTTGTTGGTTCTCCAAATCAACAAATGCAATAATTCCTAAAGAATAGCCACTTTCTTATGTTTAGACTCAAAGATGGATTTGGCCAACTAACGAGATTCAGTCAAATACTAAAATCTCCTACACTTCTAGTTCTATAGGTCTAAGGTGGGTTTCTCTTCACAGTGCCTAAATATTTACTTCAATTGTGCACTGACATTACATTTTATAGCAGATAATTCCCAATGAAAATATACCAAGTATTGACAACTTCAAATTTGGTTGTATTCTTGGTATTTCAACACTCACTCAGCAATTAGGAAGTAGAATCCTACACCAAACCTAAACCCAACAATAGAAATCGATATGATTTTAAATTTAAATTTGTTTTTGAGATGCATTAAGCTGAATGACAAATCAATGCCTAATTTTGGGCCATGGAGTCAAATACATAATCATAAAGACAATTTCATCAGCAAATAGACCTCAACCAATGGATTCAAAATGCTAATGCATTACACCAACAAATACACTCTTGTTTTCAATCAAATTCTTCTTATAGATCCACCCTACACACTTGAAATCACAATTATCTGCTCAAAATAATTTAACCATTTCCTTGAAATAGAACCATGAACAAATAATACAATCTCAAGGAAATTGAGATGACAAATTTTAAATACTTTGTATTATTGAATTCATATGACTTAAAATGTACAAATCTAGAGACAATTTGATGGCATTCATGCTTTGCTTGCACAAACTGACTGATGTTTACTCATGAAATCAAATATTAAAATTACATGCTCAATTCATGAATCAGACTCAGCATTTCTCTATCTACCCAACCCATACAAAAATTCAGAACCCTTTACAATGAGAGAAGAAGAGAATAAGAAGAAAACAAAAGAAGCCCTAAATTTAATCTGATGACGACACATGGAAGCTTCTTTCTTCAATCTGGAATCTAGAATCTCCATTTTTTTTCCCTCCTTATTTACAACAAAAAACTCTTCATCTCATGTAAATTTGCACATTTTTACCCTGCAGTTGAAAAATAGCTCCTCTCATGAAAATGTTTTTACTCTACCCTTGTTTTGCATTTTTATCTCTGCTCCTATTTTGTTGCATATTTCACATTCAACAAAATAAAATATTCCCATTCTACCTATGCATTTCACCATTTACTTTCAATTGAAATATTTTCCCTATGCCCTTTCGCTTTTCACTTGTAACATTCTAAAAGGTAAATAATTTTAAAAGAACACTTACAGGGCAAAAATAATTTTACCCATTCCTTTTAAAATACTTGCCCAACTATATTCGGGCAATAAAGATATTTTACCTTTAACAAATGAACTTTCACCTTAATAATTTCTTCCTAGTTGAAACTTTTAATTTCATATTGTGAAAAGTTTAAAATCATACATTGGGCTATTTAAAATACTTACCTGTGCTAAATAAAGTGAAAAGCCCATAAAATATTTACTGGGCAATATTTAGAAGCTTTCACTTTGAAAATGATGGAGGCGTTTTAAATTTTATCGGGCACATTTAATTTTCTAAATGTTTGGTCCTTTAGAATGTGATGGCCTTTGAATATTTTATCGGTCTCTTTTAAAACCATTACCCATGCATTCAATTCTTTCACGGGCTCCACTTTTTCCTTTTAGCACATCGCGCATCGCTGGTCCATTTGGGAAACGGAAAAACCAACTAGCAATGCCCGATGAGTTGCCTCTCACTGATTGCAAAAGAAATAAGCAATCCAAACCTACGATGAGCGATCAACGGTGGGGATTTTGTTGCATCTCACGTTCATTGTCCACTGTTGATCCTTTCCTTCTTTTCCCTAGCTCGAATCTGCAACTCCTCCATCAATCATGGTGGCTACTGTAGCAGTACTAAAACTCCACTTGCAGCATCAAATCACCCATGAGCACCATTAAAAATATTGCACATATTGTTTGGTTGTGAAAAAAGATTTATGGGCATTTTCACCTTCACAGGCAATAAAAATGCTCAAAATACAATGGAAAATGTTATCCAGGCATTGAAAACACTTGCTGGGTCAATACTATCAATTGTTGGGAATCAAATTTGCTCAAAATAGTACTAAAATAGTCATTACAGCATGAGAAATTATTGTTGCAAACTTTTAGGCGTGAATACCATTATCCTCTACTCCTCAAGGCTTTGTTTTTACCGTGAAGGCTTTTATTCATTTATCTGATTGTGTAAAAACATGTTCCCTATGCATTTTCATTCAATTTACCTTCACATACCTTTTCTCACCATTAAAATATCCCTTCAAATAAAAATATCAAACCATTTGTACAAACATCAGGCATCACGGGAGCAAAAGAAAAAAGAAGCATCAACTAGCAATGAGCGATGGAAAACAATTCCATCGCTCATGACCGGTTGTTTATTGGAATGGAGAAGTCTTCCTACGACAGGCGATGGATTATCGTCGGTTGTTTAATTGAATGGAGAAGCCTTCCCACGAGTGATGGAGACTTTTCGTACCTTGGAAACTTTGCCAATAAACATTAAATGAATCTGCCAAATGAAGAATTTATGGCTAGAAAAATTGCATCACCGAAGTGTTTCTCCATTTGCATTTCAAACTGGTGATGGGTGATGAATTTGTCGTGCAACTGTGAAAGTCGTGAAAGCTATATTTGAGCCAATCAAAAGCAAGAATTAAGCATGCTTGTCCTCCAAAATATTTGAAGATGTATTTTATGCTTGCCCTAAATGCTATTCAAAATATTTTAAATGTTAACATTTAAACTTTAGAAAAATTTGTGACTTTTAATTACGTATGCTGGCCATTTGAAGAAAATTCACTACGGGTTTAACCGAGACACCTGGAGTCATGAAAACTTACATAGGATCATAATCAATTATTTAGAGAAAACCCATTTCCTCAAATTTTTCCCAACCCTTAAAATTCAGGTACCTCCTTTGTAAACTAGCCCCAGGGACGTATTTACCACACCTGAAATGCATTAAAATAATACATCAAATGACCTCCGTTCTTGATTAAAATGGAGTTGTAGAGGTTTTAGACCAAAACAAGAAATGGGTTATCATTAGAATTGCAAAATTTAACACTTTCTGGAACACCATATTTAGCCATGTCGCGATCAGAAAGCAATTAAATAACCCATCAGAACTTATCCTGGAGGTGCGAAATTGAACAAACGTGTAGAAATTTGACCCAAGAATGCAATGCAATAAATAGCTCAGCAAAAGGGATCCTGAGGTGAAAGATATTAATTGACAAAGTTTCCCAATCAAACATTTATGCAATTGCACTTGTTCAAAATCAATCAGGACTCACCAAGTCACTGCTTCAAAGAAATATCAAATCACCTTCTAAGAGGCTTCCACTGGAAACATAAGCTCATTTAGGTACATTTAGCACATGTGCAAGAGAGATTTCCTTGAATCATCAATCTTCACGAGATATTAGGGATCAAAGTTGACCACCTTGAAACATGTCAAAAATGTAGATGTAAAGGAGTATATTATTGTGGGCCATTGTTGGGGCTTGGATAAGTATTTATTTTATAGCAATCACTAATCCCATATGATATTTTTAAGCAATTAATGTTTAGTAATAAATTTGTTATGTGTATTGGTAAACATTGAACGCCAAAGCTTATGTGGGATACCATAATATTTTGCTCACTTGAAATAAAAATTTATCATGCATAAGTGTGTAAGGTAAATGTGAGAATGTGTTAATGGGTTGAAGAAACGTGTGAGACCCACATGTGTACTCAAGAAAAAAAATTATTATTTTTATTAGGTGAGCAGGGATTTTGAAAGGGCTCAGACCCTTGTACAAAGAGAAAGATAAAGTGATAAGCCTAGCAATACACTAAAAGACCATGAAGATCAACTACAAAACTAAAAAAGATAAATAATTACAAAACCTTACAAAAACTAGTCCTAAAATTAGGGTGGTGTAAAAAATTGTTCCAAGGATTTTTATTTACCACACTACAAGGATCCTTCTCCAGAAGACATTTTTTCATGTTACAAGGAATGTTCATAAGACTATAGGGAGAACCCTCATCCAACTCTGAAACTTTAAAATAGGTTTACATTGTAGAACAAATAATAGGAGAATTCCCCCTATTATCCACCTTTTGCATCTCCTCAATAGTAGTGTATGACCCCTCCTTAATAGAAGGCATCTATTCCTTTTTCCTCCAATCAAAATGGTTTTTCTTGTTGCTCAAGCAATTAACATTAGCATGATTCATGAATATAATGGAGTGCGGGAAGAGTGGTGGGAGTGGGGGTTTGAATTCTTCAGAGGGAGTGGGAGTTGGAGAGTCTGATCCAGATGATGACGTAGATGGATGGTTTCTGGTTTTCAGCTACTTTGTCGTTCGCGGGAAGTTGGGTTTCTGGGTTGCAGTTGGTTGCATGGATGGTGTTGTTGGTTTGCTTCTCTGCTTTTTGTTGGCTACTTCTACTGCTTTTGGGTTGTGGGAAAGCCCTGGTGTGTGATTTGGGCTCCTTGCAGGGGTTTTATCAGTGGTTTGGTCTATCTTTAGCTCTGACTAGCGTGTTAGGATAGATGGTGTGCTTCTTGTTTTGGCTTGGTCCCCGAATCTTCTATGTATTTCCCCTTTCCCTCCTGGGATTTTTCTATTTTTTGTTGCAGCTTGTTGTCTTATAGGTTTCAACTACATTTTGTGTTGTTGGGTTGTGGTTGGTTGCTTGGGTGGGGTTGCTACTTGGCTTCCTCACATTTTGTTGGCTGCTTGTGCTTCTTTTGGGCTGCAGATTAGCCTTGTTGGCAGGTTTTTTGGGCCCTTGTAGGGGTTTTGTCAGTGGAATGGTCTATCTTTAGCTTTGACCGGTGTGTTGGGGCGGATGGGGTGCTTCTTGTGTTGGCCTTTTCACTATTTTTTCTCTGCTTTGTTCCCCCTTTCCCCCTTGGGCTTTCTCTGTTGCATGTCGCGGTTGACAAGCTATGGGGTTTTTGCTACTTTGTCCATGGTTGGATGTTGGATTCTCTAAGGTGTTGGGTGCGACTACTTGTGTTGGTGTTGTTGGTTTTCTTCCTCATGTTTTGTTGGCTGCTCGGGTTGCTTTTGGGCTACAAGAAAGCCTTGTTGATGTGTGCTTTGAATCCCTTATGGGGGTTTTGTCATTGGAATGGTCTATTTTTAGCTCTAACTGGCGTGTTGGGGTGGATGGTATGCTTCTTGTTTTGGATTTTTCTATGACTCTTCTTTGCAATGTTTCCCCTTGCCCTCCTGGGCTCTCTTTGCAACATTTCATGGATTGCAGGCTATTGTATTTAGACTACTTTTCTAATGACTGGCTGTTGGGTTCTCTGTTAACCCAGTATTCTCTATGGTTTATGGAAGTTGTTGTGGTCTCCTTTGTGGTTATGAAGCTTATGAGGAAAAAAGAGGAAATTATTATTTATTGGCAGAAGGATTTCTACGTTTTTCAATTAATGATCTATGTTCTGATTAGTACTGGCTTATTGGTGGCTAGGATTTTGCTACTTAAGATAGTTGATGTTGTTGTTAAGCATTTACAATGGTTTATTTTGAAGGCTCAATCATGGTCGTGTTTAATGTTGATGGTTTTTTCTTCTTTCAAGCTCCATTATCTTACCAGGGCAAAGGAGGATGTGATTGTCCTTTCTATCAGAGTTATTTCTTTCTTTCAGGTTCTACAGATGGTGTCTTCTATGGAGGTGAAAACTATTCCTTCTGAGGTGGAGCCCTCTCCTTTAGAGGTGGAGTTGGTTGTTATAGACTTGGTCGGAAGTTCTCTTCTTTACTGCTTGTTTCTATTGAGGTGGAACTCGTGTGCAAGAGAGGGTGGGCTTTGGTGGTAAGGATTTCTTTTTGTTCCTCTCCATTAGAGGGGAGCCCTCTCCTATTAAGGAGGAGAATGGGTTGGATTTTCATGTGGGATGGAGCTACAAGGAGGTGGATGGTTATTAGTGTTTTGTTGTTCTCTCTAGCTTCCCTATTGAGGTGGGAAGTCTGGATTTGTTCGGCTCATTGTTGCTATTACTGAGCAGAGAGTTTGTTGCAACCTGGTTGAATTGTTTCCTGACTGGTTCAGGTGGTTTATGTCGTCAAAACCTTGTTGTTAGGGTTTAAGGTTCCTTATCTTCTTGTTAGCTATTTTTAGCCTATGTTGTCATGTTGATCTCTGATGGCTGCTATTGTTTGGATGTCGATGATTTGTTTATTTTTTATGTTCGTAGCTTGCTTGCTTTGGATAGGGTTTCAAATCTCTTCAAAACCATATGTACTAGGTTTTGGGGCCCCATCAAAACTTGTTTTACCCTTAATAATCAAAAACATTAGCATGACTCACTTTACCACAAGAATGGAAAATAACAAGAGAGTCTTCAAATTCATTTTTGTGTGCCCAATTGTCATATTTTGATGATAAGGTAATCTAAGTAGGGAGAACTGTGTTCTTTTCCACAAACACACAAAATTGAGCAAACAAAAAATGATTCCTAAATTTATTGATCGAACAAGTAGGACAATATTATCTAGAATAATTAGCAATGATCATAAAAAGCTTTTCATTATAATACTCTAATGGAAGCCATAGAAAACGAACCCAAACAGGGAACTTGAAGATGGAATCAAACCCAAACAGGGAACTTGAAGATGGAATCATTCATTGGGCTGAATCCACAAACCAATTCTTAAGAAAAATTCCATTCGTCCCTAGAAACCAAGGGCCTTCCAAAAGAATCCTTGAGCAATCATTCATATTAGAAAAGGAGAAAAGAAAAAAATCAACATTGCAGTTACCTCAACCTATCATCTTAGCTTCCAATTCCAAAGAAACCATCTTCGAATGGTATCAATATTGGAATGATTTTTAAATAATCTCCCTACAAGATAATTTATAAGCTAGTATGATGACTCAAAAATAAGAGAATCAGGAATATCAATCTAAATTTCCATTATGCTTCAACCTCAATAGCAACCCTAGGGTATTCCTCCTTACCAAGACTCCCATTATTCACCTCACAAGCATCTACCTGTTGCCTTGGAACATCAGAATACTTCAACCCAAAAGCTTTCATCTCACAAAGTTCCTCAAAAAACCTAAGGGTGATAAAAGGAACAAGAGATGAAGAAATAGGAATAGCGGGAGAAGAAGAAATAGAAACCATACCATCACTCCCCTTAACAATTGGAGGGAGAAGAAAACCTTTTCTGAGACTAAAAAAGGGAACGCCATTTTTTGTTTCTATCACAATCTTCCCATTTACCTCACACCCCTTCACTTTCAAATGAGCCTTAAATAGAATGCCAAGAATAATTTTGTCCTCCTCTTCAACATATTTTCTTGTTCAGAGAAAACAACAGAGAAAAATTATGTGTTTTTTTTGTGAGAAAAGTAAAATTATTCCTTTGAAGTTATATTTTACCTATGAAGTTTTTTTATTCTCTCTTAGTAGTGGATATGTTTGTGTGAGAAAGTGAAGTAGGAAGCTAGTAGTATTGATTTTGGGAAAATTAGATATTCACTTTTGTTACTTAGTTGGAGCAAAATTATCTATTTTTCGAGCCTAATATCAAATAATTATTATTTAGAGTTTAAATGAATGAGAAGCAAGAAATAAATGTAGTTAGTAGATCTAATTATCTTTTTCTTTGCAAATTAGGACAATGGTATAATTTAAGATAATTTTTTTAACTAGGTATGCAATTTAATAAAATGTATTCAATATATATGTAGGTTTTTCTTAGAAAAAAGAGTCAATATTTGAGCCAAATATAGTTCTCTTGGCTGAATTTGTCTAGTGTCCACTATTTTTTATTTGTTCTAAGATATCAAATTTTAAGTTCAATTCCCTAAATAGTTTTTAATTATTTGGTTTGTGAATCTAGAGAAGTTAATTGTAAATAGAATTCCTCTCTATAATCTAAAAGTTTACATAGGTGTCTAATTATTTCAAGGGATTTGAAAAATATCTAGGACTGTACATTTACTATTTTTGGCAATTCTATTTAATATAGTATTATAGTAGTTGTAAAACATATCCATTAATATGATATGGGATTGTCTATTCATCTTTAGATTTATAATATTTTTTGTTCATGTGAAGTTTTTGAGTCTTTGAATTATATTAAGTGAAAGTGCAACAAGATTGATGGAATATCATATGCATTTTTAGATTTAGTAACATTCATTCCCATTATTGTAGGGTTTGATTATTTTTCCCATGGACCAAAACACCAATCCTATTCATATCCATTTCATAAATATTTAAAATGATAAATCATCTATCCATTATTCTGATAAATCATTCATAATGTAAGTTTAGTAATATGCATAAACTCAACACATGTCTTTGCTACATCTATTAAGAGCCTACACTTGTGAATTATTCATGGTCTAAAGGACCAATATACCAAGTAT
This sequence comes from Sequoia sempervirens, assembly GCA_007258455.2. Classification (NCBI taxonomy): domain Eukaryota; kingdom Viridiplantae; phylum Streptophyta; class Pinopsida; order Cupressales; family Cupressaceae; genus Sequoia; species Sequoia sempervirens. The sequence continues at coordinate 54,060,200 of VDFB02075321.1, read as the reverse complement.
TAAGGATACTTAGTGATATATTTTTTATTAACTAAGTATTTCCTCATCTTGTTCATGCTTTTGAAAACTCTTAAGAAACAACTCTTGTTATTGTTTATGTTATGATACTTTAAATCATCAGGGATGATGATTCTTATGGGGGAGGATATGTTACACCCCAATGTTAATTTACCAAATTAATTTAACCTTTATGTTTAAATATAGTTTTAATGCATGATTATGTCATGATGGTATTTGATGGTTGAATGAAATGTATGTATATGCAATGTGATGAAACTACTTTTGAATGCTTATATGGTGTTTAATCTATACTATGATTATGCTTTGTATGTTATCAACTAACTACAAATATGTTGCTCTAAGTTAAATGCAAGAAATTTTGAACCCTCTAAAGGGGAAGGGAGAGTATCACCCAGGAGAGGAGTTGGTATTTGGAACGCTTGGTATTGCTATCTGAGTAGACGCACACACTCACTCACTTAGGTTAATTGGAACTTCATCAAGTTAGTTCGAGTATCTTTTGGTAAGTCTTAAACCTAAGTTGATAGGTTAAGTGTTCTTAGGGAAAATAATGCCTTATTGTTATAGATCCTCTTTGACTGTCAAATTAAACTATTTGCAAATAACTATCATGTATAACGTATATAATGTGTATAGTCTATTTGATTAGTATATATGAATATATATGTGTAATTTATATATATAGGAGATAATGCATATAAATGTATCTATATGCATATATGAATATACATAGATATGATTTAATATTTATGTATATTCATACGTACATATGTATATGTGTATGTAGATAATAAATAAAATGTATATATATGTGTGTGTATATATATATTGTCATATATATAAAAATATAATATATTTTAATTGGTTTAAAAAGCCATATTAAATGGTTATTACACCATGCTTAATTCATTATGCCTAAGTTGATTTGCAAGGCTTTATGCCAGATTATATCAATGAGTATATTGAGGCCGCCATACATAGGCACCACCTTGGGTTGTTATTAAGTTATGTTTTAAAGCAACATAGTGTCTAATTTGTGTGCTATACAAACTCATATTAGCCATCATATGAAGAGGCGTGATGAGATTTTATGTATATAATCCTATTCTTGAGCTTCCATGACTTGGTTAAAAATTAATGGAAGAAGTTGAGGTTGTTTGAAAGACTATTACAAGTTGAATTAAATTGAAAACCACAGCCAAGTAAGGTCATGGTAGTATGGGGAGGAAGTCAAATTATTTTTGAATGCTTTTCTAACTACATTTGAATTACCATTTAACTGCATTTTTGAGGTCGTGGATTTTAAATAGCATAGACTCAGTCAAGTTGCTAGTCGTGGCAACATTATGGGTTGTTTAAGCGACTATCTTGAATGGCATTCTTCATGCTTGGCAGTGGAGGAAAATTGTGGCATTTGTGGAGCTATTCAAGCCTCCAAAAAGATAACTGCTTTCTGAATTCATTAAGAGTAGAAGAAAATTGTTATCAGGTAAAAAGTATATATATATATACCTCCTGCTCATTTTTAAAAGGGTTTTTTTTGGATGATAAAAATTGGCAAAGAGAGTTGTACACACGTTTGGTAAGAGAAAATTTAGTATTATTGGAAGAGCATTTTCAATCTGCAAATCAGAATGCCATATACAGAGAATAGCTCGACTGAATCTAAATTCAAGTTGCTCATTAGATAAAGAATATTGACCTACTGGACTCAAGAAACCAGTAGCAAAAGTTGGTGTTGTGCATGGAGCTTGAAAAGCATAGAAATTTTGAGTTGAGTTGCAGAATTTTGAAACAAGAGATAGCAGTTATAAAGTCCCGATAATCCTTTTTAGGCATGTTTTAAATTTCTTCTTGAATCTTGAATCTGAAAAGAGTTCTTCTATATTTCTGAATATGAATATGCTAGTATTATAAGCAATTTTATGGTTGTTTGCAAACATTTATGAATGCATGATCAAACATGTAAAATATAGATTATTTATGAAAAAGTATAAGAGATAATAAGAATTAGAGTAACCAGATGGTTAGATCGAAGTATCTCACTTTTAAAAATATTGTTAAAATCGTGCTAGATTTATGTGATATTGGGCTAATATATTTGGGAGAGCTTAAAGAGAAAAGTTAAAGACTCTCTAAGTTATTTTTTACCAAACGAACAACTAATTAAACTAAAGTAGTGAAGAATTGCCAAAGACGTGATTATGTTATTTATTCCATTAAGGAAACATCTTTATATACAATTGATAACACAAGTTTATATTGCATTTTTTAGTGACATGGTCTTAACATAATAGAAAGGTAAAGCCTTTTATTATCATTTGAAAGTTACATTAATACATAATAGACCAGGAGTCATTGTTATTACATATTCATTATAAATTAATCTTGAAGTAGAGGACATTATGTTCTCGAAAAAACTAAAGAACATAAAAATAGGAGAATAGATTACTCTGTGTGACTATTAAAAATACTCAAATAAGAGGCAGTTGCCAGATCCAAAATGTGAGCATGTAACAAGGTATCCGTGTTAGATGTGTTAAACCTATTTAGTCGAATAATTTACACTAGTGAATTCATCACTATTGAAAGAAAATCTAAATGAGTCAAACCAAAAGTAGAGTTAACCATAAGTCAGTAAGATTTCCAAGTTGAGTTCTAGAGGTGGGTGAACTTACGACATAACTTCCTTAGAAAGTGAATGATTATTTATATCAAAACTTTGGCCAAAGTAAGTGCAAAATTTGTTGCTCGCACTTGTCAATTCACTGTGCTCTAGGTTGTATAACTTGTCAGTAGCATCATGCATAGTTAGAGAATGTCTATAGTTGTATGACCATACACGTTATGTAGGACACAACACTAGATACTCAGATAGTAATACTAGGGGTTCCTATACCAAACTCTTCATCGAAGGGTAGGGCCACTTCTAGTTGGAAGGTGTGTGGGGGACTGTTGGTCTACGATTGGAGGTAAAACGCTTGGGTGATGCTCTCCCTCTTGCAGACGACATGCCAAGACTTGTGAAATAGAAGAGTAATCCAGCTAAGGATACCTTGAGCTTGTTCTCATTATAAATTATGGAATTGTTTATATGATCATGAATTCTAGTTATAAATTGTATTTGAAAAGGATGTGTTTCATTTACATAAAGTTTAGTTATGTTATTTTGATTATGCAATGTTATATGAAATTCCTTATGTAGTATGCAAAATATGTTATTAGAAAAGAAAAAATTTACTTTCTGATTTTGAAAGCATTGAATTATTCACTTCACAAGTTAAAACCTAGGTGAAAACTATAAGAGTAAGGATATATATATGTTACAAAGGAGAAGATGATGGCATTAGATGGTTATGATATATAGGATATTATTATTTTTCCCAAGGGAAGGAATCCCATTAGCTACAAATGGGCATACGAAAAGAAATTTAGTGTAAAAAATTGGGTAGAGTGGTACAAGACTAGATTGGTAGCCAAGGACTACTCTTAGAGAGAGAGTTGATTTCAATGATATTTTCTTATTTCTAAGTTATCTTTAGTTAGATTTCTTTTATTCATCATGTAGTTTGTGATTTTGAGATTAAGAAAATGGATGTTAAAACTAATTTCTTACATATGGATCTTAAGAAGGAGATTGATAGGCAAAAAACTAATGGTTTTACAGTGAAATAAAAGGAATAGTTGGCTTGTACTTTGAAACAATCACTATATTATCTACAATAATCACTTAGGATTTGGTACAAAAAAAAGGATGCCTTTGCATTGAAATTGGGTTTTATTAGGAGTGAGGAAGATCATTCTTTTTATATTAAGATTGTTAATGATCATATATTGATTATATATTGTATGTGTATGATATGTTATTCATTAGTGATAGCAAGGTGATGATCAAGGAGGTCAAAACTTGACTTTCTAGCACATTCAACATGATAGACTTGGGGGATATGAAATATATTCTTGGGATGGAGATTAGAAAGGATTAGGTACACATAAGGGTTTGGTTGAGTCAAATTAATTATGTGGCTAATTATGTGGATACCATTTTGTGATTATTCAATATGCATGACTCTAAAATAGTGAGTATTCCATTTATGGTTTGAACTGGGATTAATTTAGACATGTATCCTAAATTTGATTATATTTTTTATGGAATGTATAATTTGTTTTATGCTAGTATTGTTAATAATTTGATGTATGCAATAGTCTGCACTAGACCAAATATTGTCTAAGTAGTGGGAGTTTTGAAAAAAATTATGTCTAACTCTAGTAGAGAGCATTAGAGTTTCATTAAGAGGGTATTTAGATATTTGCATGAAAAATTTTATTACTATTAGTGTTATCACGATACTGATAATTTGGAAAAGTCATTAGACATATAGGGATTTGTTGATACAAATTAGGCAAGTGGCTTGGATAGTTGAAGGTCCACCAATAGCTATGTTTTCTCTTAATCTAGAGATGTAGTGAGTTGCATGAGTAAAAGGTAGTAAGTGATTTATTTTTCCACCATAGAATTAGAGTATATTAATTCTACACATGCCTCTAATGAGACAATTTAGCTATAGGGACTCAATACATGTATTGGTTTTGATTACAATATTGTTAGAATTAGATGTGATAATCAAAGTGCTATTGGTTTGGCCAAAAATCTTATGTATCATGCTCATACTAAGAATTTTTATGTTTAATATCACTTTATGTGAGAAATGGTTGAGAATAGTAAGGTCTTATTAGATAAATTTGATGCGTTAGATAATATTTCAGATTCACTTATAAACAAAGTCAATGACCATTGATAAGTTATCTTGGTAAAAGAAGGCCATGGGTCTTGATGCTTTTACTTAATTTTATTATTATACCTATGGATGTATTTGTAATGTATAATTTTGAGTGGAAGAATGTTAGGATTAACGTACCATTTACCTTATAATCCTATGTATTATTCATGTATCCCCAACACTCTTAGAAAGTGTTAGACACCTAGGGTGAAAGTGGAAAGTAATTTATAATTTAGATTCTCTCATAATCTTGATATTAGCTATCATATGTGTTAATGAAGAATGCAAAGAACAACTATGGTAGTTATAGTTAAATTTTTTTATCACTAATTGTTTTTTCCCAATTATAAGTGCTAAGATTGACGAGTGAGAATCTTGCATAATGAGATGGGTCCCACATAAGTTGGCTATTTCATTTTGGAAAGTTACACTTTTGGAGTTGACTCGTTGGGGGTTATGACATCTAAGATGCTTTTTTAGTTACATTTTATATTTAGGGGCCAATAGATTACACCCATGTTATGCCATGTGAATTCATGATTGCCTTTACTTTTCTCAAAAGATGCTCTTGAAAGTGGGAATGGGGATTTTATAGCCCACACCATAGTTTTGGTATTCATTGTTTTGGTAGACCATTCATGTTTTTGTCCTCTATGTGTGCCTCTATATTGAAAGTGTGACATAGCAGTTAATGATATTATTTATAGGTATACAAGTACTTATAAATTACTATCATAGATCAAAGTTCTAGTGTGTGGATGTATCTCTCCTTTAAATATTAATGCATACTTTTCCTCTTTCTTGTGTGGATTCTTTTGTCCTCTATGTGTGCCTCTATATTGAAAGTGTGACATAGTAGTTAATGATATTATTTATAGGTATACAAGTACTTATAAATTACTATCATAGATCAAAGTTCTAGTGTGTGGATGTATCTCTCCTTTAAATATTAATGCATACTTTTCCTCTTTCTTGTGTGGATTCTTTTCTTGAAATTGTTTCTCCTTTTAAATCTTGTATTGTATGTGGTTTGTTGATTTATCTCTGATTATTGGTTTTGTAATCATATGATTTTAATTGTATGGTAATCCTTGTTGAATAAACAAATTTTATATTTTCATACATTTTCTAAATAGTTTATTATAATAGTTTCATCTTGTAGTTCAATAGCACATAAATATTGTGAGTTGTTATAACCTACAAGAACAAAAAATTAAACCTTTTGAATGAAGTCACCGACAAAATCATCAAGTGGAAGATACATGCTCCCAAAAGCTAATATTTTTGTAATTTATGACCAAAATCATAAAATTCAGATCAATGATCAAATGAGACATAGATTGAAGCCTTTGAATTGGGTACCACTAAGCATGTAAAAACTTGATGTTCAAATTTGCACCTACATGTAAACCTACATCAACATGGGAAATCTTACAAACATGGGACACAACTTACGGGATAACATGTGATATTTTAGAATTTGACTCTTTGTAGGATCTTCAAAGCATTCACTTTAAAATTTTCTAGAAAAGAGGAAGAGAAAGATTGAAAATAAAATTACGTAAAGGTAAAATTTCAATTGAAACCCCCTTACCCGCACATGACTAATTTGCATTGAATCCATAGTTGTGAAATAAAACAAACTCAAATGTAATAATAAAAGGTGAAGATTGTATATTCATTAATAATTTGCAAGAGGTTAGTTGATTTTAGATTTATGAATTAAGACTGCATATGTGAGATACGATGTGGAAATAAGTTAACAAACAAATGTGAAAGGTTAATTGTGCAATCACAAAGTTGATATTGATGATTGTAAATGATTATTAAATATTTTTCCTTGAAATTATTGAGGGCCAAAAATGGTATAGTTTGTCCAACTAATAAATCCCTCTCTTTTTGTTCAAATAAACAATTATATTTTTATTGAAAAATAAAAAATAAGAAGATTTGAGAGAGGAAGATAAAAATATCTTAATAATTTTTTGTTGTTGCATGGTGAACACCTATCGAAAATTATCAAAACTATTCTTTTACTCCCTCTTTTACCTATAAAATATCTCTAATAATTACTATATTTCCATTTACTCTTACTTTTATAGGAATTTCTATGTCAAAATATTTAGACTTATCACTCTATTAGATGCCACATTTCTCATTCATGCTCTCCTATAAATTCTTGTTCATGATAATTTAGGAAATAATATAAATCTCTACTTTATATATCATTCTTTTATTATATCTTTAGAATAATGATTTCTCATGAATTATTATGGCTTCACTCTCTATTGTTATATTTTCTTAAGAAATATTTTTTCTTTATTACATTATATCCTTACGATGCCTCATAGACCCACCATCTATCACATCAACTAAAAATAAACCAATGGTGCATTGATAAAAGAAGGAAAATTTAAAATCATCATGATCATGCACTATTAGTTGATTCACTGCTAAAATGGAGTGTATTTTTGCATTCAATATATTTGCATAGTATTTTTTATAATTTTATGGTCTAGTCCCACATTCTAGCACAAAAATGTGCTCCAATGGTGCAATGTCTACATAAGCATCCTTTATAATATTTTACAAGTGAATTGTCATTCAATATGGAAGGATATGGATGGTTCTAAGGGTGTCTAGAAGGTGTACTTATTGAGGAGATAAATTGTTATAGATCTAGTAGTAGTTAATGGAGTAGTCAAATATGTAGCAACATTGAATGCACATGGAAACATCAGCTACCTATCATAGGTTGAAGGTTGCTCAATATAAAGGTTTCAAGAAGGTTTGGTTAGAGGGAGATTCGTTAAATGTTATTAATAACTTGAAGAATTCTACTCCTCCCTTTTGGATTGTTGAATCCCTAATATTGGATGTGATGATATATTGAATTCCTTTGATGAGTTTTATATATCACATATTTTCAGAGAGGGTAATGGTTTAGCGGATGTATTTTCTAACATTAGAGTTACCGATCATAGGATTTGTGATGAGGATGATCCCCTTCCTATAGAGGCCCTTGCTTATCTTAGTAATGATCTCCAAAAATGGTAAGGAGGGCATTGGCTTCATTATGACTTGTTTTCACATGAGCTTGTTCACGTGGCAGATTACCCTTTGGTGTGATCTTGACTTGTATCGTGCTTGGTTTTTTGATAATTTTAAAATCCTCTATATGGGGCAGCCTTTAAGGGTTATAATTACCTTTTGCCACCTTTCCATTTTCATGTGGATTGTGGGTAATTCTTTGCCTTTGTTCTCGAGGCTTCTTATTTTCTACAAAGTTCTCAAGCTCCTGGGTTTCGTTGCATTTGTGATCATGGGCGGAGAAAGGAATAGGGCTGATCCATTTTCCTATGATACCTTGAAATCCAAGTCTAAAGTGTGGGAACAAATGCAACTGGGTGGGATTACGTCATATATTGAGCGACTCCATGGGAATGATTCGAAGGCGACAAAGTTATTTGTTAAGGGTTGGCATAACAGGGTTTTAAAGCTAGGTGGAACTAAATTTGACATAAATGAAGACCTTATTGCCAGTATCATGGGCCTATCTATTGAGGGTAGGAAAGTGTATAAAGACAATAAGGATTCCAATACCACACTACAAATTTTCTTTAAAGATGATGAAGGAAAGAAGCTTGAGTGTGCTAAATGTAGTGGCTACTACCATAGTTTTATCAAGGCTCTTTGGGGAGACGTCGCAAAAGAAATCATGAGGTATATAACTTTAGAAGGTCATTTCTCTGTCCTTTTTGGTTATCATTTTTTCCTTCTAAATCACTTTAGACATAAGAATAAAGTTTATTTTCCTTTCTATTTATTGGTGTCTTTGGAAAGTGGGATTAAGGATCACAAGCATAATCCTAAAAATCATGTGCTTCATGTTGACTTAATTCTCCTCATCTCGGATTATGCTAAGTCTTATGTGGTTCCTAAGCAACCTGAGAAGGTTCCTAAAGGAAAGAAAAAGAAATTGGAATTGGAGTATGAGACTGTGTCGGAGGTAGAACTTGAGAAGGTTCCTAAAGGGAGGAAAAAGAAAGTGGATTTGGAGTATGAGATCGGGTCGGAGGTAGATGACGATTATGAACCTGAATCAAAGGTTTCTATGGAAATCTACTTGGATCCCCCTACTCCTGTTAAGGGTGGTAAGAAAGGTAAATCTACCCCTATTTTTGTGGAGTATGAAACTTGTAGTGAGGGGGTGGTTGGTGACAAACCCCGCAAAATTGGGAAAGGTGAATCATCTTCCCTAATGAAAGGAAATAAAGTTGTTGCTAGGGAAAAGATTGCTACACCCCTTGTGTTTGGGTCTAAGACAAAAAAAAAAGGGCTTGAAGGGTGGGAGTAGTAAGAAGATGGTTAAGCAGACTAGTTTCCCTATCCAAGAGGAGTCAATTGATGTTGAGTCTCCTCTAAATGTTGTTGGTGGGTAGGATAACATGGATATTCCTGAACAAGGGATGGAGATGTAAAATAGAGGGAGGACTATTGTTGATGAAATTGTGAGCTCTCTTCGTAAAATACAGACATTGGTTGTTGGGGATAAATGGAAAGAGGTGATTGATATTCAAAACCTGAATAGTGATTCCTAGGAGGTTGAAGTGGAGGCAATGGATGTGTTCAATTTTAATCAGAAGGATTTGCCTAATGTTTTGGGCTTGGTGAAGGAGGGTACTATCTCTCTATTTAGGTTGTTCAAATGGGCTTTCCATGAACTAAATATGACCAATGTGAAGGTTCATGGGGCTATGAGTAAAGTTGGGGAATCTTCGGAGTCCTCTCTACTAGCTCAAATTAACTAGCTATTTGATGCTTTAAATATTGTTGCTAATGAAATGTTAAAGTTGAAGAAAAAATTTGAACAGAGGATTGTGACCTTGGAAGAGAAAATGGAACAGGTTAATCTAAATATGGATAAGGTTGTGGAAGTGACCAAATATGCTACATGAGGAGTGAAGCGAAGGGTTTAACTATCCTCAATGACAAGGGTAGGAAGTGAATGGAGGAAGCTCAGAGTAGTAAGGACACTACTAGGAACAAGCAATGGATGGAGGAAGCTTCGGTTGGTAAGGATGCTACTAGGAATGTTGTTGGTTCGCTTGGTGTTTTGATTAAATAGGTAAGTGAAATGGGGCCTTGTACTCAAACTCACAACAAAACTAAGTTGAAAATTGGGGTACCTGCCAAAGAGATTTTTGAAGTAATGGATGTGCATTAAAAGATAATTAAAAGCGATATGGAGGCTACTAATATTCTAAAGAATTTGAAGTTATTGTTTTTTCTCCTCCTTTTTTGTCCTTTTTTGGCAATTGTTTTGCTTATGGTTTGTTGCTTGTTGCTTGTTTGTTGATCTAGGTGTGGTTATCTTTTGAAACAACTCTCTTTTTTGTAAAGGGTTTCGGGGCCCCTTAAAAACCTATTTTACCAATAATCAAAAATATTGATTGCAACCTTCAACTAGTTCATATTCAAATCCCAATTGCATCATGTCATTTGTTGGATGATGCATGATAACTCACCTTATAATATTGTTTCTTCCTCATTTACCTTGATGTAAGGCTTCTTAATCAATGAATGAATAAAATTAAAAAACATGAATGTCAAATTATGAGCATCCTTGCAATTGTATGATAAAATATACTAAATATTGAAATATTCACTACAATATTCATACACTACTCCTAATTATGTGTATACCAAAATCAACCATATCATGGTTCCCAACTATCAAATATTTCCAAGGACTTATCGTTGGACTTTGAATTTAATAGATATCTATACTATTGGTGATATAGGATATTTTGATTCATATACGTTTATGTCATCATGACATCCATGAAAATATTTATAGATGCATCCCTACAAATTTTCCCCTAGGCCTACAAATTTCCTTATAGTTAAGGTGTGAAGATCCTCCCCAAGCCAAATGGGGAAAATGAGTAGACCAACAATGAGGCACCCATTGCATCTAACGAGTGTGGTGGAGAGGTATTCATATACCATGCATATTATGTTATGCAGTCAATATCTAGAGACATTTGTGAGGTTGAATGTTAGTAGGAATATCACAACTTCGTAATCATATTTTTTATGAATGGGAAAAAAACAAACATATGTTGTAGCTACACCTATAATAAACATAGAAGAACCAATTTTAAAAGACTCTCATTAAATTTTCTCTTACCATAGACAAATAAAAGAATCCAAAGATCTAGACATTATAGTTCTTGTTTGGTGATCAAGTTGTAATAATGGATGTAAAATATCATCAGTATCTCCTAATTAAATTTTGGCTATATATAACTTCCTTAAGGTTGGGATTTGATGTGTAACATCTTGTATTAAGACAAAATAAGTGATTTAAATCTATCCTAGAATCCATAGTTGGATAAATTACTCACAATATTCACACAATATGTTTTGCCAATTATGTGCACTCTTAAAAGAGCTACATCTCCTTTAGCACTAATTCTAATGGATTAAAATTGAGATAAGAGTATGTTAATGTTATCATTATGAAGAGGTATGTACTTTTCAACAATTATTACATTACTCTCTCCATTTTATCTCCTTTCTATTTTATGGTAATGTGGGGCATTATATATTGTACGTTCATATTCAATAGAGATTTTATATCATAAAGATGGATTACACTATTTATTTGGATTGTTATGCCCCATTTGGAAGTTCCTTCTCAAAGATGCAAAATCTCTCAAAATTGTTAACAATTTCTTCATGCCATATGGCTAGATTATTCAATATTACAATCATCTGCCTCCCCAATCAAATTGAGTGTGATAATTATACTACAACAACCATATAAGCAAATGTCACTACAATACCAATAGAAAGATAAAAATATTACACCTAAGGATTATGCTCCTTATAAGGTGTTTCACATGATTGAAAATGTAGCATATGAATTGGAGTTTCCTGTGTCAACAAAAACATGTCTAATATTCATAATTTTATGCTTGAATAAGGTTATTAGACAAAGAGTTGAAACATAGATTAAGTTATTAGATCTTGAAAAGAAGGGGAAAATATTTTTAGATCCAAAGGGAATTATTCATTTAACAACTAGTATTATATAGACAAGGGTATTCATAGAGTATTTGATCTAATGGAAGAACTCTCCTATTACATATCCTATGTGGAAAAATAAGGATTTCATAGAAAAGCATCCATAATTGATTAACAATAAGGACAATGCTTCTTTGAAGAGGTGAATGTTATGCCCTTAATCCTAAGTGTACACAGGGTTATGAGTAGTTGTCTTACAGATTCCTTGACACTTAATTAAGTTATATGATCATTAATATATTCTTATATAGGTGGTTAATATAGTCTAGGTGGCATCCTAGGCATAAGTATTGTATATATAGAAGCTAGTGGTTGATTGATCATCATCATATTGTAAATTGTGTTCTTCAAGAATTTTGGAGGTTCCCCCCTCAAAGTGGCTTATTATTCTCAATTATTTGCAACATATTTTTTATTATATTCTTATTTTGTGTAAGCTATTTCATTATAAATAGTAGTGAATTATTTACTACATGTGATAGATTCCCTCAACCCTCTTTGAATGATTGTTTAAGATGACTCATGATAATTATGGATCATTTTATCTTAGTAATTTGTAATTTTAGGATACACTCAAGGAAGATTTATATGTTTTTAAGGTTAAAATAGCATTCATGATTTGATCATGCCATGTCAAATTCTTCATTTAATGATGTGTAGGGATCTAGAGTGTAGTATATAATTTTTTTAATACTAATCCTTGCTATTGGTCTATGTGTGCTTTTTAAGCTCACATATCTCATTTTGCACTAAGTATCTTTATTAGTGATAGGACTCACCTCCAATTCCTATTTTTTTGGTCCATAGGCCCGCTAGTATATTCCATGCATAATGCTCCCAAGAGTTTGAAGAAATAGGAAAAATATTTTTTTCTAAGAGTAGGACACACTATGTTATCTTGTTATGATTAATTTTATTTGATGGCCTACAAATAACAAGGATATTCTTAAGCCATTCCTAGTAGTGTAAATCAAAATAACCAAAAATTTATATTCACAACCTCAACAAGAAATTCTAGGCACTACATAAGTACATGTTGTGTAGGATCCAAGCACCTGCATTTCAAATTTTAGCCCCTTAGGCACCAAGCAACATTTATGCCTAACTAACACTTCCCCTATACCATCCAAAACTTAATAATTCACCTACCTAGGGATGGCTTATTTATAGTAGGGATTTATTGTTGGCAGATGGTCAGCGCTCCCCTCAAGATTCGTGACATGGCTTAACCACCTCTCGTGGATCCATTAATTGTGGTGATTGTATCAAGCATTAATAGGTTGATATTTTGGTGCAACAAAAAATGTGTGCCAATAATTGGTATCAAAGCCAAAGGTGTCAAGTTTGAATCCCCTCAAGTAACATTGAGGGGGAGATTGTTGGTAGATGGCCAGTGCTCCCCTCGGGATTTGTGACATGGCTTAACCGCCTCCCATGGATCTGTTAACTTTAGCGATTGTATCGAGAATCAATAGATAGATCTTTGGGTGCAATGACAAACATGGGCCAAAATTTATAATTCACTAGGTTGATTATCCTTTAGTAAATTCCAAGGTACTCTAGTTACCAATAGGAGCATTCAATTTTGAGGTCATGCTATTTTTCCCTTTCTCACTGTGGCCTACATATTGAGTTCTTCCTCATTTTGGTCCTAAATTTCAAATTTCAAACTTTTTAGGGGGAATTATTTTTGTATATGGTGTTTTTCTATAAATAGAAGCATGTATACCTTTCTACAATTTAAATTCTATTTTGTCTTATATATAGTAGATTTTCTCACTTCTTTTGTAATTAAGTAGAGGAACCTTTATGTATTTGTCTAGAGATAGTGATATTACATCTTATGTGGCTATTCAATACTAAAATAAAATTAATATAAGAGATTTTTATTCTTAAAATTTTGACTATTTGTTGTGTACATGAGTTTTTCTACATATTTTTTATTTATTAATAAACCATGAATTACAAAGCTATAGTTTTGATTATAAAGGACAAACTATTTAATATGATCCCTTACCATATGTCATTTTCTTTCTTGTGCCTCTCACCCCATTTCACCTAACAATTAGGATTAAATTATAATAAGTAAGGAGTTGACCTTTTAACCTTGGATATTAACTCATAAACCTACCCCACATTTGTGAGGCTTTCCATGCTTGGTAGCCTTATGTAATGTGTTTATCTTTAATAAATATTTATGTCATAAGCATTAAGGTTATTAGGTTGCTTCTCAATTTTTATAGCCTCCCATAATGTCCTCACTATGAAGTGATCTTTACTAGTATTTTTGTTTTGTCAATATATTTTTAAGCATGGGAATATGTAACTTCAACTAATGTCAATATTTTTATGTGATAATAGTGAATATTTACATGATTTTCCTTGATTTTTATTCAAATGTATTGATGTATGAATGACCACATGATAATTAATGTTGTATACACCCTATTTAATTGTAGTCTAATAGGGTATTTTATAAAGCTAGTCCTGCCACTAATGTTATTTCAAGGTATGAAGATGGGGTTAATGTTATTTCAATAATTCTTATTACTTCAAGAATTTTTTTTAGATTTTTAGAGTACAACCCATATGAATCATCCAATGAGATTCCAAGTTCTAAAATGATGTTGATGATAAAAATTAAAAAGGCCTTGTAAAAGTTGAAGCAACTCACTTATCCCATGAAAATGCAATATGTCTTTATTGTGAGGATGTTGAATAGGACAACTGAGAGGGGGGTGGATCAATTTTCATAGATTTTATCCTTTAATTCAATCACTAGAACTAATACTTAAAACTACTTAAATGATTAATCGTCAAATGCCAATGCAGAAATTCAAATCCAACACATAAAAACAATAACACCAAATTTACGTGGAAAACCCAATGATGGAAAAACCATGGTGAGGATAAACTCACACTATAAAGAATATCAAAACTGATTAGAAAAAGGCTCACTGCCTAAAACAAGGCTCAATGCCTGAGATAAGGTTCACTACCTGAAACAAGGACTCATTGTCAGAAACAAGGACTCACTGTCCAACAAGGCTACAACCCGGAGGGATCACTGCCACAAAGATACAAATAAGAAAAAGAAGACTTGTTACAGAGAGACAACAATCCCAATGCAATAAAGGATTCCACCACAGTCACTTGATCAACTTGCATGAATGATAGAGTTCACCTTTTGCTCATTGCATCCAAAAACTCGACATTAAGCTTCGCAATAATCTACCACACACAACTCACACACACTTTCTGAATTGCATCAATATTGCGTCTACTCTTTCACTTATCTTCCTTCTTTTCCTTAGTATATTTTGCATTACTAGCTCATCATGTATTTATACTATCTCCAACCTTGAAAAAGATACAAAGTCGGCCATCCAACTTCAAATTCAAATTAGGTCAACACCAAAACATCCTAGGGTGGAATTAGAATGAGGGCAACCCAGACACATGCTTCATCAGGACCAAAAATAGATCCAACATGCTCCATTAACTTCAAAGATAGTGCTTAACACACGGTCAGCCAAACCAATGTAAAACACATAGACCAATTTAGCTTGAAACTTCCAGAAACCAAAAATATCTTCAATGCAATTAGAACATCTTAACTCTAGAACTGCAAGTCAAAAGACTTCACCAAAGATAAATCCGGACCAGCAACTTTTCTCCCGAACCTCAACCAGAACACAGAAAAATATAGTTCACAACTGGTGGACACAACTCAAACTTCACAACAAACTAATAACCAAACATCTGGATATAGCAACTTTTAACAACCATGACCAACATATCTGAACCGCATGAACATAGGGAAAAATACCGAATCATCATCCTGAGCAACAACTGAATACCTGTAAACTTCCTTTAATACAATTTTCTCAATATCCTCAACATATACAGCCAACAACAACTAGTAGATAACCAATTGACATAAATGACAACACCTTCATTCCTTTTTCCATTCTTGCAAAAAATCTCCCCCTTTGTCATTGACAGCAGCACATGATGTGAAAAACCATCAAAGACACCATACCAGTTCTAAATATACTTCTCAAGATTTTTTCTTTTTTTGCTTCTCCCCCTCAAAAGATCATCTTCCTCATTACTTGCTTTCTCTCATTAGCTTTCTCTCCTTTTCACATGCTTTCTCTTTCCCTTTGACATCAATGGAAAAGGAAAAAGATATGTTCATTGAATCTTCCTTTGACATGAAAATAGAAGAATACTCACAATGACAACACTTAAAACTACTTTCTCCCCCAGAGAGGTAGCCACCAAAACATCAGTCCAAAAAGATAGAACCATGAATTCACAAGACTGATGCATCTCCAAATACATCTTAGTTTATGAAAGGAGGGGAAATAACCCCTAATTTCTCTTGAAGATACTCAAAAGTATCTTTAGGAAGAGCCTTTGTAAATATATCAGCAATATGATCCTTTATCGGAACATACTCAAGCTTGACTTCATTCTCCATGACCTTCTCTCTCAAGAAATGATATTTGATAGATATATGATTCATCCTTGAGTGCATCACATGATTCTTTGAAATATTAATTGCACTTACAATATTATCACAGAAGATAGAAATGGGATCATCATATAGCATTGTGATATCTTTCAATATTTGTTTCATCCATAAAACTTGTGTACAACAAGATGCAGCAGTAATATACTTAGCTTCAACAGTAGAAAAAGAGATTGAATCTTGCTTCTTACTCAACCATGCCACCAATCTACATCCAAGAAAGAATGCACCACCAATTGTACTTTTTATGTCATCTACACATCCAACCCAATCTGCATCTGTATATGCACTAAGTGTAAAGTTAGTATCTTTAAGATACCACAATCCATAATCTGGAGTGCCATTCAAATATCTAAATATTCTTTTAATAGCAGCAACATGTGTTTCCTTCGGAACTTCTTGAAATCTAGCCATAAGACAGACCACATGCATAATATCTAGTCTAGTAGCAGTCAAATAAAGTAATCTACCAATCATAGATCTATACTTGCTTTGATCAGCCTTAGGTGAAACATCATTTTTACCCAATTTGCAACCAATCACCATAGGGGTACTTACCAGTTTGGAACCATCCATCCTGAACTTCTTCAACATCTCTCTCACATACTTAGACTATGAAATGAAAATTCCTTTCGCTGTTTGATTAATCTATAGCCCAAGAAAGAAATTCATCCCCCCAAACATAGACATTTCAAATTCTTTTTGCATCTCTTCCACAAATATCTTGCACATCTTTTCATTTCCTTCAAATATAATGTCATCAACATATACAACTACAATCAAGATTTTGTCATTTTCAATCCTAAAGTACAAATTATTGTTTGTCGCACCTTTGTTAAATCATTGTTAAATCAAACACCTGTCTAACCTTGCATACCAAGCTCTAGGAGCTTGCTTCAATCCATATAAAGCTTTATTCAATCTGCACACCTTATTTGATTGATCTGTTAACTAAAATCCTTCCAGTTGTTCCATGTAAACTTCTTCTTCCATCTCACCATTCAGAAATGTTGACTTGACATCCATCTGATAGACTTTGAAATCTTTATAAGTAGTCAATGTCAAGAACATCCTTATAGCTTACATTCTTACTACTGAGGCAAAAGTCTCCTAAAAATATATGCCTCCTACGTGTGAGTAGCCTTTACACACAAGCCTCACTTTATTTTTGACAACTTATCCATTCTCATTCAACTTATTTTTGAATACCCATTTTGATCCAATGATATTTTTATCTATCAGTCTTGGGACCAATTCCCAACTCTAATTCTTCTCAATTTTCAAAATCTCTTCTTTCATTGCTTCCTTCCAATGTTCATCTTTATAGGCTTCACTTATTGTCTTTGGCTCAATCTTAGAGAATAAATACAAATTTACTTCAGCAGCAGCTTTGCTTCTAGCTAACACACCTTTTATCTTATCTCCAATATTCTGATTTTTTGAATGATTCCTCTATACATATTCTAGTTTCCTAGGGGACATACCGAAGCATCTTCTTCTCTTTCATTATGTTCATCTTGCTCATCTTTATCCTGTTCTTCCATAATTTATTCTATTCTTGCACAATCATCTTCATCAAACACATATCCATCAATATCAATAGAGTTCTTTATTGTCTCATCAACTTCACATTTGAGCTCTCTACAATCTTTCTCAGTCTTTTATTGAAACATATGTATGCCTTGCTTTTGGTAGAGTATCTAAGAAATATGCCTTTATCACTTCTTGCATCAAACTTTCCCAAAATTTCCTCATCTCTTCTGATATAGCATTTACTTCTGAATACCTTGAAATATTTAACTATAGGAATTCTTTTGTGCCATAGCTCATAGGGAGTCTTTGCACTATTTTCTCTTGCTTGAATGAAACATATGTATGCCTTGCTTTTGGTAGAGTATCCAAGAAATATTCCTTCATCACCTCTTGCATCAAACTTGCCCAAAGTATTCTCATCTCTTTTGATATAGCATTTGCTTCTGAATACCTTGAAATATTTAACTATAGGAATTCTTCCATGTCATAGCTCATAGGGAGTCTTTGTACTATTTTCTCTTGCTTTAACTCGATTGAACACATAAACAATAGTATGAATAGCTTCTTTCCAATAAACTTTCGGTAATCTAGCTTCAGTAATCATTGACCTAGCAGCCTCTTGAACTATTCTATTTTTCCTTTCAACAGCTCCATTCTGCTGAGGAGTTCTCGGAGAAAATAACTCTCTTTATTCCATGCACTTCACAAAATATATTGACCTCATGGGAGGTGATTTCTCTACCTCTATCAGATCTTAATCATTTTATCTTCAAATTCACTTCATTTTCAACCATAGCCTTGAATGCCTTAAATCTATCTAATGCATTTGATTTCTCTCTAAGAAATGTAACCCATGTATATCTAGAATAATTATCAATTAAAAGCATAAATTACCTTTCACCAAGTAGACTTCACACTCTCATAGGACCACAAAGATCTATATGAACTAAATCCAGTAGTCCAGTAGTAGATTGTTCTTTTGATCTGTAATGATTTATTGCTTGCTTCCCAAACTGAAAATTCCTACAAATAACATTGACAAGCTTTGTAATTCTCGGTAAATCTCTCACAGCCTGAACAACACTAATCCTTTCCAAGTTATCAAAATTCATGTGACACATTCTCCTATTCCATAACCAACTATCATTTATCTGAGTCATAAAACATCATCCATCAGCACCCTTAAGTTGATAAATATTCACTTCAGATTTCTTTCTTGTAGCAATCAATGTTTTGGATCCTTTCTGGATCTCACATTTCTCATCCTTAAACACAAGATCATATAATTTTTTGCACATCTGACCAACACTCAAAAAATTATGCCTTAAACCCTTAACATAGTAAACATCGTCAGTATGATGCTTTCCATCAAAACTTATTGAACCTATCCCACAAATTTTAGCACTAGTATCGTCTCCAAACATAACCAAGCCTCCATCATATTTCTCAAGATTCACAAACTTACTCTTATCATGAGTCATGTAATGTGGACAACCACTATCAACTACCTAAAAATTATTTTCTTGTTTAGCATGTAGGGTAGAGATAACCGTACCTTCATTTTTCTCCTTCTTCTCCAGAGGGCTTTCCTTTACCTATTTTTTTGAATTAGTAGAAGGTCCATCCTTAATCACCAAGAACAAGCATTCATTGTCATCTAGATCTTCATATTTTGAATCTTCATTTGAAATACTAGCATCCTCATTCACATAGTAAGCATTGTTAATCTTCTTTCCTTTCTTTTCTTTCTCATATCTTTGTTTATTCCTTTTAGCTCTTTTTGGACACTTTGCAACATAATGACCTATTTCTCCACAACTAAAGCATTTGAAGGGAAACTTACCTTCATACTTACCAAAACCTTTTCTCATTCTTCTTACAAAGTTAGCTTCTATTTCATCAAATTTTTCTTCATCTGAATCTTCAGCTTTTGTAGCTTTAAAAGTAGTCTTTGTTTTGCCTCCATTTCTTAGATTCGGCTTCCTCATCTCATAAGATTTCAAAAATCCTAACAGTAGATCCTTGGTACAAGTCTTATAATCTATTGTTTGCTCAATATAACTCACCTTCTCACTGTAAGCATCAAGAAGAGTTCTGAGAATCTTCTTTGCAATCCTGGTTTCATCTACAATAGCTCCAAGTGATCACATTCCAGCCACTACCTCATCCAATCTTTATACATAAGCTTTAACATTTTCATCTTCAAACATATGTATAAGATCAAATTGTGTTTCCAAATTTTTCAATTTTTCCTCTTTAACTCTTTCATCATCATCATGTGCTCTTTCTAAAGCATCCTAGACTTCATTAGCTATCTTCAAATTCCTTAATCATCTCAGAATGTACCAGACTATTCTTCAAGATGAACTTCGCCTTATTGTTCGCTTCATGTGCTCTTATCTCTTCAGGTGTACTCGGACCATTAGCAGGAGGATTTTAAGGATTCTTGTAAGCTTTCTCCACATCATATCCACAATAATCTAGATATTCTTCCATCAATACTTTCTAGATACCATAATTAGTTCCATCAAACCTCGGATAATCAAAGATCATTTTTCTAGCCATCTCAAACCTTCCTCAAGTGATTAAGCTCTTCACCAAGGAACCAAGTTTTGATACCAATTATTGAATAGGACAATTGAGAGGGGGGTTGAATTAGTTATGGATTTTAACCTTTAATTCAATCATCAGAACTAATGCTTAAAACTACTTAAATGATTAATCATCAAATGCCAATGCAGAAACTCAAATCAAACACATAAACACAATAGCACCACATTTACGTGGACAACACAATGAGGAAAAAACCACGGTGAGGATTAAATCCCACTATAGAGAATATCAAAATCGATTACAAAAAGGGTCACTGCCTAAAACAAGGACTCACTGTCTATAACAAGGACTCACTGTCCAATAGGGCTACAACTTGGAGGGCTCACTGCCACAGAGATACAAAGAAGACAAGGAATACTTGTTACAGAGAGACAACAATCCCAATGCAACAAAGGATTCCACCACAGTCACCTGATCAACTTGCATAAATGATAGATTTCACCTTCTACTCACTGCATCTGGAAACTCAGTATTAAGCTTCACACTGATCTACCACACACAACTCACACACACTTTTTGAATAGCATCAATATTGTGTCTACTCTTTCACTTATCTTCCTTCTTTTCTTTAGTATATTTTTTATTACTAGCTCATCTTGTATTTATACTATCTCCAACCTTGAAAAAGATACAAAGTCGGCCATCCAGCTTCAAATTCAAATTAGGTCAGCACCAAAACATCCTAGGGTGAAATTAGAATGAGGACGACCCAAATACACGCTTCACCAGGACCCAAAATAGATCCAACACACTTCATTAACTTTGAAGATAGTGCTTAACAAACAGTCAGCCAAACCAGTGTAAAACACATAGACCAATTAAGCTCAAAACTTCCATAAACCAAAAATATCTTCAATGCAATTAGAACATCTTAATTCTATAACACAAGTCAAAAGACTTCACCAAAGAGAAATCTAGACCAACAAATTTTCTCCCAAACCTCAACCAGAACACAAAAAATCATAGTTCACAACTGGTGAACACAATTTGAACTTCACAACGAACCAATATCCAAACATCTAGATATAGCAACCTTCAACAACCATGACCAACATATCTGAACCACATGAACATAAGGGAAAATATCGGATCATCATCCTGAGCAACAACTAAATACCTATAAACTTCATTTAATACAATTTTCTCAATATCCTCAACATATACAGCTAACAACAACTAGTAGATAACCAATTGACTAGTTGACAACAATGACAACACCTTCATTCCTTTTTCCATTCTTGCAATAGGGGAAGCTCACCAAAAGAGAGAATTATTAGATTCCTGACTCGCACCATTGCATAATGTCATCAATACTCACCAATCACATGGCTTCAAGTTTTCCCAAAATTTATGAAATGGCCAAATAAACATGTTGGTAAAGTTTCGGCCCAAGGTCATGTCTAGATTTCAAGATATTAAAGTTTCTATTTTTAAAGTTTCAAAGTCAATTTTGAGGCACTTAGAGTTCATTTTTGGGCCTAAAAGTGGTCATAACTGACGAAGCAAGTTGTAGCTTTATAGTGCACTTCACAAGATTTTCAATAGTTCAAATAGTTCATCAATTGGACTCTCATATCAAGACTTATAGCCTTTGAAAGTTGGGTCTCTTGAATTAGGAAATGTGAAAACATGTTGGACACAAAAGAAAGTTGTAAGGGGGAGTTACATGTGTTGGTGTGTGTTTGGACACATCATAAGGCATATTTGATTGGAGATAAGTCAGGTGCGACTTTTTGGGTGGTTTTAGCTCATGATTTTATATAATATTGTTTGAGTGTTTCATGTATTGTATCTTATATATATTAGGTGTTTGAGATGGAGATTGAGTGAAAGAGTCTTATAAATGGTGATTTGCCTCTAGATCTCTGGTTGGTGATACTTCTAAGAGAGATTCCTCTAAAAGTATATTATAATCTTGTTAATTTCTAAATAATATATTGGGAGACTTTTGGAGTGTTGGATTTTCTCGAAAGGGTTTTCCCATGTAAATCACTATGTTGTGGTATGAATGATATTTATGTTTACTTCTATTTAGTTTATGCAATTATTGTAAAGATCTAAAAAAAAATTGCATAACCCTCTTAATATTTGTGTGGGAAGATGTTTCGCTACCTTAGCTTCCTTACATTGCAAAGGAGTTATAGGAGCAAAAAAACATTGTTCAAAGAATGATAGCTAAGAAAACATGAAAAGAGAAAAATAAGGAGAAAAACCAAAATGTGAAATATTACACTAAACCCTGGGGCTTCAATTTCTAACATAGGATGGAAATATTTTAATAGTACATTGATTTGGGTTCATCCCAAAATTGTAACCAATCTATTGTAAAATTTGAAAATAAATATAACCTATATTTGACATTGATTAAGTGTATCCATGTGTACTATGTTTATTTCTAGATGTATTACTTGTTAGTTTTCTAGCCAGAAGACTATAAATCTTTGTAAAGACTTTGTAAGGTATACAAGAAATGTTTAGGTTTATTCATAGATTAATGTAGTAATGGAAAAAGTAACATTTTCCCTTGCTTGTTTAGATAATTGACATTAAAGTTGAACTAATGATGTCTTGGAGTGGTGTTGTAATGTGTTGTACACATTCACACTATTCTAGGGCCTTTATTTGACTAAAAAATTCCTTAATTGATCATTTTCAAGGGTGTTGTAAAGTGTTGTAACACACTTTCATGCTTTTATAGGATGTATGCTTAAATAAGCCTTATGGGCCCCTTTATAAATAAGAATGTACATGATGTGTACCTTTTTTAAGTGTTGTAAAATGTTTTAAAGCACTTTCACACTTATCTAGGTGGTCTTAATTAATTGTGGTTTTAATTGGAGTTATTAACCCTCTTTTGATTCAAAATTAGGCCTTAATTTTGACACCTCCGGAAGATTTATCCCGAAAATCATTTAAATAACAAATTATTTCATTGGGAAAATTTTAATCTGAGTAAGTTGAGCCAGAACCCATTCACCCTTGATGGCGAATGGGTCCTCCCTTAATAGGGCCCCCCTTTCTTAGTTGATCTGGAATGGGTTTTTAACCTTCTTTCAATCCCTCGAAGCTTGGTCCTAGAAACTTAGCCAAGACTTATTCACCCAAGATGGTGAATGGGTCCTCCCTTAATGAGACCCCCCTTTTTGAATTTCATTCTAGTGGTAATTTAATTATCTTTCTTTCCAAATCTGGTGTCAACCTTAGTTCTTTGAATTTCTGGGTTAACCTCCCAATTTAGTATAAATAAGGGGTTAATTCGCATTGTTTCTCCTAACACAATCTAAGATTTTCAAGAGAGAATCCAAGCATTCAAGTGATCAAGCATGAGAAAATTTCAAGAGCATTTATAAGGCATTTCAAGGTAGATTTCAAGAGTTCATTGAAACAATTTAAGATCATATCATCATTTCAATGGTTTGATGCATGCATTCATATTGTTGAGCTAAGAGGTGGATGTAGCATTGAATATATACTTGCAACCATTGTTTACATCATTTCCAAGGATCCTAGATCTACATTCTACATGGCCACTACATGATAGTTTACATATTTGTTTCACAAGACATCATCCAAGGTGATATCATTTGCATATTTCATGTTTTATGTGTCAATTTCCTTATTTCATCATTTGGTTTAATTACCTACAAGGGGTTTGACTGAGGAAAACCTCCATTCACTAGCAATCAATAAGTTTTCCCTCCCTTGAGTGTGTGATTGCAAATTTACAGGTTAAGGATCAAGTTGAGCAAGATTTGGAGCAAGATTGTCAAAGTTGCAAAGTTGCAAAAGTTGTCATTCAAAGTGCAAGATCATAGAAAGAGCTCTACAAAATTGCATACAAACTTCCAAAACTTAATAACAAGGATTTTGAGAGTGCAGACATCAAGGAATAGGATCCTAAAATTAGTTTTCTGAAACCCTAAAAAGACCCATTCACCACTAAAGGCAAATGAGTCCTCCATAGATCAAAACAACTTTTTGGCCAAGTACATAGTTTTTTATGCTCTAAAAACATCCACCATAGTTGCTATAACAGTTAGGTTGCATTTCTAGTTGTTATTAGCATCTTATTTTACATAATTTTGAGTGTAATATCTCTTAGAAAAATAGTGGTTCATTATCTTGTTCATTAAACATTTTGGTGAACCCATTTTTTCGATGTTTCAATTAATAAGTAGACTCATTTAATACTTTATAATTTTTATTATCTTTTTCATGTGTGTGGAATGTTAGAGTTGGTAGTGAACCTTATAGCTCCCAAAATTCACCTGCAACCAAAAAATCTATCACATGCAAGAGATCAAAGCAACTAATTTTCTATACAACCAAGAGAGAATTATTTATCCATAAAAACAACTATATTTGCAATGAATTAATTTGAATTATATTGTGAATGGAATGTGAATGAATACAAAGCATAATCGAATTCTTATAAAAGCAAGAGTGCAAACCCAAGTTGAGAATTTGATTAAATTGTGACAAGTGTCCTAATCCTATGCAATGAGACAACTTGACCTATAAATAGCCAAATTTAATAATAAAAAAACACTCCTAAGTTCATCTTAAGTTAATAAAGTAATAAGGGACCTAGTAATTAATTAATGACTCGTTAATCATTAGATGATTATCCTAATTACTCCAAAAAACCCCTTATCAACTTAGAGAGAAACTAAATAGCTTATAAAAAATGTAATGATGGGTGCATGAATGGGTCCTAGCTACAAGGCCTGACGAGGTACCCATGTATATAAACAAATAAATCTTTCATAACCAAAGGAAAGGAGAAAAACACATGGGAAAAAATCCTCTCCAAAAGAGAGAAAATGAAATAATTGTACTAGTGAAAGAAGGATAAAATGAGGACTCAATGTGAGCTCCCAAGGGTTGATTCTATCACATAAGTACAATAGATGTCCCCCCAATAGGAGAGAGAAAATAAGGATATGAATCTCCCCCATGAAGAAAAATCTCATGTGCCAATGATGAACACCTAAAGACAAAACACGATCCACTGCTTGCAAACAACATTCTACCCTTACAAAAAAATAGATCCACTAGTGATTGGAGAAGCCATTCCCAAAAAATGGAAGAATCAAGAATCCAAATCCAAATGATGTGTGCGTATTAAAACTTCTAAAGTTTCCACGTATCGAAAAGAGATGATGTCAATCTAGAATTTTGTAAAGATTGATAGAGAACAAGTTGCAAAGGCAATGAAGATTATGGGCTAAAAGCATTGATGTGGATATCAAAAAAGAGTAGATGAATATCCTTAAATTAATTCTCCAAATGTGCAATCTAAGACTCTGCAAACAAGGATGATATGTGTGCAAGATATAAATCCCAAGTATCTATGTTTAAAATATGGTGGATATCCTACTCCACTGAACCAATAAGGGTCAAGTATGTGGTGATTCTAAATTGATTAGAAACAATATAAGATGGATATTGGGTCTTGATCTAAAGAGTGGGAACATGAAGACAAGTCTTCAAACCAGAAAAACATGCAAGACCTATAATATACTCAAGATCCTCTAAAGTATCGTCATTAAAGGGTATAAAATCTACATCTACAAGAGGAACGAGATAATCTACAATAGGATCCTTTTGCAATGGAGAGATATGAGGGTCTCCATGGATCTCCCAAAGTTGATTCCAAAGTGTGTGGGGATAATCAATGTCTGATACAACACACGTAGTGTCATTATCAACAATAGAAAAAATCACTCCTACAACATGATCACTGATAATAACCCCTATTGATTTACTCCCTAGTGTGTTTGGTGTAGGTATGAGTCCATATAGATAAGACAAAATATCAAGCCACCTAAGATGTGTCAGAACGTCATTTCTCCAAGTCTCAAAATTATCATTTTCTAGGATGACCACAAAAAGATGAATAGAAAAACCCATGATACTTAAATGAAAAAATCAAAGATTGATAACCTCAATACATGTAAACTAGATTAAATAAAGTCATCTTAGGCAAACATATCCTTTCTGTGTGTCAAAACGTCCAAGTAATTGATAAAAATGTGAAATCACAAAAAACTAAATAAAATGTTCTTGGGGCAGATTTTAGAAAAAGTGCATGTATGGATTTGAAGAGCTCTAAAATACCTTTCCAACGTAATGAGAATCATGAAAATCAAAGATAAAGTCAACAATTTATGAGCTCAAAAGTAGAAAATGATGATCTAACTTTGATTGAGAATAAAATGTACTAGTAACAAAATATGGTGATGAGACCTACCCTACTAGAAAGTACATTGAACCAAATTTTCAATGATATATCATTTGCTCAATTTTGACACCATAAGACCAAGTTATGCCAAAAATTAAAAAACAACTCCCTCAAAGTAAAAAAGGGGCTAGGAGGGGGCCTTGCAAGGTACATAGATATATAGATGATATCACACTAACATCAATATGATGTCACACTAACGTCAGCATGATGTCAACAAATGAAATATTCCCAAAGTATTCCCCTCTCCACTAGGAAAAAAATATGGCCCTCGATAAAATTTGTCATTGCCAGAATATTCTTGATTCGTGCTTGAGATTTTGGGTATCGAAATATTCCAACCATTGAAATATGTGATGGTTCTCTTGATCACCAAGAAATTTTTGTCACTGCAAAAACAGAGAATATGGATAAAATCTTTAAAAAAAATTGGCATTGCCTTTGTGTGTGTGGTTCTAACACTAGGGGTGTTTATTGTAAGGGCCATCACAAATGCTTCATCATCAAAGCTCTTTAGGCCATTGATGAATAAAGCAATAGATGTTTTTTAATAAAAAATAGTGAGTGACGCTTTTGTTACCTTGTACGAGATCACTAGAAGCTTGCAGGCCGACTAGGGTACGTATCGTACCCTTAGGTGAACCAAAAATTACATTTTTGTGTCCCTTTTTTGATATTTTTTTTTTTAATAATTAAAACTAGAATAATTTTGTGAATTTTGTACCTTAGGTCCAAAAAAAAAAAAAAAATTCATCTTTTCAGGTTTTGGTGAAATGAAAGATGTTCCTTAGGTTTTTTATCGTTCTAAACTCAACAATGATGCCCGTTTCGCTCTAGGATGAGCTAATTTTTCCCTCAAGGCTAGATCTCTCAAAATTTTGACATGAAGTCATAGATTTGGTGCTTTGATACCATGTTAAATTTGATAGTGAACTCCACAACTCCCAGAAATCACCTGCAACCAAAATACCTATCACATACAAGAGATAAAAGCAATCAATTTGTTATGTGCAACCAAGAGAGAATGATTGATCCACAAAAGAAGTTGTATGTGTAATGAATTAATCTAAATTATATTGTGAATGGAATGTGAATGAATATAAAGTACAAATGAATGCTTATAAAATTAAAAGTGCAAACCATAGATGGGGATTTAATTAGATTGTGAAAAGTGTCCTAATCTTATACAATGAGACAAATTGACCTATAAATAGCCCAATCTAATAATAAAAAAGAACTCCTAAGTTTAGCTTAAGTGAATAAAGTAATAAGGGACCTAATAATTAATTAATGACTAATTAATCTTTAAGTGATTATCCTAATTACTCCAACACCCCCCCTTAAGATCAACTTAGGGAGAAACTAAATAGTTGATAAAGAATGCAATGATGGATGCATGAATGGGTCCCAAGTAAACTGAAAGTGATGAGGTACCCAGGTACAAACAAATGAATCTCTCATAGCCAAAGAAAAAGAGAAAACCACATGGGAAAAAACTTCTCTCTAAATGAGATAAAATAAAATAATTGCACTAGTGAAAGAAGGATAAAATGAAGATTCAATGTGAACCCCCAAGGACTGCTTCTATCACATAAGCATAATAGATTCCCCTCCATTAGGAGAGATAAAATGAGGATATGAATCCCCCCATAAAGAAAGAGCTCTTATTCCAATGATGAATGCCTAAAGGAAAAACACGATCCATTTCCTACAAACAACATTTCTCTCCTTAAAAAGAAAAAAATCCAATGATAATTAGAGAAGCCATTCCCAAAAAATGGAAGAATCAAGAATTCAAATCCAAATGATGTGTGCCTCTGAAAACTGCTCATGTGTCCACATGTCAGAAAGAGATGATGTCAAACTAGAATACTATGAAGATTGATATAGAACATGTTACAAAGGTGATGAAGATGATGGGCCAATAACAATGATGTGGATATCAACAAAGAGGAGATGAATATCCTCAAATTAATCCTCCAAATATATAATTTGAGACTTTATAAACAAGAATGATATGTCTACAAGATATGAATCCCAAACTTAGGTTTTTTTTGGAATATAATAGGTGTCCTATTGTACTAAATGTTGGTGTTTCAATTTGCACCTTTGGAGTGTGTATTGGAAATGAAAAACTATGCACAGTATTAACTGCTCTTCAAATTAGGAGGGGAAGCTCCCTCTTTTGTTGATATGCATAAAAATTAAAGTAATCTAAGTTCCTATCTTTTTGACTTAGCTGGTAGAGGCACAAGGTTATAAAGCCAAATACATTGTAGCTAAGCTTTTCTCTAGTTTCTACAGATCTTAACTACAACTAGGCTAACGCTAAAACTATCCTATCTCCTCTAGAAAAACAAAGCAAGATGAATTAGGAGCAATTGGGAACGCTTGACGATAAACGCTATCTCAGGATTCCCAAGGAGATGAAACACTTTATCCGAGGTGTAGGCTAAAATAAAGGTTATTGGAAACAACATGAAATGACAAGCTAGTTCTTAGGATTCCCAAGGAGGTGGAACACTCTATCTGAGGTGTAGGTTAAAAAGAAGATTACTGGAAACAAACATGAAACGGAAACTCAGTTCTCAGGATTCCCAAGGATGTAAAATACTCTATCTGAGGTGTAGACTGAAAAGAAAATTACTAGAAACAACATCAAATGATAATCTTTATCTCTAAATTCCCAAGGAGGTAAAATACTCTATCTGAGGTGTAGATATGAAAGAAAGATTATTGAAACAACAATAGTAAATCTGGGACAGAAAATTTCATAATGAAACACACACACAATAGATGATCAAACTAGCTTTATATATTAAACAAAGTGAACAAATACTGAATAACAATATTGTAGGCAAGGTGGCACAACAATTTGTTATCATGAGAAAAAGTTAAAATACAATGAACAAAGGTGCTGCTATTTATATAATCTCAAAGGAGTAGGGAACCCTAAAATCTCCTTGAGTTAACATTCAGTCTTTCAATCATACAAGATTTATTCCTATGTCTAAATAAAGATAACTTAACAATTAACTAGAAAAACTACCTCAGTTAACTGATTCTAAACTAAACTAATTGGACTTGCAAACATGCAAATCTTATTGATATGAGAGTCAACCAATAACCAACATCAATTAACTGAAAGTTCTACCTCCACCAAAAGATATTCCCAAAGAAGAGATAAACATGCATGAAATCAACAATCTAAACTCAGGAGTGATGTTGAGTTGACTGTTACCTTTGACGCTATCCTTGAGAAAATCGTAGGATGTAAATAGTTGTCTACTCCAAGCCATCATGAGCAATCATATCTTGGAAACATCTGCATACTTCAACTGGCAGTTCACTGACTGGTAACTTTGGTGGCTTTGCAACTGGAGTGATGATCTTTGTTTCTTCTACAGCTTTACGCTTTTGATGCTTTTTTTTATTTTTCTCAATGGATGAGTGTTACATGATGAAACCACGAAGTTTGATTGTGAACACTCTAGCTGTGAGAAATGCACATGAACTCACTGCGCATGCAAAATTCCAACTGTATTAACTCTCTAGACTGACCTTGGAAGGCTATCGGCTATACAAGGTATCAAACCATGTGGACTTTAAGTGACCACGCCTGTCAAATTGTCTAAATCAACCCTCCGGATGCGCTTGATGCAAATCAGTGTCATCTTTTCTTATGAAATAGTGAATCAAGACCGATTTGGTCTTGAATTTAGTTTGAGTGAATTGCATACTGAAAAGCTAGACTGTTGACTGTAAACACGGATTTGTTCAGTGAACTTTTTCGGTGAGGCTAAATATAGCTTCTCGAGGGGCAATTTTTACGAAAAATTCTGAGACATGGGTTTTTTAGAGAATATCTTTTTAAAAAAACCCACAACGGTAGAAATTTGAAAAAGTGTTTTTTTCCTTAACATGTAATGAATTCTCAGAGCAGAAGCTGTAGAGGGCAGCTAGGGCTTCAAAATATTTTTTCAAGCCCAAAAAATTTTGACACATGGGTTTTGTTGCAGCCTAAGAGCTAAGCAAACCTAGTTTCTCTATTTTTTTTGAAATGATGACTTTTTTCAAAACCCTAAAAATAGGGGGCAGCAGGGCAATTTTCTCAAAAAATTCTAGCATATGGGTTTTGTAGAGAATATCCTTTTGAACAAACCCACAACATCAAAAATTTGAAAAAGTGATTTTTTCTATGACATGCAATGACCTCTCGAGATAGAAACTGCATGGGGCAGTAGGGGTTGTAGAAGCTTTTTTTCCTCCGAAAAAATCTAGCACATGGGTTTTGTTGGTGCTTGAGATATAAACAAACATAGATGGCTAGATCTATGAAAAATTTTCATTTACTTGAACATGCGAGAGAAAACCTAAGAAAAGGATAGAAGAAATGTGGGGGAGAAGATAAAACTTATCAAGTGCCTCTTTCAATCCTTGAGAAAAATTCCTTTGTATACACCCAATCTGATGAATTTCTAGCAAGAATGTACACTAGTAGAATTTGGCAAATAAATGACTACGTGACTAAAAAATTTAGTCACATGACTAAAACTTCTAGTCACGTGACTAGCACTAGTAGTATTTAGAAAATAAATGACTAATTTGGTCAATTATAAGTGACTAATTTGGTCATCGGGTAAAATCACAACTAAATGACTAATATCAGACAAATAAAAATGACTAAATAAATGACTATTACTCTATTCTTTTTTCTTTTGAATTTGATCATAATCCATAGAGCTTAAGCCCCCCTCATAGGACCCCTACCTAAGTGGGCCATTTGGTTGCCTAGGTTGCTTGGTGCACCAAAAATACCTATTGTGTAAATTTGAAACTTGGGCTTATCATCTGCTAAAAGGTTTTTCAAACGAGGGCTTTATTTTTCCCTTCTTTTTAATGTTTATTGAGTTTTAATAAGCATACCCTAAAACCTTGTTGATATTTTATTTTAGGTTGCAGCTCACAAAATTGGACAAGTGAAAGGTCAATACCAGCAAGCAAGAGTTTGGAGGAGTGGAAACCAATAGCGAGTGGAAAGCAGCAAAAACCGCTAACAGTATAACACAATTTGGGCGGAATCTTTAGGTTAGTTTTGTGACAAATTGCATCATCTTTAATATCAAACTACAATTCCTTCCTACCACTACTACACATAAGGGGATTTTAAGACATTAATTTAAGACAAAATATTAATTTTGTCTTAAATATATATTTTATGTTTAAATTATATTTTTAATTTTTTAAATTAAGACAATAAAAAATAATTTTTTTATGCCAAAGGCATATCCAATTTGAAAGGCCCCAACCTGAATTTTGCATTTAATGGTACAGATTTTCTAAGAAGTCTTTGTTGATGAACAAACTGATCCTTCCCATTGGTTTGTTTGGTCAGATCAAATCTTAAATGCAGTTCATTGTGGTCAAGGGATGTACGTAGGCCAGTTGCCATAATGAATCTTTATATTTTGACTGTCTAGTCATAATGGTGGTGCAAAACATTAAATTTGTGTGTGATGTGAGGAAGGGATTTCTCCTGTTTGCGTGTGTGGTGAGATGAGGTTTTGTATTGTTTTGTAGAATGAGAGTTACATGTTTAAAGAGGGGGCATATCCATTTAAAGTTGTGCATCATCTTCATCTCCATCTTCATGTGGTTAACAGAGCATAGTAGAGCAAAACAAAACCCTAAAATATCTTCTCTTCCCTTGTCAACAAATAAACATAAATGCAAATACAATTTCGCTCATGAGGAAATAAAAGTGCCTATGTTTCTTGGTTAGTAGTTTATATTGATATAGTATAGTTTAATATATACTTTAAGTTTTAAAAAATTATGTTTATAAAAATTCTTAAATTTTCTTAATTAAATAGGGGTTACAAGATAAAAAGTTATATTATCTTTCATATTTATATTTTGTGGTAGATATATTTTTTTAACTTTTAAATAATTATTTATAAAAATAGAAAGAATTAAAAAGTGAAAAATTGAAAATATTTTATAAATTTATACATTGAATAATTTTACTTATTATATATATATATATATATATTAACTCAAAAAAAAAATTATAAAAATGGCACACAAATATTCGGCATACCCAATTGCACACCTAAAGTGCCATAGCTAGTTTATTTCCCTCTTCTCCTTCATTTTCCCTCCCTCATTCGACATGCATTTTCCTTTTTCCCTCATTTTCTAATGATTTCTTCCACAGATTACCGGAAATATGACCTACAATGGACACTCGTTGATAGAATTTGTGCCGCAAAGAACATCTACTTACATTAGCCAGCATGATTTGCACTATGCGGAAATGATTGTAAGGGGAAACATTGCATTTCTCTGGCCAATGCCAAGGTGTCGGATCCTTTTTTATGCATGCATTACTTTCAAGTACACCATTTTCTCAATTATGTGACCATACTGATTTGTGTTGCTTACAGACCTACTGCAAGAACTTTCGAGATGTGAGAAGCAAGTAGGCATCAAACCAGATCCAGATGTTGACATCTTTATGAAGGTAAGTACTTCTTCCAGAGGGTTATTTTTTTATTAGAAGTTCCTCAAATGAAATCTTTGCTTTATGATATATGCCACTTATTGCACACTGAGCTGCACTATGGCCACAAGAAATAGTAATTAAGGGCCAAAAGACCAATCTTATCATAAACTATGTATTGAAGGTTTGTTTTCAAAAATTCTATATTAAGCGGTACAAATTCTTCATAGATTTTAAATATTAAGATTATTCACCTGGGTAACTACGCCTTTATGCATTGTAGCTTCTGGGACTAGAGATTTGTGCTGATACAACAATAGGAAATTAAATGCACCATGGAGTCTCTGGAGATCAAAAGAAGAGTCACTACAGGTGACATACCCAAGGAAATGAGCCACCAACAAGGTAGAAAGCCTCTCCAATATTTACTCAATACTTGTACTTACTAGCACATTAGATGATAGGTGTAGTAATCATGATATTTGTAAACAGTTAAACCAATAGTTATCAATCAACTAACCTTCTTGAACTATACCCTTTAAATTGGGATGTTGTCAAAGCTTAACTAGTTCTATTCATAAATTGATACTTCTTAAATAGGCTCATTCCTCTACCTATGGGGAACATTTTGAATTAAAGAAGGCTCTTTAAAACCTTTAGTGATACATATTTTGGTTGTTTAGGTACATAAGCACCTTAAACACCTTTGGAGATACTTGTATTGGCCAACCACATAGAAGAATGATTATGCTTCTATTATGTTCTATTGTGCATGTAGCCAATCTAAGCCCTTATATTAGAATCTTTGCTTATACTAGAAGTTTCCAATGCCTTATTGATCATGGGAATCTATCCTATGCATTTGATAAGTGATATGCCTATGATTCAGTGTTTGTACAGTTGCATATTTGTATAAATTAGTTTTTCAAAATGGTTGTCTTCACTCTCTATGACAATACACCATTTATACAATTATAGATACAAATTTGTTCTTCTATAGCTTTTAGACACATTATGGATTCCATATAGCATTATTTTGGATTGGGAATCTCAATTGCATAACTGCTATTGCAAATTATTTTGGATATTGCTTGGTTTAAACTGCTATTCTCTATAGCTTATCTACACATTATTTGACACTGATAAGGCACCACATATCTCTTCTATCACTCACTTATTCAGGTTGTCTATGGATTCCAATATCTTCACTAGTTGGACTTGAAATTTCCCTCCCTGCTCCAGGAACCTTTTATGAGAAAATGGAATAGGAAAAGACATTGCTTTTGTACAACACCTAGCACAAGTACATGTCGAATCTATAGACTTGGAAAAACACAAACCTCTAGAGGTCAAACATTTGATCCAACATCATTTTCAAGTAGGTTATAGAGTCCTATACAGTTAGTCCATTAGGTCCAACATCATTTTCCAGTAGGATATAGAGTCCCCTACAGTTAGGCCAACAAGGGCTCAAGAGCCAACAACACAACAATCTGCAATAAATTCTAGTGACTAAAAGTGAGAAATCTTTGTAATTGGCAAGGTGTACAAAAGTAAATTGCAATCCAAAAGATGGAATTGGCTACTTATTACTTTTGGGTCTATAAACAATATTTTAATATGGAAGACAATACATCCATCCATGTATAACTTGAAAGGATTTCATTCAACTATTGTTATTGTCAATGATAGCTTGGGTATAGTGTGTTTGAATATAGAGGTGGGACAAAGGTTCATGATGTAGGTAAGCTTTGAAGAACTTACTTTTCTGCACATTAAACAACAAAGGGGAGAAATCCATGAAATTCAAGATGGAACCCTAGAGCAAACTTGCAATTAATGTTTCTTGCACCTATGATCTTTTGTGAACAAGATTAGCCTTTGGCTTTAATTGTGATATTATGAATATGGTTGGATTGTAAAGAAATTGGGAAATGTAGTTAATTTTTTTTCAAAATCTTACTGCAATTATTGCTTTGGGTATATTTAGAAATTTTCTTTTGGGTTTAGGAAAATGACAGATACTACAATGGTCCATGTTCGATGAATCATGAATATGATGCAGTAGAGTTCCCTGACATTTTAACTGTGAAATAATACTTGTCTAGGAGATATGTCATTTTACACTTGTTTAGTCTGGTATTTAGGGATGATTATATGATATTTACATGGAAAAAGCTTTCAAACATATTTTTGAAAGAATAGTGACATATTTAGGTAGAGATATTTGAGTGTGAAGTTTGGCACTTAAATTCTTTGCTTTGGTTTTGAAGGTTGCATGGGTAGCAGGCCAGTATGCAAGTATCACTTTTGCAGACCAGAGAAATTTTAGTGCAGCCTTACATAGTGTTGTAGCAGGATTGCGAGATCCTGAGTTGCCAGTGCGTGTAGATTTTGTGTTTGCTTTGAGATATTTTGTGGAGGCTTGCAAAGGTATATTTTGGGATCATTTCATGATACTCTTCTTTCTCAATCAATAAAAAAAGATCATATTGGTCATCAATTGTACTGTAAATCTTGTAAATATTATGAAATGCATATGTTTGATCTAAAGTTGTCAACCTATTTTTATAGATTTGAATGAAATTCAACCAATCCTACCGCAACTACTTGATGGTGAGTAGTAGTTTAGACTGTTTCTTGATCTAGTTTCACCAAAGAAATTTAGTTGATAGCAGTTGGTCTTGTTTCATTTTCTCAGATTTTTTCAAGCTTATGAATGAAGTTGAGAATGAAGATCTCATGTTCACCCTTGAAACTATTGTGGATAAATTTGGAGAAGAGATGGCACCTTATGCCCTTGGATTATGCCAGAACCTAGTTTGTTTTCTCTATGCTATGCTAAAAAAATGATAATAATTAAGTTGTAATTGCCTGGTTAGTATGTTACTTGGTTTGATATTTATTGCATGGTTATTCCTTTTTTCAGTACATGTTACTTTATTTAATAAAATATCTTACTCTATTTATAGGCTGTTGCATTCTGGAAGTGCATGCAATCTGCTAAAGTTGATGAAGAGCTAGATGAGTCAGGTGCATTAGCTGCTATAGGATGCTTGTGTGCTATAAGCACAATTCTTGAATCTGTTAGTAGGTTTCCTCACCTTTTCCCTCAAGTGGAAACTATATTGTTTCCTATCATGCGAAGAATGCTTAGTACTGATGATCAAGGTATCTGCTTCCCCCCCTTTTTTCCTAGGCTATATAGAGACTAGTTTTTTGAAGGGAAAAAAATGTTTAGAATGTCTATCATTTTGAGAGATCTTTTCTATGATTTTTGTGCTTTTTCCTTGTTATTTTGACACCCCTTTATGGTCTAATTGTTGCTACACAATAGTTTCATTGACATCCATAAATGCATTTGATTTTGTTGTGCATGGTAGAAAGGAAATAAATGCTTACAGGTCTTTTTTTCAAATGCTTAATTTCTAGCTCATTTGTGTATACTACCTGTTTCTATCTTGTGAAGATGGAACTTGAATATGTTTTATTTAACATAGCATACAACTTTTTAAAGTTCTTGTCTTGTAATAGGAATAAAAATTCATTTTTTTCAGACATTCCTATCTTTTCCCTTGTCTCAAAGAGTTCTCTCTTTTGTGTTAAAGTGGAATTCCTATCCAACTATAACATCTGACAAAAATTCCCCTACCATTATACTTTGGTGCATGTTCAAAGCCCATCCCAAAGCTCCCATTTTGGCAGAAGCAGGGAGGACTCTAGCAAAAAAATTGGCTTTATACCTGCCAATTGCATTCTTTTGAAAGTTTCACAAGCCTTTTCAACAAACAATTTTCTGCAAAACCTACAATCATTGCATTCCATGAGATGACATCTTTTTGAGGCATTTTTTCAAACAATTCATGTGCCTTTCCTGTGCTTCCACATTTTTCATGCATATCTACCAGAGCATTTCCAACCATAACATTTGACAATAGATCCTTGATTTGATAATAGTACAGTTCTACACAAATAGCATAGACCGATGCACAGTAAGGTAGTTTGGGTTGACATTGCATGCATCCAATACTATGTACTATTCAAGATGTCTTACCTGCAAACCTGCCTTGCATTTTTAGATAAAATCCTTTAAAACAATAATGCATGCATACACTCTCTTGGCTGAATTTGTTCAAGCACAAGCACACGATTATGTTTTAATAGAATTTCCTATTCAGTGGTCCCCTTAGCAAAATCTGGTATGTTTTTGAGGCCATTCACAATGCTTGCATGTCTTCTAATGGTTCTTTTCATTCAACAAGACCTTCATTCTTAGAGAGGTTTGGCCAAACATACCCTAGGGTGAGAGGTCTATAATGGGTCAATTTTAAAGTGTTAACATTTAGAACTTCTAGCCAAAGTTTGATTAAATAGGATAATAGACAAACTACAACTGCCTTGGGACAGTGGTTCCCATTCAATATCTACTTTTAGTTAAGAAAGACATAACTTCTTGATGCTCTCATTCAATCCCTTGAGTTTTGACGAAAGCCCCACTTAATAAATTATGTTAACTTATATTCTTGTTGAATCTTCCTCTCTGTCCAATTACCTCTTATTCACTGCTCTTTTTCTCTAAGACTCTAATTAGTTTCCACTTTGGCTTGTTTACAGCTATAGAATTTAACTCAATTAAAATTTGTAGACTTTTCATAGGGTTTGCTAGAGTCTTCCAATCAATTTCTCTTCCCAAGTTCATAACTAGGAAATTGTGTTCCTTCAACACCTATACTTTTTAAATAAAATGAAGTATATTAGAATAGCAACCGTTGTTTTTTAATGCAAGGTATATGACAACATACATTAGACACTCAAACATGTACATAATGCATTTTAACTAGATTTTATACCTTGTTGGCATCTAGGATGTACAATGAATAAACACCCCTTAGTTTTGTTTAGGCCTAGTCATTTAATTTCAATTGCCTACATTTCCAAGTAGTGAAATTGAAGGCACGTTCTCCTAAGGAAACTAAAATGTTATAGTTTTTTAATTTCTAATTCTTTTGAAGGCAACAACCTTCTCTGTTTACTAGTAATAATGACAATTGTAAATGGAGGGCCTCTCTTGAAACATTAGAATGGTAGAAGCAAACTTATTATATGAAAGACAATCAAGTTGATTAGTGAAATAGAATACCATCATGCAGGCTAATGGATTCATGGAATCTATCATTCACACATGGAACTTTGCAAGTTACATCTGTTTCTTGTCATGCCTTGGTCCTTCGATGGTTTGTTCTTGTTATTTTTATTTTTTGGTGAATGATTGATTCCATTGGCCTACAAGCCTGTATTCTTTTTCACTTTAATCATCTTGATTGTCTTTCATATAATAAGTCTGGTTCTTCTTATCTTTCTAATGTTTCAAGAGAGGCCCTCCATTTGTAACTGTCATTTTTACTAGGAAACAGAAAAGGTACTAATTGATCCATTTTTATCAACTAAGGTTTAGTTAATCTTAAGAAGCCATGGTTATACTAACACAAGACCTTTCCATCACTAAATATCTAATATAGTTTATTATGACCTAATTTATGTAAGTACTGCAACAAAATTGAACTTCAAAATTAAATGATCTGAGTGCCAATGAATACAAAGAATTCATAGCACAAATATTACTTCATAGGGTATACCAGTGAATATTACTTTCTGAAATGCGCCTATGGGCTGCCTAATCAAAAATTCAAACTGAAGCAAAGATCCAAAGAAACTTTGTCTTAATTCTTAATGTAAATAGGGAGGCCAACATTTTATATGAATGCTCAGTTATGTCCAACATTATTATGTTCACACTAAAATCTCAAACCTATGTGCAAACACATTGTTTGAAATGCAAGTACTTAACCAAAGATTGGATTATCCTATTACAATGCAACATATGATATTTGTAATAGCATGACCTAGGTTTGTTGAGTTTGTGGTGTGATACAGGATACATTCAATCTAAATGATGTTTACCAATCATTAAGAAAGTGGTACTTCAAAATATTATTGAGGTCCCCTTTAGAATTTTAGTGTTGTGAATGTGATTTATTTGTTCTAAAATGTGGCAGCATTTTAATACAGTTACAATATTGTAATGATCATTCAAAGATTGCATATGAGTTTGTGCAATATGATTGTGGATAGAAGCATGTTTCTTTCTGCAATACACTAAATTTGATATATTTTAATGATCTGGTTACAACTCAGTATTTTCACTTTCACTGCTCCTCACTCCTGTCAACTTGACTCTATTACCCAAAAATAGGCACCAATCTTGGTTTAATCAAGCTCAATCAATTTAAATCAACATGAACAAATCTAAAACCATTATTAGTTTAGTTAGTTAATGCAGTTCATGGTTTCACCATTTTCCAGGGAATAGTCTTCATGAACTACTGTGAATCGTGTATCTTGCTTTCACCTTGCACTCATTGCAACTGTGTTGAATAAGCTATATAGAGGTAGTAAGGTAGCTAGATGCTCTCAGCCTAGTGACAACTTTTGGGATTGAATCAACAATGGGGCTTAGCTACCAAGTCATTAGTCTCTTCATATTTTTTCAACCTCTAGGAATACCCTCCTGAGCTTAAGTTGAGCTCGAAGTGTAGGAGAGAGTACCCCCTCTCATTGAGTTGACCTTCAACCCTCCATGGTCTATTGATGAACAACTTTCACTTTCTTAATGACAACCTTGGCCTCGTGAGTGAATTTTAGTTCTAGGAAGTGAAGTAACGGTTTTGGGACACAATAGGCATAATGGAAGGCTCCTCTAGCAATGGTGGTGAGATGGAACCCACTCAATCCTTAGCTTTCTCCACTTCTTCTTTGTCACTTTTAATCATTGACAAGAACTTGGAGCTCTCTTTTGAATGGGAAACTGGTTACTATTTGCAATTTCCTCCAATGTCTTTGCATTTGCAGACTTGTGCCCCTGCTATTTTTTTGGCCCATAATTAGCTCTAGTTTTTTGGCTCTGTGTTTGGGAAATTGTTACAATATATGTAGCTCGCATAAATGATCTTTCTTATCTTCCCCAAGATCTTGAGTATCTGAATTCCCCTCATTTGACAAAAGCAAAACACCTTCGAAGATTCAGAATATGGATTAATTAAAATGTCTGCCTGTTCTACTATGTGCTGACCTAATCCCGTGTGTTGATTTCCATCCTTATCAACTATCCTCTGCAACTAAACTGAAAATGAACCAAGAATCTTGGATGACTTGTGTTCAATGATCTTGTGTCTGAGTTTATTGCAATGAAAACATTTGACTGGAAGACCTTCATAATTCAGAATTTGAGTCCAAAAGCCTATGTTTGAAAGAATGTCAATAGAATGGTGCAATGGTTTGGACAGATCAATGTAAACCAACTTATACTCAACTTAGATTTTTAGATATTTATTTATGCAATCATCACATACATTACATTTTGTTCTTAAGTACAAAGCAACTAAAGAAATCTGAATCTGCATATAATTTACTAATTTGAGAATTTAACAATTTAAAGCAAATGTTATCTAATAACCAAACTTGTAAATTATTGTTTTACATGTCTTCATAGCTTTAAACTGTTGTTTTAACTATTATTTCCATTAGTAGGATTGTCCTTTAACCTCTTAAAAAGTGAAATTCTTTATGAGATGGAATTTGGATAAGATCTAACAAAATAACTCCATGGGATGATTTGCATTAAACTTGAATTCATTTTTCTAGTATTCGATGTGATATATATTTTGTTTTATAGAAAAAACCACCCATGCTTGACAATAGGGAAGAATGAAAGCACTGCAACAATACCAATGAATTCCATGTGCAACAATCTTGGAGATGAATTTAGATGCAGTGTGGGAATCAGAACATACAAGTGAAGGTTCTTAACAACTCTAATAGTTGTACCAGGGGCCATTCTTAACAAACCAAATGCAATTGATAACTTTTCACTATGGTGGCAGATAAATGATTCTTTATACCCTATTTCCTTCATTTTCCAAGCCAATTTCTCCTACTTTGCATAGCTCTGCCATGTTTGTGGATGTGATCTGTCTCCTACACAAAAAACATGTACCAATTTACGGCCTTCAATCCAACTACATCCAGGTATCTTTTTAATTCCTCTATCTTTCATCAATCTCTTTACTATTTGAACCTCGTACAAATGTTTTAGAGAACATAAGTTGCAGCATTTTTAGGATCTAACTAAAAAAGTAGTGTTGCTAGAAATGCTCAGCCTATATTCATATATGATCCACATGTACCACAGATTTAACTAGCATCTTAGTAATAATGTTTAGGGTGTCCTCAATATAGCCAGCACGGGCACAAAGGTCAACCATGCACACCTAATGATCAACTATATATGTAAATTGTAATGCAATAAGGGTTATCAGATGATTGGCAGAACTAATCCTTCACTCCCGCCGATAATCAATTTTCTCCCTGATATGCTTCTTCAGGCCATCAATAGGATGAGATCTCCTGTTCCTGCAATGGTCTGATGGGGATGTCATTGGTGGAGTTTGTGCTTGTCATCGGGACTTGGGTGGTGGTTCCAATGATAGGTCTATGTTCATGTGTTTGGTGTACCATTCGGCGGGAGTGTGACCTACCATTCTGGGGTCTCACCGATTAAATGTGCTCGTTGCTCATTATTAGGATCTTGGTCATAATTTTCAAGCTAATGTAATGGCCTACATGATACATCTTCATCTCCGAGTTCTCTAGATTGAATTTCAATTTTTTATCTTTTGCTAGAAACATTTGAATATTATTATTGGGTGATTTATGAATTATGGATCATCCAGACCCATTTTATAGATCTTTAAACAATAACATTTTTTATAATTAATTTATGTTTGATCTGATCTACAATTTTAAGCGGATGAGGCTTAAGAATTGATTGTAGGAGGGGAAGAGAGAGGTTGGATGTGGATGAGGATGTGGTGTGTTGTGGCCTGACAAGGTACTATTTCATTTTTGGAAATCTATTTAAGGTGTAATTAATAGTAATTTACTATTCATGCATCTTGCTTTGTGCCTAGCATCCTTGTGTTGTTTTGTCCTCGAACACATCCTATTGTTTGCAAGAGATATGAATTGTTGAGAAATGCATAGAAAGGCATAATAAGAGCACATGTGTTGAGAAATACTAAGAAGAGAATGCCAAAAGCTTGAAGATTTAAAGCTTTAATGCTGCATTTTCGTGCCAATATGGTAATTTGGGATTTTCCGCACTTTCACACCAAACAACTCATAACATTTGTTGCACTTTCAAAAGTCTCCTGCTATATTATATTTGATGCAGTTCCTCACCTCTACACTACTGCATAGATCTGTAATAGTTCCAATTCCTTATCTTGTGCTTATTAACCAACAAATCCTCAATGCAAGGCAATGCATCTCCTCAATGTAGGCACTCTAGCACAAAATAACCCATAGATATGTTTATCGCTTTGATACCATATTACAATTATATTGTTGAGCCGTTGAATATTACATTGCATAGAGGCTTGTTAAATAAGCCAGAGAAAATGAACTACCTCCTAAAAATGAGGAATAACCTCATGCCAAGTAAACCTCTATGTACTAAAATGTGCTAATGATAGCATAAGAGTAACCAAACTAAAAATCTATGCCTCTAAAATGCTAGCATATGTCCATTGTACATATTAATGCTATAACAAAGGTACATTAATCTAATAATTATCATTTATCCATAGATAAAATAAATTGATTCCCCAAGACTATATGGTAACAAACACTAAACTAATACCATGCACGAACCTATGAGAGATGATTTTAAGTGATGCTTATGTGATAAAAATCAGCGACAGCCAAATAATGCCATAATTGACATTGTAAGATTGTGGTGCAAGATTATATTATTTAATGATGAATCATCTGCCATGGGAACCTGATGATTGTATTGTGGAGGAAACTAAACAATATGATGTCATTGAACAGGATATCAAACATCAGTCCAAACTACATCTACAATTGGTCTTGATAATGGAAAACTGGTCATCTAAGTAATATACACGACTGTCATTTGATTGTGTTTGGCAATAATAATGTTGAAATTTGAAACCTATATTGAGAGAGAATACTCCCAATGTCAAAATTGAGGATGCTGATATGGCTTAGTTGATTGTAGTGTTCAATCTAATTTTTATTGATTAGAAGATGAAGAAATAATTGATGGTTCAATAGTTGGTCCCTTTTCATGAGAAGAATTGTTGATGGTTGATGATTTTCTCCATTTTTGTTAGTGGCAGATCAATCTTGATTAGACACAAATACCAATGTAGTCGTGGGGTATTCAAGGAATGCTTGCCTTGGAATTGTCTCAGGGTCAATAGGAGTGATAGTACCTTGTCCACGTTTGCTAATTTTACTACCTTTACAATCCACCTGTTCAAACAAATTGTAACTAATGTCTTTTGCATGCTTCTCAAAATCAATAATGCTAATTTCAGACTAC
The DNA here is from genome assembly GCA_007258455.2 of Sequoia sempervirens. Taxonomy (NCBI): domain Eukaryota; kingdom Viridiplantae; phylum Streptophyta; class Pinopsida; order Cupressales; family Cupressaceae; genus Sequoia; species Sequoia sempervirens. Next base: position 54,016,412 of record VDFB02075321.1, on the reverse strand, counting down.
TCATAATAGATCTGGAGCCTAATGTGCAAACTAGGAAAGGTCGATTCAAAGTTCAAACAACATGTATAAGATACAAATTGAGAGTGTATGGTGGAAAAATGTGTCATAGATATTTCTCAGAATTCATATGTTCAAAACAAAGTCATGCCTAGACAAAACACTCTCATGGAAATTTATGATTTATGAGAAGAAAATTTACAGAGCTTAACTACAATTGAAAAAAATCATTTAGGAGAAGAGATATGATGGAGCTTAACTGCAATTAGTTTGTCCTCAAAATCTGTTATTTAAAAAAGAAAAGTATTTTTTTCCAAGGGTTGCCCTGGGCATGCCGAGGGTTCATCCTTGGGACTGTAGATTTTGTCTTGGGTACGTAACTCACATTTCTTGGTATGAACCCTAGGTGTACCGTACCCAGGAGGGACAAGACCCAAGACCTATACCTAGTCTGGTTCAGTATGGGTATGCCTCTGGAAACAAGTGAACTCAGTAACATAGCATTTTATCGATTGGGGGAAACTGTAGTGGGGCACTTGATTGCACATTGCATCGGCCAACGCATATGGAATGCATAATGTGAGACACATATGTGGTATTTGAGATTCAATGAAGAATTATTTTCTATTTTAAATCTAGAAAATTAATGAAACACGTCCACTTGCAAGTACCATATATAGCTAAAGATAGATTATGTTTCTAGGATGCAGACATTTGGATCATACTATCAATAATCTTTACCATTTCTTGTAAAAAAAATGCCATTTGAGAATGAAATTAGAAGGGTTTCAAATGGGTTCAGTGGACCTAACTGAAGCTGATATTCAAACACAAAGTTTGAATCATGTAACGTAGTTATGCCATTTTTTTCTTCCCTTGTCTATCTCTCAAATTATGGCCACTGATGAAATTTAGTTAGGATTCTTAGCATCTATGATTTTGTTTGAGACAGTTGAATCCACTAGCGAGGCCCATGTTTGTATCCATTTTATTTCATCATAAACTATATTGGTAGGACTAGGAACCATACTCTTGTATCATGGCAGAAATGCATTCAATAAATCTAGCAGTAAAATATTTGTGACTTCCTGAGAACTGCCCTACAACATCTGGAAGAACTACTACAAGAAATACTTACCAAGTTAAATCTCTTCTATTTTAGTTACCTTATCCTCTCTTTCATTTGGAGAGGTTGTTCAATATGAAGGATAGATGTATACAACCCAAAATATATCTTATTCCCTTCAAACTCTCCCATCTTTGATACATGGCCTACTAAACACTATTTACAATTACATGGAATTTTATAAATGACTTAGTTGCCACCTTTCTCCTTTCCATTTCTAGGAACATGATTCTTAGCATATCCATTAGTATTTCATCCACTTTGGTTACCATCTAATTAATTCAAACACGTAATGCTCTGCTTTATCAAAAGGATCAAATTCAAAACTTTATCTGATAGTTAAATAATAAATTCATTCAATCCCTATCAATATAAACTGATAAATATAATTTTGAAGGTTATTAGAGATTTTATCTTTCCACAGTCCATAATAATGAAAATAAATTTTCTAGGTGAAGATAGAAGAAACTATTGTCATCAATGTTTTGGATCACCCGATTTTCCCTTCTTTAGTATGGATAGATACATGATTCTGTCATTGTGATTCACCAAAGAAATATATTAAACTCGAATAGTTGTTTCAAATTAAATGATTGTAGCAACTAATTAATATGATAAGACTTAGTTTACTAAGGTGATAGGAGTATTTTATTTTTTTTATGATGGGTCTCCAAGTAATACTTAAGCCAATACTATCATCAATGTTAAGGATTTGCTCATATTTATTGCTTTCAACTGCCTCAGTATTTATTTTGAGATAATGATATTCATCCACAATGGCCTGTGTCTTTAATTTTGGTGTTATGCTTAGTTGTACAATAATTTTTTTCTAATTCCAATTGCTTAATCCTTTCATAACATATTTCTTCAATGTTTTATGTCCATTATATGGAACTCTGCATGAATACCCAGTATCAGATACACAACTTTAATGCATTGGCTCCATCCTTAGATGTTCTCAACATCTTTTTTAGATTACTTCGTGGTGTAGAAATTAATTTTATGTTTTGTTTCTTCATAATCCTTGAGATTTTATTGGAGATACCTTAGATATATTGCTCTTCATTCCATGGGATTTCCCAAGGCCTAGTCTAGCACATCAAAAGATCCTAATAATCAATTTTCCCTAATAGCCATTCTTCTTAAAGACCTTCCTCAAATATGCTAGTTCCTGCTCCAGATGTTCTTCATTGAATATTCCATAGGCCCTTATTGTAAGAATTTTTAACATGCAGCTTTTTTGAGCCAAGTGGTTGTGAGAACTCAAATGTAGGTGGAGATCAGTGTGGATGGATACTTTTCCAGTAAACGTGTTGCACTATTGACCTATCATCCTTCTTGGAGAGATGCATGTCTAAGAAACAAAGGATTCCATAACTTTCAATTACGATGGTTGTTTCAATTAACAGAGTAGCAAATTAATTCATACAAAGCTACATATAACATTCTCAAGATATAGATGTTGGGTGCAACTTGGGAAAAAGAAATAGGCAAAAATGCTTGGAGACCTTCACTGACTTTAGGAGGTTGGGTTCCCAAAGACCCTTTCTAGTTGGTCAAGGGCATCAACTAACTTAAGGTCATTTTCCTCTCCCCTCAACTTTTCTCCTCTTCCTCCTTCGAAGAGGGAAAACCTCTCCTTACTAGTCAAGTGCCTAATGACCCTTGGCCTAACAATTGAGTGGTTCACTCTTATGTGGGTCAATCCATCAATTCATGGTCTTTTATGCTCACTGCTTAACCAATTGGTTGAAGGAGAGTGGCACTTATGCACTCTCCCTATTATTTGATGCTTTGGGGATGAAAAGTCATTATCAATATTATATTTCCTTATTGTTTGACTCTAAAATTAAATATTTAGTCTGCACTTTTTGATTTATAATGGTAATAGTAAATGGATGAATAAAAAATCCGTATTGTGATAAACTTTCCCTACTTGTGCAGTTTTGTTAAGTTTATGACACCAGTTATGGGTCTGGAAGGTTATTGGGATCCTTATCCAATAGATATGCAGTTTCAACCACCTTGCGTTGTCTTGTCTACAATGGGAATATCAAAACCTGGTAAAATACAAGGGATCAACACTAAGGACCGTTCCACACATTTGCACCAGTGACATGTCTATGTACCTTCTTCTAGACAGAAGACTTTGTTTCTTTATAGAATGTCACTTGACTTTGCACCTATATTGAAGCATATTCCTTTCATGCATATGTTGTGGAGACATTTTGCTAATAAGGTAAAATCCTAATAATTGTTTTATTCCTAATTAGTTGTTGTGATGGTTTTTAGATTCATGGCAGAAAGTGGGCTTTTTCAGTTTGAAATATTTCATACTCTACAACATCGGATTCCTACTACTTTCTGGGAGAGCTCTCAAGGTACTTTGTTTCATTTGCCTTTTAACCTATATAAATGCAACAATAAGGTAGAAATTTTAATTTATTTATATATGTTATTAACTCAATTGAGATAGAATTTGTGATCAGCTTTAGATCCCTATTTTGATATTAGGTGTTTTATCTTGATATTAGATGTTTTGTCTTGATAGCATGTCTAATCTAGGATTATTGTTGCCCAGAGATGTGACTCTGTCCAGTATGGTTATCTTTTTGGCTAAATGGCTAGCATTGTATCTTTGTCTATGACTTGATGGGTATAATCTTGTATTAAAACATAGCTTAATTCATTTACCATGAAAATGGTTCTGAAAAGAGTTATAGGTTATGGATTCATTAAAGTCTTAAAGATGAAAGGCATTGGTTAAAATTTTATAAAATGCCAAAGTGCTTAAAATACTTAAATAAAACCAAGACTCATCTCCAAGTATCTTCTCAACAATTCCTAACTGTTGCAATCACAACCTTCATGTAGAGTTTGTCCCCATTGCAATTATGTATTAGACTAAGCTTATCCTATTGTTTAGTATATTGATCCTATCCCCATTGCCCAGTGGTATATCAAACTAAGCTTGTCCCCATTGCTTTGTGTACTCAACAATTCACAACTTTCCTTGGGGATGCACATAACTCAGTTGATGAACCAAGTGGGAAATTATGTCCATAACATGGCAACATTTTTTGGAGGTCTTGTTGTGGGATTCATAAACAGTTGGCAAGTTTCCCTTGTAACTCTAGCTACTGGTCCATTTATTGTGGCTGCAGGAGGAGTTTCAAATATCTTTCTTCATAGGCTTGTTGAAAACATTCAAGATGCATATGCTGAAGATGCTAGCATTGCAAAGCAAGTTTGAATGGGGATGGGGCCAGAAGGGGGGAGGGGGAGGTGGGCGAGGGGCGAGGGGCGAGGGATGTAGTTTGTATAAATTAACTTGTTAAGTTTTTTTATTGTGTTTAAAAATACATCAAATCACTTCTTTGGTTAATTTCTAGGTTGCTAGCCAATGTTGCTACATTACTTAGTAAGGATGATACCATAATCATTTTGTGTCATTTCTACTTGATCAAACTACTTATTGTACTCTACTAAAATTCTATGTATGTTTTCATTAATGTGCAACTTTTATTGAGCTAGGAGATAGGAAGCCTGATTTATTCTCTAGCAACTATAACAGTCATCATCAATTTATGGATAGATTGGCCATTTGTATTAAATAATACATTAATTTACATCTTTGGTTTATTGCCAAATTATTGATTAGTTTTGCCATTTTTGGTACAGTGTTATATTTTGATGAGAATGGTGTGCTATAGTTTAAATTTTATTTTTTGCTTAGTCCATCAAAACTTTTCACAGTTATATTAGTCATTCTTTTCACATCACAATATTTGTACATTGTTATGGATGTTTATAGCAAAGGAAATGTGTTCCTCTTGGGATTCTAAGTTATAATAAGTTCTTTTTCTATACACCATTTCACAAGCATAAGGTTTCTAGCTATAGCATGGATTATGAGCATGGCAGAGCCTTCATACATGCCATGTGAACCCTCTGAGGAGGAGTTTCATCTGTGTCTAAGAAATAGACTTATTTTATGTAGCTTAATCAATAAGGTTCAGCCAGGAGTAGTGCCAAAGGTGGGAGCATGTTGTTGACATTAACTAGTTAATTTCATTTATCAACATTTCATAATTTTCCAATTGACTTCTTGCTTTTCTGCTTTATTATGCTTACAATCATGATAATAATGTCTACATAATTGGAAAGTCGGTGGTTGAAAATATTCCATCACTTTGTCCTAAAGGCCAGCCTTATCTGCTTATCAATATTTTGAGAATGTCATAAATTTTCTTGTAGCTGTTGAGAAGTTAAAGTTGCCAACATTTGAAGCTTTTGATTTAGAACAAGTGAGCATGCTCATTCCAATATTATTAGATTCTAAATAATTAGTTCTCTATACTTTTTTCTAATATTGTTGTTTCTTCAGGGGAGCTTGCAACTAGGTTCTACAACAAAAATTGTAGACTGTATTTTGGCTTTGAAATCTTACCATGAATGGAAGAAATCTAGAGGAAATGGTTCTTGGAAGTAGACAGGCCTTTTGAAGTCCCCTATGCTTCTCAGAATTGCAGGATACCCTCAATGTACCTCTTCTTGTATGGTTGCAAAGGCCTTTGAAAACCTGTTAAATCCAATAGATGGTAGCATGCAAAAGAATTGCAAGCAATTGGATCTTTCAAGATGTGAAAAGCCTAAATTTATAGATGCAGTGAAGGTTAAAGAAAGTGTTCCTAGATAGGGCAGATTCAACAAGATGATGTTGAACATAGACTCACTAAAATCTCACACTGTAAAGGTTATATTCATGACCTATTTGTGATGAAGGGACTAAACTCCATTATCTCATGTTTTTCATTGTTATTTCATGTTTTGCAATGCTTGAATTGAAATATAACTTCATTCCTAAGTACATGATGGGTTATTGCATGTTTATGGTTGGCAGACCTAATTGGAGCTTGGCTAAAGAGTTTTGTTGTAGGCATTGAGAATTCAAAGGAAAACATTAACCATAATCTTTCTTAACTGCTACAAGCTGCAACACTGGTATGTAACTTTGCTATCATCCATATTTTATGAAATTGTCATTGGAGCTTACCATTAGTGTAGATTTATTTCAGAACAGTAAAATTAATAAATGCATCTATATAGTATATAGGTTATTTTGTAATGCATGCGCTTGCTAGATATGACCAGATGGGCTGAATATGGGTTGTTTGCATTTGTAACAAGATTTTGGTAAGAGAAATTGTACATTTAATTTCATCAACGTTCTATATCACACTCTGTGATCCGTCATTAGGATAATTTTCTTTAATCCTGGTGATGGATCACTGACTGTGATCTGGATTGTCAATGATATTAAATGTTATTTTTACCAAAAGCTTGTTTAGTATATCATAGACTCTGCAAATTTCATGTTTATTATGTTTGCATGTGTTAATTTTTAGTTGGTTGTATGGTGTTTTCCTAGAGTTGGGGAATGCATTTGACAACTATGGGATAAAGCTGTAACAAGTCTAGCATATTTTTAACTTCTATCCATTAGCCTTTTGTATAGAGGAGATAGGAATGACAATTACTTCATGTAGGTCTCTGGAGAATTTGCAAATGTGTCTTCTAAGCATGTGGCTCCAAATGGTAGTACAGGTGGAAAGCGAGTTCATTCACTCCCTTATACTGATCCAAATTAGCCAGGTATTTAATTTGTATCATAATTCAATATGTTCTAGGATTGGAGTACTCTATTTGAGGCTTTCATTTTTATCAATGGACCAAACTCAAATGATTCGAATATATAATGATGCATTTTTATAGTTCATGTGAGAATTGTGTTATCTGATAAAAATCTACTTCCAAATATGCTTTTGATGGATGTTCACATCCTCATCCAAAGCTCCAATTCACACACACACAAGGACACTTTCAAGCGTATCAATTACAAATTTACAATCAATAATCAAGCTATTGATCAACTTTTCAAGAATAAGGCAGTTGTATATCACTAATTGAATATTGTCTATTTGTTTGTTGTCTTGCATGAATTCATCTTTTTAAAAATTGTAAGAGATAACTAAGAAACATTATATCTAGCACCTAAGTTTAGGATGCCATAGTTGGAAAAGGAAAATAAAATGTTTGAATTTTATCCTTTGTATTATTTAACTTTTTTGAGTTTATTGACGTGCAAATTTTGAAACCTTATTTTCAGGCTACAACTCCAAATTGGAGAAGTGAAAGGTGAATATCGGCGAGGAAGAGTTTAGAGGAGCTGAAACCAATAGCAGCGAGAAAGCTGTGGATTTGCAAGGGGATTAAATGGGTCAAACCCCTATAGGAGGTCATTGCCCTTCCAAAAGGACTACAGTTAAGGAAGGGGAAAACAGTATAAGTATATGAAAGTAGGAGTATTCTATTTATATAGTGCCTATAAGTTGTACAGTGTCACTGAGACATTGAATGTAACCAATAAGATTTTGATTTGCCAAGGAGGCTTAATAAAGTAAATTTTCAGAGTGGTTTTTTCTCCACTCATAAATACTGTGTTATGGCTCCTCTTGATTTGTAATATGTTTGTGTTTGTGTTTGATCAATCATATTTGTTCAAATGTTTTAGTCTTCATTTCATGGTGCTTCTTCAACATTTGAATATCTATGATACTTGAAGTTTACATGCATTAATTTGTAAGGATTAATGAAGTTAGATTTGATTTGTAATGACTAAATATATGACTAAAGTAATGACTACATTAATGACTAAATACATGATTAAATTAATGACTAAATATATAAGTAAAATAATGACTAAATAAATCACTACCATGACTAAATTAATGACTAAAACAATGACCAAATCAATGACCAAATTAATGACCAAATCAATGACTAAATAAATGACTAAAGTAGTTTAGTCATAAATTTGGTGGTATTATAAATGACTGCAAATAAACCACCAAAATAGTCACGTGACTAAAATTAATGATTAAATATATGACCAAATCAATGACTAAATAAATGACTAAAATAGTTTAGTCATAAATTTGGTCGTGTTATAAATGACCAACAATAAACTACTAATAGTCACGTGACCAAAAATAGTCATTTATATGCAATTTTTAATAGTTTATTTAGTCATATATTGTTGTTTGTGTACTAGTGGTACTAGAAAGATGAAGCATGAAAAATTATTCGTCTGTGCAATCTAAACCTGGAATTGCGAAGAACACTAAAAATGGCCTCCATTTGACCCTTCAAAATGCATTGGAGAGAAAACAATTGATTTTAGCTTCAACCTATAAGAAATAATGGAGAAATGACGCCTAAGCATGCATAAAATATCCATTTTGGAGGTGGAAGTGTCAGTTAGGTACACCAACCCTAATTGAGGAGTCAATCCCTATGCATGCCTTGTTAACTAGAAGTTCTTCTCTAATTTTAAGACGCCATATGCAAGAGGAAGCATGCAAAAATCACAACTGAGAATCAACTGGGCCCACTTTGACTTTTGGCACCCAAGCTTAAGGGAGTTTGAAATTTTTTAAAGATTTTCAACTTTTGTTGTGATGAACCGCCTTTGTTTGAACTTGAATTTTGGATGCTTGGTTGATCTTGAAGCTTAGCTGACAGATTCATCGCGAAGTTGGATCAAGTCTAAAGAGATGTTCTTGGGAGTCACGAAGTTTGAAAGCTACATTTGAGGCCCCAAAAATTTGGGCGCCTTTTCGAAGAAGGGTGCATTTTTCTCAACACAGCCAAATTTCCGTGTTTTTCAATTTTCCTTTGCCTCCAGCATTTTATGCTTGATCTTCATTTGTGAGTGTTTGACAGGTCCCATGAGCTTGCAACTGGATTCATTACAAAGCTAAAAGGTTGTTGAGAAGAAGCCTTGGAGAAGATAGCTTCTAAAAACTTCATTTAGTTGCTCAGAATGATGGGCACCCCTAGCCAGCAGGGGCACTTTTTCCTTGATGTCCATTAATTCATCCTCCATTTTAGGTGCTTGAATGATCAACAGTTGTTGTCATTTGATATGTCTCATGGACTGGTGAACAAATTCATTGTGAAGCTAGACTAAAGCTGGTAAGATCAACTGGAGATAGTCAATGTAAAAAGTGACATTTGATGGCTCTTATTCTTGGGAACCCCTGGGCTACAAGGGTCATTTTTTTCCATAACTACCATTTTGGATGTTTTTTGACCTTCAACATCTACTGCCTTGGTCATCATTTTTCGATGTTTGACAAATCAGATGGATTTGCTTGATGAACCGCTGGAAAGCTAGCATAATTCTAGAGAAGATGACTAGTTTTGTAAATGTTAACCACTGCATTTGGCCTCTCAAATTCAAGGGATCCCCTGACCAGCAAGGGCGCTTTTGGCTCCTAAGTTGGTCATTCTTTGATGATTTTTACCTCCTTCAGTCTACATCTCCTTGTACTTAACAAATCTCCTAAGTTGGCTGGCAAGTTCACTACAGACCTGGAAGAATTTTGGACATCATCATCTAGAGGGCATAAACCCTAAAAACTACATCTGGCATGTTAAAATCTTGGGCACCCCTAGCTAGCAGGGGTGCTTTTATTCCCAGACTTAACCATTTTTTACAACTTGTTGATTATTCGTTCAATTAGCAGCTACCAGCTACCAACAATTACTCTAATCAGGTTGATATATGCAATGGAAATCTTGAAGAATTCTGAACAATATGAATATTTGAGCAAACCCTAGCAATTGCATTTGAGGGATCAAAACCCTAGGCGACGCTGGCTAGCAGGGGATCTTTTGAGCTCTAAACTCAAAATTGACTATGATTAAATCCTTCTGTTTGACTCATGATTCTAGTAGTTTGGAAAATTTGATTAATCTGATGATGGAATCATTGTGAAGATTGATCAAGTTTGAGATAAACATCTTATATGTTATTTGCTCAAAAAGTTACATTAGGTGCCCCAAAATTTTGGGAGCCCCTGGGCTACAGGGGTCATTTTTCACCATCAATGTTAGTCAAGTTTTGACTAACTTCATTTCCCTTAGTCTTTCTCTATTCTTCATTTGATCTTCAAATTCGGGCGTTAGATAGATCTTCTAGACTGGTTGGCAAGTTCATTGCAAAGCTGGAAGAATTCTGGAGAGGACTTCTTGGAAGTGAAAAACCTCAAAATTTTGATTTGTGCCTTTGAAACCTTGGGTGGCCTTGGCTAGCAGGTGCTCCTTTATTTCCAAAGAAAATTTTTGATGACTTTCACTACTTCAAAAACCCCCTCCGTTGTGAATCATCATTTCAAGCATCTTTCACCATCTTTGCTGGAGTGTTCGAGGCTTAGATTTCAACACCTAGTATCTGGCCATATGCCATTGTTGACCTCAGAGATCCTAACTTTTCTCCAAAAAAAGTGAAATAGACCCCCACCAGAGCTAAACTGACTTTTTCTTGATTATGACTTCATCAATGTGATTGTGAAGTGAAATAAGCCAATCAAAATTAATTTTAGTCAATTTTGGAAAGATCCTATTTTTTAAAGTTTTTTCTAAAAATATGGGCTTGAAAACCCTAGAATTTTCAAAATTTTCCAATATCTTATGGAAAATAAACCTATAAAAAGCCCATGCTTCATTTGACCTAAAACTGACTTTTGACAATAATTTTACAAGATTTATACCATTTTAATCAAAATGCCTTAATGAAGAAAATTTTTATTTTGGGTACAACATTAGGCTATGTCTGGTGACCATGTCAGATACTTACGGCATAGGAGAACCGAGATCTCTAAGTTTTAAAAATGTAGACTAGTGTGATATCAGTTAGGCATTGGAGTCAGGGCTTTCCTTATCACCTAAGAAGTTGAAAACTTTCTTAAAATCATTTAAAACAAGACTACCTAAATCACCTAAAAACATGACGAAATAGTACAGAACGAGGAAAAACATTACTACATAACATTAAAAAGAAAATTACTCCACCCTGAAGGAATGAAGTGCTTTGGATATTGTTCACTGCATGATAGTGGTAAGAGCCTTCCATTGATGTTGTTTCTGCCTGAAAGGCTTCACTTCTCTTCTAATGGGCATTGGAGGAGACAATCCTTTTGGGATGAAGATTCTTAGGTATTCATATATCCAAGCAAGGGTACTCTGACAAAAGTCAGAAAATGATGCAAATGGGAAAGTTGATACCCTTGCGGCATTAGTTTTGTTGTCATCCATCCTTGGGATGTTGAATTCTTCAAACTAGTTGATCGAGTTCCAAACTCAATTTCTGTAATGTCATAGGTAATTATTTCTAACTTGAAAATATCCTTTGATCAACTCATCAATCAGATCTAGATCACCTTTAACACATAGGAGTTTGATTCCCATGTCTTCGACATTTTTTTAGGCCTAATAAAAGTGCCTCCTTCTCAGCTTTAGTGAATTCCAATTGCTTAGATGGGTGCAATTATCCTTTAGGGGAGATGGTCATATCCCCTGCCTCATTGGAACAACCTCCATCAAATTGTATTTTCCATGACCTTGAGTCCTTTGTTAGTCTCTTTTCAGAACAAGCAATGTTTCGGTCTTCAGTTTCTATCTCTGATAGAGTCACATAATTACCAGGACCCATTTCAAGCTTTTCTTCTGCTAGAACAGATGACTTGAGCAATGCAGGTTGAATCACGACCTGCTCCTTTACAATCTTGAGAATTTGATCTAGTTGTTCTAGATGATCCTAAAGATATTCCAGTTGAGATATTTGTACCTTAGTCTTCATCATGGAAGCCACGATATTAAAGTTTGTTAAAGATGGATCTTGAGCAGCTAGCATAGTGTTCTCACTGGGGATTAGAAGTGGAAGGCACTTCTTTTCCTTTTTGTTTGATTTTCATCTTTCTTCTTCTTCTTTTTGTGCTTTGAATTGTTGAGCACGTTGAACACAGGCATTGAAACATTTTCATGATTCACCGTAGGAGCGTACTGACGGTATTCTTCTTCTTGTTCTTGATTGACGGGTTTTTTATCAATGTATCCCGCAATGAAGTCACCATCAAAGTTGTCCATTTGTGGTGAGACAACATTAAAACTTGGTTTTGGTACAAAAATAGAACTGGGAGCAGCTTCAATGTATCCCATGATTTGTTTCATCCTCAGATTCTTAGGGCATGTGGATCCAGTATGTGCATCAGTGTCATGGAAATAACAAAATACTGCATGGTGTGCAACTTCAATCATTGGTCTTGGTGGAGATGTTGGCAACTGTGGCTGAAGATTATCTCTCGTTGGTTGGTATGGTTGTTGAATTGGAGATCTGATAGAATTTATTTTCATCATGTCGGAAGTAATCATATCTTCCTCCAACTTGATGGCATGTTCTTGTGCACTCTTCAACTTTGTTTCTTTTGTCATCTTGAGGAAGAAGGCTATCTCTGATGGAAGAGCATTTATGAAACAACTTATCAAAATCTTCAATGATGGATCGAATGTACAAGAAAGTTTTGTAGCAAGATGATTAAAACTTGCAACAAAATCCCTTGTGTGTTCATTGTGCTCCATCTTTGAATTTTTAAGTTGGGAAAACAACAGGTGATTGTCTTCAATGGGCTTGAATCTCACCAAAAATTTATCCCTCATAGTTTCCTAGCTCATGATACTGCCTAGCGCCAGGTGATTGAACCAGTTGGTAGCATTTCCCGCAAGAGTCTCGACAAAGAGATGAATCGCGATGTCTTCATGTGCTATGTGTAAGACAATGCAAGTCGTTGTGAACGCATAAAATGTTCCTCTGGGTGTTGAGATCCATCATCGTGAAACCAAGGAAAGCACTTCCTTGACTCTTTAGGTAACTCATGATTTACCTAAAAATCCAAAGGTCCAATGTTATTACCCCAAGGTAATGGGGATGGATGTCACTAATTTCTATTAGCATTTCCAACATTATTGTTGTTATCATCCATTGCTTTTGTATGGATCATACAATAGGATGTTAGAGGGTCATTCCCGTGTCATAAAAGTGTTAGCTTTTCTTGAAGTTTTATGCCTTGTGCCCCATGGTGGGTGCCAGAAAATTGTTGGTGTTTCAATTTACACCTCTAGAGTGTGTATTGGAAACGGACAGCTATGCACAGTATTAACTTATCTTCAAATTAGGAGGGGAAGCTCCCTCTTTGGTTGATATGCGTAAAAAGTAAAGTAATCTAAGTTCATATCTTTTTGACTCGGCTGGTAGAGGCACAAAGTTATAAAACCAAATACATTATAGCTAAGGTTTTCTCTGTTTTCTGTAGATTTTAACTACAACTAGGCTAACACTAAAACTATCCTATCTCCTCTAGAAAGATAGAGCAAGAGGAATTAGGAGCAATTGGGAATGGTTGATGATAAACTTTATCTCAATATTCCCAAGGAGGTGAAACACTCTATCTGAGGTGTAGGCTGAAATAAAGGTTATTAGAAACAACATGAAACGACAAGCTAGTTCTTAGGATTCCCAAGAAGGTGGAACACTCTATCTGAGGTGTAGGCTAAAAAGAAGATTACTAGAAACAAACATGAAACGACAAGCTAGTTCTCAGGATTCCCAAGGAGGTAAAATACTCTATATGAGGTGTAGGCTAAAAAGAAGATTACTAGAAATGACATCAAATGATAATCTTTATCTCTAAAATCCCAAGGAGGTAAAATACTCTATCCAAAGTGTAGATATGAAAGAAAGATTATTGAAACAACAATAGTAAATCTGGGACAAAAAATTGCATAATGAAACACACACACAATAGACGATCAAACTAGCTTTATATTAAACAAAGTGAACAAATACTGAATAACAATATTGCAGGCAAGGTGGCACAACAATTTGTTATCATGAGCAAAAGTTAAAATACAATGAGCAAGGGTGCTCTCACTAGTAGAATTTGGCAAATAAATGACTACGTGAATAAAACTTTTAGTCATGTGACTAAAACTTTTAGACACATGACTAACGCTAGTAGAATATGGCAAATAAATGACTAATTTGGTCATCGAGTAAAATCACAACTAAATGACTAATATCAAACAAATAAAAATGACTAAATAAATGACTTACTCCTATATTCTTTTTCCTTTCAAATTTGATCATAATCCATAGAGCTTAAGCCCCCCTCATGGGACCCCTACCTAAGTGGGCCATTTGACCGCCTAGGTTGCTTGGTGCACCAAAAATACCTATTGTGTGAAAGGCATTGCCTCTCAATGCAATCTTAAGGCCTTCACATATTTTATAAAAAAATTTAACATTTACATTCTTTAACTTTTATTACTCATTATGTTAATGAACCATTAATGTTTTTAACTATGATTTGAAGGCCCATCATGAGGGCATGATGCATAGCAACCAAGAGACAGTACTACATAAAAGGAGGTTTTAAGACATTAATTTAAGACAAAATATTAGTTTTGTCTTAAATATATATTTTATATTTAAATTATATTTTTAATTAACAACTTCAAGTTTCCACAATCCATGATAATTAAGTGTTCAAGTTTATGGATTTAAACTGTGTGAGTTTTTTAAATCAACATTTCGGATCACACTTCATGATCCATCATCAGGATGATTTTCATGCAACAAGATAGAAGAAAAATAGAGTGAGGTAGCAGACTTGGAAGGATAAATAGGTGAGGAGAAGAGAGGACTAGAAGACAATAGGCTAAGATTTGATAAATGAAGAAAAAAGATAATAAAATGAATTAAAGAAACTTACCCCTTGATAATAAAATAAAATAAAATAAGAACTAGGAAACTAAAGAGAGGAGATAAAGAAAAACAAAAAGAGAACAATGTAATCAAAGAACCAAAGCAAATGAATAATTAAAACATCAAAGAAATAATTAACATTATATATATATCAAAGAAATAATAAACAATATATAAATATGTATATAGTTTATTATTTCTTATATATATATAATATATATATATATATTAAAAATTAAAAATACAAATTCAAATGTCTTAAATTAATTTTCTAATTGTCTTAAATTAAGACAATTAAAAATATAATTTTTCTAAAATATTTTTTTTATTAATAATTTTAAAAGATTGTTGGATTCGATTGTGTGTTAATTTTTTGCATCAACATTTCATATCACACTTTGTGATCCATCATCAGGATGAAAAATTAGAGCACAAGGATAGAATGAAAAGATGCAAACCAAGACAAGCATAAAAAGGTATGAGAGGGGGAGGAGTGAGGAGTTGTGCATGAAACAAGGCACAAGAGGGCAATAACTTGACAAGAGAGAAATTCATGAAAAGCACACAAGAGACAACAAGCAATAAACTTGATAAAATTCAATCAATTTAAAAGAAAAAGAAGGAAATAAAATGAGGACAAGCACAAAAGATTGCTCAAATAATGTCAAATAAAAGAAATTAAACATTAAAAAATCAAAGCAAAAAAATATATCATAATAATAACATTTAATAGAGAGACAAGAAGACTACTAAAAAGAAAATAAGAATCAACCAAAAATTGAAAAAAAGATCAATTTTATTACTCCAAAAACAACCTAAATGGTTAATGAAGAGAAACTAAAAAATTCAAAGAAATAAATAAGAAAATAGAAAAAATGAAATACACACAAAAAATACATATGAAATATTATACATATTTGATAATAAAATGTATTAAATGTACAAGCCTAAAATAAAATGTATTATCAAAAATACATCAAAGAATCAAAGCAAAAAAATATAACATAATAATAACATTTAATAGAGAGACAAGAAGACTACTAAAAAGAAAATAAGAAAAAACCAAAAATAAGAAATTAAAAAAAAAAATTCCCTCCTCATTCAACATGCATTTTCTTTTTCCCTCCACGATGGCATCGAGCTAAATTTCAATAGCAGGCTGTGTGGGATTTTATGTAGCAGAAAAGCCACCAATGGTGGTGTGAAGACTCCAAATTGTGCAAGGAAACCGCTTGAAGTCGAGTCTTCTATTGGAGAAGCCCACAATCTGGAGGAGCTTGAGCCACACACACTACCCATTACACTCTACCCATTACACTTTTACCATTACACTCTTCCCATTTTGTCCACATATAATGAAGGTAGGGACTTAGAAAATTGCAAAAAAAATTATTTAGGAGTGTTATTGGCTTATTGATTGATTCTGATATGTTGCCCCATTCATTTAAGCTTGTCCACGATGTTCTATAAAGATCAACTTTAGATACTTAAGTGTTTTGTGTTCATGTGGCATAGTAGTTTGGAAATGTTTAATATTCACTCTTTCTTTCCATTTTCCTTAAACAAACTCCAATAGTCATCCATTGAAACTGCTTTGTTCGAACTTTCCCCAAAGACCTTGCCCATGTGATGAATAGTTGCAAAAAGAACTATATACAATTACTAGAACTTGAGATTCACAAAGCAAAACACACGATTAACCATTCAATCTATCTATATAATAGATTGTTGACCAATCAATATTGCAATCTTCCAACTCTTGCATTTGGTAATCCAGAAACTTTGATCAATTAATGGGTACAAATACAGTTCTTACTATTGACATTATGCTAAGAGAAATAGTCTTGAAAAGTAGGTACTCTGTTATTGATACACAGACACTACTTTCAAGAGGAAATTCCATTGAAATTTTTCATCAAAACTACTTGTATTTAAGAATACACTTCACCACAAACTATGGTACCCCATGCCTTTGAGCTTGGGCACAATGTTCTATAAAATATTAGCTTGAAACACTCCAATTTTATGTGTTCTTGTGTCAAGTAGTTTGATAATGTTTAATATTCGTTCATTTGTTATGTTTTCCCTAAGCCTACTCTGTAGTCATCCTTTGAAACTGTTGTGTTCAAAGTTTCCCCAAAAAAATTTCCCACGTGATGAATAGTTGCAGAGAGAGCTATATACAATTACTAGAACTTGAAATTTAAGGAAGCACACAATTAATTATTAATCTATGCAATAGCTTGCTAAACAAACAATATTACAATCTTCCAACTCTTACATTTGGTAAACCAAAAGCTTTTATCGATTGAGGGGTACAAATACAATTCTTACCATTGATGTTATGTTAAGAGAAATAGTCCTGTAAAGTAGTTACTCTTTCATTGAAACACATACACTACTTTGAAGAGGAACTTCCATTGAAAGGTTTCATCAAAATAAGTTGTATTTAAGAATATACTTCACCGCAAACATCAATTTTGGAAACTGTTTGCTTTCCTTGTATATGCTTCCACATTTTCATGTATGTCTAGCAGGGCACTTGTAACTACAACATATGACAAAAAGTCCCTATTGTTATGCTTTAATGGATGTCCCTTCATTATTACTAGATATCTAATGTACTGCACATTATTATAGTACAAGCCTATTTTTCAGATTGTTTCATTTAGCACTACCAATATTCTCCACAAGAACATTAACCCTGTTTAAAATGATGGAAATGGTTCACATCTCTTAGAACAATTTCTCTTGCAAGTGTTTGAATTTACTTAATTATCCTAGATTTATGTAAAAGAGCTTGTTTCATAATTATTATCCCATTCAACCATCATACTTCCCTTTTGTTGCAACAGACCACTAGAATCACTCTTCTCTTATACTCTGTCAGCCTATTATGAGGTTTCTCAAGCCTCACAAATACCTTTTATCCCTTCTCAGACCTACTGAAAACATTTATTTCTCACTATTCAAGGTTTCTTTAGCTCTTATCTATGCTCATATTTCTACCAAGTCTTTAGCATTGTCCCCACTTGCTTAGGATTGTGTCCTCCTTAGTTACACCTAGCTTATTTAACCAAGGATGGGAGAATAGAAACTTATCTACATCAATACATATCATCCACTGGCACTTTTCCCTAGCTAAGAAGTATGTAATAATGTCTGAGCACATAAAGGACCATCATAAGCTTGATAGTCTTCCATTTTAAAAACAACCCTCTCATAATTTTTTCCTTGAAGTTGAAAATCTTCTTAATGTAATCCTTGAAGGAAAATTTGGGTGCTTGAGTGGGAAATAACATATGATATTAGTAGTATCTTTTGAAAGGAATTAACTATTAGCAGTCTCTTCTGAAATTAATTAAATACAACTAATCATATCCAGCTAAGACTCCAGATCTAGCAATAGCTTGTATAATATTTGCACTAGCCCCATTTTCACTCTTCACGTATGGAGGTCAACATGATGACCATGAAGATCATGGTCCATGATTAATCTAGTTGGTAGAAGAACTAAGAAATATTCTAGAAATCCATGTTGTTATTATTTGATAGATGTCCCTTTGTTATCACTGGATATCTGATGCAGTGCACATTATTATAGTGTAGGCCTATTTTTTAGATTGTTTCATTTATCATCACCAATATTTTCCACAAGAACATTGTCTCTATTTAAAATTATGGAAATGGTTCACATCTCTTAGAACAATTTCTCTTGCAACAATCTTGGAGATGAATTTAGATGCAGTGTGAAAATCATAACATACTCGAAGGTTCTTAACAACTCTAATAGTTGTACCAAGGGCCATGTTTAACAAACCAAATGTAATTTCTAACTTTTCACTATGGTGGTAGATAAATGGTTATTTTTTCTTTTATTCCATAGCATTAAGTCTTGAATCTGGAAATACCCCGTTGCCTTCATTTGCCAAGCCAATTTCTCCAATTTTGCATAGCTCTCCCATGTTTGTGGATGTGATCTATCTCCTACACAAAAAAGTATGTACCATTTTATTCCCTTCAATCCAACTACATGTAGTGATAGTTAACTTGACGTAAATTGGTATGCATGAAGGAGAAGTTTTTCATGGAGGTATCATTTGTAGGGGGAGTCAATAGCCCACTATTTTTATTTGAACATTTATAGAAAGATATGATGTTGGTTGGATATGGAAAATTTTCAAGATACCCTAATACAAATACAACTAGATTTTTAAATTATAAAAAATATACATATACTCAATTATTTATGCAAATAAAGGTATAAGACATTACTTTTAATTCATATGATACTTGCATATACAAGTCTCCTCAAAGAAAACAAAATGCAATTGTTACAAAAAGAAAAAACCATCAATATGAGAAATTTTTCAAAGTTAGTGTTTCCAATGTTAAACCATGATCCATATCTCTTGTATCATATTTCTCCCCCATATGTTCACTCAAACATATAGAACAGGATTGTATGCATTTTGTTGTTAGTGGGAGGATTTTCAATTTTTGGAAAATGTGGTTGCCATTGTGATCTTCATGTTTCGGAGCAGAAGTAAGTATCGAGTTTGGAAATTTAGGCACTCAATTTTAACTTGGGAAAGAACTCTAGTAATTCATGCTCTATTATATTGAAGCACTTGCAAGTAATATACCTTCACAAAGAAAGAAGACATTCTTTCAATGTCCTCAATTTCATAGATGACTAGTTTTGCACTAAAGGAGGGACTAAGAAACACTTTTTACATCTAACCATACTTTGTTGTTTCTAGTAGTCATAAAACCTATGCATAGAAATATTTATTCATAATCCATTTAACCTTTCCCTCTCCATTGCCAACAACCTTATTCCTATTGTTTTCTGACTTTAGATCATTATATGCATAGCAAATTAGCAACTGATGGTTAGGTCAGATCCCAATTCATGAAGCTAATTTTGTATAGATCTTTAAGGATGTATCCTCACAGTTTATTCATCATTTTTATGATTATCAAGTGTCTGTCAAACATATGACATATCAAATTATCCCATATAAGTATCTTATGCATAATGAAAATAGATAAAAATATGGTGGACATTAGTAAACCAATAGTTACTAGTGGACATAGTTTCTTTTTCTTGACTACTTTTTGTAATGAGACACCAAGAGGTACTAATGTTTATAAAAAATTTGAGAGGTTGTTGATACACCTTAATGATATTATGAACAGATTTTTTTTGCAACTGTGGTTAGCATGGATGATGATGGTGCCAATGGTTCTCCTTTTCATCTGATTTAAAAATGTGACCATGCAAGTTTGGTGCCTTGCTCTCATCGGTGATCTTATTAGCTTCTTTAACTTGTGTGTCACCCCCAATTCACTGTTGGAATATGTGTCTCAATCTCACAGGCTGAAAACTCTGAAAGAGCCAAGTTGGTGTGACATCCATATTGTTTGGCCGACTAGCAGCTTTGGAACCTTGTGAAAAGTTTTGGCTGCTGAGACCTTGTTTCAGTCTTGTCGAATGGACCTATCGTTGTGACATGATGATCGCTATGAAAATTTCTATCTCACTACACTCGGGGAGATCTCTGGCCGACGATTTGGTTCCATGTGTTGGTCGGGGAGACTTGTGGTGACTATGTCATCAGAGTAACTCATATGCTTCGGTATGAAGTCTTGTCGATATGGAAAGTCTCGTCGATAGCTACACTTGGAGTCATTAGGGTAACATATGGTGGCTCAGTAAGAACTCTTGGCGACGGGTGTTTGTCTCACCAATGTTGTGGGTTGTCTTTGGTATAACTCTTGTCGAAAGCTGATCTCGGGGTGACTTGAAGATTTCGGTAAGAACTCTCAGCGATAGCGGTAAGTCTTGCTGATAATGCAACATATGTTTGTTATCAGATGTCTTCGGTATGACTCCTGGTGAAAGGTGGTCTCGGGGTAACATGGAGGCTTCGGTATGAAGTCTTAGCGACAATGAAGTCTCGCCGACAGTGGAACATTGCGGTGTAACTTGAAGGCATCGATATGACCTCTTGGTGAAGAGCAATAGTCTCACCGAAGGGAAAGCTGATATCTATATGACCTTTGAACATCGGTATGATATCTCATCGAATAGCGATTGTCTCGCCGATGAGAATGTTGAGGTCGATGCGACTTGTGAACTCGGTGTAACGTCTTGTCAATGGTCAAGACTCTTGGCGATAATGACAATCAGGTCTTGTGGCATCGGGGAGACACGGTTAGTGTCTCACCGACATGAGAATAAGGTTTGAACGCCTTTGACCGAGTGATGACTATCCTACATGGTGAGTCTACGACCAATCAGAGAAGCCGAATGGGAACCATTGGAAGTCAGTCTATTGAGGACGTTCTGTGAGGAATTTTGACAGACAGGGACAACATGGATATATTCTGTAGTTACAGATGATGTTTGGTTTGATGGATGTTTGATCAATGTTCGATGCACAGTTGGATGAACATTTCGATGTATGATCAATGTGAATTCAATTCTAAATGATTGTAACCTGAATGTTTTGTACAAGGTTGATCATTGAATCTGTTGCTGTAATTTGACATCAGAAAGATAAGTTTGATCTTTGTATGTAATCTCCATTACTGTAATACAAAGTGACTTCTCTTGGTGTGGTGGGTTTTTCTCCCGTAAGGGTTTTCCCATGTAAATCTGGGGTTCATGTGTGTATGTTATATTCTCTGTTTCTGTTATTTCTTTGAAGTGTATCTTAATTGGACTGTAATTGAAAATTTAAAAGTATCTCTGCATTCTTCCCTGAGGTTTTGATGTTGGGAGAGTTGTTTCCGCACCATAGCTTTCCTTACAAGTGGTATCAGAGCCTAGCCAGTTGTGTTATCCTCGTGGGTACGTTGGGTTTTTTGAGTCAATTTCTGTTCAGTGGGAGTCTTGTAGAAGTTTGGTAATTCGAGTTACAAATTAAGATGGCAAGCACGTCAGGAAAGATTGAAATTGAGAAATTCAATGGCAGCAATTTTGAGTTGTGGAAACTTAAAATGGAAGATATGTTGGTTGACCGTGATCTGTGGCTTGCTGTGTCTGGAACAAAACCTACAGGCATGAAGCAAAAGGATTGGGACCTTGCAGATAGAAAATCAAAGGGGCTAATAAGGCTCTATTTAGCAGATTCTGTTCTTCTGAATGTTCATGAAGAAAAGACTGCATCTTCCTTGTGGAAAAGACTGGCATCTATTTATCAGGGCAAGTCCTTGGTGAATAAATTGTTCTTGAGGAAGAAGGTGTATGCTTTGAGAATGCAGGAGGGAGGATCTGTTGCTGATCATTTGAATGCTTTCAACATGTTGATTGCACAATTAACATTTGTGGGTGTGAAGATTGATGAAGAGGATCGTTGTATACTGTTATTGTGTTCTTTGCCAGATTCTTGGGATCACCTGGTCATGGCTATTGGGAGTACAACATCCAATTTCAAGATGGAAGATGTTGTTGCTTCTTTGTTATCAGAAGAGATGAGAAGGAAATCTTCTGAGATGGTGAAGGAGGCCCTTGTTGTTAGAGGAAGGTCGAAAGAGAAAGGCAAGAAGAAGGACAAGAAGTCCAAATCCAAATCAGAGGGGAGATCAAAGTCTCCGGTAAGAAGTCCAAGGTGAAGTGTTGGAATTGTGGGCAACCTAGTCATGTCCAAAAGGATTGTAAAGAGGATAAAAAGAAGAAGAAGAAGAATTCTTCCAACTATGATTCTTCTCAGAGTGATGCAGACACCTTCATTGCAGCCTTGGCTACGTAGGCATCAGATGATGTATGGCTGATTGATTCTAGAGCATCTTTCCACATGACATCTCATAGAGACTGGTTCACGAAGTATGAAGAATACGATGGTGGGAAGGTGTATTTGGCAAGTGATTCATCTTTGGAAATTGTTGGTCGTGGAAGATTCAGAATTCAATTCCCTGATGGAAGAGTGAAGGGAATCAATGATGTAATGCATATACCAAGTCTGGCTTGAAATCTACTTTTTGTTAGTAAGCTGAATGATATTGGAGTGCAAGTCACGTTCTCTGGAAATGGCTGCAAGATGACTAGAGGCTCTATGGTGCTAGCAAGGGGTGCTCGAATTGGTACCTTGTATAAGCTGGATGCACATGTTGTTCAATGTAATAGTGTCTTTGTAAAGTCACAGAAAGCTACTCATGGAGGAAAAGAGGGAAAAGTTCTTGTGGTGTAAACTCTATGGAAGTTAAAATTCCAATAGAAAAGACTATGCTCTGGAATCATAGGCTAGGCCACATTGGTGAGAAAGGTTTAAAAACCTTAAAGAATAAAAACCTAGTTGAAGGGCTTGATGATTGTAACCTTGAATTCGAGTTTTGTGAACATTGTATATATGGAAAACAACACCGTGTTTCTTTTTATTCTAGTCCTCACAAATCTTCTGGTTTGCTTGATTATATTCATTCTAATATTTTTGGTCTAGTGAATGTTCCTTCTTTATCTAAGTCAAGGTACTATGTATTGTTTATTGATGATTATTCAAGAAGAGCATTTGCCTATTTTTTGAAAAGTAAATTAGAAGTGTTCAATCGGTTTAA
Source organism: Sequoia sempervirens (assembly GCA_007258455.2). Lineage (NCBI taxonomy): Eukaryota > Viridiplantae > Streptophyta > Pinopsida > Cupressales > Cupressaceae > Sequoia > Sequoia sempervirens. The sequence continues at coordinate 53,993,061 of VDFB02075321.1, read as the reverse complement.
GGAATTTAAAAACCTTGTAGAAAATCAGACTGGAAGAAAAATAAAATGTTTAAGGACAACTAATGGCGGTGAATTTTGTTCTGATGATTTCGAGAGGTACTGTAAAGATCATGGAATTAAAAGACATAAAACTACACTTTATACTCCGCAGCAAAATGGAGTTACAGAAAGGTTCAACAGGACAGTGATGGAGAGAGCACGAAGTATGCTGAGTAGTGCTGGCTTGGAGGAGAAGTTCTGGGCTAAGGCAGTTACTACAGGATGTTACTTGATAAACCGTTCTCTGAATTCCTCTCTTGTTGAGAAAACACCTTTGGAAGCATGGTCTGGTAAGAAGCCCTCTCTGAGACATATTCGTGTTTTTGGCTGAGGCATATGCATATGTGCCAAATGAGAAAATATCTAAATTGGAGAATAAGGTTGTCAAATGTATTTTTATTGGCTATAGTGTTGGCATAAAAGGATACAAGCTTTGGAATCTTGATACAGAGAAGGTTCTATACAGCAGAAGCATTATCTTTCGTGAGTTGAAGCCTTCTACCTTGGATTTGCAGTCAGAGACAAAATCAGAAAATAAAAAGGATGTAGTTGAAATTCCTCCTACACCAGATAAAGAGGAATTGAAAATTCAAAATATACCTGAAACTGAGGAGAGCTCAAGCATTTCTGAGAGTTCTGATGAAGAAGAACAACCTCAGCCTCAGCAAATGAGGAGGTCAACTCGTGAAAGAAAGCAACCTGATAGGTATGGGTTTTCTTTGATAGATTCTACTTGTGCCTATGCTTTAATTTCTAGCACGATGAGCCTAGGACTGTGAAAGAGGCATTTAGAATGTCTGATTCAAACTCTTGGTTGGAAGCCATGAATGAAGAAATGGCATCATTAGAAAAGAATGATACTTGGAGTTTGGTGCCCTTTCCTAAAGGCAGAAAAGTTGTTGGCTACAAATGGGTATTTAAAAAGAAAATTGGTCTAGATGGCAGTGTGGAAAAATACAAGGCAAGGTTGGTTGCGAAGGGTTATTCCCAGTAAGGGAGTTGATTATGGGGAAAAAATTTCTCCTATAGCTAAGCTGGCCCATTAGATTTCTTTTGTCACTTGCAGCAACGTATGACTTAGAGATTGCACAGATGGATGTGAAGACAACATTTCTTCATGGTGATCTTGAAGAAGAAATTTATATGTCCCATCCTAAGCACTTTGTGGAAAAAGGTAAAGAAAAACTGGTTTGCAAGTTGAAAAAATCTCTGTATGGATTAAAGCAATCTCCTAGAATGTGGTACCAAAAGTTTGACACTTTTGTTTTGTCATTGGGATTTGTAAGATCAAAATCTAATCATTGTGTGTATTACAAAGCTGAAAGTGATCAAGTCCTTATTATTTCTCTCTATGTTGATGATATGTTATTCATAGGCAATAGTAAGTTAATGATTTCTGATCTTAAGTCTCAGTTGTCTGCAAAGTTCGAAATGAAAGATCTTGGTGCAGCAAGGTATATTCTGGGAATGGAAATAAACAAGGACAGGAATAGTAGAAAACTTTGGCTCAGTCAAAGTAAGTATATCAAGACTGTTCTAGAGAGATTTTGCATGAATGATTGTAAGCAGCTAGTTGTTCCAGTTTTGCAGTGAATGAAGCTATCTATTGAAGACTGTCCAAAATCTCCTACTGAGATGGAGGACATGACCAGTGTACCTTATGCTAGTGCGGTTGGAAGTCTTATGTATGCAATGGTCTGTACAAGGCCATATATTGCCCAAGCAGTGGGAGTACTTAGTTGGTTTATGGCTAATCCTGGAAGGACACATTGGGATGCTGTGAAAACAGTATTCAGATATTTGAAGGGCACTTCAGAATATGCTTTGTGTTACCATAGTAACTTGGTTGAATCAAAGAGGACTCTCATCATTCGAGGCTGTGGATTCTAATTGGGCAGGGGACATTGATAGCAGAAGATCCACCAGTGGATATATTTTCATGATCAATGGTGGTGCAGTGAGTTGGATGAGTAAGCGACAGGTTGTAGTCACTTTGTCCACTATAGAGGCAGAATACATGGCAGCTACACACGCTTGTAAAGAAGCAATCTGGTTAAAACATTTGTGTTCTAACATTGGTTTTGATGCAGGGCAAATAACAATTTATTGTGACAGTCAGAGTGCTATCTGTTTGGCAAAGAATCCTACTTTCCATGCCAGGATGAAACATATAGATGTACAGTATCATTTTGTACGAGATATGGTAGAGGATAGAAAGGTCTCGTTAGAAAAAGTGGATACTCTGGAGAATGTTGTAGATGCATTGATGAAGCCAGTGAGCACAGACAAGTTCAAGTGGTGTTCCAGTTCGATGGGCCTCAATGCCCATGAATTTCAGTAGTTTTTGTTGTGCTCTGGAGGTGTCTGTGTGATCTTCGTCAAGTGGGAGATTGTTGGAATATGTGTCTCAATCTCATAGGCTGAAACCTCTGAAAGAGCCAAGTCGGTGTGACATCCATATTGTTTGGCCGACTTGCAGCTTTGGAACCTTGTGAAAAGTTCTGGTCGCTGAGACCTTGTTTCAGTCTTGCCAAATGGACCTATCGTTGTGACACGATGATCAGTGTGACAATTTCTATCTCACTCCACTCAGGGAGATCTCTAGCCAATGATTTGGTTCCATGTGTTGGTCGGGGAGACTTGTGGTGACTGTGTCATCAGAGTAACTCATATGCTTCAGTATGAAGTCTTATCGATATGGAAAGTCTCACCGATAGCTACACTTGGAGTCATTGGGGTAACATATGGTGGCTCGGTAAGAACTCTTGGCGATAGGTGTTTTTCTCACCGATGTTGTGGGTTGTCTTCGATATAACTCTTGTCGAAAGCTGATCTTAGGGTGACTTGAAGATTTCGATAAGAAATCTCAGCGATAGTGGTAAGTCTTGCCGATAATGCAACATGTGTTTGTTATCGGATGTCTTTGGTATGACTCCTGGCGAAAGGTGGTCTCGGGGTAACATGGAGGCTTCGGTATGAAGTCTTAGTGACGAACGAAGTCTCGCCGACAGTGGAACATTGCGGTGTAACTTGAAGGCATTGGTATGACCTCTTGGTGAAGAGTGATAGTCTCACCGAAGGGAAAGCTGATATCTATGTGAACTTTAAACATCGGTATGATGTCTCATCGAATAGCGATTGTCTTGCCGATGAGAATGTTGAGGTCGATGCGACTTGTGAACTCGGTGTAACATCTTGCCGATGGTCAGGACTCTTGGTGATAATGACAATCAGGTCTTGTGGCATCGGGGAGACACGGTTAGTGTCTCACTGACATGCGAATAAGGTTTGAACACCTTTGACCGAGTGATGACTATCCTACGTGTTGAGTCTATGACCAATCAGAGAAGCCGAATGGGAACCATTGGAAGTTAGTCTGTTGAGGCCATCCTATGAGGAAGTTTGACAGACAGGGATGACATGGATATATTCTGTAGTTGCAGATGATGTTTGGTTCGATGGATGTTCGATCAATGTTCGATGCATAGTTGGATGAACAATTCGATGTATGATCAGTGTGAATTCAATTCTGAATGATTGTAACCTGAATGTTTTGTACAAGGTTGATCATTGAATCTGCTGCTGTAATTTGACATCAAAAAGATAAGTCTGATCTTTGTATGTAATCTCCATTACTATAATACAAAGTGACTTCTCTTGGTGTGGTGGGTTTTTCTCCCGTAAGGGTTTTCCCACATAAATCTGGTGTTCATGTGTGTATGTTATATTCTTTGTTTCTGTTATTTCTTTGAAGTGTATCTTAATTGGACTGTAATTGAAAATTTAAAAGTATCTCTGCATTCTTCCCTGAGGTTTTGATGTTAGGAGAGTTGTTTATGTACCATAGCTTTCCTTACATTCACTGTTTGCATTTGTATGTGTATTCCATAGTGTTCAATTGCCTTGATATTTGTGCTTTCAATTGTTTGTGTTTTAGTGTTAGCCTTAGTCACCTTATCAACTTCTAGGGTTCTTTTCTACCCTAGCACTTTTCTATTGTGCCTGGATGTACACTTGATTCTAATTGACCTACTTTGGTCAATCGTGGATATCAATATAATCTCTTTCTTTATGTCAATCTTGAGGTGGATTTCACTACTCATTATACACTAACTTAGTTTAAGGTCATTAAATGCAATTTTTTTTTATCAAGGAGTTTTTCTCTTTATATTGTAGAAAAGATGAGTAAAAATTATTCTAATTTCTTTTAGCATGCTATCAGGAATGGTTTAGGCCAATTACAAGTCACATGAAGATATGGGCATGGGTATGGGTGTTGGCACACCATTTCAAATCAAGGTGGGAGTATGTGACTAAGGATATGGATACATAACCTATATATAGTCATCAGAGGATGTGGGTATGGGGTCCTTATGTTGGAGTTACTTGATGAGACTGTAACTTACTTTTATCAACAAAATGATGCATTTGGACATTGTTTTTTGTTTTGTATTCAAATAAAATATTTGATTTGACATTCATGTATATGTCTGTTTGATGTTTTGATGAAAAACCTTGGAGTTTTTCTATGATGATGTTGAGTGTAAATAGAAATCCTTTGGAAGATCTTACAAAGGTGATTTTGCACTCTTCTAAATGTTGGTTTAACAATAGAGTCTACAAGATTTTCTTGGCTAATTGGATGTTGACAACTACAAGATCTATTTTGGAAGGGGAAAAGTTGTTTACAATGATCTTTGATATATTAATGTTTTTTGCGTAGAGGAATATGGAGGGCTTGGATTAGGGTACTCGTATCATTGCAAAGCGATGGAAGAAATCAGTCATGCTTTTGGGTCTGTCGGTCTTTCATATGGAGCCCATTCAAATCTATGTTTAAACCAAATAGTATGTATAGATGGTTTGAATGCTCTGACTTGTTCCATCTTTTTCACTGTTGTACCATTTCATTTCAGTCTTATTATTTTTTGATAAATGATGTGTAGGTAAGGCATGGTACCACTGCACAAAAGGAGAAGTACTTGCCAAAGGTTTGCTAGCATATTGTCTCAGTAAATATCAAATCAGTAGTTGTCTTTAGGACATTGATGTATTCCATGCATTATGGATTAAATTCACAAATGGAAACAACCATAGAAGAGCACTCATTGACAATATTTTGAATGGAAATTCCTTGGGAAAAATCAAGCTTGCATACTAACGCCATTCAAGGCAACATGATGAATAGAAAAGATGAAGCTGCTATTAACATATGGAGTAATCGTTGGTTGTTTATTTAAGATCTTCAATTTTATGTAGAGTATTAAGTTAAGAAGGTCAAATTACATTATGTCAATGAAATATTTGCTAACAAAAATTTGCAATTAAATTCACAAGAATAGAGATTCTTCTAGGAATTAAATCTTGGCATAATGATCAAAGCTTGTTTTTCTATTACTAGCTTGCAAGCCAATTTACCTTTTTTGAGAAACTATAGAAGCTAGTTCCATTTGTAATATCAAGTGTATACATTGTTAACCTCAAAAATACTGCAACGTTTTGAAGACAATTCCATATTTGCTTATTTGAAAAATTAATTGTTAGTTTATTTGAACAGTATGGTAGTCAGACTTTGATGTTGATTATGCATATTTCTCTATGCATTTGTATTTGTTTTTGGTAATTTATGATCTTGTAAGAGTATGTTTTCATGGAATAATTTTTGAAATGCATCCTTGATCTGTTATGTACTTCATTTTATGTGGCTTGGTGGTATCAAAGATGCCACATATCATGTTGTACAAATTCATACAATACATCATTCACACAAGGTAATTTAAGTGCATCCATTTTGATTGCCTATTTCCTAGAACAAATTGATGCATGGGCCTTTGGCTATGCTTTTAAGTTTTAAGAGAGAAGAGATTGAAGCTTCCTTGTAAAGTTTCTATTGTGTATGTTCTAGCCACTGCTTTACATATGAACTTGTTTTCTTTTTGTTTTGTATCCTCATGCATAGGACAATTAAATTATTAATACATGCATGTGTTAATTTGTTGACAAAGGCATGCAACTATTACATAAAGTGGGTGTATGTAGCATCGGTATTCTCTTTTGAATTTTAATTTGAATTATATAGAGGGGTAGATTGAAAAGGTTACATATATAGATCTTGGATTCTACTTTTTATTTCACTTTTGGTCAAGTCAAAAGCATTTAAAATGACAAGTTAACTTCACTGCATGTTATGTATTCTATTTTCTTCCATGTTTTCAGATAATATGTGTATGGCCAACCAGATATGTCCATTGAGTTCATTCTTGTGATTGTTCTTTTTGTTGTTTTTTTATAGTGCTATGTTACTCTATTTAAAGCAGTCTATGATATGTATTAAAATTTTAAATACATTGTATCTATGTAATGCTATTATTCATTCCTTCTTGTTTCACAATCTTATCAACAATTCTACATACTTGTTTGTTTTGAAGCTAATCAATGGTGAGCATGTTGGCGCATTGGCAATGAGTGAGCCAAATTGTGAGTCGAGTACAATTTTTTTTTCTTTTTTTCTTCTATATGCACATATATTTGGAATTTCTCTAATGTGTTGGAAGTCAATAATTTTGAATTACACTAAATGTTGCTAGTTATGCTTTACAAAATGCAAATTTATTTCCCAGGAAGTTGACATAGATTCATTTTTAGCTAGTTCTGATGTTGTCAGAATGAAATGTAAGGTTGATCATGTAACTGGTGGTTATCAAATTAATGGAAATAAAATGTGGTGTACAAATGGACTAGTTGCACAAACTTTGGTATTTTCTAACTTTTTCCACAAACTTTGTTCCCACATGTTTGTATTTCAGGACAACAACATTTCCCATTTTCATGAAATTTATAGATTCTATTTCTAGATGATATTTTTGGTACTATGCCATTAAATATTTCTAAAAGATAAGTTGTTCTTCAAGATAGATTAGAAAAATTATAAAATTGATTTACCTTAGGATTTTTATCTATTTTCATTATGCATAAGATACTTATATGGGATAATTTGATATGCCATATGTTTGACAGACACTTGATAATCATAAAAATGATGAATAAACTATGAGGATACATCCTTAAAGATACTTAGGTTGCTCCATAGAGTATCTAATTGATTGTTGAAGGACTCTGTTGCTTAAATCCTAATCTATCAAGTGTTCAATAAGCACTTTATAAGCAAAAAAGTTAGCCCTTGTGCATTTTGCTTGCTTAAATCATTGAAACATATGAAATTCTCAACATATCGATGGGCAGGAGTTATCTTTTCAAATCTAATTGAACTAAGTGAACAATGTATATTTTCCCATTTGTTTGTGTACAGATGTGCATGTGCATGCCCCTGTTTAGCTGCCAACTTCAGGCCTACAAGCAATCAACCCTCAAAACATAAAACTAATTAACTTCAATTGAACAAAATGTAGATTTCCCCATTTGGTTTATGTATATATGTTCATATTTAGGATTATGATCAATTTTTGTGATACCTCTTAGCTCTGATACAAATATTGTGCATAGTTCTTCTTAGTTTATTCAATTTGGTGCTATTATTTTTATCATGTGATTCAAGCATCAAACCAACCTCTCTCATTAGTACTGGAATATCTTAAAGTCGAAGATCCTTTCCCTGAAACTGGAGCTTTGTTCTCAACAAACTAGAGCTAAGACAAGCCAAGAACTAGTGGAAGGGAAGTTGAATGAAAACTGAGAGCAACTAAAAGCCTTCCTAAGAAAAGTGCCCTTTCCACTATAACTGTCGATTCTAGTGTCTCCTTGTTCATTTCTTCTGGCATCTCCTCATTTTTCATTTCTTGATAGAGAGCTTCTGAAAGATGTGCAAGATGTTCTTCAATCTCAATAATCAATGTTGAGATAAAATGGAAGCATTGCTCTTGCAAATAAGGTTCTAAATCATTTATCCTTGAAGGAAATTTATGTGCATGAGGAAAACTTAGGAGGTCTTCCAGAATATTCTTGGACCCCTCATCTATGGTATCTTTTATTTGACTAACCTCAGTTCCAAAATAAGGGTTAAGGTGACCAAACCAGTCTTCGTCATTTGTCATCATAAATCTAAAACTCAACCTAGGTAAATTGACACTTTTTAGGTCCCCTCTCTAGACAAGCTAGCCCTCACTTGTAGTTAATTTGTGCAAATGGGTTTCAACATCTTTGTAACTTTCCAGAGATGTAACTATGGCTTCAAGGCATTTACCAACCTTAACTCTCTCACACAGATCTACAAATCCATCAGCTATTATTTGTTTCATCCTACTAACAAATAGGCTTTCAAAAAGTTCATCCCACAGACTCTTTGAGTGCTTCAAAACAATCTCACACACACATTGCCATGGAAACTCAACATTTGAACCAAAAACTATTTTTAGCCACTCCAAGCTCCCTTCAAATGCATCCAAACTGTCCAATGTTTCTCTGATCAATGTCTCATTCTCTACAAGTTCCTTGCCACTTTTCACAAGATCAAGCAAATACTTTCCCCCAAGCCTATCTGCAAAGAGAATATCATCTACACATGTCTTAAGCCATGCTAAGAAAGACTCTAATATAAATTCACTCAACAAAATCATCATGGTAACTTGTAGCTTCTCTCTATGAGATTTTCACAACTGCACCTCATTGTCTGGGTTTGGAATCCCACCAAACAACTGTGATCCAGGTGGCACTTCCAACATAGTCTTATAAAAAAGAGGCAAATTGTTTAGAACCTCCAAGAAGAGTTCCCCAACCTGACATAGTGTTACCTATATGACTCTTACCACATTACAGAAAATGGAACTGACTTCCCCCACCTTATCAATCTATTAGTCGGGCGTGTCTTCTGGTTCCAACGATGTGTTGACAGTTCTATTTTTTCATCAATGTGAGGTTCTTCTATCAGCGGGACAAGGTCTCTTGTTCCCGCGATGGTCTAATGGGGATGTCATCAGTGGAGTTTGTGCCTATCATTGGTACTTGGGTGGTGGTTCCAATGACGGGTCAATGTTTTTGGTGCTCATGATCTAAGTCAATACCAACAAAACCAAGGTTTTGATCTTCTTGTGTTGAAAGGATAAGAAGTAGATAAGCTTCATATTTAGTTGAACCCACTTGAGATAGTCTTTGAAAACAAATTTGTGGGGCTTGATTTCACTAACAAATGGAAAATGAAGATGCTCATAGCTCAATTGAGGACCAAATCACACCAATTGAGGTGTGAGATGGGTGTTGAAAACCAATCTAATTGATCTTTTTGTGGCTCTATGTGTAGCCTTGTTAAACTTGCTAGATAATTCAACCAAGAATGATTCAATAGGATTTGGTTTGTTTGTGAGGAGTTTTAGAAACAAAATAATCTTCAACTATAATAAAATTTTGCATAAGCTTTATCTAGTACAATGTGCTCCCACCTGTTATGTGGTTGGCTAAATCCTTTTCCAAAGCATTAGTTCCTTGCCCCCATTGGATTTTTAATTCTTTGCTACCTTGGTTGAGTTCTTGAGTTGCGTTAATGGAAAATTGGTTCATCAAATTTATGTGAAGGCCAAGAACTTTTCCTTTGCCTTCACCTTTCATTATATTCTTTCATTGACTTGTTATATGAGGTTATATTTCATTTAAGTGATTTGATCTTGTTTGTTTGATGAATGGATAATGGTACCATAATCTTGGTAGACTAGCATGGTGGGTTTGATATCCATATATTGATCTACCAAAAAGGTCTCTATTGTTAGCATGGGCATCTCCAACATTGAGCCTCATAGCAATCAGGAGCACCATTCAACCTCACTTAAACAAATTTCACAAAAAATAGGCTTCAATCTCTCAATTCCTTCAATCCTCAAGCATTGTAGACAAATATAAAACCATTTTCAAATACCCTTTAATGAATTCTAAAACATATCCCAAATTCACCATAGGTTGTTTTGGAACATCTCCAAAACTCATATTTTCCCCTAAAACTAGGCCTAATTAGGCCCCTTTACAAAGGAACCCTTCTTTAAAATGTTCCCCAACCTCAAAACTTGATGGGGCAGCACTAACTAGGTAACAACACTTCAAAATCCACAACTTCCACTTGATGAACCGTTCTCCAACATGACACCCACAAAAACCCTCCTTTTTAGCAAGTTTCATGGGGGTTTATTGAAAATGGGTACTCCAGACTCCTAGCACTCTTACCAATGCTTAAAACACCTTCCAATAGGTTTGCTCATGCTCCAAGAACTCTCTTACAACCTTTACCAATTCTGCTTCTTATAAACTCCAACCATAAATATATTTGACAAAAATCCCCCATCTATTGTGCTTTGATGGATGTTCATACCTTGCTCCAAAGCTCCCATTTTGGCATAGGCAGGGAGGATGCTAGCATAGGTTGTGGAATTTGGCTTCACACTTGCTAATTTCATTTTCTTGAAAGTTTCTAAATCCTTTTCAACAAATCCATTTTTTGCATATCCCATAATCATCGTATTCCATGAGATGGCATCTCTTTCAGGCATTCTATCAAACAGTTCACATTGTTGAAAAATGAGGTGTTTTCTTAGCTTAATACTCTCTAAAACTTTAATATTGCTCATCTAAGTAAGTCTTTTCTTTGTTACATATATTCTTTGTGGGTGATTATCTTGATTAATCCATTTTATTGTTGTAGAATGTAGAGAGAAGTTGATAGAAGAACTAGATAGGATATTAGAAAGATTACACAAGATGTACCGTGGAGAAACCCTTTCGAGAAAAAACTCCACCAAGAATTATTCTATTATTCAATCTCTGAATTACAATAGCTCCAATTCTTGCTTGAGAATGCTTCTTCTGTCTTTACCAATCTTCTTCACACCTGCAATAACAATTATCAAAACTCTATTCAACTTGAATGAGATATAGAGACAATATGCAACCTTGTAATCTCCAAATGGTGATAATTACAATGCATAAGCTCAAGCCCTTGAAAAGGTATGCCATATTCCTTCAAGTTGAGTTATTCAGTGAAGACTAAAGCTTACAACATGTGCTTCATGCATTTGGGTGTCCCAAATTGAAGCTACAACTTCTCCTTCACTTCAGTGATAATTCCAAAGATCTTCCTCAAAGTTGGCGCCCATAAGTAAAGCTACTTAACTGAGCCTTCAAAAATATCTTATCATGCATGAGAGGTAAATCCAATAAAGCATCTCGGGTGCCCAAGTTGGCTTCAAGTGCTTTATAGTTAACTAAAACATTTACTCAACACCATTCCCAAAGAATGGTCATCCCTTGTTAACTGGAGGTAGTCCCTGTTATCTGTCATACAACTCAATGTTATTAGCCATGCATTACAAGTTAACTAAAGCTAACTACATGCAACTCAAAATAACCAACATGCATGCAACATGCACTTGCATGCAACTGAAGATAACTGAACTGAACTGAACTAAACTAAACTAAACTAAACTAAACTAAACTGATTCTGAACTGAACTGAACTGATCTAAACTTAACTTAACTGATCTAAACTAAACTTAACTGAACTTCAAGCATGCAAACATCAAATCCTAACTCCTAGGATCTTTACATGCATTCAGAAGTGTTAACTGTTACTTAGTTAACTGGACACAAGGTGAGTTTCACCTTACCATGTGAGTGTCCCATGTGTCCCTATTATTTAGGAACTCACAATGGACGCCCTCACATGCTTCTTACATTTATAATTAATTACAAATGTCAATAATCATGATTATTTCATCAAATATTAATCTCATCCTAATCTTAGTGTTGTTGAACACATTCCAAGAATCTAGGAGATACATGAAATAATTAATGTTTAGGATTTGCAATTAAATGGCATCCTATTTCCAATACGCATGCCTTGTCTATGCTTCCACATTTTGCATACATGTCTACTAGGGCAATTGCAACTACAACATCTGACAAAATTCCTCTATTATTTATGCTTTGATGGATGTTCATACCCTGTTCCAAAGCCCCTATTTTTCCACAGGCAGGAAAGATGCTAGCAAAGGTTGTGGAATTTGGCTTTATACCTGCCAATTGCATTTTCTTGAAAGTTTCTAAAGTGTTTTCAACAAATCCATTTTGTGCATATCAGCAATAATTGTAGTCCAAGAGATGACATCTCTTCTAGGCATTCTATCAAAAACTTCACATGCTTTCCTTATGCTTCCACATTTTGCATACATGTCAACCAAAGCATTTCCAACTATAATATCAGACGAAAATCCCCCTTCTATTATGCTTTGATGGATGTCCATACCCTGTTCCAAAGCTTCCATTTTGGAATAGGCAGAGAGGATGCTGGCAAAGGTTGTGGAGTCTGGCTTTAAACCTGCAAATTGCATTTGCTTGAAAATTTCTAAAGCCTTTTCAACATATCTAGTTTGTGTATATCCTGCAATTATTGCAGTCCATGAGACCACATTTCTTTGAGGAATTTTTTGAACACTTCAAGTGCCTTGTCTATGATCCCACATTTAACATACATGTCTACAAGAGCAATTGCAACTACAATATCTGACAAAATTCCTCTATCCTTTATGCTTTGATGGATGTCCATACCCTGTTCCAAGGCCCAATTTGGCACAGGTGGGTATGATACTAGCACATTTTGCATACATGTATAACAGAGCATTTCCAACCATAATATCTGACAAAAATCCCCCATCTATTATGCTCTGATGGATGTTCATACCCTGCTCCAAAGCTCCCATTTTGGCATAGGCAAGGAGGATGTTGTCATAGGTTGTGGAATTTGGCTTCACACCTGCTAATTGCATTTGCTTGAAAGTTTCTAAAGCCTTTTCAACAAATCCATTTTGTGCATATCTCGCAATCATTGTATTCCATGAGATGGCATCTCTGACACCCTTCAATGCTCCTGGCTGTTTGCAAATGATAAAGAACGTCCTTTCCTTTTTGTGAGAAATTTTTTGAGCCACTGAAGCATAACACCAACTATGTATGCAGTTTTATTGAGACAAATATCACACACGGACATCCATCGAAGCATGATGATCAAGGGAATACTTACCATATGTTGTAATTTCAAGTACCTTGGTAGGGATAAATGCAGGAAAAATAAGTAGGATGCCATAGACTATCCTACTTGGACATTTTCTATCGAAGACTCATACAGGGTGTCAACCATAGGCATTTGAAAGATCATCTCTTTGAGTTTGTAGTGAGCACATCATGTGATTTGGAGTCGAACAAATATGTGGCCATAGAAAGTGATAATACAAAATGAAGAGGCTTGAGCTTCTTGATGTAATTCAATTTCGACCTCCTGAAACTAATGTCAATTTTTAAAGAAGATTTGTAGGTGGATGAGATTCTGGGAAATTTGGCAACAATTGAAAAAGGTGGAACCTATTACTATTCAGAGAGAGGAAATTGAATAATTGATTTGGTTGCTAATAAAGAAAACCCTAAAATTTTATTAAGATGGTAATCGTTGCATCGAGGAAATAAAAGAAAATTTTGATGATATAGCATCTCTTCTTATCATCGGTTCTAAGCATGTATGTGAACCTACAGTTGAGTCTGGATGCAATCTTCTTGATTTTCCAACAAGTAGTTTTGAAGCAATTATCGAAAGGACTCTTGCATGTCGTTGGGAGTCACGTCAAAGTCCCACCGATAGCCCGACAACACTCAAACTCATCACCGAGAGAGGTGGACATCAATAGGAAAAATATTGTGGTCCCTCCAATGGAACGAATCCATTGAGGGACTTCATCAATGAGAGAATCTTTGATGGGAGATAGAGTTAAGTCCCTCTGATGCCCCAAAAAGGGCATAGATCAGTTTGAAGTTTCCATCGATGGGAGAAATGAACTTCGGTATGAGTTATCTTGAAGTCCCCCCGATAAAGTAAAGTCCCCCCAATAGAATAATATGTAATAATATTTTGAGGGAGTATAATATTTCTTATAGGGATACTACTATGTATTGTCTATGCATTGATGGATATTCATATCTTGTTTCAAAGCTCCCATTTTGGCACAGGCAGGGAGGATGTTGGCAATGGTTGCAGAATTTGGATTTACACCTGTGAATTGTATTCGCTTGAAAGTTTTTAAAGCCTTTCCACCAAATTCATTTTGTGCATATCTATTGTAGATGTCCTTAAGCTATATGACAAAGGTGTATATACAATTTGAGTTCAATTGATAAGCTGAGACATGTAATGTTGATTTGATTTACATTTTACTTAAGATATAATTTTGTTGTGTTGTTGAATTTCATAGTTCAATAATTAGGATTCTCAATGATCTTGTATACCCAAAGTGTATGTGATAGAAAGAAATTAGGTAGTCATGTCGATTAGTTTGACAATTTGAATGATCTTGAGTTCATAAGTACATAGTGATAAGTTTTGACAAATAATATAATTTCTTGTTACATTTATCATAGAAACAAAGGCCTCTCTTGATTGTAGCAGAGGATGTAGAGAGTGAAGCATTGGCTACTTTGATCTTTGAAATTGATGATTTTTTTACTAAATTTATAATGTTTGAAGTTTATTTTTCTTTCTTAGATGTTGAGTCTAATTAATAAGTTTAATGTTGTGTTGCAACTTGCAGGTGAGTATGTTGATATGATAAAGGCTAGCATTGTTGATCCTCTAAAAGTTATCAGAATTGCATTAGTTGATGCAGAAAGGTAAAAATATTTATCTTTATTATAATTAGTGGAACTTGCAACTACAATATTTGATAAAAATCTACTTCCGAATATGCTTTTGATGGATGTTATATCTAATTCTGATACATTCACTATATCTAGCCTAAGTTTAGGGTGCCATAGTTAGAAAAGGAAAAGAAAATGTTTGAATTTTATCCTCTATATTATTTGACTTTTCTGAGTTTTTGATGTGCAAATTTAAAAACCTTATTTTTAGGCTATAGCTCCAAATTGTAGAAGTGAAAGGTGAATACCAACGAGGAAGGGTTTGGAGGACCTGAAACCAATAGCGGCAGGAAAGTTGTGGATTTGCAAGGGGATTAAATGGGTCGAGCCCCTATAAGAGGTCGATGCCCTTCCAAAAGGACTGCAGTTAAGGAAGGAGAAAATAGTATAAGTATATGAAAATAGGAGTATTATGTTTATATAGTGTATGTAAGTTGTACAGTGTCACTGAGACATTGAATGTAACCAATGAGATTTTGATTTGCCAATGAGGCTTAATGAAGTAAATTTTTAGAATGGTTTTTTCTCCTCTCATAAATATTGTGTTGTGGCTCCTCTTGATTTGTAATATGTTTGTGTTTGTGTCTGATCAATCATATTTGTTCAAGAATTTTAGTCTTCATTTCATGGTGCTTTTAACATTTGAATATCTATGATACTTGAAGTTTATATGCATAAATTTGTAAGGATTAATTAAGTTAGATTTGATTTGTAATGACTAAAGTAATGACTAAATTAATGACTAAATACATGACTAAATATATGACTAAATATATGACTAAATTAATGACTGAGTATATGACTAAAGTAATGACTAAATAAATGACTATCGTGACTAAATAAATGACCAGTTAACAACAATTAATGACTAAATATATCACTAAAGTAGTGACTACCATGACTAAATAAATGATCAGTTAACAACAATCAATGACTAAATATATGACTAAATAAATTACTACCATAAATAAATAAATGAATGAATTAACAACTAAATCAATGACCAAATCAATGCCCAAATCAATGACTAAATAAATGACTAAAATAGCTTAGTCATATGTTTAGTGGTGTTATAAATGACTACAAATAAACCACTAATAGTCACGTGACTAAAATTAGTCATTTATATGCAATTTTTAGTAGTTTATTTAGTCATATATTGTTGTTTGTGTACTAGTGTCTTATTTATAGAATCTCAAAGGAGTAGGGAACCCTAAAATCTCCTTGAGTTAACATTCAGTCTTGCCATCATGCAAGATTTATTCCTATGTCTAAATAAAGATAACTTAATAGTTAATTGGAAAAACTACCTCAGTTAATTGATTCTAAACTAAACTAATGGGACTTGCAAACATGCAAGTCTTATTGATATGAGAGTCAACTGATAACCAACATCAGTTAACTGAAACCTAACTGAAATTTCCACCTCCACCAAAAGATATTCCTGAAGAAGAGATAAACATGCATGAAATCAACAATCTAAACTAAAGAGTGATGTTGAGTTGACTATTGCCTTTGACTCTATCCTTGGGAAAATCGTTGGATGTAACTAGTTGTCTACTCCAAGCCATTGTGAGCAATCATATCTTGGAAATATCTGCATACTTCAACTGGAAATTCATTGATTGGTAACTTTGGTAGCTCTGTAACTAGAGTGATGATCTTTGTTTCTTATGCAGCTCTATCTAATGCTTTTCTTGATTTTTTCTCAATGGATGAGTGTTGTATGATGAAACCACAAAGTTTGGTTGCGAACACTCTAGCTGTGAGAAATGCACACGAACTCACTGCGCACACAAAATTCCAACAGTATTCAACCCTCTAAACTGGCCTTGGAAGGCTATCAGCTATACGAGGTATGAAACCATGTGGACTTTGAGTGACTATGCCTGCCAAATTATTTGAATCAACCCTTTGGATGCACTTGATGCAAATCGGTGTCAACTTTTCTTATGAAATCGTGAATCAAGACCGATTTGGTCTTGAATTCAGTTTGAGTGAATTACATACTAAAAAACTAGACTGTTAACTGTAAACACATATATGTTCGGGCAACTTTTTCGATGAGCCAAAAAATAGCTTCTTATGAGGCTAAAAATAGCTTCTCGATGGGCAATTTTTACAAAAAATTATGAGGCATGGGTTTTGTAGAGAATATCTTTTTAAAGAAATCCACAACGTCAAAAATTTGAAAAAGTGATTTTTTCCTTGACATGCAATGACTTCTCAGAGTAGAAGTTGTTGAGGGTAACAGGGGCTTCAAAAGCTTTTTTCTCCTAAGAAATTCTAACACGTGGGTTTTGTTGCCACTTGAGAGCTAAGCAACCCCAGTTTCTCCATTTTTTTTGAAATGATGACTTTTTTCAAAAACCTTAAAAATAGGGGGCAGTGGGACAATTTTCCTAGAAAGTTCTGGCACATGGGTTTTGTAGAGAATATCCTTTTGAAAAAACCCACAATGTCTAAAATTCAAAAAAGTGATTATTCTATGACATGCAATGACCTCTTGAGAAGAAACTGCACAGGGCAGCAAGGGTTGCAGAAGCTTTTTTACCTCTGAAAAATTTTGCCACATGGGTTTTGTTGGTGCTTGAGAGCTAAACAAACCTAGATGGGCAGATTTGTGAAAAATTGTCGTTCACTTGAACATGCAAGAGAAAACTTAAGACAAAGATAGAAGAAATGTGATGGGGAGAAGATAGAACTTATCAACTACCTCTTTCAATCCTTGAGAAAAATGCCTCTGTATACACCCAATATGATGAATTTATGGCAAGAATGTACTAGAAAGATGAAGCATGAAAAATTATTCCTGTAGATGCAATTTGAACCTGGAACTACGAAGAACACTAAAAATGGTCTCCATTTGACCCTTTAAAATGTGTTGAAGAGAAAATAGTTGATTTTAGCTTCAACTTGCAAGAAATAATGGAGAAATGATGCCTAAGCATGCATAAATATCCATTTTGGAGGTGGAAGTGTCAGTTAGGTACACCAACCCTAATTGAGTAGTCAATCCTTTTGCATGCCTTGTTAACTAGAAGTTCTTCTCTAATTTTAGGATACAATATGTAAGAGGAAGCATGCAAAAATCGCAATTGAGAATCAACTGGGCCCACTTTGACTTTTGGTGCCCAAGCTTAAGGGAGTTAGAAATTTTTTAAAGATTTTCAACTTCTACTATGACGAACTGCCTCTGTTTGACCCTGAAGTATGGATGCTCGGTTGATCCTGAAGCTTAGCTGACAAATTCATCATGGTGCTAGATCAAGTCTGAAGAGATGTTCTTAGGAGTCACGAAGTCTAAAAGTTGCATTTGAGGCCCCAAAAAGTTGGGCACCTTTTCCAAGAAGGTGCATTTTTCTCAACACAGCCAAATTTCCATGTTTCTCAATTTTCCTTTGCCTCCAACATTTTATGCTTGATCTTCATTTGTGAGTGTTTGACACGTCCCATGAGCTTGCAACTGGATTCATTATGAAGCTGAAAGGCTGCTGAGAAGATGCCTTGGAGAAGACAACTTCTGAAAACTTCATTTAGTTGCTCAAAATGATGGGTGGCCCTAGCCAACAGGGGCGCTTTTGCCTTGATGTCCATTAATTCATCCTCCATTTCACATGCTTGAACGATCAATAGTTGTTGTCATTTGATATGTCTCATGGACTAGTGAATGGATTCATCATGAAGCTGGACTAAAGCTGGGAAGATCATCTAGAGATAGTCAATGCAAAAAGTGACATCTAATGGCTCATATTCTTAGGCACCCCTGGGCTATAGGGGTCTTTTTTTCCATAAAAACTACCACTTTGGATGTTTTTTGACCTTCAACATCTACTGCATTTGTCGTCGTTTGCCGGTATTTGACAAATCAGATGGATTTGCTTGATGATCCGCTAGAAAGCTAGTAGAATTCTTGAGAAGATGACTGGTTTTGTAAATGTTAACCATTGCATTTGGCATCTCAAATTCAAGGGATCCCCTAACTAATAGGGGCGCTTTTAGCTCTTGAGTTGGTCATTCTTTGATGATTTTCACCTCCTTCATTCTGCATCTCCCAGTACTTGACAAATCTTTGGAGTTGGCTGACAGGTTCACTGCAGACCTGGAAGAATTCTGGACATCATCTTCTAGAGGGCATAAACCCTAAAAACTACATTTGGCATGTTAAAATCTTGGGTGCCCCTGCCTAGCAAGGGTGCTTTTATTCCCAGACAAATATTTTTACAACTTGTTGATTTTTCATTCAATCAGCAGTTGCCAACTACTAATAATTCCTCTAATCAGGATGAGATATGCAATGGAAAGCTTGAAGAATTCCAAACAGGATGAATATTTGAGAAAACCCTAGCAACTACATTTGAGGGCTCAAAACCCTAGGCACCCCTGGCCAACAAGGGCTCTTTTGAGCTCTGAACTCAAATTTGACTATGATTAAATCCTTTTGTTTGACTTCTGATTCTAGCAATTTGGAAACTTTGATTAATCTGCTAATGGACTTGTTGTGAACACTGATCAAGTCTAAGACAAATATCTTAGATGTCATTTGCTCAAAAATTTACATTATGTGCCTCAAAATTTTGGGAGCCCCTGGGCTACAGGGGTCATTTTTCCTCATCAGTGTTAGTCAAATTTTTACTAACTTCATTTCCCTTTTTCTTTCTCCATTCTTCATTTGATCTTCAAATTCAGGCGTTAGATAGATCTCCTAAACTAGCTAGCAAGTTCATCACGAAGCTGGAAAAATTCTGGAGAGGACTTCTTGGAAGTGACAAACCCCAAAAAGTTGATTTGTGCCTTTAAAACCTTGGGCACCCCTAGCTAACAGGTGCTCCTTTATTTCTAGAGTTAGAAAATTTCTAATGACTTTCACCACTTTGAAAATCCCCTCTGACATGAAGCATCATTTTGAGCATCTTTCACCATAAAATCTTTGCTAGAGTGTTCAAGGCTTAGATTTTGACACTTGGTATCTGCCCATCTGCCATTGTTGACCTCAAAGGTCCTAACTTTTCTCCTGAAAAGGTGAAATAGACCCACCAAAGCTAAACTGACTTTTTCTTGATTCTGACTTCACCAATGTGATCGTGAAGTGAAATAAACCAATTATTTTTAGCCAATTCTGGAAAGATCCTATTTTTTAGGGTTTTCTCTAAAAATAGTGGCCCAAAAACCTAATTTTTTAAATTTTCAAAATTTGCTAGTATCTTCTGGACAATAAACCCATATTAAATCCCATGCTTCGTTTGACCTAAAACTGATTTTTGACAATAATTTTACAAGATTTATACCATTTTAATCAAAATGCCTTAATGAAGCAAATTTTTTGTTTTGGGTACAACAATATTGTATTATTGTACCTAACTAATAGGTGCCAAGGATGTGGCAATGCTAAGTTGATCAGGAACAACAAAAGATGGATATTGGGTCTTGATCTGAAGATTGGGAACATGAAGACCAATCTACGAATCATCAAAACATGTAAGATATATGATATACTCAAGCTCCTTTAAATTATCATCATCAAAGGGTATGAAATTTACATTTACAAGAGGAATGAGACAATTTGCAGCAGGATCCTCTAAGAATGGAGAGATATGAGGTTCTCCATGGATCTCCCAAAGTTGATTCCAAAGCGTGTGGAAAATAAATTTTTGATGCAACACACATAGAGTCATGATCAACACTAGAACAAATCACTCCAAAATTATCATTGATAATGCCCCATGCTAATCTACTCCCTAATATGTTTGGTGTAGGCATGAGTCCATATAGATAAGGCAGAAGATTAAGCCATCTGAGATGTGTTACGATGTCATTTTTCCTTGACTCATAATTATCATTTTTTGGGATGACCATAAAAGGATGAACAAAAAAACCCATGATACTTCCTCAAATGAAAAATTAGAGATTGATAACCTCAGTACATGTAAAGTGGATCAAATGAAGTCATCCCATGTAAATATATCCTTTCCAAATGTCAAAACGTCCAAGTAATTAATAGAAATATGAAATTAAAAAATGAATAAAATGTACTTGAGGTAGATTTTGGAAAAGTGCATGTATGAATCTAAAGAGCTCTAAAATACCTTTCCAACACTGCAAGAATCATGAAAATTAAAGATACAGGTGAAAATTTATGATCTTAGAAGCAAAAAATGATGATTTAACTTTGATTGAGAATAAAATGTACCAATAGATAAATTTGATTATTAGACCTACACTAATGGAAAGTACATGAAACTAGCTTTTCAATGATATATTGTTTGACTAATTTTGACAACATATGCCCAAGTTATGCCAAAAGGAAAAAAAACTCCTTTAGGGAAAAAAAGGGGCTAGAAGGGGGGCCTTGCAATGTACATTCATATGGATGACACCATGTTGCCTTTAGCAAGAAATTAGTGAATGGAATATTCCCTAAATATTCTCCTCTCCATCAAGAAAAAAATATGGCCCCCGATAAAATTTATTGTTGTCAGAATGTTCTTGATTTGTGCCTGAGAATCTGGGCATCAAAATATTCTAGTTGTTGGAATATGGACGGTTCTCTTAGTCACTGATAAATTTTTTGTCACCGTAGAAGAGAGAATATGGATGAAATCTTTATTTTATTTTATTTTGCCTTTGTGTGTGTGGGCCTAGCACTAGCGTGTCTATTGTAGGGGTCGTTGTGGACGCTTCATCGACAAAGCTCTTTAGGTTGTTGATGAATAAAGTGATAGAGGTTTTTTTAATAAAAAAAATGAGTGACCCTTTTGTTGCCTATATACAAGCCCACTAGAAGCCTACATGCTGGCTAGGGCACAAATTGTACCCTCAAGTGAACCAAAAATAACTTTTTTGTGCCCTTTTTTTTGCTTTTTGAAAAAAATTATAACAAGAATCATTTTGTGAATTTCGTAGGGAAACTCAAGTCTATTTTTTTTGCTTTTTTTCAACTTTTCAAATTTTGGTAAAATGAAAGGTGATCGATAGGTTTGTTGTCATTTTGGGCTCAATGGTGATGTGAGTCAATTTTTCCCTCAAGGTAGGATCTCTCATAATTTAGATAGGAAGTCACATATCTAGTGCTTTGATACCATGTTGGAGTTGATAGTGAACCCCATAGCTCCTAAAAGTCACCTGCAACCAAAATGCCTATCACATACAAGAGATCAAAGTAATTGATTTGCTATGCAACTAATGATTGATTAAGAAAAGCAATTGTATGTGCAATGAATTAATCTAAATTGTATTATGAATGGAATTTGAATGAATGCAAAGTACAAACAAATGTGTATAAAAGAAAAAGTCAAAACCCTAGATGACGATTTGATTAGATTGTGATAAGTGTCCTAATCCTATGCAATGGGACAACTTGACCTGTAAATAGCCAAATCTAATAATAAAAAATCACTTCTAAGTCTAGCTTAAGTGAATAAAGTAATAAGGGACCTAATAATTAATTAATGACTAAATGTTCATTAGGTGATTATCCTAATTACTCCAACACCCCCTCTTAAGATCAACTTGGGAAGAAACTAAATAATTGCTAAAGAATGCAATGATGGATGTATGAATGGGTCCTAGATACAAGGATTGATAAGGTACCCATGTATAAATAAAATAACCTCTCATAACCAGAGAAAAGGAGAAAACCACATGGGAAAAAAAACTCCTCTCCAAAAAAGAGAAAATGAAATAAATACACTAGTGAAAGAAGGATAAAAGGAGGACTCGAAGTGACCCTCCAAGGACTAATTATATCACATAAGTACAATAGATGTCCCCTAGTATGAGAGAGAAAATGAGGATAAGATCTATTGTACCAATGATGAATGCTTGAAGACAAAACATGATCCATTTCCCATAAACAACATTTCTCCCCTTAGGAAAAAATAGATCCACTTGTAATTGGAGAATTCATTCCCAAAAAATGAAAGAATCAAGAATCCAGATCCAAATGATGTGTACCTCTGAAAACTACTCAAGTTTTCACATGTTGGAAAGAGATGATGTTAGGAAGATTGATATAGAACAAGATGCAAAGATGATGAAAATGATGGGCCAACAATGATGATGTGGTTGTCAACAAAGAGGAGATGAATATACTCAAATTAAACCTACAAATATGCAATCTAAGACTCTACAAATAAGGATGACATGTCTACAATATATGAATCCCAAGTAGAT
Organism: Sequoia sempervirens; assembly: GCA_007258455.2. Classification (NCBI taxonomy): domain Eukaryota; kingdom Viridiplantae; phylum Streptophyta; class Pinopsida; order Cupressales; family Cupressaceae; genus Sequoia; species Sequoia sempervirens. The sequence continues at coordinate 53,970,178 of VDFB02075321.1, read as the reverse complement.
GCATTTGAAAGGTGATGGATGTCCTATTTCACTAAACCAATAAGGGTCAAGGATGTGACGATTTTAAATTAGAAACAATAGAAGATGGAGTTTGGGTCTTGATCTAAAGAGTGAGAACATGAAGACAAGTTTTTGAATCATAAAAACATGCAAGACCTATGATATACTCAATCTCCTCTAAAGTATTGCCATCAAAGGGTATAAAATATGCATCTACAAGAGGAAATAGATTATCTGCAACACGATCCTCTAGGAATGGAGAGATATGAGGGTCTCCATGGATCTCCCAAAGTTTATTCCAAAGTGTGTAAGGATAATCAATGTCTAATACAATATAAATAGTGTCATGATCAACACTATAACAAATCACTCCTGCAACATGATCATTGATAATACCCCATGTTGATCAACTCCCTGGTGTGTTTAGTGTAGGTATGAGTCCATATAGATAAGGAAAAAGATCAAGCCACCTAAGACATGTGTCAAGATGTCATTTCGCCAAGACTCATAATTATCCTTTTCTAGGATGACCACAAAAGGATAAACAAAAAACCCATGATACTTCCTCAAATGAAAAAATGAAAGAATGATAACCTCAATACATGTAGAGAAAATAAAATGAAGTCATCTCACATAAATAGATCCTTTCCAACTACCAAAACATCCAAGTGATTGATTAAAATGTGAAATTACAAAAATTGGATAAAATATAACTAGGGAAAATTCTAGAAAAGTGCATGTATGGATCTGAAGAGCTCTAAAACACCTTTCCAATGTTGTAAGAATGACAAAAAATGGAGATATAGGTGAAAAGTTATGAGTTCAAAAGAAAACAATGATAATCTAAATTTGACTGAGAATAAAATGTACCAGTAGAAAATTTTGATGATGAGACCTACACCACTAGAATATACATGGAACTAGCTTTTCAATGATAACTTATTTTCCTGATTTTGACAATATATGCCCAATTTATGCCAAAAAAACTCATTTAAGGAAAAAAGGGCTAGGAGGGGGGTCTTGTAGGGTGTGTTCATATAGATGACATTAGTGAATGAAATATCCTAAGAATATTCCCCTCTCCATTAAGAAAAAATGACCCTCAATAAAACTTGTCTTTGCTGAAATATTCCCAAATCATGTCTAAGATTCTGGGCATCAAAATATTTTGATTGTTGGAATATGCGATGGTTCCCTTGATCACCAAGAATTTTTTTATCATCATAGAAGAGAGAATATAGACATAATATTTAAAGATTTTGTGTTGTCTTCATGTGTGTGGGTCTAACGTTGTAGGGTGTCTATTATAGGGGCCATCGTGGATGCTTCATCGACAGAGCTCTTTAGGCCACTGATGAATAAAGTGATTGAGGTTTTTTAATAAAAACTAGTGAGTGACCCTTCTATCACCTGTGTACAAGCCAGCTAGGGTACAAATTGTACGCTTAGGCAAACCAAAAATAACTTTTTTTTTGTCTTCTTTTAAAAAAAAATGGAAAAAATAATTAAAACCAAAATAATTTTGTGAATTTTAAATGAAATTCCAGGTCCATTTTTTTCAACATTTTTATATTTTGGTGAAATTAAAGGAGATCCTTAGGTTTTTGGTCATTTTAGACTCAATGGTGATGCTTGTTTCACTCCAAGATGAACTAATTTTTCCCTCAAGGTTGAATCTCTTAGAATCTAGAAAATAAGTCATAAATTTGATCCTTTGATACCATGTTGGAGTTGATAGTGAACCCCACAACTCCCAAAGATCACTTGCAACCAAAATACCTATCACATATGAGAGATCAAAGCAAGTGATTTTCTATACAACCAAGAGAGAATTATTGATCTAGAAAAGCAATTATATGTGTAATAAATTAATTTGAATTATATTGTGAATGATTATAAATTACAAACAAATGCTTATAAAATCAAAAGTGCAAACTCCAGATAATGATTTCATTAGTTTCCGACAAGTGTCATAATCTTATGCAATTAGACAATTTTACCTATAAATAGCCCAACCTAATAATTAAAAAGTAGTCTTAAGTTTAGCTTAAGTAAATAAAGTAACAAGAGACCTAGTAATTAATTAATAACTAATTAATCATTAGGTGACTATCCTAATTACTCCAACATAAAAACCTAGTTTATGATGCACTTGTAAAGATATGGTATTCATTGACATCTTCATTAAGGAGTCACAAAATAGTTTCAGTCATTATATTTTTTGTTTGAATTTGTGAATCTATTGCACAATTGTATTTAAGCACCCATCTACCTTATGCTTAACCTTTCATCATCCCAAGACACCCAAAAAAACTTAATTCAAACATATTTTAAGTTTGTGTTGATTTAGTGTGTTCCAAATACTAAGTTTAAATATGTATAACAACATTATGGACTATCATAAACCATATCCTTTGACAAATTTGAGTGGTAGGTTATCCATTTTATAAGGTGTAAAACCTTGTGTGCTCAAACTAGCATATAGATATGAAGTGACAACTAAAATAGGGTTATATAATTCATCAAGAATAGTTTGTGCCAAGGTAAAAACTTATTTCCTATAGTCATATTCAACACAACACCTTGTGGAAGCTCCTTGGTTTAGTAGCCAAATTGGTCTACTATTGCCCAACTCAGTGAATTGGTCTACTATTGCCCAACTTGAGCAATTTTATGGTTTTCTTCCTAAATTTGATAGGCTTAGTGCTTAAGAGAAAATCTAGCTTTAGGGATTTTGGACCTACAACATTGAGAACCAACAAACCATATGAGTCACCAAAATGCGATATGCCCTTAATCCTATAACATGCATATGGTTAGAAGTAGTTATATTGTGGCTACCTTAACTAATAATTAAGTAATATGATCATTAATATAGTCTTATCTAAGTAGTTAAGTCAATTTGGGTGGCATCCTAGGCATAAGTAAGGTATATATAAGAGCTAGTGGTTAGTTTATCATCATATTATGAATTGTATTCTTGGAGAATTTTGGAGGTTTTCTTCCTTGAAGTGGATTATTTTCCTCAAGTATTTGCAATATTTTTTCTATTATATTGTTCTCTTATATAAGTTATTTAATTAAAAAAGGTATTAGAGCATGATCTTTGCATCTACGATACAATAAATAAGGAAAATCTTTTGATTTGGGAGGTCAAACTGTGGAGCACACATTTCTCTCAATTTGGTAGTTTTTTAATTTCTAAAGGGTTGACCAAGGAAATATTGAAGTTGCTAAATTCCAAAATTGAGGTCATCTAAAATGCATTTGAAGGATTTATTACGACATTGGGGTTTTTACCAATTTTTCTTTGAAGGTTGTATATCAACAAATTTCTTGGAGATTTATTTTCACAAGTGAGATCTAGACCCTAGTAAGTTATAGTCAAATTTTAGATTTTTTTGAGCAAGTTATTGTGAAAACTATTTTGGTAATTGTTAATCTATTTTCTCTAAACTGGTTTAAATAGGTTAAACCAAATAGCTATTAGGCTTGTGGAGGTTTAGCACTTAATAAGGTTTCCAAGAAACCTCAATCTTGTCAAAATGTTAAAGAGGTCTTATTAACTTTTTCCAAGTCTATGTGCATGAGTTTAGAAGGTTTTGACTTTATCTACCCCACGTTCCATGAGTTTTAGAGGGAGTTTTCATCAAAGATTAGTGAGGAAAGCTAGGGATTTTTATTTGTTAGTTTTGAAGAAGTCAAAAGAATTTTCAAAGGTATGGCACAAAACAAGCAATTGTTTGCTTCAATATTCTTTAATGTTGTAAAAAAGATCTAAATGATAAGGGCACATTGTGTTTTGAAGTCATCCATGTTGTAGAGAGGGAAAGGAGACTTGGCGTGATATGTATGAAAAGTGGAGGGTTTTCAGGCACTGCAAATGATTATTTCCACGTGACAAATATTTTCAAGAAGAAAACTCTAGGTGGTTATTTTTTGCTAAGTTGGGAAGATAAGATACATAGCTTTATTGTTCCAATAGAGGGACCTTACCATTTTCAAACACTACATGATCCCATTGGAATGGCATGTCAAATCATTCCATGGAATTTTCTATTTCTTATGTTTTGTTAGAAAGTTTTGCTTGCACTAGCTACTGTGCGCACTATTGTACTAAAATCTATTGAGCAGGCACCTGTAATTGCTCTTTATGTTGCAAAGCCCGCACGTGAAGTAACTGAGCTAGCAAAATAATGGAACTTCTTTAGAGAAGAATCTAAATAAAGCTTCAGAAAATTTTCCTTTTTTAATCCTCACACACTACAACTTTTGTTGTCCCCTCTAATAAATAACAACCACTCAAAGTGTTTGTAGATAACCATTTCAAAGAAAAATTAGCATAAGTCATTCACAAAGAAGCCAGATGATGTGCATAGTGACAAGAAAATGACATAATTGCAATGCAAGTTGCTTGTGTAGGGTTGTGACTATCCTCAAGGTTCATGAAATTTCATGGTATAGATACACGATTGGAAGGGAGGAGTCTTGTTCGTAGTCTTATGAATATTGAAGAAGGATGTAGGCCAATTGTATGGGCTCTCAAAGTCAAGACAACTAATAATAGTACAGTCATAGGACAACAATTATGAAATTCTCAAGGGGACAACCACCACATCTGCCTAGTGAGAAGTGATTAATTAAGGGACAAAAAACAAGGATAGAAGACAATAATGAATTTCAATCAATGGATAGTCCCTTCACAAGGATAGTGACCTAGAGTTTTTGTGTTAAGCAATTTAAGTGAAATACAATGTTATTTTCAAGAGGGATGGTCAGGGTAAAAAGCAAATGAGAGGAGAATCTTGTGTCATGTTTATTGTTTGTTGGACCATGAACATACAAAACTGTGACAATGTGAACTTATCAAGTTATGGCAGTCAATTTCTTTTGACAATAAGATGGACAGTGAATGATGACAGTATGCAAAGGCAGACCTAGTGAGGGGCAGTCCTTATGACTGTCATAGATATGACAATAGTTTAAAGACTATGCAAAAAGGGATAGTCTTAGAGTATTCCAATGATGAAAATGTTTGCAAAGTGACCTCACCACAAGATGACTTTGGTTTTGAATAATGCATAATGGACAGGGCAATGACCATGAATAAAGTTAGTAGGGACAAAAGAAGGACAATCATTTATGATTGATTGGATAGTGAACTATTAGAGAACAGGGATAGTGAAATGTTGAAATGCATAGATTGTCAAACTTTTGAAATTTTAGGGTAGTCACCAATGAAGTCAGCATTTACAATCCTTTATGAGGATAGTTGCCATATTGAGGTATGAGGAATCATGAGGATACTTGGAACATCTCCATATAGGCTAGAGGACAATAATGAACTAAAGGAGATTCAATACAGTGATTTTCATGCTTGGATAGATAGCCATGCAAGAAATACTTAATCATAGACCATGGGTGCTAAGAAGTGGTTGAAATTCTCATTCCAAAAGGGGAAAAAAAGTTATGAGTGACATTATGAACCTACACAAATTTTTCATCACGAAGATAGTCATTGCACACCATAGATGGCATGGATTTCTTAAGGAGGGACCGTGGTATTAAAAGGATAAGCATGGTGAAAACATGACAATGGTCTGCTACTATGAAGGTGATTTTTGCATAGTGACAAGAGACATAGGTTTGGTAGTTGCTGCTCAAATGGACGATGTTTTCCAGAGTCTGAATTTCAACTCTCTAATGACAGTTGCAAGAAAGTAGCCAAATAAGCAAGGAAGGGCTTGAGGAAGAGACAAAGATAACTATGAGTAATTGTATGCTAAGGATAGTGAGGTCATTAGGGTTATAAAATGATGGATTCATTTTCTCATAAAGTGGGTTATGAACCCTGTCTACTGCCAATTCTTTGTCAAATAATGAAGGCTTGGTCTAAACTCTATCAAGGATTACTTAATGTTTTGAATACCTCCAAAGCATTTGTAATTTTTGTCAAGAGGGAACCTTGAAGGTGGAAATGTGTGGTAGTCTTCATGAGTACCAAAGGATAGTAACAAGAAAAACCTCATAGACTTGAAAATGCATGAAGGATGGAAACACGATGATAGTTATGAGATTGTGAACAAAAGTTAGAGTGTTGTATGCAAGTCGCAGTCTTAGCACAGTGATAGTGAAGGCAATGATGAGAGGATAAGGACTGTGATTTAGTGATAGTGTTAAAAGACTTCAGGACTTAAAACATATGGCACTTCAATGATAATAGGATAGCCAAAGAGCAGAGTATGGTTTCCAAGGCAATAGAGTCAATCAAGATAGTTCTTTACAAAGAGGGAAATACTTAGAACATCATGGAATGGCAGATCTCATACTAAAGAATGACAGTGTGAGCACAAAGTACAATGAGCAGGTGACAGTCAGCAAGAGATCGGGACAAAAGGGCTTTAAGACATGAGAAAAATGGCAAGATTCAACCCTTGAACTTCTCCTTGGCTATTTCAAACTCTTATCCACATGCCCTATCATCATGCAAGAGGCAGCTTGGAGAGTAATGAGTAGTTGGAGAGCATCTAGGATGGTTGAATGAGTTGTGCAAAACAAATGGAGCATATCTAGGGTAGTTTTGGAGCATTTGAGAGTATCTTGGAGCTGTTTTATGAGCCTTGATGGTAGAAGAGCTCAAGGGATGAATTTTTCATCACTCCACCTTTTTGGACCAGTGTAAGGGGTTGTAAAGTAGGGGAGAGTGTTTTGGAAGACCAAAGGAGTTTTGACTTAGTAGTTGGTGCTAACATTTGTCATTTCTTTCTCCACGCATGTTCCTATCTTCTTACAACTATTGAGAAGCATATAGGCAAGCCTTAGGCAATTTTTTTCACTGGTTCTTTTCTCTCTTAAAGCATTGTGTTGTAACTTTTTTGAGTTCTTTCATGCCAAAGCAGAAGATGTAGCTCACTTTAAGACTTGTACATAATTGTAAGAACACCTTTTATCAATAAAATTCAATGGTTTTTCCTTCTTAATAGTTGTTGTATTGTGTGTATATGAATGATTGATACATATTTTTGTGATTTTATGTATAAATCCTCAAGTTTGTTGTCTCATTTCAGCACCTTTAAGTAGAAAGCATGTCTTATATACATCATAAGTTTTTCACTGATGTTTACACTCTTTATTTGTGAAATATATACTTGGTCTTCCTTCTAAAGTTGTAAACATATCAACTTTCTTATGAAATACTAATGTATAGACATGTTAAACAATTAAGTTGTGTGAATTTTAGTTGGGTATTTGGGAAATTGTGTGTTAAAATAGTAGAATAGGTTTGAAAAACTTTTTGGTGCATCACCATATTAGAGTTTAGGTTCCATTATATGCTATCCTTCTCTCTTTTCTCATAAAAGCATTAAAACAGTTAGTTTAGGTGATAGTTCCAAGGGAACCAACCCTCTTTGGAGGTTCTCTTCTATCATAGGTGACCCACAAACCTAGAAGAGATCCAATGTTTCACCAGTAAGCTAAGTTTCTACAAATTATCAAGGGTGCATACTTTAGTGATAACAATAACATCATGGCAAGGGCTTCAACAAGAGGCAAAGGATGGAATCCAATCACTAATAGAAAGACTCATAACAAGGATGATATATTAATTAAGGAGATGGGATACATAGATATTGAACCTATAAGGGAATAAAATGTTGAGGTTAAGGATGATATTTTATCATTGAAGGTAGAGATGACAACCACAAGAGGAGATATATTGATGCATATCAAAAAAATTGAGTCCCTTGTGAGTTATAAGAAAGATAAGGCAAAAAATTGACTTGATAAGAATTAAAAAGAAAATGATGCCTCTAAGTGACATGATGATTTTGGGTTTGACTAGAATTTAAAGATGAATCATCACCCAAATAAATCTATGGCTAGGAACTTTACACCAAATATGGATGTGTGGAAATTTAATGGTAGGGATCCAACCAATTGTTTCTACCAAATGGAGCAATTATTTGATCTTCATACTATTCAATGTCAACAAAAGGTTGTAATAGTGTCATTATACTTGGTACTAATCCAATTCATTTGAGATTATTGGCTATGTGAAGAGAAGAAAAATAAGGGATGTGTTGTTCATGGTTTATTTTCGAAGATAAATCCATTACATGTTATGATGTCAATCTTATAGATAGCTAATTTAGCTAGCTTACCAAATTAAAACAAATAGGAATGGTCAAGGACTATAATCCACAATTTTAAAATTTCTCTTTTAGAGTGGAGTATGCTATAAATGTAACTTTGAAGGAATTATTTCTAAGGGGTTTAAATGTCCACATCAAATATGTGGTAGATGAAAAGTTTCTGGATAATTAATGGAAATAATTTATAAAAATATGAGATAGAATCACTCTTGCATATCCATTTACTCAACCCAGTAGACTAACTCCACACTAAATTGAATAGAAGAGAGAAAAAGGGTTATGTTTTAACTGTGAAAAAATATAGTTGAGGACATAAATGTTTTGAAAATAAATTATTTTGCATTGAAGGGCTAGGTGAAGAAGAGGAGGAAGAAGAATCAATAATATAGGGCAGTAGTGAGATAGATGAGGAATTACATGATATCCAACCAACCATTTCTTGTCATGCACTTTCTAGTATTAGCACCCCACAAAATTGAGGACAAGGTAGCAGATTTATCAAGGAAAAAGAGAGTAACATTGTTGATAGATATAGGAAGCACTCACAACTTCATCGACAATAAGTTGGTTGCTTATCTAAATTATTTTATGTATCCAACTCAAAAAATTTAGGTCCTAATTATAAATGGGGGGTACAATCAATTATTTATGGAATTTTCATAACATTAGTTTTTTCATTGGAGATTATTGATTTGATTGCCTAATGTTTTCTATCTCCATGGGTGAAACATATATTATGTTGGGAGTATAATGATTCACTATATTAGGGACATTTGAAATGAGATTTTAGGAGTTATCCATGCATTTTCAGTTAGAGGGTACGTTAGGAAATTCCAACAAAGAGGGTTGTGTACAAAGTCTCCATAGATTATAAGCTCTCATTAAGTGCAAAATATACATAATAAAGGGGTTGTTGGGTTTATGTCCCAATTATTTTTAGTAACAACCTTTCAGTCGAATGTTCCTACATAACTAGATCTAAAAGCAACTATAGATAGTCACTTTGTAGTTTTTGGGGATGTGCCAAAAGCATCACCTCCTAAAAGAGATCAAGATCATGCCATTCAACTAGTACTAGGGTGCCAACCACCCAACATTAGGTTGTACAATCATCCTTATATATAAAAAAATGAGTTGAGATTTTTGATGTAAAAAATTGCACACATCTTATCTAAAAATCTCAACACTATTATCATGGATAGTGGAAACAAAATGTTATTAAAAAAATGAGATTGATAAGATGGTTTAAGAGATGTTAAAGGACTAGGAATAGTCAAAGTTATTACTCCTCTCAAGTGGTAATGGTACACAAAAAATATGATACTTGGAAGATGTGTCTTAATTATAAATTGCTCAACAAGTACACCCTAAAGATAATTTTCTCATTCCAATAATTAAAGATTTCTTAGATCAATCTAATGATGATTTTTATTTTACCAAACTTGATATTTGTTTCGATTATCATCAAAATAGAATTAGATATGAGGATGCACATAAGATGGATTTTCGAACCCATGAGGACCAATATGAATTTTAGGTGATGCCTCTTGGTTTCACAAATGCACTATCTCTGTCTTAGAGATTGATAAGCTCTATCTTTAGGCCATTTATGAGGAAATTTGTTTTGGTATTTTTTGATGACATCAAGTAATATATACCAAAATTTGGGAAGAACACTTGTAAGAATCAAGTTTTGGTTATTTGCAAACATCAACTTTATGCTAAGTCATCCAAGTGTGTGTTCAAAGTTACAAAAGTAGAGTACCTAGGTCACATTGTTTCACATGAGTTATTGAAGGTGAACCCTCACAAGATCAAGGCTATAGTATAAAATAAATTACCTAAGGCACTTAAGATCCCATGGGGTTTCTTAGGGATTACTAGTTACTATAATTAATTTTTAAATAATTATGGTAGCATAATATCACATGTTATGACATTATTTAAGAAAAATTCCTTCTAGTGGAATGAGGGAATTACTAGGGAATTTGAGCAACCAGAGGAAGCCATGTGTACAACTTCAATTCTAGCTACCCAAGCTTTTTCTAAAAGATTCATTGTGGAATGTGATGCTTTGGGACAAGGTATAGGAGTAGTAATCATGCAAGAAGGAAGACCCATATAATTTGAGAGATGCCAACTCAAAGTAATTGTTAGAGTAATCACACATTAGCTAAAAATTAATTAATCTTTAATTGAATATTAGTCTAATACATTTCATGCACTTAAGTTAATGTTATGACTACTTTTTTATGTTAACCGAAGTGAGATTTTATTAAACCATTCTATCTTATCACATAGGGTGTTGGCACTTGTCATGATATATTCCCTAAATATCATTTAGGGTTGCTCTTATAAAGCAATTGTCATCATTGTATTATCAACTCTTGATCTCAACGATCTCCTTGAAGATTCTCGAGGTTCATTTTGTAAGTTTTCTTGTTGATGATATAATAGATTATTGTTTGCTACTCTTTGTGTGGAAGGTGTTTTTATTCGTTGTTTGATCTTATGTCTCCTATTTATTTACAATTATAACATGGTATCATAACATGGATTCAGTGAAGCCCTCTCAATTTTTGAGGATTTTCTTCAACTAGGGTTACATGGCTTCAAATTTGGAATCTCCATTACTTTTAGCATTTTTTGGTGCATTTTGGTGCAAAAAGGACCTTACCGTTACATTCAGGAGCTTAAATCGATGAATTTTGACTATAAATTAGCCCAATTTTGATGTTGAGAGCTTCTAAGGCAATTTTTTGTAGGGACCTCTATACACATATTTGTACGGATTTATCAAAAAAAAAGTGCTCTAAGTGCACAATGCTTTAAGCACCCAACACTAAGCGTTGTGGGGCCAAAGGCCCATGGTATTAAAGTTGTTGTGGTTTGCAGATCACTTAGCGATAGTGGCTTAGTTGTTGATCGCTAGTGGCTATAGTTTCACTAGCAAAAGCTATAAACCTTATCCGTTGCTCAGCCGACGATGGGGGCCACTCATTTTAAAAAAAAATGTCACCTAGGGTCACATAGGTGACCAACACCCAACCCTTGGGGCCTTAATTTTTTATTTTATTTTGGAAAAATAACTAGAATTGGGAAATTTACAATAAATTTTTTCTTGGGTATCACATTTGGGTAAATGAGATCGTCAGAAAGCTGATTCTAAGAACTATCCAATGGTGATAGTTTTTTCTTAGATTTTGTTGTTGGTGCATTTTATCACCTATCAAAGTCAGATGTGCTATTTTCACTCCCAAGCTCACAAATTTTGACCCATTTCTCCATTTTTTGTGATTTTAGTGAAGTTGGAAAGGCCTTTCAGAGCTCTTCATAGCTATCCATGCAATTTTTTCTAGATTTTTCTCGAGATATATTTTACTCATTTTTTTGTGTTTTTACATTCTTGTAAATTACTTGGACATTTAGCACCTGAAAACTTTATATTTACGTGAGATAACTTGTTTTAGGTTGTTCTACATGTATTTCCAACATTTTATGCTATTGGGAATTTTGAGCATCTTTTGCATGCAATTTTTCTTTTGTAGACACACTAAGATAAAGTGCCATTGGTGTATCTTTTTTGGGATTTTCACACATCCAGTTATGCCTATTATGCTTGAACTATGTTATAAAGTGCCATGGGAGAGTTGTGAGTGCCTTTGTTTTGTCATCACACCTTTATCAAGTGAGTGTTCCTTCCACAACAACATCAAATCCTAGTGATTCTTGCCTCATGTGTGTGTGCCTTGTTTGCACATCATTTTTAAATTTGCAGGTAATTTTAGTTGCACGTTCATATGTTCTTAGTTCTCCTTCATGTACTTATTGGTGACACATAGTTTAAGTGTATTTGTCTTGGCTCTCCCTTGTCTGCATCATGAGGGGGTTTCTACTATTGGTGCTAATGCTTCCTTGGTTTTATTTTTGGAGTGATCTATGTATCTAGTTCTTGTTCCTATGTATTAGGCGGATGCAATAATTGGTTACCCATGCATTTCAATGAGATGGAATATTTACCATATGGAAATTCTTGGATTCCTATTTCTAGAGGTGACCTATTTTCACTTGATAAGTGTTCTTTAGATTATTTTTACATATATTTTTTACTTACATCTTGCATATTGAGTAGTGTCGTTCGGGTCACTCATGCATATTCATCTACCATTTGTATCTTCAAGTTCTAGATGTTTTCCTTTGTTTTCCATCTATTTGAGTAGTTTCATTGGGGGCACTCATGCATATTATTTTCTTCTTGATCTTGGTCATCATCTATATTTAGAGGAGGTTCTTTATTTCAACACTATATTAATCATCATTTAACAATAGTCTACAACTTCATGCTTCAACGATGTTCTTCATGTTCCTATTCTTTTTGGAATATTGTTTTGGAGGATTTTTCAGTCCTTCATTCACCTTTCTCTCTTTTGGAGAGGAGTTTTTCCCATGAGGTTTTGTCCTTTTCTCTCCAGTTGTGAGAGATTATATTGTTTGTACATGGGTACCCCATTAGACCTTGTTTGTCAAGACCCATCATGCATTCTCTTTTTAGGGTTTTAACCTACTCCCTAAGTTCATATTAAGGGAGGTGTTAGAGTAATCATGTATTAATAATTAATTAATCTTTAATTAATTATTAGTCCAATTCATTTCATGCACTTAAGCTAAACTTAGGAGTGCTTTTTTATGTTAACTGAAGTGAGATTTTATTGCATCATTTTGTCTCATCACATAGGATGTTGAAACTTGTCATGATCTAATCCCTTTATCATTTAGGGTTGCTCTTATAAAGCACTCACCCTCATTTTATTATCAACACTTGATCTCAACAATCTTCTTGAAGATTCTTAAGGTTCATTCTGTAAGTTTTTCTTATTGACATGATATATTAGATTATAGTTTGCAACTCTCTTTGTGTAGAAGGTATTTTTGCTTGTTGTTTGACCTTGCACTCGTATTTATTCATAATTCTAATAGTAATAATTTTTTGAACCTAGTTTATGAGAAATAAATGCTATTTATCTTTATGCAGTCAAACAATTAAGACCTCATCCAATAAGAAGACACTTTAAATTAAAGATAGATCATGACAGTCTCAAATACTTTGTGAAATAATTTTTTCATTTGAAGAACAACAAAATGGGTCACAAATATGTTGGGATATAAACTTGAAATCATATATAAGAAAGTCGAGAATAATATTTGAGGTTGATGAATTCATAAACTTGAACCCACAATCACCATTATGTGCTATTTTATTATTATAAGATGATTAAGTGAATGAGACATGAGAGGAGTGGAAGAAGGACATGGATACTAAAACTTTATTGAGAAAATCCAGTAAGATTCAAGTGCGTAAAATAAATTTATATAGAAAGGAAATGTTTTTTGGTACAAGGATAGGTTGTACATATGCATGAACTCAACCCTTAAGTTTAAGATGTTGTAAAAAATACATGCTTCTCTAGTATGGTGGATATTATGGATTCTTGAAGACATACCATAAAATAAAAAATAGATTCCTTTTGAGAGGGGCTCAAAGGGGATGTACAATAGCCAAATACATGGTATGCTAGTAAAATAAAGGGGAGATAATTAGGACTATAAGTCTTTTGTAATCCTTATCCATTCCAAGTCAGAGTTGGGAAGAGGTGTCAATGGATTTCATTGTAGGTTTTCCCATCAATCCAAAGGAAAAAATATCATAATGGTTATTGTGGATTATCTCACTAAATATGCACATTTATTTGCTTCAACACACCCATTGGTAGCAAGCACCTTAGCCACAACCTTTATGAATACTATTTAGTAACTACATGGGACTCCAAAATTCACAGTAAGTGATTGTGATCCTATATTTACAAGTAATTTTTTGATTGACTTGTTTCAATGTTTTGGCACTCAACTCGCTTGTAGCTTCTCATATCATCCCTAATTATATCTAGAAAAATTGAGGTGGTCAACAAATTCTTAAAGGTTTATCTTCGATGTTTTACTTTAAACAAACAAGAGATATGGGTGCAATGGTTAATGCCACTACTAGATGGTGGCATAAAAAATTCTCTTTATACTTTCTCTAAAATGTCCCCATTTTCGACACTAAATGGGTACCAACCACCATCAATAAAATCTTCATTGTAGACACACCCAAAGGTCTAAACAATTAAAGAACACAAGAAACATAAGTTAGAGGTATTTTCTAGCCTCAAGGAGAAGTTGACAACAATGCAAAATAGAATGAAGAAATGAGTTGATCAACACCATAGTGAAAGGAATTTTGAAGTTAGAGATTGGGTCTTCGTGTGATTACAACCATTTAAGTAAATGCTATTGAAATAGAAAAAAATATAATAATCTTATAGAGGATTGCCAACATGAAATATGAATTGGAGTTACCTATGTCAAAATAATACATCTAATCTTCCATGGTTCATGCTCAAAGAAAGCTACCAAACAAAGATTTGTAGCATATATTGAGTTACCATATCTTAATGAGTAGGGTGAAATAGTTTTGGATCTTGAGGGAATTCTTCTAACATGCACTAAGAGGCTATAGATAGAGGGCAATCCCATAACATTTTATCAAATAGAAGTTGAGATGCTATGTGAGAAAATGAGGTTTTTGTGCAAAAGCATCCATAATTGATAAAAAAACAAGGATGCTTATTCAAAGAGGCAAGAATGTTATTCCTTTAATCTTAGAGTGTGCATTAGGTTATATGTAGCTAGCTTGTAGCTACCTTAATTCTTAATTAATCTAAATGATCAATAATATAGTCTTATGTAGGTAGTTAAGTTGGCTTAAGTGATAACCTATGCATAAGTATGATACATATAAAAACAATGACTATTTTATCATCATCATATTGAAAATTATGTTCTTCTTGGAGACTTTAAGATGTTTCCCCCTTGAAGTGGCTTATTTTTCTCAAATTTTCTCAAGTATTTACACCATATTTTTTATTATATTATTCTCTTGTATAAGTTAACTATAAAATAGTAGCAAGTTCTTTATTACATGTATTAGATTCCCTCTATATTGTTTGAATGACTATTCAATATGACTTAAAGGAATGGAAAATCATTTTCCCTAAGTAATTTTTTAGTTTTATGGTGGACATGAGGTAATTTTATATGTTTTGAAGGTTTAATTAGCATGCACCATTTGATCATACCATGCCATCTTTCATTCAATGGTGTGCATAGGGATCTATATTGTAGTAGATAAAGGTTTGATTATTGAACCCTACCATTAGTCCACTTATTTTTCAAGACCACATATCTCATTTTGCACCAAGTATCTTTTGTTAGTGCTACAACCCAACTCTAATTCATTTTATTTTGTTTAATCTATAAGGCCCCCTACGTAACATGTGTCGTGGGATGCTCCTAGTTGTTCAAAGGAATATGCATAATTGTTTTCCCTCAAAGTAGCACAAACCATGCTATCTTGTTATGGTAGATTTAACTTGATGGATTATGAAGAAGATGGCTATTCTTAAGCCATTCTCAATTGTGAGAGAGCCAAACAACCAAATTTTGATGTTCAAAACCTTTTAAAGTGATTCTAGGCACTACATATAAGTACATGTTGAGCAAGATCCAAGCAAATAATTTAGATTTATCCCATAAGTACCATGCAACATTCATGCTTAACTATCACTTCCATTGTACCATCCACAACTTGATAGTTCACCTATTTAGGGATGGTTCATTTGTAGAAGGGAGTTAGAATTCATTAGGTTGAGTAATATTTAATAAAATCCAAGGTATGTAGGCTACCAACATGAGAATTCACTTTCAAGGCTATGCTCAATTCCATCCTTTCTTACTGTGGACAATGATTTTGGATTGCCCACACTGCTTTAGCTCCTTCTAGGGTTTTTCACCTAAAAGGAGAAAGGAATGGAATGGGGTCCAAAATGCTAATGAATACACTCAAGATTAATGTAAAATAGATGAAATGTATCTAAATATGATGTCCTAATGCAATAAATTGAAAAATAAATGATTTATTAATGCTAAACCTAAGAAATGCAAAGTGCTGGAAAACACACTGTGATATGCAAAAACACCTAAAAATGCAAGTAAATGATGAAATAACAGAACATAATCAGAAAGGTGCACATGAAATCTGAAACTTGATGCTGGGAGATTCTGGAATCCTAAAAATTTGACTGGGACACTTACGCCAAGCTGGGTGACTTAGTCCCAGTTTCAGGAAAACTACTTAGAAACTCGTTTCGACCAAATGGGTATCCAAAAATGCAAAAACCACTTTTTAGGCTTGCCAGTGGGACTAATACACCACTAGTGGTGACTTAGTCCACTTCTAAATTTTTGAAAATTTGAAAGTGGAAATGGAAGCCCTTGGTCTGCACTCTAGTTTCCCATAGGTGTCCGCTTCTAAAACTCTATTGTTTGGGCCTAAAAGTGACCTTTTTGTTGATATTTTGGCTTTGCAAGCAAGGTGAGGTCTTCAAAAAGTCTTCAACCTAATCTTCAATGATCTTCAAACCCTCAAGGTACCTAAATCTACAAATACACAATGAAAGAGAAAGAAATGGTGAATGTTAGGGCATGGGGGTTTGCCTTGGTCAAACCCCTTTTTAGGTAATTAAACCAAAAGAAGAAAGAATGTAATGAAGCATGCAACAATGGAGTTAATACTTTGCTATGATGTTTGATCTTGAATTTCTGTAGCAAAACATGAAGAATCTGCCCTTAAATGCCTTAAAATGCTATCTTGATGACTTAGAATGCTAAAACCCTAGCTTGCTTGAGAAGAATGATGATGAAGAAAAGAGGGATTGCAAGATCGAATGAATTAGGGTCAAAATGAGAGGAAAAACCCTTATTTATACATAATTATGCCCTAATTCCCGAAAATACCTCATCATAGGCCGACCTTAGGACTTAAGGAATAAAAACGTGAAAGAATTTTGAATTAATTTTGATTTGTGAGCCAAATGGGACTAAGTCGCCACCAATGGCGACTTAGTCCACTTGGGCATTTTTAAGTGGGTGTCAAGAATTGTGATAATTTAAATAATGTTTATCGGGTCCTTCTTCAACAAGACACTTAATTAAGGCCTGTAAGTGCATAAAGGGGCCATTTAAAGCATAAGAAAGGTGTAAATATTGATGATAAGCCTAGAAAAGTGTGAAAGTTTGTTACAAGACTTTACAACACTTTGAAATAGGTCTTGGTAAGGTTATTTAGGTGAATTATAACATTATGGTCCTAGAAAAGTGTGAAGATGTGTTACAACACCTTACAACACCTTTACAAGACATTGTTAAATGCATTTTATTCAGTTTCCAAGGGTCCAAGACCTAGTGTGGATGTGTAAAACACCTCACAACACCAAATCAAGGCCTCATTAAGTCCAATTTGTCATCAATTAATCCCAAATCAAGCAAGCAAAAAGGGATACTTTTTCCATGTCCACACTTACTACACAACCTATAGATTGATTTTTTCTTAATGTTGGTCCCATATTTCAAATTTCAAAATTTTAGGGGGAATTGTTTTTTTATATGGGTATTTTTCTATAAATAAAGGCCTTTTTACCTTTCCACAATTTAGATTCTATTTTGTGTAGATGAGCTTTTGAGTTTTATACACAATACATTTCCTGTTTTTGTAATCAAGTAGATGAACCTCTACGTTTCAAGGTACGAAGATGGGCTTAGTGTTATTTCTTCTCACAATTTTCTTACTTTGTTCGAGATCCTATCATTGCATGGAAGAAACGCCTATGCAAGAGACAAGCTATCATCTTGAACTTATTTATGAGTTGGTTTGTTCTCTACATGCATGAAAACTAGCAATCTACTTCATCTTGTAACCCTTCTTTTTGGAAATTATTTTCAAGTATAGGTTTTAAGTTCTCATCCTCTACATTTTCATCATTTATAGCTATGAAAGTTATGGCAACAAGTGTTTAGTGAATGCAATATTTTATGTTAGGTAGTGATGAGATGGGACTTTGAACGTATAAATATGTTTTAGTGTTTTGCAACTCTTTTTTTTGTAATTATAAAAGTCAAATTTCTTAATGGATCCCATCATCATTTATAGTTATAAAAGTTATGGTAGTAAGTGTTTTAAGAATACCATCATTTATTTTAGATGGGATGAAAGGAGGTTCAAAGGTATAAATATGTGTAAGTGTCTTGTAACTCTTTTTTTAATTAAAAAGTCTAACTTCTTACAAAATACCATAATTATTTAGAGTTCTAAAAGTCAATAGTTAATATTTTGAGAATGTTACATAATTTTCAAAGTCATAGTAACACATTTTACGGATGTTATATTTTATGTTAATGATAAAAAATTGATACACAGAGATATAAGTACATTTTAGTACCTTGTAGCATCAAAATTCTTATAAAATATTAAACTTTTAGATATTCTAGGGAGGGTACCTTACACAAGTGAACTCACCAAATTTACACTATTTGATACAACAAAATATTTATACTCAATATTTTAAAATACTAATGGAATATTTCTACTTTAAAAATTTGTTGCTTAAAGTGAACACAAATTAATATTAAATATTCAAAAACAATAATAAAATATCATTACTTTGAAGCTTTATTCTAAGATCATTATAAATAATACTTTCCACCGTATTCAAATTAAAAATCAAATATTTTAATTTAAAAATTGTGATTAATAAAGTCAACATCTAAAAACATGGAATTTAGAATTTCGTTAATCAACAACTAATCCAAATAGGAATCCGGGAATTCCCATCAAACATTGCCTAACTCACAACGAAAATTTCTTATTTCCAGAAGAAATAAA
This sequence comes from Sequoia sempervirens, assembly GCA_007258455.2. NCBI lineage: Eukaryota > Viridiplantae > Streptophyta > Pinopsida > Cupressales > Cupressaceae > Sequoia > Sequoia sempervirens. The sequence continues at coordinate 53,951,209 of VDFB02075321.1, read as the reverse complement.
TTAGTTATTTATTAGAAAAAAAATAAAAATGTATTACTTTGACCAATATATAGAACCTTCCGAAAAAATAAAGTATTCTCTTCTTAGCCAATTTATCGAAGTCATCTGTCCGCCAAATTGTTTACATCGTTCACATTAATTTAGTGAATAAATAAAAATAAAATAATACCAACTAAAGCTTAAAAAACAAACTGAGACGTCGTGACTTCAACTGCAAGGAACGAGAATACAAATATTTCTCTTTCCTCGCTCTTTTTAGCAATTTTAATAATTACCTCTGCCTCTCCGTCCGCCAAGACAAATACACGGAAATATAGTCTGAAAGACGCGTTTAAACCGAAGCGTCGTTACCGGTGGTCACATGCGGGGAACGGTGGCACGCATTTTCAAAGCGAAGAGAAAAGGAAACCCAAAAAGTTCATTGAAAGCCAGCATTGGGGTTTTTTTTTCGAGTGGCCACAGGCGTGTTCATTTCCAGTCTTTATTCGTGAACAAGATCGGAGTCGTTTGTTTAAGTCTATAATTTTTTTTCCTTGAAAGTTTTAAATCTGCAAGAGAGCGGCCGAATTATTGAAGAATGGGAAGCCGTTATGACAAAAATCCGTTCGAGCCAGAGGAGGAGGATGTCAATCCTTTCTCGGTCAGTATTCATCGAAGTTTTCGGTTCTTTTCGGTTTTTTTCCTCTCTTTTTTGGCATTCGGAATTTCGCGGTTAAATCTACGCGAATATTATTTGTGAATTGGCGAATTTGAGATTTCCGAGTCATTTCATACTTGCAATGACCTTTGAAAAATTTGGATCCCGATTGTTAGAGAGGATTTACATCATTTTGGAAGGGTTTTTCTCTGAAGTTGTATTATTGTGCATGATTTTGGATTTCAGCCCTTACAGAATTTATGTTTTTGAACTCTCATTGTAGGATCTGGAGATTAGGTTAATTGGCGACGAGATTTTCTAAACTTGCTTTTTTTCAACTAAACTTTAAATTGAGCAATTGTGAGGAAACCTTTGGCATAGATGCCATGAATGAGAGGTATTTTATGTTGCAAAATCGTTCAGGATTTATGCCTGGCTTCGTTGCAGCATATTAATCAAATTTACCCGGAAACATATTTTTGAAACTAGGGCTCAGCCGTGGAAGCCCTGTTGTTTCACAACTTGAGCTCATCCCATTCATAAATGATGCACATATCTATGCAGACATGCATTTTCTGGTCTTATTGGTTCTTAATTTAATGGAAATATGATTAGATTTGCCTCTTTATATTCTTGATTTGTTGTATAGGCTCTATGGGCTTAGTTCTTAACAGTCGAACTGTTTCTTTTGAATCTTTTATGCATTATAATCACCGAAAAGATATAAAAAATTGTAGTGTAGGTCTTAAAAAATATTTACAGCCGGGCAAGGTCATGTGAACTATAGTAGAGTCTCCATAAAAGAAGGCCTGCAATGTGGGAAGGTTGAATATAAATACAGAACAAAATCCCATTACAGCCTGGTATGGTGCTGCAGTAAACCAGTTGTAAATTGCAGACATCATATAGACAGGTGGCAACAACCGCAAGCTAGAGAGAACCCAAAAGGCATGATGTCAAAACTGCTCATGATGTTCTTTACTGAAAACAGGAAAAACTGCTAGATTGAAAGTATGCATGCACATGGAATTGAGGTTGGGTTTGATTCATGAAATATGGGGTGAGATTTATCTTCAAACAATGGGTGAGGCTCATGATCAAATGGCGCATTAAATTGATTAGAGTTATCGGGATCTAAATTATGCATCCTTTTGCAAAGAAAAAGGATTTGAAGTACACCTTGCATACCTTGTAATTTGATTCATTGTCAGTCATGTTAGTTTAACTGTGTTTTGATTTGTATTGCAAGAATGCATCTGCCTATGGACCTTTGTTATACAATATTTAAAACAGTAGCCCAATTATCTTTGAGAATAAATAAATCTCCTTCCTTAGATGGATGCAAACTTTTTCCCATTATATGATGTTTGGAGACTAGACATTATTTCTTTTGTACATAATTATATTACAATTACAAGACTTAGGGCTTGCAAGGTGAATGGCACACCTAGTCCTAACATGTGAGAGGTGTTTGCAAACCATAGGTTAATCTTATATCTACTACTCGTCAAAAACCAAATGTTAAGGTGATTATAGAATTGTGCTTGGTATGTTTTGTATAAAAATTAAACATTAAAATTGAATGGTGTGAATTACAAGCTTGAACTGTGTGTTTGATAATCAACCATCTTAGCTCAAGTAAATCCTTGAACTTTTCTTTCATGTTTAAGTTGCAAGAATTGCCAGGGAAGTAATGGGTATGGTAGGATAATTGGGAAATCGCATTATGTAGAATGAGGATGGACTGTACGTAGGCCTACTACCCTTGAAGACAAGGTTTCTGAAAGATTTGTTGCTGACTTTGCATTAGATGCTTAATGTGTGGCTTTGGAGAAAAAAATGTTTTGACATTAGTGAGCAGAGCTTGAAGGTGTTTGATAAATGTATAGCATAAGTTCATTAATTTTTCTTCCATTAAGTTCTATTGGTTTTAATCCAATTAAATCAATATGTAGATCTTGTATATGCTTCTTTAAGGATTTTATCATCTAATTACAAAGTGATTAAAGTTTTCAATTATGGTCACCTAGAGATGGGTTGAGGTCTTTTGGTATAGGAGATGGGTATTGTGGCTTGTATGCCATTTGAAAAAAATGTTATGGGAGTATACTCAGATACAGCCAAATATATAAAATAAATAATTTTATGAAATTTAGAGTTTTAGTGTTAGTGTTACATCTTTGGCATATAGTTTATCAGCACAAGCTATTATCATAGGGCATCAATTTTTCCCATTTCAATTATTTGATATGACTTGTGTGCACATCTTAAGCCTCTGTAATCATTTCTCTTCTTACAAGTACTACTTTCTAACACAATTGCACATTACATTTCATGTTAAATTAGAAAATTACACATCTATTACTGTTTTTCTTTTATTCTTTAACTTTGGTCAACCAGTTATTAGCACTCTCGGGTAAAAGTTAAAAACGATGTAACTAATTTTATATCTAGGAGTTCCCTTACTTTTGAGGATGCTTCCGGGAGATGTATAGAGACACTAGGAAACGTTCTATGAAGCATTTAAATATATGGAAACATCCCATGTCTCTTGGAGACAAGTAGGTGTTCCCAATATGGTAGATGGGTACTGGGGGTTAGGGTGGGAGTCTTTGGGTAACCATGGTTTCAAGTAAATGACAAATACGTCATAGGCATGTGAATTAGGAACTGATATGGTATACATGCTTAGTGATTTATGATTTATATAACTTTTGACAATTTAAGTTTATGTTATATCATTAAGTTTTCTTCAATTTAATTGTGTGGAAAGCTTACGGGGGATCATCATTCTTGATTGCACAGGATCCAGTAGTGCAAGGACAGGTGTCAGGACAATCTACTTATACTGGAGGACCATTTTATACAACAGTAAGTACAATGAAAAACTCTAGTTACATGAAAGTGATAATGTCCAAGACCAAATCATGTACTCTATCTCTTCGCATACACAAATGAATAATGTTATATGTCATACATTACATGCACACATTGATGCATATATAGACATATAGGTCAGATTTGTTTTACTTACAAATCAAGTAGTTGTCTTGAAAGAGAATGTAGTATAGGAGGAAGGATATACTGAACTTTATATCTTTCCACATTAAGTTCACTTTTTAGGGGTCAATATTGTTGTCATTTCTTGTGAACTTAATTTCTTTCAATATTATTCTAAACAATTGTTTTTGAGACCAGAAAGGAGAATGAGGTTAGTATCTTCTTCGTTTACTAGTACCAATCCTGTCTCAAAATGTGAACCCACAACACTTGAATGTGTGTCTTGTTTCACTATATGCACATCTTATTTTTACTTTACACATTTTTTTAATTGTTTATTGAGAATTGAACATTTTCCAAAGGATTAGGCACATGGATTAGTAGAGTTTTTTATGTTCCAGAAACAAATAATGGAGGGAACACTACTTTCGCCAGTGCTTGGAATCTTCTGAATCTTCTCAAATTTCTAGATATATTAATGGTTCTCTGTGTTTCTAGTTTTTTTTGGTAATTCTTAGCAGATATGTTGCCATTTTGATGTTGCAATCCATTCTTTTACATAGCTTCACATAATTTAATGCTTTTTTTGAGCTCATGGTATAACACTTCTTTATGTTCAACAACTTTCAGCTTCCCTGTCTATTCTATAGAAGGATCTATTAATGCCCTTATGTCCTTATTTGTATTTTTTACATCATATGCTTTATGCTAAATTTATTACCAAATCTCTGGCCAAGCAAAGAGCCTTGATGAATTTGAGGATACCATATTGTTTCCAAGCTTGCAATAAAATATTGCTCTATGTGTGTGATTTCATAAACAAGTGCTTGGATATAGAGAAGTTCACAGATGGGTCTCCAACAAGGTCAGCTTCATTATCAGATGTGTAAATCTTACATCATCAGCTGCAGCCAAATTATACATAAATATTGAACTTCAAATGTCTTTACTACTAGGAGGATCAATGAGGATACACAGTCGTCATTTCTTTTTGTCAAATTTATTATTTTAATAGTCATGTAGTGCTTTGACATCATTGTTATTATTCAGTGTATTGTGCTACGTTTTGTGATTTTCATTTTCTTATGGCATATGCTGTCAGTTTGTGATAATAGAGAAGTTCACAGATATGATTAAAACATCTTCTTATTTTCATAGATTGTAAGTAGACATATATGATTTTGCTTGGTTGTTTCACCTACTTGCTATTCCGCATGTCTAAACATATAACCAAAGCCCAGGTCTTCTGTTGGGAAACTTTATAATGGGAAGGCTCAAGATTAGTTAATATAGTGGAAGATACTAGATACTCTGCCCCTGAGTGTTTTTAGCTAATTAATCTTATTGGTTCTGTAATGAGGCATCTGTTTCTTAAATTGTCTACTAATTTTATTAATCCACAATTTGTGCCATATTGATAAAAATGAGGATTGTCAACTATAATCTGATTGCTTACAATTTATTCTTAAAAGTTATTATGTACCAACCACACATTTAAGAACTAATAAAATATGGAAATTAGTGAATAACATAAGCATAATATGGAAATTAGTGAATAACATAAACATAACCTAGATTTGGGTCAACACTTGACTAAATCTTTCAAGTCAAAATAAATAAATGAGTATACAATCATCATAATGGTGCAAGGTTATGTATAATACTTTATCATGACTATATAAAATGCACACGCCCAAAACTATATTAATGACATGTGCAACAACTTAATTATAATAGCCATGCTCTTCGAAAACAAATCTAGAACTATAAATGAAAACACAAGCAAATAAGTAAGAGTCACCTACTCTTTGGATAGTAATACACAAGATAAATAATATATGACTATTTGCATTACAAGGCCTCTACCATTCCTTTTTCCATGACTTGAGTCAGAAGAGAGAAAGCATCATCAAGGTGATATCCACCCTACCACGAAGCATTAGCTTCCCCGTGCTACTCCACTAGAGAAGCCCGTCCCATCACAAAGGATCTAGCAGTATGTGACAACATGTATGATGGAATCTAGTTCACTACGTGAAACACTTGTCAAGATAGCATACCTATATGCTTATGCAACATATATCTAATGCACTAGTTTCCATGAACATACTTATGTGAAAGAGAATGCACTCAATCTAATTAATGCACTCATGGGTGGGAATCAATGATAATCCATGTCTACATCAAAAAAATGTCCCAATTACTTGCTATGATATCTGAGCATTTAATAGAATAGCTTAACAACACCAAAGGAAACCCATAACTGGCATTCAATACTTAAGATGTTTTAATTAGATAATGTATTTTCAAAGTGATAATATTTATTGGTTAGTCCATAAAAGACATTAAGCCACAATCTAAATACATTTCCATAACTCCACTCACTATTAAGTGATACGGAGGATCTTACTTCCTCCTCATAACTTAAGTGATTGTAGGTCATCACCCAACAAACATGGAAGGCAACCCACAAAGGGATTGTGACCTATTTAAATATTTTCACTTATGTTTAACCACACCTTTATAATGAAAACAATTATTATTTTAACTCATGATAATTGCAACCTATAAATCAACTAGTAGTTTCAAATTTGCAGATTGCAGTCAGAAGACAGCGTTCAAGCAGTCATAATTTTTTTGTTCTTTGGCCAAATTCAAAACTTCAATATGTTCCCAAATGGTAAATGAAAGAAGGATAAAACCCAGAAATATTTTTGCAATAATCCCAACCATTTAAGCTAAGTTACCGGATTCGTACCCACAGGCCTCGAACCCGGTTCGGGTACGCACCCGGTTCGGGTACGCACCCGGTTCGGGTTCGTCTGTGGGTTCGTGCTGGGTACGCACAGGGTGCGTGCCCAGCACTGTGGGTTCGCCAGGGTTCGTGGGTGCACGAACCCTGGCGACCCACAGTGCTGGGCACGCACCCTGTGCGTACCCAGCACGAACCCACACGTACCCAGCACGAACCCAGGCGAACCCGGGCGAACCCACGGGCCAAGTCAAAAAAAAATGGGCCCAAACATGATTAAAAAACATTTTTTAAAAAAAAAATTTCCCCCTAACCCTAAAATGGCTAGTGGCTTTGCACAGAAGTAGTCTTTTGTGATGTATAACACAGAGGGTGAATGAATACAGGAATTCTAATTTGCTAAGAGCTGCACAGAAGCTCTGTTTTTAGCATAAACAGAAGAGGAGGAGCATTCAAGCTGAAGCAGCCCTGGTTTGAAGATTTCTGTGGATGTTGTTCTAATCCGGTCAAGTGCAAAAGTTCTGCATTCAAATCCAAAGCAGAAGCTCACCTAAAAATTCTGAATAACAAGAGAATCTCTAGGCTCATTAGAGGTGAATCTAGTGGCATATTGACAGGGATAGATGAAACAGCATATATCTGATTAGTTAAAAAATCAGAAATAAAGAGTGAGACAGATCATGTTAATGCCTATAAGTAACCTTGAATTTTGACAGAATAAGTAGTGCAATAGAGAAGAACTAGGTTAAATGACCCTTAAATACCAATTCCAAAAATGATAATTTAACAAAATTTTCAGGAAGTTCAAGTAAATATAGAAATTTGGAGAACCATGAAAAACAAAGAATGCTGAGAATCAAATATTCAAAATGTAATATCTTTTTTCTAAAAATACCTTTGGTTAAGAGACCTGAGACCTGGAAAACTTGTTGGCAAGATCTGTTAGAATTGGCATTTAATATTTATCTTTGGCATTTGGCATTGATCAATGATCAAGTATCATACTATGAAATGATTTAGTTTTACAATTCTCTATATTTCTCTTATTTTTTTGTATATATAATACATATATATAGATTTATAATATATTAAATTATTAATATATATATACACACACGTACCCATACATACCCAAACCCCTAAAAAAATTTTGCCCGTACCCACGTACCGGGTTCTCATACCCGAACCCGTCCCCGAACCCGAACCGGTAACTTAGCATTTAAGAGCAGTTTTATCTGCGATATAGATTACTATATTTCTCCCAAAAATAGGACAGCTCTTAATAGTCTTATCCTACTTAAATATGTGTCCAAACAAAACAAAAGGAGGAATCGACCACCTGACAGTCATGGTATTTTACCTTCTAATTATTAGGGTGGCAAGACATTTAAATCATATGTGTTGCTTGGATGATCATCTGGAACATAGAAGTGCCCCTTTATGCTCATGAATACTTTTAGAATTGTAGGAATCTTTTACAGATAAATATAAGAGAAAATTTATCTAGAATGAATCTTCATGATAGGATCACCTAGGAAAGCATAGAAGTGCCACAAAATTCCAATATACATGGAGACTCGGGCTAATTTCAGTTCGGATAAGAAGACACAACTCTAAGTTGCTACAGTTTTCCCACATTGAGTTTCTCAAAGATAATTAAGAACGTTTTCTTCCTTAATCCACAGTTTTCAATTCCTGTCATGAACTCGAACACCTAGATAACTCCACAATTCTATTTGTAGTTCTATTCCAAAGCAAAGAATTTAAGGAGCAGTAACATAAATCATCTAATATCAGATTTAGATTTATGTTATTAAATCTGTGATATGAATTGTGAATAATGGGCAAATCATTCTTTGCTTTGGAGATGTTTTCTATTTAAATAAGTCAAGGGGTGATTAGGTATAACAATTTGTACCTATTTCGTTGGCATAGAATGAGATCAGGATAAAGAAAAGGAAGTCCATTAAAGCAACAGGTAATGTCCAATGCCTTTTACAGGCTAGGCTATATTTATTATAGGTAAATTAAATACATTGAAGCACCAGTAATAACATGGCATTGATGATCTTCTTCAACTGAGTGTTCTTGCTTTATAATTTGTCTTCTATCAATTGTCACAAGACATATAACTCCAGCAAATATCAAAGTTTGAAAACATATCATTTCTGCTATATTGTATTCAATATGGTTGCCAGTAATGTATAATAAATTGTTTTGAGATTAAGAATGAAAAGATGATGTGCAAAAACTCACTAGCAAAAGTTGGGCAAAGACTCCATATGAAGAACCCAACTAGAAGGTTGAAAAAAAAATGGAGAATGGATAATGACCAAGGCTGAATACTCTAATTTCTGAAAAATCATCTTTAAAAGTATAAACAAAATTTAGCTCAAAATGTAAAACATAAGAAAATGCCAAACACAATTCAAGAATGCAATAAAGTCATTGTAAACACCAGGGGCATGCACATCTGTAAGATGAATATGCAAATACAAAGGGACCAATTTTTTTAAAATGGTTGCACAAAAGGTCCGATGCGTCTAAGATGCTCACCACACTGGGATTAAAATGCAGTATCCATTGCCATGAGAGAAACCCAACAAAATAAATTTGCGCAGACCCTAACTATTCACTCACTAATCTCCATTAACAACTAAAACTATCAAGATACAATGCGTTTCCTTGACAAAGGCATTAAGCTCAAATGGTAAAAGCATCAAGGCTTCCAAATTCAAAAACGTCTTATTCATGCCAGAATATCACAAATGCAATATCTACAGAAAAGCCATTGAGCTGCAGCTAGCAGGCAGAAACCTGATAGGATAACCTTTACAAAGATTTATATCCATAATTGAGGGAAATAACTAATTATACAAATAGAAACGAAGGCATCATACCTGCAAAGATTAGCCTTGCTTGAAGGCCAGTAAATTCTTGAATTCCAGCTCTCATGATATTATTCATGTTATTTCTTGAATGTTAAACTGTGCTTGTGATTTTATTGTATTTTCTCCATAAAACTATTCGGGCCCTCTCCCCAAAATTCTTTCCAGATTTTAAGAAATTTCAACTGGCAAGTGTAAAGCAGATTTTTCCCATCTTTTACCAGCTTCTCCCACGTTAAAGTGGCATGCAAGATGTGGAAGCATCTTCCAGACACGTGGGAACAACTTTTTGAGTTTATTATTATTATTTTTAAATAATAACTATGTTCTTTTACTAATTAATAATTAAAATTTATAATATTTTTATTGATATAATATCTATTAGTAATATTAATTTTATTTTATTTGTTTTTCTAATAATTAACTAATAGGATATTTCTGTTTGCATCCCATGCCAATTCCCATTTAGTTTTGGGATTCATTTTAATGGAATGCCGAATGCAATACATATAAAACGAGTAACACACTCTCGTGCTAAGTTGGGTTCATGATCATCGCCACACGAACTCTTTGAGTATTATTTAATTTATCTAGTATTATATAAAGAGATCTCATTTCCCATGCAAATATATTTATGCATCATTTATAAAGTAAAACAATTATCCAAGATTCCAAATAACAAAATCTAAATTTCTAATCTCATTCACACACATGCAACATAACTACATGAGTCTAGGTGAGTGTGTGTGTGTTGATTCCATCACAGTCAGTCACCTCCATCGGCTAGAACCTTTTCCTTGATGATACCCTCTCTTCAACAAAGAAAATCTCAACAATTCATGATGCACTTATGAAATAGAACACATAATTGGTCATCATCATTATAATCATTCTTAATGACCCTTCAATAAATAACCAAATTGTCTTCCCTAATTACTTATTATTAAGCAATTAATATATTAATTAAGTGATTAAGCTAAACTAATTAAATGGGATGTGACATATTACGAGTTTCATGTTTTTGATATTAGTTTTCTTTGTGATTATTTTGGTAAGGAGCTAAAAAGTTACTTATATTTTCACAGCATAACAGTGTCCCATCTGCTGCCAATTCAAGGCTTTCACCTCTGCCCCCTGAACCAGCAGATTTCAACTATGACCATGGTGCAACTGTGGACATTCCACTTGGAACGGCAAAAGTATGTCTGAAGAAGTAATATATGATTGGCTATCTGTTTTTATTTTATATGTTTTATGAATTCATTAACAATTATTATTTTTAATTTATTCTAAATTTCTAAGGTTTAATCTTTATGTTGGTGGAGTGTAGGATTTAAAGAAAAAGGAGAAGGAATTACAGGCAAAGGAAGCAGAGTTGAAGAGGAGAGAGCAGGTATGTGGTGAGGATTTTTCACATTGTAAATTTTCTGATATTATTATATAGTTTGGTATAAAAGGTAAACTGACTTTGTTTTTGTTTAAGAGCTGACGCAGCTCATCTACATTCTAATTTATGTTATCTACAAGATTAGAATTTAGTTTATTATAGGATGGCAAAATGCAAGCTCTTCCATCTTCAAATTGAAGTATTCTAACAGGCACATTGTGTGATGTTTTAATTCATTTTTTCTGTCTTTAGAATATGCACATATTCTTCATGTTGTAAGTTCCATAAAGGAACTGGTATCATACTTTTCTTCATTCTGTGTAATATAAGATTTTTAGTTTTGAGTACAAGCTGTTGCACTTTCAGTACAATTAAGGCCCTGAGTGCTTTTTTTTTTGTAACTGTAGGAGTTAAAACGAAGGGAAGAAGCTGCTGCACGAGGTTACTGTTAAACTGCTTTATTTGCTTATGTGTTCTAAATTTCTAATATATTTTGAAGGTTGAAGTTTAAGGCATCTTTCTTCCCTTCTTAATTCTGTAATCAGATCTAAGTAGTATCTTGATGTTCTGTGTGATTTTAGCTGGGATTGTCCTTGAAGAAAAAAATTGGCCGCCATTTTTTCCCATCATTCATCATGATATTACAAGGGAAATACCGACTCATCTACATAGGCTGCAGTATACTGCCTTTGCTACCTTTCTAGGTATGGACTCCGTTAACACTTAATATTTTTAACATTATTGTCTTGCATATTGAAAGTACTTTCAGTTTCTCATCAATGTTTACTTGTTTAAGTTGATATGAGATCACTGGTTCTACATATCATCCTTTTTGTAAAATAATATTTACTTTTATATAAATATAGAAAAGAATGCGGAATACAAAGAAAGCATTTGCCCTTTAGGGTGAGTGCTGACTGAGATACTGAAACAACTTAATGAGGTAGAAGAAACATCTCTGGATTTATGTGAAGAATTACAATCATCAGGTCTGAGGACTTTATCATCCCATTTTGAGTTGAGCTTATTTTTTCTTTGTTGGGAAGAAGGGGATGTGGTTGGTGATTGCACCCTTTTTAACTACAGTGGGTGATACCTTGATTTTAGATGCTCTAACCAGATCTAATCTAACTCACCTGGTCAACCCTGTTGATCAGCATAGTTACCGGGTTCTCTGTTTTTGCCCTGCGTGCCCGCTCCGGGAGCGTTTGGGCACGGGTTCTTGCTGGGGAGCGCCCAGGGAGTGCCCAGCCACCTGTGGGTTCTCTGTGGGTCCGCTCCCACAGACTTTGGGCACTGAAAACCAAAAAAAATCAGTTTTTGAAGCACTTAAAGTGCCAAAAAAACCCTAAAACGCCTTTATAATATGACTATCACTCCTTTGTCATTTCATTGCTCTCACAAACACATTTTCAAATGATGTTGAGACTCTTTCACATGATGCAGAGACTCTTTCATATGATGCAGCTACTACAAGTGGCACTGGCAATGCATTTGCTTGTGGTTCAAATAATGTTGAACCAAATGATGATGATCTAGAACCTTTTGATGATTGATGAATAGTTGTAATGATCTTCATTTGAATCATGACTAGAGAGACATATATTATTATATGATATTTATTATTAATATATGAGTATGACATATGTATTGGAATTTTGAACTATCAATTGGCATTTATGATTTATCTTTATAAGTTTATAGGCTTGTAGTTTATCACTAGAATTGATCAATGATTTTAGATTTAATGATGATTGATGAAGTATCATAGACTCTTCATACTATCAAATGTATTTACAATTTTGTATATTTTTAATTTTATATATATATATATATAGCCGTACCCAAACGTACCGTATTTCAAGAAAAAAAAATTGGCCGTACCGGCATACCCGTATCCCGTACCCGTGCCCGGTCCCGTACCCGAACCGGCAACTATGTGTTGATGTATGTGGTACACAGAATTGAATGTGGGGACTTGATCTTTGGGCTCTGCTAACAATTGAAAGTGCCAACAATTTGTCATTTAAGAAAATCTCAGTTGACAGGTGATTGTAGCGGATTTTGCAGATCATTGTAGTTCTCATCTAAGTAGTGTAGAAAGTCTCAAGTAGTACTGGAGGGGCTGTTGCAGTTTGTCTATGTTCTGATAGTTTTACAATCCATTATCATTGAACTTAAATCTATGGTAGCAGGACCAAAAGAGTCCTGTTGTTTTAAAATTTATATCTATATCTAATATCTATAGTCTAAGTCAGGGCTCACCAAATTTCAAACAAAAAGTTTGAAATCTGGTGAACTTGAAGAAAAAAAAAACATTTTAGTTTGCTATAAACTTTGTATGGAAAAAAATTCAGGGTGTTTTTTTTCAAAATACATTTTTGATTCCTTTGCTATTGTTTTTGAATTTTTAAAAAATAACACCAATGACACGTAGAAACATATCATAAGCTTTGCAGAAAATTTATTAACAGAATTGTTGGAATCTGTGGCAATTAGATCCTTGTTTTGAAAATTAAATGGCTAAGCTTGTGTTATGGAACAGAAAGTTTGTTTCAAAATCTTCAGGATCAAATCCTCGCAAACAGACATCAAGATATCCGGATTTATTGACTGTGGAGTGCCTGTGATTGCTGCTGCACAGTCATGTGACTTAAAATGTCTCCCTAAAGGCAGATATGACTTTCAAAATAATATATATATATATATATATAAGAAGAGAACTAGTTCCTTTTCACACATAAGGTGGGGCCTAACACCTCCTAACTCCTCTCCACACCTCTCCACCTTTTTATCTTTACATTTTAGTTTTCATTGTCTTTTTTTATTTTTTATTTTAGGTTTCTTAGTTTTCTCGAACATGTCAATATAACTTTTTGTTTTTAGGTTTCTTAGTTTTCTTGAACATGTCAATATACCTTTTTGTTTTTAGGTTTCTTAGATTTCTTGAACGTGTCAATATAACTTTCAAAATAAAATATATATACAAATGAAAAGAAATAGTCCTTTTTCCCGCATAAGGTGGGGCCTAACACCTCTCCTTGCCTCTCCACCTTTTTATTTATCTTTACTTTTAAGGTTTCTGTAATGTCCCCATTCTCGGAGTGACATCATGGTGACCTAATTCTAGCCCATCCAGCGTTCCCGTGGGTTAGATGGTGTGAGTAGGGAATGATTTTGGCCAAGAGAATCAAATTTTGGTAAGATGTGTTTAGAGAATTAAGAGGGAATTATCCTTAATCCAAGCCAAGCATAATGTTGATTTTATTCTATCATTATCTCATGGTCCACTTGTAAGTCAAAGCACACAAGGAGGTCAAAGCAAGCAAGGAGGTCTACTTGCTAGTCAAAGCAAGCAAGGAGGTCTACTTCAAGTCAAAGCAAGAAAGGAGGTCTATTTGCAAGACCATGCAAACAAGGAGGACAAAGCAAACAAGGAGGTGAGTCGACTTCATCAAATCAGATCTGCTTCTAGAAGAATTCCCCTTCCTATGGCCGTTTAGATGACTTAAGGGAGAAGCAACCAAAATATAATATTTTAAGATCAAATCTGATCTCTCCCTTGGGCGGCTCAAGGAAGCTTTCAAATTGAAATATTTTAATATTCAAAAAAGCAATCAGATCCTCTTCTAGGACGGTTTGGGAAACTTAGCCATGAAGTCATGAATATTTTAATAAGGGAAAATCTGATCTTTCCCCAAGGGCGACTTGAGTGCCTCAGTGATGAAGGCAACAAATATTTTAATGGAATAAAATATGAACTTGGCTTAGGGCGGTTTAAGGTGCCTTAGTCCTGAAGTAAAGTGAATATTTTAATAAAACAAATCTTATCCTCTTCTTGGGGCGGTTTGGGCTTGGAATCTTATTTAAGAAAGTTTGGGAGGTTGAGAGAGGCATGTTTTGGTGTTGCTAATTCTGTTTAGACAGTTTGAGAGAGGTGTCTCTTGACTGAAAATAGTTTTCAGTCGATTCAAGGTGGTGCTCCCTTGAATGCAGTGGTATGGTGATGGCCCCATTCCACCATGTGAGATGGTTTCAAACAGAAATTCATCATAGAGCTTAAACAGATTGCTTTGGTGAAGTTTTAGTTGCAGATTGTGACTTTGTTTTGTGACACTTTCATTTTACTTGCTGGAAGGAGGTTTTCAAGAGGTTTGCGTGGCAAAGAAGGATAATTTTGGTGATTTCCAGCTTCAAGTATAACCAGATTTTTGTTACAGCAGTCAAGTTGATTTCATTATCATATCTGAGGAGTTTTTGGGCATCTACAACCCCTAGTTTGCTGCCACAGTCGCATTTCAATCATTCCTAGCTGGGCCTAGCATCCCACTTCATAAAGCTAGGGTTTGGACTTGTGTTTTGGCACAAGTGGATGTAATTGAAGGTCTGAAACTCAAATCAGACCTGACTGTTTGTACTTTCCAACCCTCTTTTTTGTAATCAGTTTTCAAATCAAATAAAGAAGACAAGCTATCATTGTTGGGTATGATCATCCTTGTTTATGTTCATCTTGTTGATTGCTTAAGATCTATGTTCAAGTTTATTTCTTGCTGTTTATGTTTGAAACCTTTCAAACTACATGTTATAATAAACCCTTGTTAAGAGTTTAAGTGCAGCAAAAAGAAAAAAAAATCAGTTTGAACCTGTAAGGGTTCTTATAGTTTCATTGTCTTTCTTTATTTTTTTGTTTTTAGGTTTCTTAGTTTTCTTGAACATGTCAATATTGTAGTGATTGGATTATTACTATCTATTACAATTTTTAGGGGTGATTTGAACTTCGATGTGGATTGTTTTTATTTTATTTTATTTTTTATATTAAAATTCATTTTTAAAAAAAATTTAGATTTAAAATATAAAATTTAACATATTTACAATATTTAATTTAAAATTTAAAATTTATTTTAGTTTTTAATATTTTTAAATGTATTATTTTATCACAATTTTTTTCTTCAAATTTTATCTTTGTCAGATTTAATCTGAATTTTATCTTTGCCGAACTCAAACATGAACATGAACCTTGTGAAATAGTTTGTATTAACATTCCATTTAGATTGCACGGGAAAAGTGTAAATGAAATTCAATGGCAAAAGTTGGCAAAAATTGGGGTAACTAAAAAATGAATATGATATTCTTCAAAATATAGAAAACCATTTGTTTTTCATGTCAAATATAATGCATAGAGAATAAAAATAGATAATAAATTAAAAAACTTCAATTTTTAAAAAACAAATAGGATATTTTAAAAACAATTATTTTACTTTTACCTAGGAGTGTTATGCAAAAAATATACAGTTGGTCCTAAAAGAGTAGGCAAGCACTATTTTTTTTAAGAGGGATAAATGCTTTTGACCCGGAGCTATGAATTGTTGAGGTTACAAATGGGGGATCTCATCTCCAACATAAACACTCAACAATAACACCTCAATGGTGTTTGAATGTTGGGGGAAAGAACAACAAACACCACCTTTAAACCATCACACTATGCAAATATCGACAAGTAGGCAAGCACTATTATCATCAAACACAGTCTACTATTTTAGGGGTGACCTAATGCTTTATACTGAACTCTCATTAGGATATATTATAAAGGGAAACCCCTCATTAGTATTTAAAATTTAAATCAAAAGCTAATCAAAAGTTAAACTTGAAACATCAAAATGCTCTAGCCTTCACCCTCAACTAAAAATATAATCTTCTAAAGCTTTTATTGTTCTTCTCTTAAATGTAAAATTGAGCCAATAAAAGGAAAGGTATAAATAAAAGAAATTCAGAACTAGTTTTTAAAAAACTCGGGAAACGACACAAGAAGTGAGGCAGGTGGCAATTACTCCAGGTTAATTGTGAGCATTTGGAGTGTAATGCTACTATACATCCTCAACTTTGCCTAAGGCAATACATGATACCTATGTCACAAGTTTGAGTTTGTGTTTGTGTTTGACAACAATAAAATTCAGATGAAGTTCGGCAAGGGGAAAAAAATTGAAAAAAAATTCATGATTAAATTTGCCTTATATATATTTAAAAAAAAATATAAGTAATATATCTTTAAAATTTTCCCTTAGTACGACATTTTTTAATTTTGCCTCGATACAGGTTTGTGTATATATATAATTTGTTTTTAAAAATTAAATATGTAATTTTATAATATTATATTTATATTTATTATTTTTAAGGTTATTCATATATTTTTATTAATAAATTAAATAATATATATAGAAATAAAAAATGTTTTATATTAAGAAGTGTTAAAATTATATGAAAATATAATATAATAAATATTATATATATTAAAAATATATAAATAAATATATTTTCTGCAATATATAATATATATATTACATATGAAATAATATTAAAAATATATAAAAACATAATATAAATAAATAATATTATAATATATAAAAACATATTAAAATATTAAATAAATAAACTTGAGGTCCCAAGAGTATTGGGGGTGAGGGATTCCCCTAAAGGAGTGGTCAGTGTTGAAGCGGAATAGGAAGCGAGAGAAGGAGGCAGTGGATCAAATGGATAAGACAGATCCGAACCATGCCCTGCAAACCATAGAGAATCTTACCCAGTCGACCACTCAGAAGTTAGTCACGAGCTAACTGGTTTAATGGAGAAAAAATATGAACAAAAATTAACACCTCCTGCAGTGATATGGAAAAGTGTGAAAAAAACCCTAAAAAACGTTTAAAAAAAATATATTTTAATAAAAATACAGTGCGTTTTACCCGTACAAATATTTAGCGATTTTGAATGATTTTTTGATAATATTTTGAAGTCCACTGAATTTCAAACTTCATGGTTGAAATTCAGCGAAGCCTGTGACACAGCATGATAGTATCTTAGATTCCAACTTGAAGAGCACTGTAATTTTGTCATATTAGGTCAATATGGAGTTTGAGCATCATGTATGCTCAATTTGTTATGGACACTTGACTTTTGGATATGCTCAGTGTATTGAGATCATGGTGATATAAAGTGGTGGTTTATTTTTTTTTGGATTTTTACAATAGTTTGACAATTATCAGCATTTGAAAAATTCTGATTTGTACTGATATTTGCAAATGTTTGCACATTTGACAGAATGCATATATATTGTTTGACAGGGGTAAGTTACATTATGCATTCATACAAAAATAACAATTATAAATGTCACATGTAAGTAATGACAACAATATTGAGGACTGAACATTGTGAATTTGAAAAATTCTGATTTGTACTGATATTTGCAAATGTTTGCACATTTGACAGAATGCATATATATTGTTTGACAGGGGTAAGTTACATTATGCATTCATACAAAAATAACAATTATAAATGTCACATGTAAGTAATGACAACAATATTGAGGACTGAACATTGTGAATATGCATCGAATAGGAGAAATCTGACCTCTTAAGGGAGAACTGATATATTGAGCTTGTTACCTTTAGTGGCCAGCAGCAAAACTATCAAACCGATATTTTTGCAATGTGCTGTTGCAATCACTTCAAAATGTTATTTATTTGGTGCAGACCTGAATGCCATAGAGTGGAGGTAATGCCAAAAATGCTGCTGTAGATAGCTGATATGGGAGGGTGTAATACCTCTAAGAATGACTACACTCCTTTTAATGACCTCATATGCCCATATCCAAACTCCATGCCCTTTCTATATTTATGTCTAGTCTGCCAATAGCTGCTGTTACTAGCAAAGAGGATTCAAACCTCAAAAATTGCAAAGTCGACCTGCCTTTATCCTCCACAACTCCCTTTTAAATGCTGTAACCTCACTTTTAATCTCCAAGGTGGTATTTCATTTGTTGTCAGCCGGCTGGAAGATGTGTATTTTAAAATATACTGCCTTTCCCCAAAAACCTCAGGCCTTCCACTGATGATAAAAATCCATGACCTGCTAATATCCTTCTGCAATATGATGTGGCAGATACAAATTTGCTGCTTAGAAATTCCACGCCACAATCTAGCTAAGTGGCCCCTTTTTATTTTTTTGAATTTCTATAAACCTGTGATTCTGATTGGTATTCCCTTGAAGAGATTCGGCCAGGATAGGCTAAGGTAATTTAAATACCAGATATTTCCTATTTCTCCTTTCTTGACACAGTGGACTAGTTATTCTCTGCATAAATGCTTTCAAAATATTTACTTTCTACACAACCAGGAATGAAGATTTCTTCCCAACGTTCAGCACATCTGTGGACTCTGTATGAATCCACCCGTAGATTGGCTGGGGGGGTTTTTGTCCTTGAAACCAATTTTGTCGTAAGGTTTCCTTCCTAAGCTGAAGATGAACAATTGCACTATTTTTTGAAACTAGGGTTTGTATAAATGAAATGCCAAGAATGCATCTCTTTTTTATATATTTTTTTCCCCAAAATAATAAAATAATACTCAGTTTCCTATCCAAGTGACTATTAATTTTAACTTTATATTCTGGGACTTTGTAAAGCAAATTTTCAATTTAATTGTTCACTTTATAAAAATAAAATAATTAATTAAATAGAAGTCACCCGAACTTAGACAACTTAATTTAATTAACTAATTATACCCTTTTTACTCCCAATTAGCCTATGGGAATAAAAATACAATTAGCCTATGGGAATAAAAATAGGCTAAGGGTCCCTGATTGGTGCTTATGCCTGCAAACGGGACATTACAACGGAGGTAATTACTTTCTATTTATTATTTATGGACTTGGGAGAAGCATCTTTACTTTCTTTCAGTGTCCTAGTAAGAAGTGTCTAGCTCTTTTTCTTTGTGATATGTTGACCTTTATGAGTCTCTCCTTCTGACAGTGTTTCTTGTACCAGTCTTACATGTTAGGTACTTCAAACTCTGTAGCTTCAGCCAATATTAAAATAGATAGCAGGAGTATAGTCAGGGATTGTATTTTCTGTACTTTCTAGGTACGAACCTAGTACCTCAGATTCCACAACTAATGCACAGAGATGACCAGTTCTTTGCGTCCAATCTAGATTTGTAGATGGCATATCTAGTTTTTTACCTGTTCCAGGAAATCTTCTACCTTTGGTTTGTAGGAGAACATGTTAACCTGCAACCATTGAAGATAGCTTTATTGGCCTTACCTTCTCTAGGTTAGGTCATTCTTTGTCTGCTTTTGGGTACTGATTATTGGTTGATGATGCCTCACACCCTCTTGCCACTACAAAAATTCACTAGTGATTCACTTTTACCATTTCGTGTGGCTTTTGTACTTTGGATTGTGTTTGACTGGAATTTATTAGTTCCTAAATTTTACATTTGGACAAATCTAAAATCTTTAGTAAATTCTTGTCTTTTTTGGCACTACCTTTCTCTTTTCCTTTTAGGGGCATGTTTTCCTAGATAAACACTTGCTGGTAGCTCATTAATCTGTATTTTTCAGTTCCATTGACAAACTCTGTCATCATGGACATCAATATAATTTTCTTGTTTGCTTCTTTCTAGCAATGCTTAAAGGAAGAGAAATTAAATTGATAGTTTTCTTTCAGTAAGGTTTGTGATAGAATATTAGTATGTATGTGTGTATGTATGTATGGCTATTTTTTATTTTCCATGAGATTCTAAAAAGTCATTTGGTGCTCAACATGTTTTCATAAGATTTTATGGAGGTTTGAGTAAGATGGCATCTAATTTGAGTTTTGCTTGTAATCTGTTAAGTTCTAGGTTTGTGTTGGTTTCCTGATTATATGGCACTTATTCTTGCAGGAATTAGTTTATGTCTTGTATGGAACTTTGTTTCAGTGACTATTGCTTGGGTTAGAGGCTATGGTGAGTATGAAGACAAATAGGTTGTTTCTTCAAATTTCCATAACATGTTTAAACTTCCAATGCCTTTTCCACATTTTGTTGGAATCCATTGACCACTCCCAAAACACCACCACATTTTTTGCGTAACTGAGTTTATGATTTTTTTTCAGGGGTGAAAATATGGTTTCTTGCTATCATCTATTTACTTTCTGGTGTCCCGGGGGCTTATGTACTGTGGTACCGACCTTTGTATCGTGCTATGAGGTATTCTATCTTTAGTCATTTTGTTGTTCTTTGTTGCCCCCTTCTTTTTGGGGTTTGTTATAATAGTTCAAATATGCATACATGAGATTTATCTTTTCATCCAAACTAGAATTCCTTTCTTGACATTTCAGGACTGAAAGTGCATTAAAATTTGGCCGGTTTTTCTTGTTTTACCTGGTAATTTTCTCTTTCTTGTTTTAATTACATTCTTCCTTTGGCATTTTCATTTTTTAAATATTTTTGCCATCTAATCATTTGTATTTCATACTTGCTGTATAGATTCACATCGGCTTCTGTATTTTGGCTGCTGTTGCTCCTCCAATACCCTTCAAAGGGAAGTCATTGACGTAAGGATCTTCATTTTAATTTTTTTTTCCATTAAAAATGTGGTTTGCTCCTAATGATTTTTTTCTGGTTATACCTTGCTCCGTATCTATCTGTTAACTTTTTGTTTTACGTTTTGAAACACATTATGACCTGTAGAATACTTGACAGATGTCCAGGGCCTTCGATCAAGCAGTTGAATAAATTTATAACTCATATTTTTGATCTAGTAGGATCTGCAACAGATTTAAAACCTTATCATAAAGTGTTCTTTTAGGGTTCTCTTTGCTTGGGTTTCTAGCCTTTGTTTCTTGTGTGTTTTATATCAAGATCTGTTTGATATGAATCATTCTTTCTTTTCAATTTCGGTGTGATCCAGGATGTTGGGAGGCAAGGACTTGTACATCTGCATAGAATAAGGGCTTGTAGGTAGCCGTTGGCATGATGAAAAAGTAGATCAGAGACAAACAGGTGATTTGGAATGGATGTGTTGAAGCTCTGTTGGAAAGTCTAGTTTTGGAACTGTTCGTGAAAAGCTTGTAGTTAATTAAACATTGTGATGGTGGCTACAAGAAGCTTAATTTGTAGATCATCTGGAGGGTAGTTGTATCTGGCCTTACAAAATTTGAAGACAGAGAGCGATATTTGATGCGGTCAGGCATGGAGGTCCCAGCTAAGGGATCTACAAAACTGCAGCCTTAATAGTCAGAAACAATCACTCAGCCAAAAGTACAATCAATGAGCATCAGTCGAGATTAATAGAATTACTTGGAATAATATATTCTTATTAATCTTTCAGAATTACATCAAACTGGTTGGCTGGACATTTAGGCTCTAAGGCTTACTACACTTGTACAGACCAACTACAGACCCTCTATAGGCTTACTCTTGATCCTGCTTCGATTCACAGTTGCTACCTTGTGATTCAATCCTTCTTCACTCACTATTTTGGTCTATAGATCTTTTTTCAGCTTTGCCTGCTCTCTAGGTTACCAGTTTTATGTATATGTAGGTGTGTGTCTATGGCTTTTTAGAAAACCTGTTACATAATCCCATTGAAGAGGGATGACCTTCTATGTACCAAACATATTACATTAAATTTTTTCCTTAATTCTAGACAGCTTAATCCCTCTCATTGGTTAGCTCACATGACTTGGGGCGACGTCTGCCCACTGCCCTGCTTCTAGTGCTGCTGTCTCTGAAACGGCTTAATACACCTTCTATGTACCAAACATATTACATTAATTTTTTTCCTTAATTCTAGACAGCTTAATCCCTCTCATTGGTTAGCTCACATGACTTGGGGGGACGTCCGCCCACTGCCCTGCTTCTAGTTCTGCCATCTCTGAAACGGCGCCAAGGGTGCCTTGTAGTCTCCTTCAGCCAGACAACCAAAAAGCAATTTTTTTAAAAAAATCAGAAGTTCTTTGAACTCCGTGCCCAAGGCTGAACCCTAATGGCCTATGTGCTCCACCCAAACCCCACAAACTCTATAAAATTGGCTCCTATCCTCATTTTAATTCACAAAAACATATCAACAAGAAACTAATAGTGCGAGTGTGAGAGTGAGCTGCAAGTGTAAGGTGAAAGAGTGAGAATGAAGAGCAAGAGGGTTGAGGAGGAGCAAGAAGACGATCAAGAAGAGTGACACTAAGTTAATATTCACTTCAAAATTCAAATGTTTAAAACTAGTTTGCCAAAGTTTCATTTGTAATTCTTATACATCTTTTTATAACTATTTTTTCAAGTACTATATGTATTTCAGTGCTGGCCCCTTGCCGCCACCCCACTACCGTCCCCCTACCATCACACTACCGTCCCCAAACTTAGGCCCTTGGTCCCCCAGTCCCCAAAACTAGTCCCCACAGCCCCGCATCTTCCCATCAAGAAACTCCATGGAACTATGACTGATTTCCACATTGGCTATAACGCCAAAGATAACCCCCACCACTAGGAAGTTGTTGAATCATTGTTGTATGTCGCCAAAGAGGTGACAATACATCATATTTAAATTGACTCTGTATTTGGGGCAGTTGAACTAGAACTACCAACCATTTTGTATGAACTTTTTTTTTTAAGATGGGTAAACGCTTTTGACTTGGAGCTATGAACCAGCGAGGTCACAAATGGGGGGACCTCATCCCCAATATAAATTCTCAACAATTACACCCCACTGGGGTTTGAACTTTGATGGCAAGAATAACAACACAACAACTTAACCATCACACCATGCCACTATTGGCCAACCATTTTGTATGAACTTAAAATAAAAAAACATTACAAATTAAAAATACAAACAATTGATTTTTTCTTTTTAAATTGGCATTATAACTCCTTATTATGCATAAAAAGTTAAAAAAAAATTCAAAATTTACCCAAAAAAAACGGAAAAAATTCAAAAAAAAAAATTGAAAACTTGAAAAAATGAAAGATTTACTCATCTTTGATGGTTAAATTTTCTTTGTGCAGCTATTTCTCCCTTGTCAGTGTAGGTCTAACTTCTCCTTAGCTCTCACCTTTGAAAAAGATGGCACCAACCTTTAAATGAAATATGCCTGGTTCTTATTTCACAAGATAAACACCACTTGATACAGAAACTATGCTCAGAACCGAGTAACATTCACAGAAGATAGCATTCACAGGCTCAGATCAGAAAGAGTCTAACAAGGATGAATAACCAGAGAAGATACTCTCAGATTTAAATTGCGACAGCATTACATACAATGTTTCTGATTTCGCCATACATAATTATGGCATTTCAGTTCATAGTTCTAAGCATCTGGAGAATGTTGAACAGCAGTTGAACTGATATGACGTTTCCTTACTGAAATCAGAGATCGGGATTACTTCCGCCGTTACAAGTGTCTTCACAATCCTGAATCAAGTGAGGGTGCTCGCTCACACTCAGTTATGACTTGTCAAAGCCAGATCATCAAATCCGTTATCAATCTGCCTCAGATAGCTTGCACGCGATGAATATAGAGGCTTTGATTTCCTGTAGCGATGATGCTATCGCTAGAGACAGTTGCCTATGACCAAATGCTGTGCCTGAACAGAGAGAATGTGCGCTGGGAGATGGCATGATGAATCCAGAAATCACTGAGTCATCGGCTTGAGCAGAAAGGAATGGAGAATATGATTTGCGGCCAGAGCTGGAGGCTCGGCCAGATCGCAGCAAATGTTCTTTTCAAACCACCCTGAAAGCAAATATCTTGTCTTAGACACTGTGAAAATATACGCAAAGTACACGAATTTGCAGGTGTGAGATTGGTGTCCCAAACCTGATGTGTGATTGGCAAAGGGGGTTGCATCCCTCAGCAGATCATCATGATCCAATATCCAAATTTGTGATGATCTAATAAAACAAAAGAACTTACATATATATGCGAACTCAAAATGCCTTCCAACAGGTCGGCCACACAAACGCCTTCCAATGGGTCAGCCACACAAATCAAAATTTAAATGTTATTTAAAATAATTCAAATTCAGATTCTTATTTTATATTATTTTTAAATTTGAAATAGTGTTGAAGAACACTTTTGCTGCCAAGTATGGAAATAGGTCCCCTTCAAGAGACAGGGACATGACATTAAAACCCAACAATGGCAGCTTGGAGGAAAAAAATGCAGTTTTTGGCTTTTTGTGTTTGACAAATGAGTTGAAAAACATGTTATGCTCACTCAGGGTGACCAATGGTTTTTGGATGAGTTTTTTGCTCAAAAAATATTTTTTTAAATGTTTTTTAAGTTGTTTTGGACACTCTAGGTTGTGGGTACGCTTGGGTTTGGTTGGGTACACCCTAGGTATGCTCAAGGTTCTGCCCGAGCGTACACAGGGAGGGATCAGCAACGAACCTGGGCCCATACTGAACCCGTACAGGTACAGGGGGTAAATACAAGGACTTGGTAACATCGCTTTGTACCACACACTCCAGAATTCTAAACTCATTCTCCAAACCCGCTTAAACAACAGAAAATGAACGAAACTGCATGGAACTGTTTTGGGCGATACAAGATAGCTCAAGCCCTGAGATGCTTCTGTATCGTAATGAGATCTGGTTTCAAGCAAGTAAATGACATGCCCTCTAGGACATCTGTCTAGAGCAGATTGACATTATCTTATTCATGAAATTTTGGCACTTATTTTTGAGCAGACAGAGGAGAGATTATATGCCCCTTTGTGTAAGTTTTGGATGAAATGTTTTTGTGCAGGTGAGGGATTTTCTTGGTCAATTTGTATGTACTTCAAAGATGATGATGGGACGAGGAATCACTAATGATGCAACAATGAATGATCTATTTAGAAAACTAAACTTGGATTGACCACTTTGTAAAAGTATTTCTTTCTGATTGGAAGGGACAGAATGGATAGAGGCTTACACTGCACTCAGGCCTGATCTGGTCAAAGTACAACATTCTTCCCCAAACCTAGTGGTAGACAAACAGATTGATAATGGTAAAAATCTCAAAAGCCAAAGAAATAAAGTTTTTCCAAAACAAAAGGCTTAAAATGTAAGGGAAACCCAATGAAAATTGAAATAGGAGAGGAAGGAGTTGTGTTAGAGACTGAACCTGATCAAAAGTTGAGAAGTCTAATGAGCAAGGGCATCTATGAGGTTCTAGATGAATCTCAAGAAGGTTAGAAGATGGAAAGTAAGCCAGATGATATTGAAGAGAATGATAAAGATAAGCTAGATATGTTGGTTTATTTGAAAAATGGATGAGGTCAGGAGCAAATCAATTTTGAAGTTGATGTGTGATCATTTCGTGAAGTGATGAGCAAGATTATCATTTCGTGAAGTGATGAGCAAGATTAAGCATTCTTTCATGAGGAAAAAGTCACCAAACACAGCCTGCTAGAATATATATAAGATCTTACAGAGAACAATAGAAGAATACATGGATGATCTCAAAGAGAATGATGAGGATGATTGTGATGTGGTGGTTTATTCAAAGATTATGCAATTGGAACATACCATTAAATAGAACCCAAAATAAGAAAAGCAGCGATAATAAAAGGAAACTATTTCAGATGTGGTAGTAGGCTACTTTCAGCTTGAGCATGTCCTGTGATGAGTCAAAAGACCTTAATTGTGAAAATCAAGATTATTGTTTGGAGTTTTTAAGAGCTTAATTGTAATATCCCAAACAATATTTTTGCAAAATTTCTGATTTTTTCTAATACAAAACTGATGCCCTAATTTCTGATTTTCAATTTCTGCTTAAACCCTAGTGTGCTGATGTAATTTTCTGAGTTTTATAATGCATGAACAGTTGTACATAATGCAACCAAAAGATGAAAAAACTTGTAGCAGACAACAGTAGCATTAAATCACCAACATAGCATGATTAGATCCTTCCATATGAGTAAACAAATGTCTGATATAAACCCTTAGTTTGCTGCTACAAAATATAAATGCAAATTACAAGTAAAGTGGGCTTCAAATATGCGCCACAACATGAAGAAACCCCAATAATGCAGATGCTTCTAAATGATGAAGAAACAACTGAAATAACCCTACCAAGGGTGTGCTGGCCTGCTGGACTGATGTTTGGGCTTTGCCACCCTGGAAATCTGAATTAGAACCTCCAACTTGCACAACTCGCCCTTCAAATCAGAAATCTAAATGCTGATGCAAAACTGGCATGAACTAGCAATTATCTCCATTGAAGCACATAGGAACCTCCATCATAAAGTTCACCCTTGAAGAAGCTAGGGTTTTGTTCAACTTCTCCTTAATGCAATAGGGTTTTCGTCCTACAACATATGATGCTCAAAAGTGTAGACCAAAGTAGTAGAAGAACAATTTCGAATATGATGAAATGCTCCACAAGATCTTGTATTTATCAGTGTTACCCCAAGTTTCCAGGATAGGGACGACAGAGGACGGCGGGATGAGTCCTCAAGTTTCTGATTTTTGAGGTCAAATTTGGGGACGGCGGGGGACGACTATATAAAATATAGGGAAAATTTAAAATGTATAGGGAAATTTTAAATATTCATATAAAAACATAGATAAAGCATGTATAGTATACATTATAGAACCTTAACATGTAACATTCGTGTTCAACATTCTTTGTCAATACTCAATACACATTGAAAATTCAAAATTAACATACATGAATCATAATACAACCTCCAAGTTATAATTTATAAACTTATATCAAATTACATAAGGTTATTTCTAGCTTACAAATTGGGCAAACATTTGTGATTACAGTGAAGATTGTTTCACCTAGGTTATTGATTACTTGGCATAGAACAATAATGAATAGTTGAGGCGTCTGAAGGCAGAATTATTGTAGTTTGGTGGTAGTGTGGACTATTGGAAGTAAATTCAATGTTGGTATATTGTCTGATATGGATTTGAGTAGTTAAATGTGGGGACAATTGCTGCACTCAAGGAGTTTTGGGCATCAAATTGCCTTAATATTCAGCCTATTTCCAATTGTGAAGAACTGTTTAAAAAGGTCAAAATCGTAAGTCTTTGTCTCTAAAACCTGTTAGTGAAACACAAGCAAATAAATTCAAGTTTACACACTTTTGGAATAAAATTTTGTTATTTTTATATATCTTAATAGAGCATCAAATATTTATCTTGTGAGTGTTCCAAATATTGTGAAAGATATATGAAAATAATTTAAGTGAACAACTCATAAACCAAAAAACTGAAAACTATTATATATATATTTTTTATTTTTAAAACATGCTTTGACGTGGGGGACGGTCGGGCCGTCCCCCTTTCCCTTTGACTATCCCCCTGTTTCGGAAATGTCCCCCATGAATTTGCAAAAAAAGGGGGCGCCAGGGGACTGTCTCCCAACCGTCCCTCTGTACCCGGGGACAGGGGATGGGGCATTTTGGGGCGCCGGGGGGGGGGGGGGGATGCGTCCCTAGGTTTCCCTAGTATTTATACATGTTTCCCTCCTGCTTCTCTATGCTGGCTGACCTAGGCATAATTGCTATTAATTTCTTATTTTTTTTTCCTTCTCAAGGCTGACCCCTTAAGTCTCATAGGCGCCTTACTAATTCTAGCCGATCAAGACTTAAATTTTATTGCCTTCAAGAGGGTTGACTCACCATTTGCTTCCTCTTTGGCCAACCTAGGAAAGGGGATTAAAAGAGGGGACATTACATTAATGCCTTTGTGAGAAAGAGACCATTAAAAGGTCTTATTAAGCAAATTATATTTCTGGGTAGAGACAAACTGAGGGTGGATCTCTTAAATCACAGTTTATCCTTGTGGAATCACCCAAAGGTTGCCGGTTTAAAGGCTGAAGGTCAAATGGGGGCCAAATGATCTTGTAGAATTCAAGTATAGTGTTGTGTGCCACTCTAGCTTTGATTGGTGTTGGATTACATATCATGTACCAAGAAGGAACTTGTTGATGCGTGTTTTATGACACAACAAACATTCTAGAATAAAGTGTCGAAGACGCTCTATCCTCTCTTGAAAAACTACCTCGTATGCTAAGACTGCAAGAAAGATCATACGGTAATTCCAATGTTTCATTTAGGTGTGGATGAGCTCTGTGGTCTGATGTGATTTGCTGGTTATGACAAGGGGACTTACGCTAGGCTTGTTCAATTCACAATGAAGGTTTAGACAATGAAGCTCTATTGCTTGGGTCATGGATCAAACAAATTAAAAAAGGAGATAAGGGTTCAAAAGTTCTAATCTACTCCTAAGAATTCAAGAGACGGTATTGACCTAGTGGAACCCATAACCACGCTTTGCTTCGCCACGCTCAATGACAACTACACAAAGGGGGTGCAATCTTCAAGGGAATGTGCTTATGATTTTCATGTCATGAATAACTACCATCAAATCGAACAATAATTATCCAGACAGAAGTTAAGCATCCACAAAATAAGCTCAGGCTAACTTTACGCATTGAATGAAAATCATCCATTCAAAGAAAGTTTGAGCAAAAGTTTCACCATAAATCAATACTTATCAAATCTTGCATTCATCTAACATACATGAAATAAAATCTAAACTATGATGAGGGATAAGAACCATAACAACTCCAAAATAAGAGAAGTAATCACCATCAGAACAATGCATGCATTACTTATTACTTTGGTAGTCTTACAACAATTGCTTATCTCAACATGTTTTGCAACATGCTCCCATGCTTTACAAATGAGGGGGTGAGCTCAATTTATAGGCTCCCCAATTACAATTCAATGGCCAAGATTGATTTAGGATCAACGGCCAAGATTACAAATGAAACCCTAATTAGGATTTGCTACCCCTCGACCAATGAGAAAATTACATTCGAGGACACTTGTCCTTTTTGCTAAATATGAACCAACAGATAAAATAGAAAGTTGTTGCATGTTGATTTGGAATGATTTGATTGGTTGGAAGATGACGAGGTGCCACCTCAACGTGTTGGATGTCTTCCTTGGTTGCTTTGTTCTTTTTCCATGTTTTTTTGCCTTAGAATATTTTCCTTGTCGATGACTTTATCTTTTGTGCTTTGATCTTGGATGACTTTGGCTTCTTCTTCTCACCTCGCCTTGGAGCACCCATTTAGACTTGAAGTTATTAAGTCTTTCTTCCCGAATTGCTTTGGAATTCCTTCAAGTGCCTTGAATTTGGAGAGGAACTTCCTTGTGTTTTTGCCACAATGGAGGAAATTGGAACTTTCCCATACTTAGCCAAATTTTGGCTATTTAATTTCATTTTGTAACGTCTTCAAGATTCTGGCCATTTTTGTGCTCAAATAAACTTCGCCAGTGGATTTTTCTTCAATTTTGAATTTGGCTTGTGTAAGTTGGATGTACTTGACGATGTGCCTGCCGTTGTCTTCATGATGCCAAATTCTTGGCGGACTTCCTGTTGGTCTTGCGATGTGCAGGGGTGGACTCCCCAAGTTTTCTTTCATCTCTCTTCAAGTCAGACTTTAAACTTTCTTTGTCATTTTCCTCCTTTGAAGATTCGCCTTGTGTAGTCATCCGCCTGCAAGAAACAAAATAAATAAATTTAGATTCTCTCTCCTAATTTCATTTTCAAGCTTTTAATTTTCTCCAAAATGTCTAATCTATTTGATTTTATCTTTTAAATTTAGCCATGGAAAAAATTATTCATTACTCCCAATGTTGGATGAAGATTTTCATTTTCTCTCTCCTGAATTCTAGCTCCAAAGCTAAATTTTTTAACACTCTCTCCTGAAGTCACGGTGAATTTTGTGTCGAATTTATCATTCCAAAGAGAATTCCATCTTGGCACGGGCATATTTCATATTTAATTCTCTATTTTAATCTCTTGAAGTTGGAATTCTCACTGATTTGCCATACTCTCTCTCTCTACAAGTTGGGCTTGGTGGACACTTTTCCATGGCGGACTTTGCATGTGCTTTGTCTCTTTTCTAAGTGCCAAGGTAGGACTTTCCTCTTGTCCGGACATTCTCACCATAATGTTCCAAATTTATTTTGCCATAACTTTCTTTCCATCCATTTTATTTCGTCCATAATTTTCTTGCCGTCCAATTTATTTGGCCATAATTTTCTTTCCGTCCAATTTTATTTGGCCATAATTTTTTTGCCGTCCAATTTTATTTGGCCATAATTTTCTTGCCGTCCAATTTTATTTGGCCATAATTTTCTTTCCGTCCAATTTTATTTGGCCATAATTTTCTTGCCTTCCAATTTTATTTGGCCATAATTTTCTTGCCGTCCAATTTCTCTGGCAAAATTTATTTCATCTTCCTAGAACGTTTGACCAAATTTTCGTAGACATATAAATGTTGGACTTAGAAGAATTTTCTTTCTTTTCAAGCATGGTGAATTTTCAAAGTGCCAAGCATATATTTTTTTTAAATTTTCCAACATTCATACTTAGGCAAAAATTTTAATTTTCACACTTCTCTAGACATGGCGGACTTTGCATATGTTTAGGCCATTTCTACACGTGGCTGGGCGGACTTCACCAATTTTGATGCCACTCAAGGGCAGACTTTAGACCATCCTTTGCCATTTCATCTCTAGCTGGGCGAAGTTGGTCTCTTTTCTTCCCATTCAGCAGGGCGGACTTCAGGTCTTTCCATGCCATACAAGGCAGACTTCACCACTTGTCTTGCCGTTTAAACTTTTGGCTAAGGGCGGACTTTACCTCTTAGCATGCCATTCATCCTTTTAACCAAGGCGGACTTCAGCTCTTACCTTGCCATACAAGGCGGACTTCATCAAATTTCATGCCACTTCTCCATTTATCCAAGGCGGACTTTGCCTTTTGTCTTGCCATACAAGGCGGACTTCATAGGATGGCTTGCCATTTCAACTTTTGGCTTGGGGCGGACTTGACTCCATGTCTTGCCATTCAAGGCGGACTTTGTCAAATTTCATGCCATTACATCTCTTGCTAAGGGCGGACTTCATAGGATGGCTTGCCATTTCCTTATACTGCTGGGCGGAGTTGCCTCTTGTTTCTGCCATTCACAATACCTGGCTGTAGCCTTTTGACATTAATTTTACTCATCTCAGGCCTCTTTCATGCCTTCACCATGATTTTCAGTCATCAATTTGCCATGATTGTTCAGATTTTTTCATGGATTTCTCAGATTTTTATATGAATTTCCAGATTTTTCACCAATTTGTTGACTGATTTATCATTTTATTCACTATTTTTCTGTGCTTTTTGAACGATTTTTCCAGATTTTTTAATATTTTCTGTGATTTTCCAGAATTTCACCATGAATTCAAAAATTTTCAAATTGATTTTCTGAGAGTTTCGTTGATCTTTTCGAACTTCTGAGTGGATTTTCGAAACTCGAGACCTTTCCAAATATAGAAACTTTCTAAAAATAGAAATTTTCCAAAAATAGCAACTTTCTAAAAATAGACCCTAAAAAATAGGGATCTCAGAATTGCCCGAAAGTGCCAATAAAGGTCCTAAAAAATAGGGGGCCAAAGTGAAAAACCCTAAAAACTTGGAGGTGTCGGAATTGACTGAAATGACAGTCAATCTTCGTTTCCCAGGCCTCCTAAGCATGATGGTGACGTTTGCACAGTGATCTAGGCTAAAACTCATTTGCTTGACTCGGGTGACCATTCAAAATTCAAACTCCTCATTGCAAAAAGACTGGTGATAAGCAGTTGCGACGCCAAGGCAAAACCAAAAAGCAAAAAAAAAATTAAGGGTCCCCATTTGCAATGGGGCGATGTGTGAAAAGGTCACAACAGAACCCTAGCCTATGCTTATTTATAACTCATTTTAAGGTCCATTGGATGTGTTGAGAGCAACAAGTTATGTGATATGGATTATAGGGGGGAATGTTTGTAGTCTTGTAAATTCATTCAAGGGGAAGCCTCCTATCCTAGCTTGCATTGTGGGAATTTTCAGTCTTATCTATTTATTGTTTTAGTGTGCTTTGTTTTTTTTCGCTTGAATGATAGAATAAAAGGGGCTTTATTGATGAGTGGTTGGATAGATTTTTGGGTAGTTTAAAAAATATGAGGTTTGGTGGGATGGGGTTTTGAATCATTAGCCAAGTTTGTTTATGTAATTGGTAGACCTACTTTGGTGTAATAACCCTTTCAAGTTTGAGAGGATGTGGTGGGCACATCCTTATTTTGATAACTTTCTATATAAATGGTGACATGAAATCTCAAGGAAGTTTGGTATGAGGATGCATGATCTTGTGGAAAATCTAAATGCTATTAAGTTCCTGTTTAGAGGCTTGTGATGAGATCTTCAACATTGAATCCAAAGATAGGCTCTTGAGGAAGATACCATGAACGAGGAGGAATGTCTAGAATGCCTCTTGAGGAAGATGCAATGTTGAGAAAGGTATAGACTGCGTTAATGATATTTACAAGAATAATGAGATATTTTTGATGTAGAAGTCGAAATTGAGTTGGGCTTGAGAAACTTACAGAAGCATTTGGTTTTATCATCAATCTTTAGTTATTGAATAGAGGAGTATTGGCTCTTGTTTCACTAGTTATGTAAGATTAACTTTGTTTGACATGAAGGGCAGTAAGGCTCTTAGTCTTGATGGCTTGTCAGCTCTTTCCTTTCAAATTTCTGGTAGTATCGTTTATCAGTCTTTATCTAAACAGTCACAAGCTCCAACAAATAGTCAAGCTGTGAATGTGACTATTATTCATTGTATTCCATATATGATGGAGGCTAGATCCCTTGATGGCTACCATCATATCTCATTGTGCCTTGATATTTACAAGCTACTCTCCAATGTTAATAAAATGGAGGTAATTCTACTATCTATTATTTTTCTAAATTATGGAGGGCTTGTTAAGGGCATGCAATTTCTAGATGATATTAACTTGTTTCATATTCTTATTCTCTTAGTAACGATCAACAAGCACAGGGGTCTTTTCTTGATAAATAACTTTAGATGTTAAGGTTTTAAGAGGACTGGAATGAATAGATCCTTTGAGTTGATTCTTCTCCCGTAAGAGGCTTTAGATATTCAGGTTTTAATAGGACTGGTATGAATGGATCCTCTGAGTGGTTTCTTAGATCCCCATGTGGCCTTTTGTTGGGGAGTTCCTCATTCCTTTTATATTTTACATTGCTATGGTTGAAATCATGAAGTGAGTTCTGACAGCAGAATTTTTACAAGTTTTGGTTTTCTTAAGATCATAACTGTCAATGCTCTCCTTCACTTATTTACAATTTGTTGATGATGCCAGGCTGCATCATTTCTGTTGCCTAAAGAAGTTAGATGTATCAAGCAGGTGTTCAAGAATTATGAGATTGCCTCAAACAAGTCCTTAAAAATTACCAAGATTTTGGGATTCAAATTAATGTTTTCTTTCAGATTCTTATGTGGGAATTCCCTAGTTCAATGGAAGGGCTAACATTTCTTTGTGGTATAAATTGTTGGATTGAATGGGGAGCCAACTTTCCAGATGGAAAGGTTAATGGTTGCCTTTTGTGAGTTGAATCACCCTATTCAACGATCTGCTTCAGTTCTAGTTTATTATTTCTCCACCTTGCAATACCCTATAAAGTTTACATGTAGGTGCTAAACATTGTTAACATTTTTCTCTTGCAAGGTATGGGAGACCAAATTAAGTTCTTGTTGCTGTTTTGGAACAAGGTGTACCTTCTTATTTGCTTAGGGACAGGGATGCCAGAATTAGTTAAATGGCTAATATTGACTTATTGATACGATGTCTTAGAAACTATTGAAAATAAAAAGATAAGGCCTATAATTTATGTGTTGGTGAAAACTATTCAGATAGTGATGATTTGGAGAGATTTTTCTTTATATGGTTGACCCTACTAGAGATTCAAGTATTTAGAATAAAGTAAGACTTTCACTCCCTTTGTCCGTGAGAAAATTATTGGAGACTATGGTCAAAAGCTGGACTCTTAGGATGACTTCTAGATATAGGACAATCCTCTTGATCTACATCACTGTTCTGAAGGATGGGGCAGAGAAGTGAGATTCTTGGGAGACTCTAGAGTATAAGGGAATGAAAAAGAATTTGGAAGGACTTCTATTCAAAGTGATATAAAGGTTAGAATTTCCAATCCCATGTGAATTGCAAATTATAAAATGTTGGTTAAGGCTTCTCATTATGGGCCTAGTTTAAGGCTTCTCATTATGGGCCTAGTTTAGAGGTGTGGTGTAAGATTTGTTAATTTGAGGCCTGGCATAATGTAAAGTTTTGTAAATGGTTTTTTAACTATGATAAGAATTTGACGGGATGACATTTGGAGAGAGGGGCTGCTTCACTCATAGTTGGCAAAATTGGACTCAACTCAGACTTGAAAACACTCTGCAACATAAAAAATTACTTGTAAAACACAAATTTTATGGAAAATACAATTACAAAATGTATCAAATGAGTCTATAAAATGGTGGGGAATTTTTTTCAATTAGATTTGAATACAAATAGAGTACAAAATCGCATCATCATGCAAATACAATAGATAACTGATAATAATTATGAATTTATGATGATTATCTTTGAAAATCATCATTTCATAAATTGCATATCCAGGCAGTTACAAATTACAAGATTTTACAATTTCTTCTTCTCCATTCTAGCCAAAAATTGGGTAGAAGGTCTACTCTTCACACTCTGCCTTTTTGTTCCAAAATTATTTTTCCACGTGCAACAGCATCCGAGGAACTAATCATTTAAGTTTCTTGGAGAGGGTTGCTTGTATCCTTTCCCTACAAGTGCCAATGCTGTCACATAATTCTACTAGTACGGGCTCCCTACTAGTACTAATTGATGCTGAGCCCTATTTGGAACTAGATGCCATTATACCTAACATGGATTATGTTTAAATATTAAAAATATTAAATTTAAGAACCGCGATCTGAATACAAAAGACAAAATAAAATTCATATATAATATGCATTTCAAATGGAGTATGTGATCTGTAATTTATCTAACTAAAATAACTTTTTTTTTGACTCTGAAGTGTTTAAACTCTTTGTTTAGGGAATTTCGTTAATTTTTTAGCATAAATCAACAATAAATTTTTGTAAATCGAACTCACTGCACGTATAATTTTAAATAATGCTTACAAGTTACAAACTTAATATTAATATAACAAATTTACATGATTGGATAAAAAGAAGAAAAAGGTTAACATAGAAACCTGAAATTTCTCAAATCTGCTCTTTGAATTTGCTCCAATTCTTTCAAAGATGCTCAAAGGATGTGAAAATGTTGTGTGAGGAAGATGTATGGGTGTAGGTATTTAAAAAGAAGTGTTTTCAGAATAATTTCCATGTGTTTTTCTTGTCCACATGTGAATCCCATGTTCAGCAAGTTTTGGCTTCAGACTCGCTGAGTACTTGCATGAGTTTGGTGCCAAAACTCGCTGAAAACTCATCTGCAATGACTTGCAGGTTAACATGGAAAATACTTGCCTAGTAGTAAAACCAACAAATACTTGATGGCCTGCCAAGTAGTTGGTGAGTTTGTAAACTGTGGATTCTGACTTTGCATTATGCCAAATTGAGGAAGATTTTGACCATCTGCTGTACATTGCTTTCTTCCCAAGGACGTGTGGTGCAGATTCCCGAACAAATTTAAGTTTTATATGACTACATTTGGGTAAAACTTCCTTTATCTGATACTCTTGTTCGCACTTGGCACGATAAATACTCTCAAGCATAGAAAGCCTCTAGATTTTGGGTCAAGTGAAGTTTGCATAATTATGAACTAGCAGATTCTTTGGAAAATTTTGAATCTTGATTCAAAAATATATGAAGCATGCTTGTTTACTAGCAATCACCTTCAAAAGGTTGGTTGAAATCAAAATTTGATGGTGTCTAGAAAGTGGATTTGGGAGCCTTTGGGGCTTTCTGCATTATTTGATCTTCCAAAGAGGATGTTTTTGGGTTTTTAAGGTAATGATTAGTGGATGAATTCAATCAACATGGTTGAGGGAGTGGGGTTGCTTCTCTAGTTTGAAACTGGCTTTGGAATGTCAAATTGATGGGACGATGTTTGAAGGTGACTCATATCATGTCAATACTATCAATAATGAGAATTTGTGTATTTTAAATTAAAATGCATGCTGTAGGAGGCTAAAGTCTTAAAAGGTTTTCTCTGCAGAAGTATCCCTTATATACTTTGTAATGTTCCTTACCTGATCCTGTCTTGGACTGGCTTGGGTAAATGTTGGAATGTGGTCAAAAGGCTCTTCTAAGATTAGGGAATGGGGATCTGATTTCCTGCAACCACAAAATAAGCCATATTCCACAAAGGCACAAATCCATTAGCATTAACAATTAAGCAATCATTCACATAAGTTAAACATGAAACATAGGAAAACATATGAAGGGTGGCAAAGGTGGATCCACCCGTAGCCATGGCTCCTAGTACAGATGTTGTAATCTACAACCCTCCTTACTTGGCGACTTGTAACTGCATACTCTACCCCTAGGGTAGATCCGCTCGAAGCCCTTGGTCAAGCTCGAGGGGTTGTAACCTACAACCTCCCACTCTAGGTGACTAGTAATTGCATACTCCACTCATGACACTTCTTCAGAAAACACGACTCATTTGGGGGAAGCCAGCAGAGCTTATGTGCAGCCTAGGTCTATTACCCATCCATAGCCCAACCCTCATCCTCGGGGTCCTAGGGGCTAACCTTAGGAGGGTCTTAAGACACCACACTTCTCAGGCCCTTCCTCCCAAATGAGTTTACAGGCACTTAGCGGACAGATTGGAATTAGAACAATTAGAAATGCATGAGTAATGTAAACAACATCAAATGTTCAAGCCATATTTGAAAAAATGTATTTGTAATTAATCATATCAATTGCTTCACCCGTTGGTCAATTAATCATTTCATGATTTTGTGAGTGTTTTTGTCCTTAAAGATTGTAATCATAAATGTAAGTAGATTCGTGGTTAATCCAATTGATTAAGTGAGCTTGATTTGTGAATGAATTAGTTATCTGTAAATACCTTTGGAGTAATCATATTAATAATCTTTACCAATTCTGTATGTGACGTTGTAGTGAGTTCATTCCATTTCCATTTGCCTTAGCCAGACAAATGAGCGTATTATTAATTAACCATAATTTGTATATACCATGTAATTACCAGTACCTTAAATGATTAGGTAAATTATTACTGAATTAATAGTAGTTGTCCACTAACTAGTTCTACTTAGGTATTCAACTGTATTTGTTCTTATTTCCATTAACTGGTTACTTGTTCATTTACAGACATTTGGAATAGAACTGTATTGCCACGTTTAGCCTTATAGGCTTATAGTTAATCGGCCCTTAGAATCCCATACACCTTCTTCCTAAGGGATCGGGTATTCTTTGCCTTTCATGATTTGATCTGTTTTGGGCATACTTAACAGCATATCAGATAATTTAAATATTCAGAAAAAAGTAATCTGAGGGGGAGGTCGACCTGGTTTTCTCATCGCTGGGAGAAACCCAGTTTGCCCCCTATTGAATTGATATCCTCTATATGCGATTTCTATTAAGTTGAATTGCTTATGGAAATGGGAACTTAATTTGTCATGCTAAGTAACATGGTTACTTGGAGGCGAGACCAAATTCCCTCTGTTGTGTCTTCCCATGTCTCCTTATTCCTTACTTGCCTCCTTCAACCTTATACTAGATTGATCATAGGATGAGGACAATTCATAAATATACGTAATCTACTTATGTTTATATTAAAGAGTCATCATTACTTATAAGGCTTAATAATTGCTGCAAGCATCATTATTGCACAATCATAAATAATATATATTATTCTATATAAATATATATTATATATCATTATTTCTAATTAACTTCAATTTACAATAATTACTTTGATATATATATAATCCACATGTATATATAATATATATCTATATTTATAATAATATTAAACTTACTGCTGCTGATTGTTTTATGCCCTGTCCCCTTATTCACCTCTTCTTCAAATCTGTTTTTCAAAACATCTTTTTGTCCTTTCTGCCCCCCTTCCAATCAATTTCACTTTCCTTATATATTTCTATAACTAAGTGAAGTGATGCATCTCTTAGACCAAACGTAACCTTCTTGAGAAGGCATGATCCTTTCTTTCCTTTTATTGTTGCCTTCCCCTTGACTAATCCAAGACTTTCTTTCTTTTATTTTATTAATCTCTGCCCTTAGTTTAAGCGCTGCTTCCCTTAGGAAGGGAATCGCAGCCTTTGTAAATTGCTGCCCTCCAATATTTTAATCGTTGATTGCTGCAATGTTTATTTTATTTTAATATATTTATTTTATGCTTATTGTTTTATATTTTATATTATATGATTCTTAAAATATAGTTATTATTATTTTATATATATATTTTAGTATTATGACAATAATATTTAAATTGTTAGTATTCATATTTTAATATTTACAACATTATATTTGATAAATATAACTATAATAATATTTTTAATATGTAATTTATTCATTTGTATTTCAAGGTTAGAGTTTTTAGTGTCGTAATTTTGGGGATATGACAGTCCACCCTGCCCAAGATTGCTTGCGCTCAAGCAATCATAATCTAAGATGTGTAATTTTAAGGTGTTGCTCCTTGTAGTGATGATATTAGCAACCACAAAATAAGCCATATTCCACAAAGGCACAAATCCATTAGCATTAACAATTAAGCAATCATTCACATAAGTTAAACATGAAACATAGGAAAACATATGAAGGGTGGCAAAGGTGGATCTGCTCATAGCCATGGCTCCTAGTACAGATGTTGTAATCTACAACCTTACTTGGCGACTTGTAATTGCATACTCTACCCCTAGGGTAGATCTGCCCGAAGCCCTTGGCCAAGCTTGAGGGGTTGTAACCTACAACCTCCCACTCTAGGTGTCTAGTAATTGCATACTCCACTCATGACACTTCTTCCGAAAATACATGACTCATTTGGGGGAAGCCAGCAGAGCTTATGTGCAGCCTAGGTCTATTACCCATCCATAGCCCAACCCTCATCCTAGGGTCCTAGGGGCTAACCTTAGGAGGGTCTTAAGACACCACACTTCTCAGGCCCTTCCTCCCAAATGAGTTTACAGGCACTTAGCGGACAGATCAGAATTAGAACAAATAGAAATGCATGAGTAATGTCAACAACATCAAATGTTCAAGCCATATTTGAAAAAATGTATTTGTAATTAATCATATCAATTGCTTTCTCCCGTTGGTCAATTAATCATTTCATGATTTTGTGAGTGTTTTTGTCCTTAAAGATTGTAATCATAAATGTAAGTAGATTCGTGGTTAATCCAATTGATTAAGTGAGCTTGATTTGTGAATGAATTAGTTATCTGTAAATACCTTTGGAGTAATCATATTAATAATCTTTACCAATTCTGTATGTGACGTTGTAGTGAGTTCATTCCATTTGCCTTAGCCAGACAAATGAGCGTATTATTAATTAACCATAATTTGTATATACCATGTAATTACCAGTACCTTAAATGATTAAGTAAATTATTACTGAATTAATAGTAGTTGTCCACTAACTAGTTCTACTTAGGTATCAACTGTAGTTGTTCTTATTTCCATTAACTGGTTACTTGTTTTTGGATTCGGGTACGGGTACGAGAATCCGGTACGGGATTCGGCAAAAATTTTTTTTTGGAGTTGGGTACGGCTTGGGTACGGCAATACAAAAAACATATAAAAATCAGAAATATATACATATTTGCAGCAGTAATTAAGTTCAGAATACACCACCATATTAATAGTCTAATAACATAGCAAAAATTGAAAAATACATCACCACTTTCATAGTCACTAAGTCAAATATTAAAATATTAGTGATTAGTAATACAAAAGCATATAAAAATAAAAAATATATACATATTTGCAGCAGTAATTAAGTTTAGTATACACCACCATATTAATAGTCAAATAACATAGCAAAAATACACCACCACTTTATACTCAAATATTAAAATATTAGTGATACTCAAATGTCAAAAGTCGTGATATAAATTATAAAATTATAAATTAAAGTTCAAACATAAAAATGTCAAAGTATTTACAATCAGTGATGATCCCTTTTTATTTTTGCAAATTATAAATATGAGGTATATAAATATTTTATTTATTGACAATTTTTATTTTTGCAAATTATGAATATGAGGTATATAAATATTTTATTTATTGGCAATTCTAAGTATCACTGTGTTTATATTTTATAATTTATAATTTTGATTTTGATCAGATATATATAATATAGCTGAACTTGTACACGTACACAAGGATATATAATTTATTGGCAACATTTCCTGTGGAAAGAAGGAAAATGAATAATAAAAATAAAAATCGTAATGATTTACGAGGAAAGAAAACAGAGCAATATCATTTAGAAGATTTAGCATTGGAATATTGAGACAATCAAGTGTGTGATATAGAGAAGGGTGTGCGTGATATTTTACACACAAATTAGCAATGGCGGAAGAAATTCCCCCGAAGCAGCAGATTGCCATGCAATGTGTGGGATTAGATTGCCACGCAATGTGTGGGATTGTCACTTTTTCCGTTCAAGCAGCCGGATTCGGCCCAGGTTCAAACCAGATTCGCTTTTTTTGTACCTACAGAGAATTGATTGTACCCTGCCCGTATCCACAGGCAAAAACTCGAATCCTCTCCGAATTCGTTTCGTACCTGGGCCGTATCCCGTATCCGTACCGTATCGTATCGTATCCGGGGCTACTATGGACAAATCGTTAACTTAGCTTATTTCCATTAACTGGTTACTTGTTCATTTACAAACATTTGGAATAGAACTGTATTACCACGTTTATCCTTATAGTTAATCGGCCCTTAGAATGCCATACCCCTTCTTCCTAAGGGATCGGGTATTCTTGGCCTTTCATGATTTGATCTGTTTTGGGCATACTTAACAGCATATCGGATAATTTAAATATTCAGAAAAAAGTAATCTGAGGGGGAGGTCAACCTGGGTTTATCATCGCTGGGAGAAACCCAGTTCGCCTCCTATTGAATTGATATCCTCTATATGCAATTTCTATTAAGTTGAATTGCTTATGGAAATGGAAACTTAATTTTTCATGCTAAGTAACATGGTTACCTGGAGGCGAGGCCGAATTCCCTCTGCTGTGTCTTCCCATGTCTCCTTATTCCTTCTCGCCTCTTTCAACCTTATACTAGATTGATCATAGGATGAGGACAATTCATAAATATACATAATCTACTTATGTTTATATTAAAGAGTCATCATTACTTATAAGGCTTAATAATTGCTGCAAGCATCATTATTGCACAATCATAAATAATATATATTATTCTATATAAATATATATAAATATATATATATATATATCATTATTTCTAATTAACTTCAATTTACAATAATTACTTTGACATATATATGTATTCCACATGTATATATATCTATATTTATAATAATATTAAACTTGCTGCTGCTGATTGTTTTATGCCCTGTCCCCTTATTCACCTCTTCTTCAATTCTGTTTTTCAAAACATCTTTTTGTCCTTTCTGCCCCCCTTCCAAACAATTTCACTTTCCTTATATATTTCTATGCCTAAGTGAAGTGATGCATCTCTTAGACCAAACGTAACCTTCTTGAGAAGGCATGATCTTTTCTTTCCTTTTATCGTTGCGTTCCCCTTGACTAATCCAAGACTTTCTTTCTATTATTTTATTAATCTCTGCCCTTAGTTTAAGCGCTGCTTCCCTTAGGAAGGGAATCGCAGCCTTTGTAAATTGCTGCCCTCCAATATTTTAATCGTTGATTGCTGCAATGTTTATTTTATTTTAATATATTTATTTTATGCTTATTGTTTTATATTTTATATTATATGATTCTTAAAATATAGTTATTATTATTATATATATA
The DNA here is from genome assembly GCA_007258455.2 of Sequoia sempervirens. Taxonomy (NCBI): domain Eukaryota; kingdom Viridiplantae; phylum Streptophyta; class Pinopsida; order Cupressales; family Cupressaceae; genus Sequoia; species Sequoia sempervirens. The sequence continues at coordinate 53,908,868 of VDFB02075321.1, read as the reverse complement.
TATTTTAGTATTATGATATTAATATTTAAATTGTTATTATTCATATTTTAATATTTACAACATTATATTTGATAAATATAACTATAATAATATTTTTAATATGTAATTTATTCATTCGTATTTCAAGGTTAGAGTTTTTAGTGTCGTAATTTAGGGAAAACAACAAAGCTGTTGATTGACTGACCAATTTAGGTGCGTGATATGCTGTAAAGAGGCTTGAAGCATATCATAAATGTGTGGGAAGAATGGGATAACTTCTCTGGCTTTTGCTTGAAGAAACTGATAGTTTCAATCATGACAAGGTAGGGTCTTCAAATGTTCATCTGGCATGTCTGTTGGCATTCTGTTTATGTCTAGTCTTTTATTTTTCTGTAATGCTGGTTATGTCCAGTCTTTTGTTTTTTTGTCATGCATAACTCATGCTTTTAAAAATTGGGTAGCTTTGGATGGAACCTTTTAATCCTTGTCTCAGGTTGGCTGATAATTAACTGTTGTGACTTATGTCTCATATCTCTGTTATGCTGTGGATATCTGCTGCTTTTTGCACGAACTATTCTTCTGTTTTAACTTGGGACTGTCTTACAACTTGCTGTCTATCTCTGGAATGTGCTGTTTTTAAGACATTTTTATTCCCCTTTGGTTGAATGATAATTACTAATTATGGATGGTTCTTCCTCTCTGATATGGTCTTTTTGTGAGACTACCATTTCTTCGAATATTTGAAAGCTTATCTGGTTAGCTATGATCAATGAGGCCTTTAGAGCCTATGTTCTTAGATAGAGTATTTTTTTTGTTTGTAGTTTCTGGTGCTGACCTTGTTTAGTGAGATTGGATATTATGGGTCAGTTGTGAAGAGATTAATTTTTTGATTAGAGGCACATGGGAAGCAACTTATTGCACTTCTTTCATCCCAAAAGTTCAACACCCTTGGTGATTTTTTGGAAATAAGCTGTAGCCTTTGTCAATTGGGTATTTCTCATCGTAATGAGTTTCCGCATGAAGGTGTTCTTGCCACCCGATGTTTCAAACAACAATAAGATAGATGTCTCGAGATGCCCCTTACTTGTTAGGACACTTCACTTGCATTTTGGTTTTTAACTTTTTCTTAGCAGTAGACATCGAGGGATGCCTGGTACTTGTTAGGATATTTCACTTGCATTTACTTGCATTTCATTTTTTTAAATTTTCTTAGCAGGAGACACTAAGTGATGTCTCCTACTTGCTAAAGATTTCTCCTGCAGGTCTCTGTGGGAAACACATATGCTTCTGTAAAGTGTATCCTACCTCAGGTTTTGCATCTCTGGGTTTCAGTGGTTTTGCTCCATTGCTTGTGACTTTATCACCATGTCTTTGGTAGACCACTTTCTTGTTGGCAATGGTCAAATTTGCATATCCTTTGTACAGTAATCTGTGGCAAATAATGATCCTCCAAAGTGCTTTGTTACTTCCTTTAGCCTTTTATTTTATGATGTAGAACTTTGTTTAATGATTTGGGCTGTAGTAATTATTGGAGAAAACACTTAAGTTGATGACTTATGCTATAGTAAGTTTCAGGTTTGCTGTATCCACTTCCAAAATTTTCGTGCCATTGCTTTCTTCGTACTTGTATTTTCTCTGGGAATACTAAACAGGCATCCTTCCCATTATTGTTATTTTTGTTTCTTAATACTAAATAGCATTCTCTTGAATAGATTGTCCTATGGATGATATGCGTGAGATCATCGATTAGAAAACTAATCTTAAATACAGATGGGAAGACTTCCAGCTATTTGTTTATAACCCTAGCACACTGGAGAATGCAGTATTAAGCTTAGGATACTGTTCTGCTTCAAAGGGCAAATCTTGGGGATATCTTTTCTTTCAACATTCACTTGAAACTTTTACATAGTATTTGCATGCACATGCATTATTATGGTCTCAGGCCTGAACGCTTATCAATGTCATGGCAATTGTTTTACTTTAGACTTTAGAGCTAACTGTGGCTTTCTGGATGATGCTGCACTTATGCTACCTACATGATCTACAATTACTTTTTCTGTCTTCCACAAATAATTTTTGTGATTCAAAGGGGTTTTGTTTAGTGAATGGTCTAAGAGGGTCGTAATTTTAATATTTGTTTGCAAGTCAAATGATTTTGTGATAAATTGATCCTAGATGAAAGACAAGTTGTTTTGATATCATTAAGTGATCCTAGATTAAAGATACGTTGTTTTGATATCATAGCAGTGGAATTCCAACATATGATTGATATAAACCCTTCGTGGCTTGTATGTATGATATGACAGGGGCATACTCCCACTCATAGACGTCTTTTCTAATCACATTATTGTTGGGGTAAGTACTATGCTGTTCCTTTGATAGAAGAAGTCAATGTTTTTTTATGTAAGAAAACAATTTACTTCTAGGGCATTGGGGTCTAATACGTATTTTTGTTTTGACTAATTGACAGATTTTCTACCTTATTGGTTTTATCTTATTCACTTTGGAGACACTGATAAGTATAAGAGTCCTTCAGGTGAGGCTACAAGTAAAATGTATTTCTTTATTTCAGTATGTATTCTTCATTGTAGATAAGCCTGGATATCAAGCACCAAATTGGTTTTTAATGCATGACATCTTTTGGAGTGATGCTGTGATATTTCCATGTTACAATTTATTTACCGTGCATCTTGAGATGCTGAAAATAAACTCACATATTTAAAGCTGGATTGTTTTTTATTTTGGCTTTAAACTGAGATGTCTCATTCTACTTTTCTGAATGCAGTTTAATTCTTTGTGAATATTTCTGTGAAATCATTTTGTCGGAATACGCCTTTCTTTTCTCACAAACGAATTTTGTTTCTTTAAATAATGCATGATTGAAGATCATTTTTCTTATTTGTGGATAATTGTGACAAGTACTCGTGTTTCTTTGACACTGTCATTTCTTTCGGTTATGCAGCAAGTATACACGTACTTTAGGGGGTCAGGAAAAGAAGCAGAGATGAGGCGTGAGGCTGCCCGAGGTGCCCTGCGGGCTGCAATATAGAAGCATTTTCTCTGCATGGATCTTCCTCCGGAAAGTTATACCTCCTCCGGAAATTTTTATTCTTATTCTGTGTAATTTCAGCTTGTTTATTGCTTCTGGTTGAAGCTCTACTACTTCATATACTCTATTTGGTAGCATCTTCCATTTTGGAGCTGGGAATTTTTCTGTTGCTACAGGAAACTGGAGGATTAGAGAGAGCCATTGGAGAGAATAGCTGTAACTATAAGTAGAGATTCATTTTTTTGTTAATATTTGCTTGCAATTGATTGTATTGGTTGCTGATCTGTCCATCTTAGTGTCTTGATTTACTACTTGTTCACATTCCTGCAATACATGTTAGAGGTTTTGGCATGAACATTGTAACAATATTATAGAGAACTTTCACTTCTCCTTTTCTTCTACGTAATCCTTTAATTTATCAGTTTAAAAACCGAATCTAAATCTGCCGAGGGGCAAAACCAAACCATTAAAAGTTTATGTTTCTCGCAAGCATTTATGGAAAATAAAAATGGGCTTGACAAAACAGTGCTTTAGTATAGGAAGTGTTTATAGGGAAGAATTTGGTTTTTCATTTGTGCAAAAGATGTTAGATACTAAAACTATATTTATACAGCTCAAATACTTGGCTTTTCTCATCAGGCGAAGTCGTCATTTACCAGATGAGTCAGATTCTTATTTATGTGTTTTATTATATCGTCGGAGGCAGCTAAAAATAGTTAATGGTTTGTTTTTAGGCTCTTTGTGCATATGAATAATTCTGCCGACTGTCAAACTAGTTCTAAATTAAGTCAAATGGACATTGTTATTTAAGCTGGAGATGCAATAATGGCTATTATTATATCCGAAGTCAAGGTTGAATAATTTTTCATTCGTTCTCTAGCAAAATTTTTGCCAGCGGTACAAAATGTAGGATGATTGTTTCCATTTGAACTGTTTCCATGATGCAAAGAGGGTCATTAATATTTTAACAAAGAAAGTTGGTCACATTTAAAATTACCTTTTAAAATTCTGTTAATTACTTTATGTCAAAATCTTAATCATTATAATTTTCACTTAACATCTGATTTGAATATTCATGTTATTTTAGTTTATTGTTTACAACAACTTTGCCACGTAGCCTTTTTCATGATTGTCTGGATGTACTTGTAGAACTTAATTAATCTTCGTACATTATTATATATGTACTAATTACAAATCAAGAGAAAAATGGTTGATTAAGGGACCGTGTTTAGCAGTTTAAGACGACTTTTTGCTAGCGGAATAGACGACCTAAATTTTGCTTATATCCTTATTTTTTTTTTGCAATAAGTAAGAACATATTCAACTTCATTTGCATTTTTTTTTGGATCGGAATCGTTTTTAAGTTATATCCTCCTAATTGAATAATATTCTTCAATTAATGGTGTAGCTATATTTTTTCCACCATTTGAATGTCTTTTGATACAAGAAATCTAACATTATGGTAATTTGGTCATATGGTTGAAACATTTGTAATCAACTAATATATTCTACAACACATTTCATTGTGTAACCAGTTACTTCCAAAGTTTGATATTCAGCGTCTCATGGTCCCTATGAATACGAATCTGTGAACAGTTTTAATTACATTCAAGCAATTTCTAAAATTTTCAAATTTAGAAATTCTTACGGCCTTTGTGAGTTTTATCTACAAATTGATATCAAGTAATTCAATACTGAAGTTGTATATATTCATTTTTTTAATGAAGTGGCAATAGACTTGTCTATGTTGTACATTTACATGGTTCTCTTTACCATGCCTGAAAACTTTTTGACTATCATAAAATAAATACTGTTTGATCAATGGCATGTTTAAGATTTTACAGACATGATGCTTTGCATGTGGCTCCTTTGTGTTGGTTTTTACTCTACTTATGCAGATGAAATAATGAGACTCAACTATTTTTGATCACGAGACAACTCTTGAGCTCATGTGGAATATATATCTAGATTTGACGTGTGATCATTAATAGATCTGGTTAATATACATTTGTGTATATTGTCGAAAAGGAATTATCGTTTGGCACATGCTTGATGGCAACTCAAAAGAGTGCAAATATTTGAACACCATCTTAGCAGTTTTCCAATGCGAAATTTAAGGTTTTGTCAAGAACCTTGAGAGAGAGTTCACCAAAAAAATCCAAATCCGGTTTATTGTTTGTAAGATTAAGGGGGATTCATGCCAATTTCATATAGAGTGTGTCATTTACTTTTTTATATTTCATTCAATCTGGACTGCTTGGGGCTTGTTTCTAAGAATGTTCCCATTGAATTGCATCCAGTTATCTCAACTGAAGACAATTCCTTTACATACTTTATTTGAGAGATAAGCGCACAATTGTGTTTGTCATGCCTCCAATCCAAAAGGCAATATTGCAATGATCACGAACAATCACCTTAAATACTTATTTAGATCTTTTTCATCTGGAAGAGCTACTCATTACTTCTAGTGATGACAAGATATCAGCATATACAATTAGGATACAATTTTCTCCATTCTTTTTAGATGTACAAATTGTAATTTGAAAAATTATGAGAAAATCTGTGTATAAATGTTAATCAAGATGTACCATGCACAAGGTGTTTGTTTCAAACAATAATGATTAGGGTGTTTGTTTCAAACAATAATGATTAGGCTAATGTACATATCTGATTTTCCTTGCCTTTGACTACACATTCCTTAGGTTGATACATGTAGACTTTCTTTTGAAGGCCTGCATTAAAAAATGCACTTTTAACATCCAATTGATGAATGCACTAGTTAAATTGTGGCAAGCTTGCTTCATCATAATCAATTTGTTGTTGTAGTAAAAATAGCTAATTATGTGGCCCATGCAAAAACAAACTTGGTTGTCTTTAATTTTGCTATTGTAGCAAAGGTTTCATCATAATCAATACCTTGCTTTTGCCCATATGCTTTTGCTACTAATCAAATGTTGATAGCTTAATTTATCTTGTTTCAAATTACTCACTTTCACCCTGAGTTTCTTTCTTGCTAGTGTATTGATAAACTTTTCCATGAATTATTTCTTATGAGAACCCCATACTTTGAGTTCATTGCATTAGTCCATTCTTTAATTATGATGCTTCACAAATAAAGTTTGGTTTTTAAGATTGGATCACTATGCACATTGAAACAAAATTTACCTTTTCTTGAGATACATTTTTAGATTGGTCCATAGTTTATCTCACCTTCTAAGTTCTTGTTGAGCTACAAGCTTTAGAAGTCTCTAGCTCTTTTTTATTCTGCTAGATCTAGCATTTCTTGAATATCAATATTTCCTTCCTCATCTTGTTCCTTAAGTTCTTTGAGATATTATTGGTTGTCTCTCTTGATATTATTGTCATCCAAATTTTTTTGATTAAAATCTTCAAAAATCACATCTCTACTTATGTAGATCTTTTGGGTTATAGGATACACTTGATGCTAAGTTTACCCCTAGACATTTATCTTCCAGGGGTTGGTGCTGAACCCCAACACATAGGGCTAAATGCCATTTATCCTCCCATCCACTCACCTAGAATTCCACCCCACTTGGAATGATAATGGCAGATCATTCAATCAATTCACTTGCCATAACAACTTCACTTTTACACTGTCCTTTCTTGGGTGGGGAATTCAACCTGTTCTATTTTTGTTTTGGAACACGTACATGAACTATGACTAAAAATTCAAAGATGCTTTACTATCAACTCTTAACCAGGCTACTTCAAAGGTGACTCCATTCAAAATTTTTGTTGGTGTCCTTAGAGCAACCACAGCTTCAACCAAAACCACTTATCCATATTCATGCAATTAAGCATATGGTGCATCATCTCTTGGATGACTCTTATTGCATTTAAGAGCCTCCTTTCATTATGAAGTGTAAGTAGTTGTCAATTGACACTTGATGCCTTGTATGGAACATAAATCCATTTGTACAGAGTTTTGATGAGACCACCTATTTCCTTTTTTGAAGTGTTGCAATGTCTTTACTTTGTTCCTCATGCTATGAGTGTGCTTTGAATAACACATCACCTCTTCTATATGGGGTGTGTAAGCACATTTTCTAAGGTGGGACATGGAAGAAAGACATGGTTGGTTGTTTTTGAGTATCCCCTACTTGTAGGGCTTGGTTTTGTCTTTTATTTTAAGGGGTATAATTTTTTGTTTGTCCTTTAGCTTAACAAGTGCAACTTCTTGTTTGTCTTTTAGCTTAATGGGTGTAACTCCTTGATATTTCTTTTATTTGGAATGGGACATTTGGTCCATTATTTGTAACATGACTTTGTGGTTTCCTATGAGTTTTGTGCTTAAAAACACAGACACATGGAATTGTAAAATACATAATAGGTTAGCCAAGGAGCACATGCTTGGTATTGTGAATACTATTTGTTAATAAAATGAGTGGCGCTATTTTGTTGGGATTTTCCCAAAAGGATTTGTCAAGGCAAATCATTATGTTATCTTCAAGTGTGATAGTGCATTTTAAATTCAGTTATTGCAATGCTTGACCATTGTTGTGACCTTAGTTGCAATGTTCGTGATTACGGACTTATAAAACTCTAGCTAAATTGAGATCCTGTAACTTTCTACCTGTAGTGTCATAAATTGTCACCCTTGACAATTTTACACTAGATTTTGCTCCCTCCTATGTGCTTGGACCTAATCATGCCCCTAATTTCCTAAATTATACATTCCATGACCCATTTTAAATATTTATTGAACAAAACCTGGAAAACCAAATTAGGCATTTAATATTTTGCCCCTAGCTTTTCAGGTCTCAAAAAAGTGGATCTAGACAAGGGCGCCCCTCTTAATTTGGCCCCACATTTTAATATGTCGGGGTTAACAATTTATTATTTGAATTTCAAATCCTAAATGTTGGCTATTGAGATTTAATTTGTGGGAAATTAGATTAATTGTATACAAATACATAGTATTTTCACCATTTCAATGAGAAGAGGAATTTTGGAGCAAAGTGAAGATCCTAAAATAGTCAAGGACAATCAAGAGTAGATTTATGAGCATTATTGCAACATTATTTTCAGTCAAACACCATGTCAATCCTTCATCATGTTCTAATATAAATTGATTCATTTTTTGTGATCATTTGTCTTGTGAGTACTAACACTCATAGGTCTTCAAATCAATTCAAGCAAACTTTAATCAAGCGTTGAGGAGATGTGCATGACTTCAATCCTTCAAGGAAATCAGATTTGAGTGGTGAGTTGTATCCAATTGTTGATTCAGTACTCTATTATCATTTAGCCTCTATCCCTCAAAAGGATAAGTTCTCTTTCATCAATTTTGCCATTGTGGAGGTAAAACTACCAACACAGGGTTTGACCAAGGGAAGCCCCTATATGGCACAACCCTTCCTCTCTCTGTGAATGTGTAGGTTATAGATATGAAGAAGATTGGGAGGAGATTGGAGTCAAATTTCTCATTCATGCATTCAAGCCCTACAACTTGACAAGATACATAAACTCAATTATCTTAGACAAACGAAGATCCAACAACAAGATCCAGAAGGAAGAAGTCTTAGACCGTGGACTTGAGGACTATAAAAGAAGATTGTAGTTTTAGATCTCCAAACAACGATGCCCTAGGTGCCCTTGTCCAACAAAATTTGCCTCAAATTCATAGGGTATGTACCTTGTGTTTGCCTTCTGCTTTTTTGGAACCCAAATTTGTCTGTCAGTTTCCAATTTGCCATAATTCATGACAAAACGTTGTATTTTCGTAATTAGCTAGTTGCATCATTGCATTTAATCAAAAATATATTTCAAACCCCCAAAATGATTCAAATCCAAGGTTGATTGACTTACCTTTGAGGTTGCAAGTTGGTCTTATACCCTTGCCAATCTAAATTCTAATGTTTTGTAAGTAGCTAATCATAGTTAAACCGTAGGATCACTTTTCCAACATAACATTTTGGTGAACCTGACATATCTTACACTTGCATTTTTTTAATTTTTCATGGCATAAAATTTGAAAATTGAATTTAAAACCTAGGTTATTTGATAATCTTGGTGATAATTTGCATTTATTTTCAAAAAACTATTCATTTTCATTAGTTTTTTGTCATAAAATTTGAAAAAAATTGCAAAAATTTCGAGATATGATTTCTATGTTTAGGGCTTAGATCTGAATTATTTTCATTGAGAAAATTAATTGCAAAATTATTCTATCATTGATGCATGTAAATTTTAGTGAAAAACATTGAAAAAGTGAAAATTACATAGTATTTTCATTCCAAAATATCAAAAAGCATTACTTTTCTATATTTTATGGAAAAATTAGTCTATTATAGTATTTATTTTTTGGAAACTATCATTTGAACATATTCAATTATCCTAAAAATACCCAAAATTGCATGCATGTATGTGATTCATATAGCAAAATTAGGCTTTGGTGCATTTCTAGAAATTTGTCGACTTACCAATCTGAACGACTAAGATATTCCCCCTAAGACACTATAGATCATTCCCAAATTTTGAGTTCTATAAAAACACTTGCCAGACTAGGGCACCTTGGCACCTTTGTCCAACCATTTCGGGTTAAAAATTTATGTGAAAATCCTTGTCTGTGTCCTCTATTTAGATTTGGTTCCTATTTTAGAATTCTATTTTTCAAACTTGTCTGATTTTGCTGTGCATCACTCATTTGATCCATAGGGAAAATAAAATGTTTCCTTTTCAAAGATGTGGTTTTGATATGGTAATGCATGGTTTGTATAATTATCATTTTTCTACCTATGAGAACATTCCAAGGAAACAAAATGAAATCATTGACAATCATGTTAGCTCTTCTCCCAATATCTCTTCCACTTGTGAGAATATTTTGGCGCAAGAGGACGCAATCATTGCCAATCATGACAATCATAGTTGTTCTTCTCCCGATACCTCACCTACTTGTGAAGAAGGTATCTTGGTGTTAGAGGATCCAATCATTGAGCGTCATGAGAATCTTGTTTGTTTCTCTCCTAATACCTCTCCTACTTGGGAAGATGTTGTGGCACAAGAGGATAAATTCATTAATACACTTATTTCAAAAGACAATAAGATGGATGGCATAGATGAAGATGCTAAGGCGACATTAGATCCTCCATTGATAGAACACCATCAACAAGTGATTAACTTAGTTGAGGTTATGAACACACAATTGACTATTGGGTCTCGTTTAATTATTGGACCTCCTAAGACTCCTCTAATTATTGGAATTCCTAAATAACCTCTCATTATAGGACCTCCTAAATCTCATGGCCACTTTCTAAACTTTGCAAAATAACTCACTAGTAATTATGTGTTGCAACAACCAAGTTATCATGTTGTTGCTCACACATATAACACTACAAATAATAAGCAAGAAAAACAAACACCAACATCCATCCCATTACCTCAACTATATATTCCTCTCCCACCTAATATTCTTCAACGTAGTGGTAAAGAATATGATCTTGTTGAGAAACTTTGTAATACTCCAGCCAAGATTTCCCTTTGGGACTTGATTCAAACATCACCTACATACCACAAGATGCCCCAAGAGGCTTTGTAGAAGATTGATGTCTCAAATTCTATTAAATCAAATAATGTAGCCGCCTTGTTTGATTGCATGCAAGAGACAAAGTTGGGTATTACATTCCCTCAACATGAATTACCCTCACTTGAGATCCAAAATAAACACGAAGCCTTAATGATAATGGTGGTCATTAATAAAACCAGAGTTAGGCATACCCTCATAGACAATGGATCATGTCTTAATGTTTGTAGCATTGATCTTCTAGATAAAGTTGGTGTGGATACGAATATTATAGAGCCTGATGATCTTTCTATTCATGGCTTTGATAATGTTAGTTGGAAACCATTAGGGATTTTCACACTACCCATTAAGGCAGGGCCCACGGTTTTGACTACCCCTATCCATATCATGCCAATACCTCTTTCATATAATCTTCTCTTAGGTAGACCCTGGATTCACACCATGGAGTTCCATCTACTCTTCACTGTGAGATGAAGTATGGATATAATTACAAGATATATACAATTAAAGAAAATGAAAAAATTTATAATTCACAAGTCTAAGATGAACATAGTACTTCCAACTCTATTAATGCTTTGATCCCAACTTCAAAAGTAGAACCTATACATGATGATAATCCTGATTGTATGCCATCTATAAAAAAAAATCTTAAATGATGATTGGGGTTCATTAGATTTTACATCCTCCTTTTTGGGAGGGTACCTACAAAATCTCAAAATCTACTCTTAAGGAGTCTTGTGTTTCATTTGATCAATCTTGTTCTACATCATTAGATTCAAAAAAATCACCACATGATGGTGATGGGGGCTCTTTAACTTCTGTCCCTCATGAATGGAAGATGCCCAACTTTAAAAAACTTAAAAAGGATTTGCGTGCTTGCGAAAGAACCAATTATTCTCATGAACATGTAGATATGATTTCTTCATTTGAGTTGGAAGGATGTTATGCGATTGGATACAAAATTATTTTTAAAAAATGGATATAATGTAAACATGGAACAAAATGATAAGGATTAGGTGAAGTCTATACCATACTTTTTAAAATAGGGTCTAGGTTTCCAACCTTCGTCCCCATCTTCATCTAATGCTTTATCATCCACTGTATTTATGACAACTTGTGGTAAGTGAGCAAAATTTTCTTCACAAGAGAAAAGAATGCCTCCTACTACTGAGCAAGGGCATATTTTGTTGAGGCTTCTCAAAGCTTGCTTGATTACTCTTTCTTCGAAACATGAAAAAAATATTATCATAATAACTCATTTTGTGCATATCATTGAGTGCATGGTCATTTTACCAATGAATGTCAAGCCTTGGGTAGTAAAATACAACTTAATGACTATGGTGCTCTTCCATGTGTTGATGCACCTAATCACTCTAAAAAATAATGATCTTTATTCTATGATGTTGCTCATCACTATGTGGTATTTGTAGCTTTAAGTGTTTGCTCATTTCCATTCATGGTGGTACAAACTTAAGTGTAACCATATTTTTCCATGGCAACAACACTATAGTATCTTGCATGGTTTTCCTTGTCTTTACACTTGAGGGGCAAGGATAACTAGTTTTGAGAGGTGTGCATTCTTCTTAAGGATCCCCTCTTCCCCTCTTCTTCCTTAAAATACCAACATAGAAAGTATGTTGACATTTTAAGGGGGGCATATCCCCTATCCATTTCATAGATGTCTTGTGAGATTTGACTTATTGACATACCCCTTTAGTGGTGGTGTTGTTATAATGCCCCATGAGGCGTGGTTATCAATTTGTCCCTCATGATGTTAAACTTTGTGCACCTCTTGAGGTGATTTTTGTGTGCTCCCTAAAGCGTGGTTTGCATAGTCCTAACATAATGGAGATTGTTGGTCTACGAGTTCAGAGCATTTTTAACAAGGCCATCTATAATAACACAACTTGCTTACCAGTGGAGCCATGTGTTTTATGAGATACCTAGCATAACACAACTTGCTAGCCTTTTGAAACCCATCATATTGCATGGAAACCTAACATAACACAACTTGCTAACCTGTACATCTATGTAGCTCATGAGTGATTTTAACATCCTCATGAGAGCACCATTTTGTTTATATAGCACATTTGATGGATGACGTTTGGTATTTGAGACAAATTTAAGACCGAGGTCTCTTTTCCTTATTGACTCGAATTCTTTTAGTAGTAACCTTGTGTTTTTGTTTTGTGATTATTGTATGTTATGTGTTTGCATTGTGTTGGCATTATGTTTGTGTTTTGTTATGTCTTGCACTATATCATGTCATATGTCTTCAATGTGTATGCTTTGAGTTTTCCATGATGCATTTCACTTCACATGTGTGTTCCTTTGTCTTTATGTTGGTTTGCCATGGGATCTTGAATCTTGAGGGCTTGCGCTTCCCTAGATTCATTGCCATCCTGTCTCTTCAATATTTGAATGATTGAACCCCTCTTGAAATATTTCTACTTTAGTGTGAATTTGAGCGTAATTTCTTACTCTCACTAAAGTGGGGGCTAAATGTAGCATCATAAGTTATCACCCTTGACAATTTCACACTAGATTTTGCTCCCTCCTATGTGCTTGGACCTAATCATGCCCCTAATTTCCTAAATTATGCATTCCATGGCCCATTCTAAATTTTTATTGAAAAACTCAATATGAAAAACCAAATTATGCATTTAATATTTTTCCCTTGACTTTTTAGATCTCAAAAAGGTGGGTCTAGACAAGGGCGCTCTAGACGCTCTTGTCCTTTTAATTTGGCCCCAAATTTTAATATGTCAGGGTTGGAATTTATTATTTGAATTTTAAATCCTAAATATCAGCTATCAAGATTTAATTTGTGAGAAATTAGATTAATTGCATATAAATACATAGTATTTTCACCAATTCAATGAGAAGAGGAATTTTGGAGCAAATGAAAGATCCTAAAACTAGTCAAGGATAGTTAAGAGAAGATTTATGAGTATTATTGCAACATTATTTTTAGTCAAGCATCATGTCAATCCTTCATGTTTTTATGTAAGTTGATTCATATTTTGTGATCATTTGTTTTGTGAGTACTAACACTCGTAGGTCTTCAAATCAATTCAAGCCAGATTGTAATCAAACCTTGAGGAGATGTGCATGACTTCAGTCCTTCAAGGAAATCAAATTTGAGTGATGAGTTGCATCTAATTGGTGATTCATTACTTTATTAACATTTAGCCTCTATTCCTCAAAAGGATAAGCTCTCTTTCATCAAATTTTCCATTGTGGAGGTAGAAATACCAACATGGGGTTTGATCGAGGCAAGACCCTATATGGCACAGCCCTTCCTCTATGAATGCATAGGTTATAGATATGAAGAAGATTGGGAGGAGATTGGAGTCAATTTTCTCATTCATGCATTCAAGCCCTACAACTTGACAAGATATAGAAACTCAATTATCTCAGTGACAGATGAAGATCCAAAAGGAAGAAGCCATGGACTATGGATCTGAGGACTATGAAAGAAGATTGTAGTTTCAGATCTCCCAACAAAATTTAGCTAAAATTCATAGGGTATGTACCTCTGTGCCTTCCTTCTGCTTCTCTAGAACCTAAATTTGTCTGTCAATTTTTGGTTTGCCATAATTCATGACAGAACTTTGTATTCTCATAATTAGCTAGCTACATCATTGCATTTGATCAAAAATACATTTCAAACCCTCCCAAAGAATTTAGATATAGGGTTGATTGGCACAACTTTTAGGTTGTAAGTTGATCTCATGCCCTTGCCATTCTAAATTCTAATGTTTTGAAAGTGAAAAGTAGCTAATCCTAGTTAAACGCTAGGATCACTTTTCCTACATTACACTACCATGTGATTTGTGATTCCACGTTATCAATGATTGTCAATACTAGGAATTACTATGCAATTGATTTAATTTGTGTTAATGTTCAATTGAATTTTAAGGAATGAATAACTATTCTACAAGAATTGTTAAGAGTTAGATATTGTAAAATTGTGAAATGTTAAACAATGAATTTTTAATCATACTAATTGATGATGATTAGTTTATGTCCATGTTGGTGATAAATGAGTTTTATGTTAAATTGTACTATGAGGTATGTGAATTTAGTTGAACTACTAATGGATTAGTAGTTTAGTTCAAATCATATTGCTTTGGCTATATAATTGGATGTATTAATGTGCACCTTAAATGTTGTAATGATAAAGGAAAATCTTAGAATTCCACCCAAACAAGGACATGAAGGGCCCTTTCTTTAGAGACAAAAAATTCTTGAGTCTAGGGTTGGAAGACTAAAAGGGAGGCATGATAAACTAGAGGCCACGATTAAGAATGGATTCCACATGGCTAGATTCAAACAAGTGAATCCTTGTTGGTGTAAATAGGCATTTTACCTATCTATTCATTAGTAGGTCCTATTTACATGTTAATTTTATTTAGGTCCTAGAAGGGAATCTTTCTTGAAGGTGTTGTCATTAGATCTTATCTTATCTTTTGAATTTTAACACGTGTTCTAGGTAGTTATGATAAGTTCTCTCATGTTATAGGATTAAGACACTTGTCATAATC
This sequence comes from Sequoia sempervirens, assembly GCA_007258455.2. Lineage (NCBI taxonomy): Eukaryota > Viridiplantae > Streptophyta > Pinopsida > Cupressales > Cupressaceae > Sequoia > Sequoia sempervirens. The sequence continues at coordinate 53,893,750 of VDFB02075321.1, read as the reverse complement.
CTGTTTAATCCCATGTCTCACCTTGGATATATAACCAAGGGGTTCTCATTTGTAAATCAATTCTATTAAATTTAATTCGATTGTAATCTTGAGCATTGCATATTGATCTCTTGTGCTTTCATCATGAAGTTCCTAGATCTTGGGTGGCTATAATCTTCATCAAAATCTTGTATGGTGTAGAGTATTCTATACCAACTCTTACATGGTATTAGAGCTTGTGGGATTGCTTCTTTTTAGTCTTTATTGAGAGATCTAGGTTGCAAATCTTGGTGGATCTTGAAAGTTGAGTATGTTGTTCTCTTGCATTGAATGATGATCTGGAGAATTAGAAAAGCTTGAAAGAAATATGAGATTTGGGGGTTTCCTCTCTATGGCTTCTATTACAAGTTCAAATTGGAGCTTTTTGGTGCAAAAATGAGCTCACTGTTAAGATCAAAGGGTTCGAGAAAGTTAGTTTTTCCTTTTGTTTTGTCTAAATTAGACATATGTGGCCAAATCTATGAGGGTTTGAAGCTGAAGAGTGGTTGCCAGATTTCAAAGGTAGCTATAATTTTGGAACATTTTGGGTCAAATTTGACCCTACCATCGTGTTCAGGAGACCCAAAAACCCCAAGATTGAATGTCAAATCATAAAAACTTGAGCACTTCACTCGGAGCCTAAGGAAAAATCACCCCTTCGTTGTTATTTGTACAGTCATATGACATCATTATTGCATGTGCAGTCACAAAAATCTCACTCGACAAAAAATAAAGGTCATAGGTGAAAAGGTTAAAAAATTTTCAATAATTTTTTTTGTTTTTTATATATAAATTTTTTAGATTTAAATTAAAAAAATAAAAAGGGAGGTTTTCTACGGTAGTTTTTATTGGAGGTCATACCTACATACGTAGGTACTAGCTTGCATAGGTACATGGTATCTCTGCCATGTGGTGAGATTTCATTTTCCCACGTGGCCCCCACTCACCTACTCACCAGTCGATGAACAATTCAAATATTGCGCTAGTCAGAAAACATATATTTTAATATTCCATTGAATATTTCAATGTTGACTAAGGGAGAATATTCTGTCATCATTCCCGAAAAAAAAGTATTCCCCTAAATATTCTTGCGACAAGCATATTCTGGCGTGATGAGCAAAAAGATGTCAATTTTAATCGCTTAAAATGCTGACATCATCACTACGTCAACAGTGATGTTGGAATCCATTGGACTTTTGTAGCCATCCTTTACTATTTGTACGGTCGCCATAATGATAGTCGATACAAATATTTAAAATTTTTTTATATTTTTCTGTGAATAAAATAATTGTCAAAAAAAATCTGTAGTTTTTATTGTTTATAATTTTTTTGTTTAAAAATTAAAAAATCCGTGGTTTAAAAACTACAATGCCGTAGAGTATTGTGGTACCATAGGCTACCACAGGCGCTTGCAAAGGTGCCACATGGCCCTTTGTAGGTGACCCATGTGGCCTCGCGGTCCCACCAAACCGACAAGCGGTTGGCTAAACCTAAAATTTAAACTGTGCAAGACAAGAATATTCCTTGATTATGATTTTGTTGAAGATTCCCCGCCGGTTCGAGATTTTGGAGAATGTTCCATCAAGGAGCATATTTTGATAGGGACAAATATTCTTGTGACGATCATTTAGACATCAAATTTAAGCTAGTATGCTATTGATGTCAGCACTACGTCAGTATGATGTTAGCAATCCTTTCAATTTTTTTTGGCCCCTTCACAGATGTAGTTTTATTTTTAGCAGTCGAACTTTGAAGGCTCATAAATAAGTTGTTAGACCTTCTTTTTTGAGCAATTTTTTGATTTGGGGTAGAATTTCACACTATTCATAGTGGTGTAGAAGGTTTTTGATTTTGGTGTCTAGTTTTTCAGAAATTACAGATTCTCACATGTGTTATTGAGCCGTTTTCATTTTGGGAACTTCTGGGTCTTTTTTCTTGCTCCTAAGATAACATTTTTGGGTGATTTTTTGAAAGTGGATAGTTTTTTGTGTACTTTCTAGTGGTGTGATTAGATTGATTTCATTTTGTGTAAAAATTTTACTTTGAGCTTGTGGCCAAATTTGGCATCTGTAAGCACTAAGAACAAGTCCACTTCATTGTTTTTGGCAAGTGACACCTGTAATCACACTAATTATAAACTGAAAACCTCATATGTTTCTTGGGGCGTGTCTTGATTGAGTAATTTGGGGGGGGGGATCTTGTAGTGAATGGTTGCTTTATTTTTCTTGGTTTGTGTTCTTGCAAATGGGTAAATATCAAATTGAACTCCTAAATCCATATAATTATGCTACATGGAGAAAATTAGAATGGAATTATCTCATGGGGAAGGGTCTTATAGGCTATCTAAAGGAGACTATTTCTCAACCTACTGATGCTAAATAATTGGCAAGATGGGAGCTTGATCACGAGAAAACACTTGGATGCATATGTTCATTAGTCTCATTTGATTTAGAATTTCATGTTGAAACATGCAAAGCACCTAAAGAGGCTTGGGAGACTTTTGAGAAATTTTATGGTAAAATAGATAAGATTAGGGGATATCAAATTGATGATAATTTGATGAATCTTGATCCTAAAACATGGAAAAAGAGGGGGGTGTACTCAAATGAGGTTAATCAAATGGGTACACCTTCTTTTTGTGCTTGATGTTTCATTCAATTATGAGGGGTATAATGCATAAATAACAATCAGAAATCAAACCAAACTATTATAACAACAAAAAGGAAGATTTTAAGATGTTGAAATGATGTGTACCTTGTTGAAAAAGGGCTGTTTTGAGCTTCACTAAGGACTCATTCGCCCAGTGGTGAATGGGTCCCTGCTAGGGTTTTGGAAAAGTGATTTATAGGTTCTATTTTTTAATGTCTACACTCCCAGATCCTAGGTGTTCAACTCTCGAAAGTCAGAAATAAATTCTGTAGAGTACTTTCCGTGATCTTGCAATAAAGATGACAACTTTGACAACTTTGCAACTTTGACAACTTTGCAACTTTGACAACTTTGCAACTTTGACTACTTTTGCAACTTTTGTTCTCCACTTGATCTTCAACCTAATACTTGCAATCGCACATCAAGAGGGAAGAAAACTTGTTGATTGTTAGGGAATAGGGGTTTGCCTTTGTCAAACCCCATTTTGGTAATTAAACCTTGAATTGAAATAATGCATAAATGGAAAGATGAATGAACAATGTAATGTCACAACTCACCAATCCTCAATTGAACCTTGGATTGCAAATTTGAAACTTAGCATGAAATGGACTTAATGAGTGTAGATCTTGATCATGAACTTGACATAAGACAATGGATTTTAAGGCTTAAACTTGATCACCAATGCTACATCACATTAGCTCAACAACATGAATGACTTTGACATGATGAATTGGATCTTTGATTGTTGCAATAAAACCTTGATAAATCTACCCTTGAATGCCTTCTTGAATTCTCTCTAATGCTCTTTTGAGATATTAGGATGCTCTCTTGAAAATATTAGATGAAGCTATGTGAAATAACCTTATATTTATACTTAAGATTAAATCTCAAAATTCAAATAACACAAGCCGACATCAAATCTGGGATTTGAAATCATTAAAATCCCACCAAGAATATGTTAAAAAAGGGGTGTCCTAGGTTAAGGAGGACCCATTTTCCATAGGGCGAATGGGTCCTAGCATACTTAACTAGGACTTGTTTCAGGGAATGCAAAATAATATACCAAAAGGGGGTCCTAGGACCTAGTGAGGGCCCATTCGCTAGGTAGTGAATGGGTCCCAGGTCACTATCCTAGGACAAAAACCTTGCCAAATTAAGTGTTGTGAAATATTATTAATGAGTGTCGGGCTTTATCCCTTGGAAAATGCAATTAATAAGGCTTATATTTGAATTAAAGGGGCCAATTAAACTCAAATTAACCTCAATTAATTAATAAAACCATAGATTAGTGTGAAAGTGTAAAAAACACTTTACAACACCCTAAATAAGGCACAATTAAGTTCATTTGATTAAAAAAGGGTCCTAGACTTAATGTGAATGTGTAAAACACATTACAACACTAAATCAAGGCAACATTAAGTTCATTTTAATATTGATTATTTCCAAATTAAGGAAAAGGGATACTCTTTTCGTTACTAAATATCCAAAAAGTTTTGACTACATCCAAGACTACATCTCCAAGGTTAAACAACTAAGAACACAAATAAAATATTGCAACATTGATAAATAGGATTTACAATTGATTCTGAATGTGTTATCCAAGCTTGGTCCTGAGTATTAAGTGTTTTTTTTTGGATTTCATACTCATTGAATTTTTATGGGAGCATCATATGTTGATCCTAAGTTTGATGAAATTTAAAATATCCTAATCCAAGAGGAAGCTAAGTTAACTAATATGGGTCTAATCAAGTCTTCGAAGTCACAGGCATTGTTGGCTAGTGAGTCTAAGGTACAAAAAGAATCAGGGAATCTTGATAAGAAGCAAAAGAAGAAAAAGAACAAGCCACATAAAGAATTTGAATCCTCTCCCTCTAAAAGTGAATCATCTAAGAAGGAGAAGCCTACTTGTGTATATTGCAAGAAATCAGGGCATGATGAACATCAATGTTATTTAAAATAGATTGATGAGTTGAAGCATCTTCTTAAGAAGAATCAAAACAACAAGTCTTCAACATCAAAAGGTTCATCTTCTTCTTCTTCATCAAATTCCAATAGACATAAGGGCAAAGAACTTGTTGTAGTTGTATACTATGAGTTAGAGAGGCGGATATTTGATTCAGGAGCCTCACATCACATTGCTTCATCAGAGAGTATGTTCACTTCATTTGAGACTTGTTCATCACCACACATCTTGATGGATAACAATACATATATGCATGTTTGTGGGAAAGGATCCATTGACATGGATGACATGGATGACATAACATTCAACGATCATGTTCTTTGTGTGTCTTCATTGTTAACCAATATCCTCTATATCTATTAGATCACACATGGTGGAGTAGGCAAGAGTGTTGAGTTTACAAAATATTTTGTCATAGTCCAGGATTTACATAGTAGAGATATAGCTATAGTTGGAGAGGTTGATCATTAATCTCAAGTCTACACTTTTTCACATATTACTCGTAATGATTCAACATATGTTCACATTAAGGCATCTAGTGTGGACACCTTTGAGGAGATTCAATATGGTCATTTGAATCTTGGTATTGTTTCATCTACTGAGGATCTAGTGACATGTGCTGATATTCCCTCTCCTTCATCTACTATTGTAATTGAGGATGCTTGTGTTGCCATAGTTTTGGTTCCTTGTGATTTAGTGTAGCAAGACATACATCATCTTCTAGAGATGACTACTTGGAATGAGTACTTGAAAGACATTCTTGGTTTGTTTTGTGAGGCTCATATTTCAAATTTGGGAGACCGTCATTGATTGCATTCATGTTCTTTTGATGGAGATGATCATTCTTCAGTTGTTGTGAGGGAACACTTTGGACCTCTTATTCATTCTCTACATGATCATCCTTTGCAGTTTGACATGAGTGTGGATTATTTTGGACAACATTTGGAGGAGGCTTCTTTGTCTTTAGAGGAGGCATCCTTATCTTTGGATTGTGTTCTACAATCGTTTCTAGGAGATTCTGGATTGTCATCTTCAACAATGTGGCTTAGAATGCTTGTTTAGAGCATGACACCTTTTGGCATTGTCATGGAGACACTTGAACATCATTTAGAGACATCACACACCATCCTTCTTCTTGCATATTCCTTTTAGGAATGGGAGGAAATCCTGCATACCATCTTGGTTTTGTTTCTTCCTAAGGGGAGGAACGTTGTTCGATGCTATTGGATCATCTTCAACATTCAATGTTGAGCTTCTACAATTGTTGTAGGAGACTCAACATTAAGGGGGTTGCATGGTCTCTCTTATCTCTTATGAGGGGACTTTTCCTCACATGGGGTTTTGTCCTTCCCATTCTTCAGTGAGCATTTTGTATTTTCATCTCTATTTTGGGGAGGAGTTTTGTCCCACTGGGTTTTCTCTTTTTCTCTTTGAGAGTTTGCATTTTCATTTGTACATGGGTACCTAAGATGGCCTCATAGCTGGGACCCATCCTTGTGTCATATGCATAACAATCATCTACTCCCTAAGTTTCACTTAAGGAGGAGTGTTGGTGTAAATATGTGTTTTACCTATCTAGTCATTAGTAGGTCCTATTTACATGTGAAGTTTACTTAGGTCCTAGGAGGGAATATTTTTAGAAGGTGTTAGTTGTTATTATATCTTATCTTTTGAATTTTAACACATGTGTCCTAGGTAGTTATGATAAGTTGTCTCATGTCATAAGATTAAGACACTTGTCATAATCCTGTTTAATCCCATGTCTCACCTTGGATATATAACCAAGGGGTTCTCATTTGTAATTCAATTCTATTGGATTTAATTCCATTACAATCTTGAGCATTGCATATTGATCTCTCTTGTGCTTTCATGAAGTTTGTAGATCTTGGGTGGCTATAATATTCAACCAAATCTTGCATGGTGTAGAGTATTCTATACCAACTCTTACAATCCCATGTGAGGCTCAAGTCTTTTTGACCCACTCTCTAAGCATGCTTTTAGGGGGAACCCTCCCTACAAAATATCCCATTAAAGCAAAATATTCAAACCATTTACAAGCACTATCAAACTCAAGGTTCAGAAGCACCACATCTAGAGGGGAGTTAGAGCTCATGCCTTGTGGAACACCTTGGGGATGAGTTTCCTAGGTTGTTTGTTCAATTGATCCATTCTTGAGAGCCATCAAACCATCAATATCAAAAAAAATATTAGGATGATAAAGTTTGAGGCCATTACTAAGGGAAATATTGAATGCATTTGAAATAAAGAAAAATAGAGGGTTAGGTTGATGTTAAAAGGGGGTTCACCACAATGATAATAAATAGCTCTATTTCCCTCAATTCATTCAAGGAAATGAGATCCAAAAAATGAAATGAATGTCAACCCAAAAGGTGATTCAAATCAAAGTATGAATCAACAAATTTCCTTTCTATGCAAGGAAGAGGGTATGAGTTTAAATTGCACTTTGGGGAGAAAAATTAAAACCGTCAAATAAACTCCAAAACACAAGCTATAAAATGCAAATAGAAGACTGTACTTAGAAATAATGGAACCAACAATAAAAAGGCATATCTAGAAAGGGGAGGATGATGTGTACCAGTCACCAAAAGTTCCCTTTTTAAGCTCACTAAGGACTCATTCTCCCTATGGAAAATGGGTCTTGGCTAGGGCTCTAAAAAAGTGCTTTTTGAATTCTCTTATGCTGTGTTTGTACTCCTAGATTCCCAATTTTCACTTTCGAAGAGCCAAAAATAAATCTTGTAGAGGAGTTTTTGTGAAATGACAACTTTACTTACAATTTTGACAACTTTTCAACTTTCTTCAATTTTTTTCCTCAAAGGATCTTCCACCTAAAACCTACAAACACAAACATAAGAGGAGAAAAATGTTGTTTTTGGTGATGGGGGGTTTTCCTTGGTCAAACCCCGTTTGAGTATTTAAACTTTGAAATGAAATAAAATATCATGAAGGAAATGATGAATGAATAATGCAATGTCACCACTCACCAAACCCTTGATTAAACCTTTGAATATAAATATGCAACTTGCATGAGACGGCTTCAATGGATGTGGATCTTGATCTTGAAACTTGACTTGAAATAATGCCTTGAATACTTGAAAGGATCTTGAACTCTACATCATCATATTAGCTCTAACAACATGCATGATGCAAGAACAATTTGACATGATAATGAAATCTTGATTGCTGCAATAATCTTTAACAAATCTGCTCTTGAATGCCTTGAAATGCTCTTGATCTCATAAACTTGCTATTAGGAATGCTCTCTTGAAAATTCTAGGACGAAACATAGTGAAATGACCTCTTATTTATACATATCTTAACATTAATTCCTAAAATTCAAATAACACAAGCCGACATGTGAATACACATTTGAAATCACTAAAATACCACCAAAAACATATTTGAAATTAGGGTCCTAGGTCTAAGTGAGGACCTATTCGCCCTATGGCGAATGGGTTCTAGGTCACTTACCTAGGACACAAATTGCTCAATGTTAAACATTATGTTATGGAATTTATGAATGTTGGGATTTATCCCTCAGAAAATGCAATTAATTAGGCTTGGATTTGAATTAAAGGGTCCAATTAAGGCATAATTAACCTCAATTAATTAATGAAGCCCTAGATAAGTCTGAAAGTGTAAAGGGTACACCTTACAACACCATAAATAAGGCACAATTAGGTCCATTTTTATTAAAAGACCCTAAAATTAATGTGAATATGTAAAATACATATTACGACACTAAATTAAGGAATCATTTAGCTCATTTTATTATTAATTATTTTTCCCAAATTAAGTGTGATAAATGAATACTTTTTCCTACACTACAACATTGAAAACTAAAATCCCCTATAATTAATGCAAATGTACAAGGATATTACCTACTTGAATATTTAGTATGACATCAAAAAGACAACACAACACAAGCATATTAGAGCTCCATAGATAATTGACATCAAATATTAATTTTTTCAACCAATAGAACTTTTTTGTTCTAACTCCCCTACTTTCCCAAATTTTTCAATATTCCATGTTTTAGAAGATCTTCCCTTTTTCCTTATTCCCCATTTTTAAAAATGTGCCTTGTCCTTATGCATTTTTTCTTTTTAACTTTTAAATAAATGAATCATACTAAAATAAATAAATAAATTTTATTATAAATAAACAAATTATATTTTGCTTATTTAAAATAAATGTTATTAGTTCATTTAATCTATGTTAGGTCTAAGGACAAATTCAAAAATCAACCAATGCATGCAATTGAGATAATATATAATGAGGTATCTAGGTAAGGTATTAATAGGTGAAAGCTAAGAGTATCTAGTAAATATTAAAGCAAGAAAATATGCAAGGATCAAAGGAGGCATTATGACTTGTTTCTTATCTTAGAACACAAAAGTTGAAAATATTGATCATAATACAAAATTGAGTGCAAAATTCTAAAATTGGGGTGTGTTGTTTTGTAAACAATTCCATCATGGAGTGGTACAATGTAAAGACAAGACTATTTAAAATCTAGGATAAATTATTTAGAAAATATAGTTGTGTATAGTAGAAGGATTTATGTGGGTGAAGATTAAGGAAAATCATACCCATGGCTTGCTATTTCATTAGCATTGGTAAAAATTTGGTTCTCCTTAGAAAATGTTATTACTAGCTATAGAAGGGAACTAGGTTCTAGAAGATTGTGTAGATATGTTAGGGTGCCAATTTATAAAAGAAAATTGTCAAAGACGGCTAAAAATTATAATGTTTCTATTGGTGGAACGGGTTATGCTAGTAAAGAGGCTAAATGGACTGGGGATGTCACCATGCAAGAAATTACTTCTGACACTTTGCCCTCGTACAATTCTGTGAGTTCTGAGGATTCTTCTAAGATAATGAGGGGATTTATGATTCTCCCCTTGCGGAGTCTAATGATTCAACCTCTCCTTATATTAATTTTGTTGATATTGTTGAGGATCAAGAGGAAGTTGAGGAAGAAAATAAGGAGATTGAGGAGGTTAGTGCTCATGAAGAGGCTATGAGGGAGGACGCTTGTAGGGATACCAATTTTAAGGATAAATTGGCTAATTTTATTTGAAAAATAGATGATATTCTTGTTAGAATGACTGTTGAAGAAAAATATAATGGGAAACCGGTACTTTGTGATACTTGCAATGGTAAATAAGAGAGTATGAATGAAAATATGAAAAAAATTCACGACAATTTGGCTAACATTCAAGAGGTCATGAATGTTTTGGTTAATGTGAATGATGGTATGATGAGGGAAGTGATTTATGGGATTGTTATTCTTCAAGAAGAGTTGAATAAGTATAAACAAGTTTATATGGATGAGATTTCATCCAAGAAAAAAGATGAAAGGGATAGATCTACAAAAGGATACAAACATTGCTAAGTGGGAAAAGAAACTCAAGGATCTACCTATGGAATATGAGACCTTGGTTACTAGAAACGGGGTATGATCTTTTGCATTTTGATGTTATTTTTCTATTGTTCCTAATGTTTCTCTTTTGTTGTTTTGGTCTATATAAATTGTCTCTTTTAATTCTCTGCTACCTGGTTTGATTTGGTTTTGCCAGTTAGTGTTTTTTTATTGTTCCCAGATGTGTTATTTCTTTCTCTTTTCAACGGTTCTAAACTCTTATTAATGTAAGGATTGGGACCCTTTTCTTCACTTATCTAATAAAAACTATTTATTAGTATTATAATGACCTTGGGAAAACCATAATATGGATTTTTTTCAAGAAATTTTCATAATCGAACCTTTCACTTTCAAATTTAAAAAATTAATCCCAACACACTTTAAATTATGTTATAGCGTGTTGTATAAAAGGACAATCCCTGAGTCATTATGATCATCTAGAAAATGTTGGAACACTTCTTTCATACATTCAAGTAGATTGTTTGAAAAGTATTACAACAATACTTAGCATCATTATCTATATACTTAATGATGTATAGGAATATTGCATGGTTCCTTTCTATCTTCAACAATTGTTCATAGGTCAATAAATAAACCTACCTAGGGTTTTAATTGAATAGAACATGACCCTAAGTAAGTATCAAGTTACTCAAAGGTAATTATCAACACAATCTTTCAATTATTACAAATTTAGATATCAAAGATGTTAGGAAAATAATTTTTTTCATTATAAAGTCTAGAAGAGTAATATTATGTGTAGAGAGATAATTTTGTTGATCCTAGACCAAATCTATAAGTACTTTCTTCCTTGGGCTATTTCATAACATAAAATTGACCTAGATATTTTTATAGTCAATTTTTTTTGATTGGTAGGTCATCATCTAATAGGTTCTAGATTATTGATATAGTGACAAGTCATTTTCTAATATCTATCATAGTCATATTAACATAATTTCTTTAGCTAAGTACCATAGTTATACTTATATAATTTCCCACATTCATTTATTAAATTTAGTTTCAAATCTATATTCTCAAAAGGAAAATATACAACCCTTCTATTTATAAGAGGGACAATAAAATCCCTTTGAGATAAATATAGTGCAAGTAAATAAATAACATCAATATTTAGAATCTACCCTAAATGCAAGAAGCTAGCAATTATAATTATATAAATGATAGAAATAAATAAATTCCTCAAAAAATGAATAAAATAATTAAAATATTTAGCTAGCAATATATAATATGCTAGATGTTGATTCATCACTAATGCAAAAATATTAATGGTGTTTAGATGAATGTTTTAGAATTATTGAATATTCTTTCTACGATCCCTAGTTCATTTTGGTGATTGTAGGTTTGAATCCACACTTGTGTATATATAATCTATCATGTATATCTAATATGTGCTTATAGATTCAATCTCTACAAATATTCACTTTTATCTCACCTTGATGTCCTTAGATTGTTACCACACGCAAACTTGTTTTTGTGCTTGTTGGTTTGCATGTCATATGGATAATTACTCTCTTCTCAAAAACTATAAAAGGATACCAATTTAATAGGTAGATAAAATGTCAAGGATAACACTCTCAAACATCTAAGATGCTATATATTCTTGTCCATGATAGATTTTATAATGAATGCTCTTGATAATGCACACAAGTGGTAAATGGTAGCTCTAAAATGTAATAGATCTAGATATTTCCTAATGGTCCAACTTTTTAATCCTTTAAAATACAACACCAATTTTCAAATGAAATAATTTTGCACCCTAATTATGGATAAAATGGATACAAGGATAGGTCAACTTAGGCCCAAAGTGGAATTTGATTTTTAAAAATAAAGGGATAATTTCTATGCTTGTAGAAGTTATTGTGATCAATCCATGACTATATATCTAATCTAGGGAATACAAGGGGTTAAAAGAAGGATCACAACTAGTGCCTTAGAATGAGTATGGATAGGAAAAATAAATTTTATGTTACGTTCCTACTGTTAGTTAAAAAATAAACCATTTATATACTTGTTTTTGCATAAAGGTTAGTACATTAATTAAAGTGGGCCCAAAACATAAGGGAAAAGGGCACAATTATACAATTTTCACCAACACATTTTAATCTTGCATTGATGTGCATGTAAACTATCATGAAAATACATTTGGAATTAGATATATATGCAACCAACGAGAATTTAAATACGTGAATACCTCCATAAAAGGTAAAAATATAGAAATAGATTCCACCATAGTGTACTTGTTCTCTTGAAGTGAAAACTTTATCTTGGAAAACCTACAAAAATGGAAATGAAAGCAATGAGTAGCATTACATAGGAATTTAAAAGAATAATGTATTGTACATACTAAAAGGACAACAAAATAAAATATAAGTAGGGATTGGGATTGTTATGATTCTAAAATCATATATTCTTAAGTATATATTATATATTTCTAAGTATAATTGGAGAAGTAGATGTAGTTTTAGTAGTAGAATGACTTAAAAACTATTGGGAACATATTTCCTTTAATTTTCAAGAATTAACCATGGGTTTCAATACATTTGAGAAGATTTTTAAAATTTTGGGGATACAATCACCACCAAGAGAAATTATTAGCTCCCATAGGATGGAAAAATTGTTTAAGAAAGGTTCCTATAATATAGAGGCACAATTAAATTATGTAGAAGCACAAGATGTAAAAACTCAAGATTGACCAAAAGTTCAAGAGATTATTCAACACCATTAAAAAATATTTCAAGAATCCAAGGTTGTACCACTAACAAGGGACCATAGTCATGACATTGAATTACTACCAAGAAGCATTTTTCATCCCAAAGAAAGTGCCTATTTATCCCCTGTGATTGTGCTTAACAAAAATGATGATCCATGGAGAATGTGCTCATATTAAAGGAACTAAAGAAGCTCACTCATAAAAACAAGTTTCATATTCCTATTGTTAATGAATTGGAAGATAATAAAATTTATGCAAAATAATCCAAATGTGTATTTAGGGTGAAAGAAGTACAAGGACATGTGATGCCACCTAAATGTGTTAAATATCCTAAGAAGATTCCAATAGAAAAGAGTGGTTAAAACCTAAAAATATTAAAAGGGTAAAAGTACAAAGTTGTGTCACATTTTAGAAATGAAACATCCAACACCAACTTTTAAACTTGAATCACTAAAAAGTGACATATATTTTGAATTTTGAAATAATGTAAAAAATGTGTATATTTTAGTATATTTTATGTTTGTATTTTTTTGAAAAAATTAAAAAATTATTTCAATATAGTTCTTATAAATTTACACTACAATTTTGTTGCTATAAAATCTTGAAAAATAAAGTTACACATCAATCTTTATATAGTAAATTTTATTATTTTTCCTTCAAAATTTTTATGTGTATTTATAACTTGAAACTTTAGTGTGTGGATATTTTTATTTTCAATTTTGATAAATATACATTTTTAAATAAATATTAAAATATGTGTGTACTGAAATGTGAGTGATTTTGAAAATTACAACACTCAGCCCCGATGGGGTTCCCTTCACCTGCCCTAAGAATGACGCCCCTCCTGTGGAAAGCTCCACCTATTTTGACTCTTCAAGCACGGAGGCGAGTGGGGGAAGCACTGCGCATGTCAAACTCGATTGGGGCTAACCAAAGGAAAATGCATGCCTTAGCTTTGAATCTTCTGTTCTGGAATCCATCGCTCGCCCCAATACGCCTTCGAACCTCAAGCAAGCGGCACTCAAAATGAATCTAGTCTCTCATGAAAGGGTTTGGTCGGCGGGCTCGGTTGGTGTTTCTGGCGACGTTGAAGCTTTGCAAGGCGGCAAAGATTCTTCCATCACCAGATCCTTAGACAAAGGATTGGTTGGGGGCGCATCTCTGTTGGCCCAAAAGCAGTAGACCCCGCCCATTACTCTTTCACCTTCAGCTTGTGATGGCACCCAGACTATGCCTGGATGGGGTACTCAATCAGCTGTTGCATCCCCACGATCCTGCTCGACCTCCAAAAATAAGCTTATTGGGGTTGGATCTGATACAAAAACCCCTTTTTTGGATGCATTAAAATGTGTGAGGGGGAATAATATGCGGCCTGTGAATGTTTTTAGTTTGGCTGTCCATTAGAAAACACCAGATTTGGGCCTGGTTCACCAACAAACTCATTGAAATTGAAACATTCAGGTATATTCAATAGGAGACTAGTTCATTGCTCATATGATAAACCCCTAAAATTGGATTTTGATGCTATTTTACTGAAAGAACTGAGTGCAAATGAGGAAATTTTCTCTAAGAATGGATTAATATGTAGGTTTAGTCATTTTCTCTAAGAATGGAATGGATTAATATGTAGGTTTAGTCAGTTTTGGCCTAGCCTTCCTGGGCTACATGATTCAAAATCATGGCTTCCTCTAATGGAAAATAATTTGGAGATTTATCCTTGTGCATGAGGTTTTTTTTATATTGGTTTTTGATAGCAAGAAAGACAAGAATGCCATCCTCAGTTACACATGGCTGTGGGGTGAGAGCACACTGCTTCTAAAATTGTGGCACCCAAACTTTGACCCAGCTATCAAATCATTTTCAATCATGCTGGGGTTCACCTCCCAAATCTTCCCCTACATTATTGGTTTGAATCTTGTTTCGTAGCTATTGGAAACACTCTTGGAAACTTCATTCACACAAATGCAAATTCAAGAGACTTCATCCATACAACCTTTGCTAGGATTTTGGTTGAGGTGGACACCTCCATTGCCCTCTCAACAAAAATCATCTTGAATACGGACGGTAATAGTTGGCTACAATCATTGGATTATGAAGGTTTAACCTTCAAGTGCAAAAGATGTTACAAAACTAGACATATTGTTGTAGAATGCTCAAATGTGAAATCTCAAGAAAAATGGGAGGCTTCTTGGTGGAAAGATGCTTCCCCAAAACATTATTCTATTTCGAACTCTCTGAAGAGTTCGAATTCCACAAAAAAATGACACCTACAAGGATGAGGCGAAGATTGCTGAGCTCCCCCCAGAATCAAAAGTTGATCAAAAAGTGCCCCCTCTGCGTGAATCTGGCTGTCTTGATTGTGTTGTTGGCAAAGATGCTACCTCTCAAGGTCCCTCCCCAATGGAAACTTTTGCTCCATCAACCAAACAACGTATAGGTTCTATTGTTGCTTGTGAGGGTTCTCAAACCACAACGACTGATTGTTCCCCCTCACAAGCCCCTTCACATGCTCTAAAGGTTTCAATTGATGGGGATGGGGGTAATGAATGACAAAAAATAAGAAAAAAGAAAAGGAATATTAGTCAAAATAGGGACGTCTGCAAAAAAATTGCAACTTTGATTTTACACCGAATTTGACCTCGAGGTACAAATGAATGAGGGGGAACTCAATCGACTTAAAGTGTAGAAAAAGGAAAATATTGTCCACAAAATTGAGGAAATCAAAAGTAAAATACATTCTATCGCTAAATATGGTGCTAAATCTTAATAGGAAACTGTTTGTTTTGGATTGTTGCTTCAAACCTTGGGTGTGTTGTGCACATGTGTAGAAGGGATGGTTTTATAGTTTGTTATGTGTAGCTTTTAATCTAGGTAGTTATGGTCTTTGTTTGTAGTGGCAAGAATAAGTAGGTTGAATTTTGATGGGTCCAGTTTGAACATGGCTGAACAAAGCAGATGTAATCTTAAAATCATTGGGGATGAGATCCCTCTTCTGTGATCTCACCTAGTGTGGGCTAGGCTAAATTCTCGCATCTTTTATAAAACTCACCTCTTACCAATCAAAAAGAAAGTGCGTGTACTGAAACACAACTGTTTCCATTCAACGTCAACTTTTATATTAATTATTTATCTAAAATATAAAATGAATTATACCATCTTGATATAGATTCTTTATCTAGTGCATAATATTTTTTTCAAGTTTTTTAATAAGTTTTAGTATTTTTCTTGACATGGTAATTAACCTAATATTTTTATGCTAATAACCTACTTTTAGTAGAAATAAAATATAAATTATATAAAGTAGTTAAAATATTCAAATATATATTTTTGAAAACTACATTTATGGATCTACAAAATGGTATTTTTTATATTTTAAAAAATGTTATTTAGATGACTAGGAGTTGTTAAAACATCAAATTTTTCAAATAATTTTTTTTTCTTTAGTAAATTGGTTTCAAAGTGGTGCTAAATATGAATTTATCTAACAATTTTAGTTGGAAAAGTTGTGGACATATATAACTTAGCTAGAATGAATCTTACTAGATCATATGTTTGATTAAAAATGATTTTTAGTTAGAAATACTTAAATTCAATTGTGTTGATAAGTTGGTTGAAAGTGTGACACAAATTTAGGTTTGAGAGGGTTTGGGGCCTAACAAGATATTATAGAAGATTTGTTTGTAATAGAAATACTTCTTATGGGAAGGCTATCTCTACTCATAAAAACACTTTATAAAAATAACAATTTTAGGAGTAAGATAGCTTCATTCCTAGCCTTTGGGATAATTTTATTAGGCCCCCAAACAATGTTGCAATGAAATCTTGATCACTAGGTGGTTGATTTCTAGGGGTTTTCATCGGTGAGCAATTTTTATTTATAGTTTCTTCTAAAAATTTATGTAACTCTACTATTTTTCTTAAGATGTACTCTTACCTCTTACCTATATCTATTTAATCCATTCTCATCTATTTATCTTTATATTTGTGAATGGTAGATCTAGACCTGCACAAACATGAGCAAACAACATAATTTTAGTCAATTATATAAATCTAAACTAGCATTCCCCATAAGATTCATTTGAAGCATGATGAACAAGAAATTAAGTAAAGAAAACAAGTGAAAGCAATCTATATCCTATTCAAATGCTCAAACTCTCAATCCCATGGGGGAATTGGTGCTATTTTGATGTGGAAAATAACCCTTTCCCAATTCTTTGCAAGCTTTGATGATGAACAATGGTGCTCCTTGATGAAACTTGCAATAACCTAGCTATGGTGGATGAAAATTATGAAAACCTTGATGAATAATGAATGAAATTGTATAAAATGTGTAGATAATGACTTTGCATAAGTTGTGGATCCCAAATTAGTAAAAAAGTTCTCTATTTATAGGAATGAAGGATGGAAAAATGCAAAACATGGAGGATGTGGGACTAAAGATTAACCAATAGAAAGATGCCACTTGTCAACATGCTATTGAAGAGAGGTGGAGCACATTTTGATGAATGTGCAAATAAATGCTATTAGGTGGAAATTTGAAAGTTGGCTTGTGGAGGAAGAGAGAAAGAGGAGATACTGCCACTTGGCTCGAGAAAAAGGACTTGTAAGAGATATAAATGCCATGTTGGAGGACAAGACTTTTAGGAGGGAGATTTCAAAATGAGGGAATATTCCAACTTGATGCCCTTTTGAATGAAAATAGTGTTGGAGTATGGACAGAAACTGACAAGGTGGGTGAATCAATGTCTGATAGATAGACCTAAAATTTAAACCTTTTAAACTTTGAAAAATACTTTTAGTTCAAATGACCTTTCTATTGAAAACAGAGCAGAGTAATTACTTTGAGAGCATTCATGAAAATAGGTAAACAAATATATAACAACATTAACTCAGTTCAATTAGAAAACTTGTGTCAATATAACTTGTGGGAGATATCTTGCACTTGCAAAGGATGTGACTGACATTGTTTAACAATTAGAGCATGATGACAAAATGGGTGCAACTCATAAGATTGTGTATATGAAGACCAAAATCATTGAATTACTTTAAGACCATCATATTTCAATGTAGCTTTATGAGATACTGCAACAACTGTGCAACTGAATGACATATGAAACAACAAAGAGCTTTATTATGATAGATTGAAACATAACAATCTTGAACTATGAATCAATGAATGACATGTGATGTGATAGACTAAATTCTTTTCATCACATCGTGCAAAACATGTTTGGTTAAACAAAACTTTTAAACTAGTTTGCAACATATGACTATGAAAGTACTTGTAATATCCTAATACATTAGTACTGCAGAAATACGAACTGATAATAAACATTAATGCATCTGATAACTTATGAAAATCAGATAGACATGAAAAATAATCACACAAAGACTCATCACATAACACATTATTTTTCCTATGTGGAAAAACCTCTTGGGGAATAAAAACCACTCAAAAAAACTTTCTTTTTATTCACTCAGAGCACCAACTCTACAAAGTTCAGGAGCACCAACTCCACACAAATCAGAAGCACCAACTTCCAAAGTTACAAGAGCACCAACTCCTCCACTTTTCAAGAGCACCAACTCCTCCACATTTCAGGAGCACCAACTCCACAAAATACAATGAATAATCAATTACATTGTACTATTCAAACCCTAGAAGTGCAAATGCAGTCCTAGAATCTCAACAGTAGACCATGAAGATTTTCAATGAGCACATTGAAGAATGTTGTATGAAAATGACATCTTCCTTAAATACAATAATTTGAGAATCATAATAAAATATTTTCAATGCAATACAAATTTTGCACAATATGTCTGAAGCTTCATATTCTTCTCTTAGGTAACCCAAAAAAATGCATGAAAGCCATCTTTTAAAGATACTATAGATAATAAGCTCTGAAAGTAGTTTAAATCACTGTAAACCAACTCGGGTTAGCCTGGTTTAAATGGAAAACCCTAAATGATCCTCCTTCAGACAAACCCTTTAACAAAATGAAAAAAATTAAGCCCTTTAAAAATAAAAATTCTTAACAACATCATTTCGAACATAAAGAATCTCTTTATACAACTAGCTGCAATAAACTTGTTGTAACAAAACAAAATGATATTTAAACAACTCTTTCATGCCTCTTTTTAAACTAATCCCTTTTCCTTAACAAATCGTTCCAAGCTTGTAATAAAAAAATTGCAAATACTTGATTCGATGAAAGAAACAAATTGAAGAAATGAGCCTTAACAAAACTTGATAACCATCCAACTGGAAGAAGCCAATTGCTATTGTCACTTCCTTATCAACTATAACTGAAGAATACAGATCTTTACAATTGAAAACAAAACATCCTCATGGTGGCTAGGGTTCCAAACCCTTTACATAATGATATTGCCCTATTTTTCTTTTTTGTTAATTGTCGAAGACTTTAACAATCATAATAATGTTTTGAAGTCCGATACACAGAAAAACACAATAATTAATAAACCATCATAATGCTTTTGAATCTGATGACAAGTCTTTAGCCATGTATTGCAACACATTTATTCCACATCATAATCAATCATTCACCGCCGGTGCCAAGTCACCAATCAACTAAAGAGTGAAGCGAAGTCACATGTATGCTGTGTCTCATACAACCCGATATAAACATTCAAATCATTATGGAAAACAATATCGATACCTTATTACCACCAAACAAAACCTTTAAGATACCGACATTCAAAGCTTCTTATTCAAAACAAAAACTTCTCTAATGCCAATGTCACATACAATGTGACTATTCAAGTTGCTCAAAACATTGTAAACCATGAAGCAAAATATTTGCATACTAAATATCAATGAAGAGAATATATATACAAGTTTAAAACTTGTAATCTACATTCTTATGTCTTTCATAAACTTGGGTATTTTTGTGCAAACAAGAAACGTGTCATTCATATATCATGTGAAGACAACTTGCAAAAGATCAAGTTGAATATACCACAATCTGAAAGTGATCAACTTGAATATACCTGAGACTTGTAATGATAATAATTCATATATATACCTAAATAACCATGCCATAAACCTGAAACAAAATATATACCCTAAAGAAAATTCATGCCCTGAAACAAATGCATGTCCTGCTATAATGAACATATGTCAAACATCAGTACCAACATGTAAAAATTGAAAATTGAAAGTGCATTCCATGAACCATGTGAATCACAACTGAAATTTGAAAGTGCATGCCATGAACCATGTGAACCAACTGTAAACATCATGTGCCACCAAGATCATATAAATGTGTCACCAAAAAACTAGTTTTGTCATCAAGGAAAAACAATCACAATAAACAATTGAAAAGCCAACAAACTCCCCCTTTTTCCTTGATGGAAAAACACATATCATATCTCCCCCTTTTTGCCTCAATGAAAAAAACTGAAAGAAGAGAATATGAGATGCCAATAAACAACTGAGAAGCCAACCAACACATATCCATCTGAAAGTAGAAATCAAGAATCAAAGACTATCAACATATCATTACTTCAACCATAATCAAATAACTCTATGTTATATATCTCCTTGTGTTAATCTCATGAGCAATCACAATATCTTTGTATCCACAACAATCAAATAACATGTTTGCACCATATACTAACTGTATAAACAATGTTACCAACATGAATGACCATGTACTAAGGCATCAACTATGCACTTCTCAAGAAGTGACATCACTTGCAAGGTAGCATCTACAACATCAAAAGTATTATGAGCTTCTCCCCCTATTTGAGATAACAAAGAAACCAAGATTCTCAAGAATCTCATTGGAAATCTCTTTCAAGCACAATACTATCATAAAACATGATACTATTCAACATTTGTCACAAGAATCTACACAAGATTAAAGCACATTGTGGGCAGATCTCAAGATAATCTTACCAATTATCCTTGCTCCCCCTTTGTCACTTACTTGGCATGGATATCATAAGCATAAACAAGATCACATCATTTTCAAAGTATTTAGATGAAAAATAGAAACTATCAGACAATCTACCAAGCAAAGTCGACTATCACCAAAAGATGCTGATTACACTATTGGCACCATTGATCAGACCTTTTCAACCTCTCTGGCTACTATCTTTCACACTACCATGATTATTTTAACATTGTCAATGCACTATTATTATTCCACTATTCTAAAGTTATGATACCAGCATAAGCCACTAACTGAGCATACAAAAGCTATTGTGCATTGTCAAGAAAAGTTGTCAAATCAGGTATTGACCAACTATCTTAAGATCACTGTTCTATGAAAAAGTCTCAACCACAATCATTCCCTCGTCACAACATGGATAAAGCTATGGTCCTACAAAATTTTGTTTTAACTGTGAAAGATCCATACCAAAATAACGTAAGACATCAAAAACAGAATAGTCAACTCATTTATTTAAAGACAAATTGTAACATGAAGCTCTCCCTAATTCTTTGCAAAGAAATACCATAAATTTGACCCATTGTCAAAATTTCATTAGTACTACCTTACATACAACCTATACCTTATAAACATTGCTTACATACAAAAAGATTTGCACTTTACTTCCTATTGCATCATCAAGTTTGTACCAACATAGACACTGTCATATTGACAAACAAGAGCAACTGTTGTTCAGACAACTATTAGCTTCAAGATGTTACTGTTAGAAACCAATGAACACACCCTACCATTGTGTACTATTTATGCTTTATATGTCTGTCTCAAACTTCTAAGCATAATCACAGTGATTATTGATATTTTGCAAGCAAACTATAAATGATAATCAAAACTATCACTCCTTTTTGTCATTGCACTTGTGTATAATTCTACTCATAAATTTCTTATCTTCTCTAGGGGCTGAAAAATAAAAGTACTAACCTACTCCCCCTTACTTCATGCTTTTCTTTAAGCACTAGTAGAGGTCACTTGTGCAATATGCACAAGACTTAATTCATCCTTCTCTTGCTTTTCTTTTCTTCTCCAAACCTTCTCAACACCTATCTTCTTCATGTCCAAGGTATCTGCCTGCTGTTGCTTGGTCAAGGTTTTTGTCCTTTTGTTATGTCTAGATGACTTCAAAAAATTATTTCCACAAGACTGAGCTCTATGTCCAAAACAGTTACATCTATAACACATGACATTATGATCTGAACCAAAAGAACAATAAATTCTTTTAGGAATTCCCTAAGAACTTCCATTACCATTCTTATCATTCCACCTATAGTTAATTTCTACAAGACCAAATTTGTGACATGTATAACATATAGTGCCATGATTCTAATTTGACAAACTATAAGAACTATTTCCCTTATTCCATCCATAATTATTTTTGACATAACTTTCACAATTTCTAGCCCTATGTCCATAAACATGACATAAATAGTAGTAACCGTGGAATTGGGAATAATTGTACCTTATTGATTGACACTTCCTGGTAGATGAGAAACCTATGAAATTGTTAACAACCTTGCTATCTATCTCTGGAGCATCATAACTCAAGTCTATTTTCTTCTTAGGAGTCTGCCTAACCTTGAAACTTTTCCCATCAGTTGTCGCAAACAAAATTTCCTTTTTAGATTCATTTTTGACACCAAAACTTTTTCCTTTCTCAAACCCTAAACCAAAGTGATCATTGGAATGCTTTTTCTTACTCAACATATCATCAAGATCTTTAGTTCCTTTCTTAAATTTCTGTAATTTGATGTCTTCCAGACTTTTCTTTAAGTTAACAATCTCACCTTCAAATTTTTGACACTCAGTTGCTCTGAGTTCTAAATTGGTTCTAGTTACTTCTATTATCCTTTTGCTCTTTTCACTTTCTATTTTTAGTTTTAAAATCAGATTATTTGTATCATTAGACAGAGAATTCTCTTCTATGCTCTTTTTCAAAGAAACAAGTTCTTTTTCTAACTTATTACACATTTCTTCTTTCTCTTTCAACTTGACTCCCTTTTCCTCTTCAACATTTTTCCTTTCTAATACTTGATTGTTTAGAAATTCAATTTTTTTAAAGATTTACCATAGTTTTGGTTTAATACATTATTAATATCGTTTCTCTTTTGAAGTTGTACTTTGAGTTCCCGATTTTCTTGTTTAAGCCTTTTAAGTTCATCTAAGGCAGCAAGCAATTATCCTTTCAAATCAACCTCAAACTCATCACCTTCACATTCCTTGTCACCAAATTCTTGTTCAAAGTCACTTACTAAGTGATCTTCTCCAAATACTGGATCACTTTTAGTATCAATTGGCAGAGGTAATTCTTGAGATAAAACTTCACTAGACTTGATAGGGGTTGGTTGATCAAATTTTTTCTTGACATTCGTGGCTTTCTTTTGACCTTTGTTTCTTTTGCACTTAGCCATAACAAATACTCCACGACCAGGAAAACCTAAGTTGGTTAGAATTATGTACAGGTATGGCTTTGATACCACTTGTTGGAGTATGGATAGACATTGAGAGGGGGGGGTGAATTAGTGTCTGATAGATAGACCTAAAATTTAAACCTTTTAAACTTCGACAAAGACTCTTAGTTCAGATGAACTTTCTATTGACAATAGAGCAGAGTAATTATTTTGAGAGAATTCATGAAAAGAGGTAAACAAAGATATAACAACACTAACTCAGTTCAATTAGACAACTCATGTCAATATAACTTGTGGAAGATATCTTACACTTGCAAAAGATGTGATTGACATTGTTTAACAATCAAAGCATGATGAAAAAATAAGTGCAACTCATAAGACTATGTACATGAAGACCAAAATCATTGAATTACTTTAAGACCATCATATTTCAATGCAACTTTATGAGATACTAGAACAACTGTGCAACTGAATGACATATGAAACAACAAAGATATTTATTATGACAGATTGAAACATAACAATCTTGAACTATGAATCAATGAATGCCATGTGATGTGATAGACTAAATTCTTTTCATCACACCATGCAAATAATGTTTGGTTAAACAAAACTTTTAAACCAATTTGCAACATATGACTGTGAAAGTACTTGTAACAACCAAATACATTAGTACTGCAGAAATAAGAACTGATAATAAACATTAATGCATTTGATAACTTATGAAAATAAGATAGACATGAAAAATAATCACACAAAGACTCATCACATAACATATTATTTGTCTTGAGTGGAAAAACCTCTTGGGGAATAAAAACCACTTGAAAAAACTTTCTTTTTATTCACTTAGAGCACCAACTCTACAAAGTTCAGGAGCACCAACTCCACACAAATCAGAAGCACCAACTTCCAAAGTTACAAGAGCACCAACTCCTCTACTTTTTAGGAGAACCAACTCCTCCATATTT